>CM056050.1:573875461-574471945 GCA_029574335.1 Rana kukunoris | reverse complement strand
GGTGGACTGAGGACATTTCTCCCCGCACCCGCTGTCACATTTGAAAATGAGCGCTTGGGTCATTTATTAGAATCAAAGTTCTGGGAATTAATGAACTACAACTACTGTCAGCCACATTGTGGCTGACGGTTGCATTTCTCAATGTAGTCTATTGAAATCGCACCCTGTAGTTACCAAAAGTAGTGCAGGAACTACTTTTGGAAATCTGGTGCAGTGCTGCAAAGTAGGCGTTGCACCGTTTGGGATGCTCCTATCGCCGGCAATAGACTCCGATTTGACATGCGATTTGATCTATCAAATCGCACAGATGTGAACGGGAGCTTAAAGTGATTTTGAACTGTGAGGCTGCTTTACTAAAACTGGAGAGTGAAAAACTGGTGCAGCTGTTCATGATAGCCAATCGGCTTCCGTTTTTTTTTTAAGGCTTAATAGAACAAGCTGAAGTTAGAAGCCATTTGTCTGTAATGCACAGCTGCACCAGATTTGCACTCGCCATTTTTTAGTAAATCAACCGACTGTTTTTAATTTTTTTATTTTAAGGTCCACACATAGCTGTTATATGTAGTCCACTTCTTTCCTCCTGTAGCTTGGGGTAAAAGGCCACTGTTTCCAGCTTTCCAGATGACTCCCAGATAGCCTCGTGCTAGGGAAGCACTTGTGCATGCTCCCTCCCTGAATCAAGCTGTGTGCATTCTTGGCCACGCACAGCACTCGGATATGATGCCCGTGCATCCTCCTCTCAGCAGTTACACTGATGGCATCAGGAACCTATTGCCCGCTACCCTCTGTGTCGCATGAGGATTCAGGATGTTTCTGGAGGTGGAGTAGGATCCTGGACCCAGCCATGGCAAGAACAGTGCCTAAGTTTGGGGACAGGTGGGGTAATAAAATTACTGGGGCTTTACCCTAATGTTGCGTACACACGATCGGACATTTCGACAACAAAACCATGGATTTTTTTTTCCGATGGATGTTGGCTCAAACTTGTCTTGCATACACACCGGTCGCACAAATGTTGTCGGAACTTCCGATTGCCAGAACACGGTCACGTACAGCACATACGACGGCACTATAAAAGGGACGTTCAATGCCAAGCGCGCACACCTTTGGGCTCCTTCTGCTAATCTCCTGTTAGTAGAAGTTTGGTGAGAGACGATTCGTGTTTTTCAGCTTGGTACTTTTCAGTCAGTTACAGCGTGACGAAATGTACCATTTCCATTACGAACGCTAATTTTACCAGACTGATCACTTCCGTCTCGTACTTGATTCAGAGCATGTGTGGAATTTTGTGTCGGAATTGTCTACACACACTCGTAATTTATGAGAACGGATTTTGTTGTTGGAAAATTTGAGATCCAGCTCTCAAATTTTTGTTGTCAGAAATTCCGGCAAATGTCCGATGGACTACACATGGTCGGAATTTCCGACAACAAACTCCCAACGAACATTTGTTGTCGGAAATTCCGAGTGTGTGTGTGCACGGCATTATGCTGTTATGTATTAAGGTTAAAACAGTTTAACCTTTTAGAGCTACATTAACAAATAATTCCATTGACATCAGTTTTACTTCAGCAACCAATAGTGAGCAGTCAGAAAAACACAAGGGGGATTATTTACCAACGGCAAATCCACTTTGCACTACAAGTCCAAACTACAATTGCAAAGTGCACTTGAAATTGCATTGAAAGTGCACTTGGAAGTGCAGTCGCTGTAAATCTGAGGGGTATATCTGAAATGAGGGGAAACTCTGCCAATGTCATCATCCAATCATGTGCAAGCTAAAATGCTGTTTTTTTTTTTTTTTTTTTTTTTGCACGTCCCCCTCAGATCTACAGAGACTGCACTTCCAAGTGCACTTTGTACTTGTAGTGCCAAGTGGATTTTCCTTTAGTAAATAACCCCCAATGTCTCTCTCTCTCTCTCAAGGGGCTGACCATTGGGAAGCCATTTAGATATATATATATACATACATTTTTTTTCCGCAATATCTTAACCCTCTTGTGCATGGAGTTCACCAGAGCTTCACAGGTTGCCACCGAAGTCCTCTTCCACTCCTCCATGACAACATCACAGAGCTGCTGTCATTTCTTTAGTGTTCACATGAAAAGATATTATAAATTATTTGCAAAATGTGAGGAGTGTACTAACTTTTGTGAGATAGTGTGTGTGTGTGTATAGATAGATAGATAGATATTGTGATAAACTAAAGTGTAATTTTTAATAAGACTGTGCTAGAATCTTGTAGTTGTATTGACATTGTTACTGTATTTTGTGGTTTCATTTATCAAACTATCATTTTTTTGCCCCCAGCAATTTGCAAAATGGTAATACAGAGCTGATCGGGTTGAATGTTGAGATAATAAGATTTTTTTCTGCCTTGCTGAAATCCTCCTACACTTCTATACCTGTCTGGGGGATGCTGAATGGGACTTTATCATGTGTTCCATGCTGGCGTGGTTAGAGGTAAGTTAACAAGTTGCCATTCCTTGCTCGGCTGTTGTGTGTTGTCACTCCCTAGTGCAGGAACATCGTTGGGAAAGGGCAGAAATCAAGCAGCCTTAGGGCTCTTTCACACAGGCGGATCGTATGTCTGCTTTTTCATCCATCCGTGTACGGATGAAAAAGGGACATACATGGATCCCTATGAGATTGCGGGTGTCAGCTGATGAACATCAGCTGACACCCAATCTCATCCAGGTTCCAATTCTGCAGACGGAGGAAAACCCTATTTTTCCATCCATCATCGGATCGGGTGAACACGGACAGATCTGACCCCCCCCCCCCCCATAGGTGAGAGCGGAGATCTGACAAGGCGGTCCCTGCAGAGTGTGCGGGGACCGCCCTATCATTCAGGGGATCATGTGATTAGGCTTAAAAAATGGTGGGCTTGGGGCGCAAGCATCACTGGTGTGGAGAAGTTAATTAGATCAGGTGTTAGACTTCACTTACAGTTGTTGTGCTTTAAAAGTTTGCTTCCCCTTGGAGCATTGGTAATATACGGTATGTCAGTGGTGGCAGTTCTTAATACTGTGTATTGAGAGAGAGCGGGAGACCTTTATCTGTGCCATATCCACATTTTTACGACATAGTTAGCAATCCTGCTGGTAATGGAGTTTATTAGCACCCACACGAGAAAGATTTTATAAAAACAAAAATGTATCTAATTTTATTAATGCTCCTTAAAAAAATTACGCCATAGCTTCAGTGCACAGTAGAAATCAAAGAAAGAGATGGGCATATGATACAGACGTCCTCTTGGGGCCCCCAATATACAGACACTTCTTTGTCTGTGATCAAAAAAGCAGATCTGGGGATGATGTGTAGAATGGTTCCTCATACACGCTCTTTCCAAGAAAATACGGCAGGAAGGATATACCACACTCCATAAATAAAAGGCAGAGAGAGAACGAGCTCATAGTGAAACTCCTCTAAACATAAGTTATCAAGCGCATTTTAAGCGCTATTTACAGGATTTTCTGGCAAAGACAAGCCTCAAAAAAACATTCGAAATCACTGCTGTATGGCATGCGTTCCATGGAGGTGGAAATTGCTTCACTGGTTGCCGCGAATCGGAAGTTATGTCAACGCGTTTCACCCCTCCAGGGTGTCATTAAAGGACATTCCGGTTCACAGCAACCAGTGAAGCAATTTCTGCCTCCGTGGAACGCATCCTATACAGCGGCAATTTCGGATGTTTTTTCTGAAGCGGGTGGGGTTCTTATTTCTGTATCGCCACCAGAGTAATTTTTCACTGATCACTGAAGCACTTTAGAAATTCTACAAAATTGTTATATTGTTAATGTCACAAATATATTGATGTATTGTGCACTTGGCACCAGGATATGTACTGTGTGTAAATCTCAGACCTGGATAGACAGAAATACAAATCCTTTTGATGAGCAAAATGACTCAATATTTAGCGATTTGTTTGGAGTTCCTCTTTAACTTTATGTCCCGGAGAATCAAAAGAAGTGAGCAGGATTCTCCTATTTGACGGGTGTCACCGGAAGTGTTTTACATTTTGAATGTCCCATTTATTTTATTTTTCTGTCTTGGTGACTATAGAGTTCAGTGTTTCTCAACTCAAGGCGCCCCAACAGGTCATGTTTTCAGGATTTCCCTCAGATGAAAACAGCTGTGGTAATTACTAAGGCAGTGAAACTGATCGAATCACCTGTGCAAAATAATGAAAATCCTGAAAACATGACCTGTTGGGGTGCCTCAAGGACTGGAGTTGAGAAACACTGCTATAGAGGGTGTATGTGCACAGGGCACAGAATCTAAAAATAGATATAGATATATATCTATAATCGCCTATAAATTCACTTTTAACCACTTAAGGACTGCCTAGCGCTGATATACGTCGGCACGTCCCCTTTAAGTGCCCAGTCGTGGGTCGCTCGTGCCACCGGCACACGCCCGTGACTTGGTCCGAAGCTCCATGTGACCCGTGGACCCAATCGCCGCCGGTGTCCCGCAATCGATCACAGTAGCTGAAGAACGGGGAGAGGTGAGTGTAAACAAACCTTCCCCGTTCTTCACAGTGGCAATGTCACTGATCGTCTGTTCCCTGATATAAGAAAAGATGAGAACAGATGTCACACGTCCAGTCCACCCCCTACAGTTAGAAACGCATATGGGGTCACACTTGGCCCCTACAGTGCCCCCTAGTGGTTAACTTCTAAACTGCAATTGTCATTTTCACAGTAATCAATGCATTTTTATAGCACTTTTTGCTGTGAAAATGACCATGGTTCCCAAAAATGTGTCCGCCATAATGTCGCAGTCAGGAAAAAACCCGCTAATTGCCGCCATTAGTAGTAAAAAAAATATATATATTAATAAAAATGCCATAAAACTATCCACTATTTTGTAAACGCTATAAAGTTTGCGCAAACCAATCGTTAAACGCTTATTGTGATATTTTTTTTTTTTTTTATCAAAAATAGGTAGAAGAATACATATCGGCCTAAACTGGGGGAAAAATTGTTATTATAGCTAAAAGTAAAAAAAAATATATTTTTTTTCCAAAAATGTTGCTCTATTTTTGTTTAATAGCGCAAAAAATAAAAACCACAGATGTAATCAAATACCACCAAAAGAAAGCTCTATTTGTGGGGGGAAAAGGACGCCAATTTTGTTTGGGGAGCCACGTCGCACAACTGCGCAATTGTCAGTTAAAGCGACGCAGTGCCGAATCGCAAAAAGAGGCACGGTCCTTTAGCTGCATAATGGTATTAAGTAGTTAATACATTTTTCTGTACTTTACATTGAAAATGGGTTGTGTGTTTGCTGATGTTGCACTATACAACCTTTTTCCGACATATAAGCAAGTTCATGCATATCGAGCATTTTATAGCTTAATGATAACTTCATTCCAGGTATTTAGAATTGCCAGAATTTTGTTTTCGATCGATGGGGTGTTTGAATCGAGCATCTGTTTAATGCTTATGTCTCGGGGGGCCACAGTCTGAGACTCCTAAATAGCAGTTGGAAAAATTTGATTGCATCACACACAAATATTCCTCGATCGTCATATTGGTGGGGATTTATGTTATGTTATGACTAACCGTTGCACATGATTTCTGATGTTCTTGGAAATGAGTCTTGACCTCTATAACCTGATCATTTCCTGTTCACACCGATTGCCTCTAGAGGGCAGTGTTGTCCCACAAATCTCTCTTTACACTTTACATTGCCTCATTTTGTTACAAAGGTTTTGAATTTTTTGTCCATAAAAGTCTCTGCGTGCCTGGAAATGCCCAGAGATCAGGGCTGATCAGTGACGGATAAATCAGGATCCTATGTTCTGTATTCCTCTGGTAGTCATTATAGGGATTATTTTGATTTACTTATTAAAGTGTAATGTGTTGCAGGTTACTTCAATTACAGATAAGCTGGAAGTATTTCTGCTGCAATAAAGCTTCTCCATCTCTTTTTCTGATCTAATCAAATATTCTTCTCTTTCCACATTCTCAGACTGTGTGTGACAGCTCTGCTCTCTACCGTCTTCCACTTGTACGACTATTTGCTTGCGTAAGTTGCAGCTTGGCATCGGATTTGTCTGGCTATTTTCAAGCTGTCTCTGCAGGCGATACCGAAAAGCTTCCCGCCAATCTTATCTCTGAGTGCAATGAGATTCAAGCTGTCACTGTGAGCGGCTGATAAAGCTTCCCGCCACTCTGATCTCCGACTGGAACGAGTTCTTCTCTGAAGGCATCCACAGTTTATTGTTACCAATGCTGGTTAAAATTAGCAGGGTAGGTTCCACTGCTGCCATGGTTTAAAATGGGATTTCCTTTTTTTATTGGTCACATTGAAAAAAGCATCTGCAAATGGCCCATTACAACTTAAAGGACATGTTCACATTCATTAACAAATGTGCTAGTTCAGTAATTGTCAACCTTTCGGAACCCACGGACCACTAAACTCGCAATTTTGAAACCAGTGGTTATACACACAATGTTCCAGTGCGATGCCCCCTCCTCCTGGATCACACCACTGCCTTATACACACAATGGTCCAGTGTGATGCCCCCCTCCCCCTGGATTACACTGCTACCTTATACAGACAATGTTCCAGTGCGCTAACCCCCCCGCCTGGATCACACTGCTACCTTACACACAATGTTCCAGTGTGCTGCCCCGTCCCCCTGGATCACACTGCTGCCTTACACACAATGTTCCAGTGCGCTGCCCCCTCCCCCTGGATCACACTGCTGCCTTACACACAATGTTCCAGTGCGCTGCCCCCTCCCCCTGGATCACACTGCTGCCTTGTACACACAATGTTCCAGTGCGATGCCCCCCTCCCCCTGGATTACACTGCTACCTTATACAGACAATGTTCCAGTGCGCTAACCCCCCGCCTGGATCACACTGCTACCTTACACACAATGTTCCAGTGCGTTGCCCCCTCCCCCTGGATCACACTGCTACCTTACACACAATGTTCCAGTGCGCGCTGCCCCTCCCCCTGGATCACACTGCTGCCTTACACACAATGTTCCAGTGCGCTGCCCCCTCCCCCTGGATCACACTGCTGCCTTGTACACACAGTGTTCCAGTGCGATGCCCACCTCCCCCTGGATCACACTGCTGCCTTGTACACACAATGTTCCAGTGCGCTGCCCCCCTCCCCCTCCCCTGGATCACACACGCTGCATTTTACACACAATGTTCCAGTGCGATGCCCCCCTCCCCCTGGATCACACACGCTGCATTTTACACACAATTTTCCCAGTGTGATGCCCCCCTCCCTCTGGATCACACTGCTGCCTTATACACACAATGTTCCAGTACGATGCCCCCCCTCCCCCTGAATCACACTGCTGCCTTATACACACAATGTTCCAGTACGATGCCCCCCCTCCCCCTGAATCACACCGCTGCATTTTACACACAATTTTCCAGTGTGATGCTCCCCTCCCTCTGGATCACACTGCTGCCTTATATACATACAATGTTCCAGCGCGATTTCCCCTTCCCCCTTGGATCACACCGCTGCCTTTTTACCCACAATGTTTCCGTGCAGTTGGTGTCTGTGGGATGACTAGGGAGGAATAGTGCCTTCTCATTCATGCCAGTGTGGGTAATAGTGCCCCATCATTGGTGTCAGTGGGCTCATTATCTGTGTCATTGGGGGGAATGGTGCCCCACTATTGGTATCAGTTTAAGGTGGGATCTTCAAACTACAGCCCTCCAGCTGTTGCAGAACTGCGTGTCCCATAAGGCAAAAACTGTAAAACTCCGACATTCACAGACATGACTAGGCATGATGGGAATTGTAGTTCTTGAACAACTGGAGGGCCATAGTTTGAGGACCCCTGGTTTAAGGAATAGTGCCTTGTTTCAGTGACAGGAACTAGACCCCACTTTTGCTGACAGTGGGGGGAACAACAAGCCAAGGAACGCATCCGGCCCCTGTGCCACAGTTTGGAGACCACTGGGTAAGATGATTATAAATGCTTTTGGAGTTATCTTTCCCAAAAATAAATATATATTTTAGTGATCTGATCGTTTAAACACCATCCCATGTCTGTCACTGGCCAAACCAATCCGATCTTTCTCTATAAACATTTTTATTAATGAAAATCGCTCCTTGCATAAAGTTAGAGCTTACTCCTTTTCAAATAAAGTCACTTATCTGTCTTATTTATACTTTTCCCCAGCATTTCTACAGAAACCTAAATATTTAACCTTCTCCCATGCTCGCCTGCAGGACTTTTCCAGAGCCTCTCCAATCCTATGGAACTCATTACCCCAATCTGTCTGAATATCACCTACTCGTATTAGCTTTTAGACCAGGAATATGCAATTAGCTGACCTTCAGCTGTTGCAAAACTTCAAGTCCCATCATGCTTCTGCCTCTGGGTGTTATGCTTGTGGCTGTCAGTCTTGCTATGCTCATGGAATTTGGAGTTCTGCAACATCTGTAGGTTGGTTAATTGCATATCCCCTTTTTTAGACGATCCCTGAAAACCCTCCTCTTCAGAGAAGCCTATCCTACCACCACATAACAACTTTATTTTAATTTTTATATCAGCTCATCCCCCCACAGTTACCTTTTTTTTCCACTTGACCCTACCTTCTAGATCAGGGGCATTATGATTGCCCTCAAAAGGGCCGGTTGTATCTGTAAGATTAGATGTCCAGCGCATCCCCCTCCCCTTTACATTAGATGTCAAGAGCCACCCCACCATCAGAAGTTGAGTCCCCCACTATCCCTTACATCACAGTGCACCCCCCCTTTCCTTATGCTGCTGCTGGGAAGAAGCTGGATGCATTGCTTGAAAGCAGAAAGTAAGGGTCTGGAGTAGGACCAGAGAAGGGCTGGAGCTCTCCTGCAGCTGCAAGTAAGGTGCCGGATTGAGTCCGCGGGCCTAGTGTTCTAGATCAGTGTTTTTCAACTCCAGTCCTCAAGGCACACCAACAGGTCAAGTTTTCAGGATTTCCCTCAGATGAAATGGCTGTGGTGATTACTAAGGCAGTGAAACTGATCAAATCACCTGTGCAAAATAATGGAAAGCCTGAAAACATGACCTGTTGGTGTGCCTTGAGGACTGGAGTTGAAAAACACTGTTCTAGATCAGGGATATGCAATTAGCGGACCTCAAGCTGTTGCAAAACTACAAGTCCCATAATGCCTCTGCCTTTGGGTGTCATGCTTGTGGCTGTCAGTCTTGCTATGCCTCATGGGACTTGTAGTTCTGCAACACCTGGAGGTCTGCTAATTGCATATCCCTCTTCTAGATTGTAAGCTCTAATGAGCGAGCCCTCTGATCCCTCCTGTATTGATTTGTATTGTAGCTGTACTGTCTGCCCTCAGGTTGTAAAGCAATGTGCAAACTGTTGGCGCTATATAAATCTTGTATAATAATAATAATAAATTTGAGCTTTTGTGAAATAAATAATAATAATATTATTATTATTATTAATTTCACAAAAGCTCCAAAGTATGAAAAAGAAAAAGAAGGCTTTGTACGCCCGCAATCTATCATGTTGGCCGTTGCACTAATTTATGGACAACAATACTAGTACATCTGTGGAATGTTCCTTCTCAAAATAATTTGCACACCCCCCCCCCCCCTTTCTTTTGTTTATTCTGTACAGGGGAGAGCAAGGCTACAGAGATGTCTTATCACAGCCCTGTGTTGCAGTCGCTCGGCGAAGCTCTGCGTTACATTTCAAAAGAACAGCTGCTGGACCACAAACTCCCAGCCAAGTTTGTTGCTGGACAGAAGACCAACCTCCCTGACAGCTTGCAGAGCTTGCTAAATACCCTGGCTCCACTCCTGCTGCACCGGGAGAGAGCCATACAGATCACAGTTTACCATATGCTGAAAAAGTAAGAACACGACATGTTACTTTTTTTTTTTGAGTGCTAATTACCCTGCTATGTGTTTGTTTAGTTACCATGCCCTTACTAATTCCTCGCCGGTGACATCACAGCCCTCCTTATCTAAAAATATTTTTATACAGCGATTTTTACTACAGTGCAGACGGTCTTGTGACGAGAAGATTTTGTAAGAGAAGATGCATTGCCTTAAGCTATTTGACATTTTTCTCCCCCCCGGGGAGGCATTGGATAATTCATTTAAGTTAGACATGCATGCCAATCTTACTTCTGCATGACGCTTTAACTAATGCCGTCAGTAATAATACTCAGTGCAGTAAATCTTCAGAAGGTGGCAAAAAGATAAATTGTACGCTGGAAGTTGTAAGAGTGTTTGTTTTTGCTGGTCTCCCAGGCCTGTAAAAATGGAAGTTGACTCACCATGGAACTGGGGTATAAAGCATATAAAGTTTGTAGATGTGAAAGGTTCTAAGAAAATTGCAAGCTAAAGTAGAACTCCAGCCAAGAATACAATAAAAATGGATAGCCCATTAAAAGATTAAAGTGATTATTAAAGTGGAGGTTCGCCTAAAAAAATATATATATATATTAAAAGACAGCAGTTACAAATACTGCAGCTGCTGACTTTTAATAAATGGACACTTACCTGTCCGTGGTGCAAGTGATATCTAGGGTGCACGTAATTGCTCAGCGGCCCCACCGCCATCCTTGGTGAGGGAATCAGGAAATGAAGCGTTGCGGCTTCACTTCCTGGTTCCCTACTGTGCATGCGCGAGTCCTAACTGGTCCCTGTCGTCTCTGCTTGGGGGGAAGTGGGTGCAAATACCTGCAATATCTGCACCCCCCCCTTCCCCTGAAAGGTGCCAAATGTGACACCGGGGGGGGGGGGGTGGGGGTAACAGGGTTCCGAAAAACTGAGGTTCAATTTTTGTGTGGACCTCTGCTTTAAGGAAATTTTTTTTAAGATGTTACTCTGTTTGCCTGCCCTGGCTTTTGCCTCCTCTTCTGGGGTACCCTACCAGCGCATTTCACTCCTCCTTTCCTCGCGGGATGTGTGCTTCCATAGATACTTACAGCTCGGCTCAGTCACGGCCACCCCAATTCCTCCTTGACTGGCAGGAGTTAGGATGCGAGACCAGGATGAGGGGAGAGTGGGGCTGTAGTCGGGACAGTGCTGGATTGTGACAGGAGGCAGGTTAAGTGTATTGGGGGCACTGATGAAGAGGGAGGAGCCAAGAGCGCCAGCGGAGGGCTCGAAGTGGAGGATCGGGCTGCTCTGTTTAAATCTATTGCACAGAGCAGGTATGACATGTTTATTTCCAAGAAAAAATAGAACGTTTAAGATCACTTTAAAGTAAATTGAGTTCAGATAGACTAAAGTATAACCAAAGGCAAAACTTTTTTTTCCTTTTGGATAGAGTGGAGAGGGATTAGAACACCTGTCAGTTTTTTTTTGTTTTTTTTTATAAATAATTTTTATTATTCAACGCATGATATTATCTTACATATTGTGCACATATTCAAGTACAAAAATGCAATACATATTAAATAAGTAAAAATATGTGTTAAACTCTTATTTCCAAGCTTGCACTCTTATCTATACCCCTTTTATATATTATTGTGCTTTTATTTTGTGTGTATTTTCATATACCACCCACCCCCTCCCGTCCCTACCCTTCCCGCACCACCTAATCATACTCATAAGTATTTGATTTTACCTCATTTATTTTCTCATTTCCTTACCCTACCCTTCTTCAATCCTAATATTTATCTCCTAAGTCCTTCCCTTATCGACTGTGGAGGCGAGAGTCTATCATCGCATAGCCAGGTTTGCCATATTTGATTGAATTTCCCGGTGTCCCCCCTCCGGCTATATGTTAATCTTTCTCTATGGAGTAGAGAGTTCACTAGTAAAACCCACTGCCTTCCCGTTGGGACCTCTGGTGCCATCCAGTATCGTGCTATGAGTTTTCTTGCTAGGTATAATATCCTAGTTAACATTATGTACATTCCAGTTGGGAGTGTTTCCATCTCTATGGCCCCCAGTATATATATCAGAGGATTCAATGGGATGGATATCCGTGCAAGTCTACTTATGTGCTGAGAGATCTCCTCCCAATACCGGTGCAGTTTTGGACATCTCCAGATCAGATGAATAAAGTCACCCTGATGTATTTTGCACTTCGGGCATAGCGGGGAATCTCTTCCTCCCCATCTATATATCTGCTCTGGCGTTCTATATGCCCGGTGCAGTATAAACAGCTGCGATAGTCTGTGGGATGCTGATATCGATACTACTGGGATACATTCTACGTCCCTTTTCCAAAGGCTTTCGTCTATATTCCCTACGTCTTCAGCCCATTTACTACGGCATTTTAAGGCTGTATAGTCCTGTGCCCTAGATATTATTTCCCTATATATTTTAGATATTCGCCCTTTCCGATCCTCTACTCCGAGTACTGTCTTAATTAGGGGAACTTCCGATATTATTAGAGATTGTGTTTTGTGTTGTGCCTGTAACGCGTGCCGGAGTTGGAGGTATTGGTAGAATCCCTTTGATTCTAACTGGAATTCTTGACACAACTGCTCATATGTCTTCAATACCTCCCCTTCATACAGCTGCTTGAAATATTGTATCCCTTTCTTTTTCCACATAATAAATCCCTTTAGATCTTGTATTTCCGGGTACCTTGGGTTATTCCATATCGGGGTAAGGGGCAACAGCCCCCATACTCCCAAAGCTTTCCTGACCTCTCCCCATACCCTTTTGAGTAAAATACCTGACGGGGCTGAGCGTGGTATACTAGGGAGGTCCATTTCCAGGTGTGATGCTGCCACTAATGCAGGATCGCAACTTGTTACCATATTACAAATAGAGTCCTCGTTTTTTTCCCGTCCCCATGCCGCTAAATGTTGGATCTGAGCAGCCAAAAAATATGTTTTGGGGTGTGGAACTGCACAGTTTTTATTGCTGCCTGTTCCCCTGGTAATGAGATTCACTCTCTCTATTTGTCCTGTTTACCATTATGATTGAAAGTAAACGAAAATCCCAAATTTTGAGTTGCCCCCAGAAAAGTAATATAGTGGAAATCTTCCAATAGGGACACTAATTCCCCAAGGAATTCCCTTAATTTGCGGGATCTCCAGTCACTTTCTGTTTGACTGTATTGTTCTGCCCCTTTCCTGTGAGGCTCATAGTACTCCAAGATTGATTTACAACTACATGAGCACTGCTCAATCCTGGAAGAATGACCCCCCCCCGCCCCCCCCGTCCTCAGAAGAAGCATTGGTGATGTCATTGGAATAACTAAAAGACTGCAGGGAAGGGGTTCTAAAAGCTGGAGTTCTGCTTTAGTTGGATATGAACAACTTAATTCACCAGTTGTTTGGCCTGAAGACCCCTTAAGTTATTGGCTCTGTCTAGCTGGCAGAGCTACAGTGAGGGAAAAAAAGTATTTGATCCTTTGCTGATTTTGTAAATTTTCCCACTGACAAAAAACTTGTTGGCAATCGGAGGTCAGACGTTTCTTGTAGTTGGCCACCAGATTTGCACACATCTCAGGAGGGATTTTGTCCTCTTTGCAGATCCTCTCCAAGTCATTAAAGTTTTGAGGCTGACATTTGGTAACTTGAACCTTCAGCTGCCTTCACTTATTTTCTATGGGATTAAGGTCTGGAGACTGGCTAAGCCACTCCAGAACCTTAATGTGCTTCTTCTTGAGCTACTCCTTTGTTGCCTTGGCTGTTTGTTTTGGATCATTGTTATGCTGGAATGCCCATCCATGACCCATTTTTAATGCCCTGGCTGAGGGAAGGAAGTTTTAACCCATGAGCCCATCTATCTTCCCTTTGATGCGGTGAAGTTGTCCTGTTCCCTTAGCAGAAAAACACCCTCAAAGCATAATGTTCCCACCTCCCAGTGGGGATGGTGTTCTTGGGGGTCATAGGCAGTCCTCCTCATTTTCTTCCTCTTTCTCCTTCCTCCTCTTCCATGTTGAGTTTATGCCAAAGAGCTTGATTTTGGTCTCATCTGACCACAACACATTTTTACCCAGTTTTCCTCTAAATCATTCAGATGTTCATTAGGAAACTTCATACGGGCATTACATGTGTGGTAAGATTCTCCCGTGTAGTTCTGGGCTGATTCCTCACCGTTCTCATGATCATTGAAACTGCACAAGGTGAGATCTGGTATGGAGCCCCAGACTGAGGGAGATTGATAGTTATTTTGTGTTTCTTCCATTTGTGAATAATCGCACCAACTGTTGTCACTCTCTCACCAAGCTGCTTGGCGATGGTCTTGTAACCCATTCCAGCATTGTGTAGGTCTACAATCTTGTCCCTGACATCCTTGGACAGCTCTTTGGCCTTGGCCATGGTGGAGAGATTGGATTCTGTTTGATTGCTTCTGTGGACAGGTGTCTTTTATACAGGTAACAAGCTGAGATTAGAGCACTCCCTTCAGAGTCTGTTCACACTGGGGCGATCCGACTCCGGGTGCGGCTCTGCAAGTCGTCCTGAGGACGACTTCAGAGGCGACCTGCCAAACGACTTCTGTATAGAAGTCAATGGAGGTCGCCCCGAGTCGCCCCCAAAGTCGTACAGGGAGCATTTTCTAAGTCGGAGCGACTTGCGTCGCTCTTATTAGAACGCTCCCATTGCATTCAATGGGAGGCGACTCGTCAGGCGGCTGAGCCGCCTGACGAGTCGCCCCAATGTGAACCGGGTCTCAAGAGAGTGCACCTAAGCTTAGCTCATTACCCGTATAGAAGACACTTGGGGGCCAGAAATCCTGATAATTAATAGGGGATCAAATACTTATTTCACAGACTGATTATAGACCGCTCATTTCTTTGTCAGTGGACAAACTTACAAAATCAGCAGGGGATCAAATACTTTTTCCCCTCAATGTATTATGGTAGAAATTCTGCTGGGGCTTCCCTTCATTAACCACTAGGAGCGTGAAGCAGAAGTAAAACAAATCGATTGGAAATCTATTACAACAACCTCATAACTGCAGATCCCAAGAGATAGATGTGGACAACCTAGTGCAGGGATCCTCAAACTACGGCCCTCCAGCTGTTGTGGAACTACACATCCCATGAGGCATTGTAAAACTCTGACATTCACAGACATGACTAGGCATGATGGGAATTGTAGTTCCTGAACAACTGGAGGGCCATAGTTTGAAGACCCATGACCTAGTGAGTCATTCCCCAGCAACCACACAAATCTCACATTTTAATTTTTGTGTGGATTTGGCCTTTACAGTAGTTTGATATGTGCATGCTAAGTACTTAACCACTGCTTCAACTTCTCGCCTTTATAACTTGCTACAAAAATACTCTGCTGCAGTCTAACTGTGGTAGAGGAAAACAAGGAAATGTTTCTTCCTGCCTGCAGCAGACTGATGACATCTCAGCAAAGTCACTTGACTAGAGATCAAGGACAGCTCTTCATGATAGAAGATGGAACTTTTTGAATTTGCCGTATTATGTGACCTATCAGAAAAATTGTCATGCAGTAGAGTTTCTCATAGGCTCTCAGAAACAATTTCAGATACCACTGTGGTCTCCTCACCAGCCACTTTGGTGCATTGGCCATACTGGATCCATCTTTTGGCCAAACATTTAAACTAATAACACAAAAGCCACACCTCCTGCTAGATTTTTTATTTATTTTTTTATAGTAAATGTTACATGTACAATGTACTCTGCATGACACCACTTGTTAGACCCTGCTTCAACTCTTGATTCATTCATCCTGGAACAGGCTTAATTGTTAAGGATGATGAAGCTTTTTCTTGTGTGAAATGTGTCAAAAGAGGAGCTAGGTCTAGTAAGGGGGGTCAAGTGAAATGCATTGTACACATTGAATAAAGTTTATTGAAAGAAAAGAATCATCTAGTGGAGGGTCGTCTTTTACTTCTAAAGGGTCCACTTGAAATTTCTTCTCTGATTGTACCTTCAGTACTCTGCAAAGACAAGGTATTAGATGAGCCTGTAAGGGCATATGTCCATGACCTATCTTTTTTAAGCTGGCTGCTATATAACCCATTCTTTTAAAATGGATAAAAGAATATTACTTCATTGATTTTGGGTAGAATGTTTACGTAAAAGCATTTCCGGGAACAGATCAAATACTCGCCATCCTGACAGAGAGAGATGATTGTTGAAAGAAATATGGAAATTGTCAACAGATGTAGGAAACTGGCAACAGATGTTACTGGAGATCCCTGTGGGAAAATCTCCACTTCAAAGACATAAATTTACCTGACATTAGTCTCCATTTATGGGGGAACACTCTATGCTTGTTAATGCAGTCCCATCTCAGGGATCTCCTTCTTCGGACATATTGACAATGGATTCTTTGCTTTTTCAGTATAGCCTCAGTCTGGGGCTGCATGTTATGAAATTAAAATGATGTAATGTTTTTTGGTATAAAAGGATTTTTTTTCCTATATATGCATCAGATTTGACTGGGGTAGCAAAGGTGCCATCTCCTGTGCGCTTTTCATAAGGAGCTAGTCTAGTTTCAAGACTAAGATAAAGGAGAACCAGAGGGATGTCCTATTGCTGTCCTCTCCTTCCGAAAGAACAGAGAGCTTGCCGTGGTGACCTTCTTACTAATACTTTGAACAAGATACAGATTATATATATATATATATATATATATATATATATATATATATATATATACACCGCGCTGTCTCTAAACGTAAATGAATAAAATAGCAGCCATTACCATAAAACAGACCAATTTTGCGAAAAAGAACAATAGAAAAACAGATGTAGCACTAATTTTTTTTACAAAATATCTTTTGACAGATAAAATTAGCAGAAAAAACACCATAAGTGTTCTTTAAAGTGAAAATTATGAAGACAAAACAAATAGTGCATGTAAAGTCTGTGGAGCATTCCAAACTTTTAAGTGAATAGGCCCATATCAAAGTGACTGTATGAGGAAAGGTTGATAGGAGACCCAATCAGACCCAAGTAAGTTTTCACTTTTTAGGTCGCTCAAACTTGAAATCGCTGATTCCCAAAGACTAGATCAGCTCGGATACCAAGTATTCTTGATGGAACTTCTGGACTGGAGCATTCAAATGAAACGGCATACTGCATATATAAAATCCAGCAAGAAAAACCGACTAAGTTGCACCGATGGAAACTTCCAATATTGACATGAGATCACCCAATCAGTGTTGCAGTTCAGGATATATAGAATAATAAGAAAAAACAGGGGCACACATAACGTAACTCAGATAACTTACAGTATTTAACCACTTGCTTACTGGGCACATAAACCCCCTTCATGCCCAGGAGAAATTTCAGCTTCCGGCACTGCGTCGCTTTAACTGACATTTGCGCAGTCGTGTGACGTGGCTCCCAAACAAAATGGACATCCTTTTTTCCCCCACAAATGGAGCTTTATTTTGGTGGTATTTGATCACCTCTGCGGTTTTTATTTTTTTGCACTGTAAACAACAACTTAAAAGCGACAATTTAAAAAAAAAAAAATTATATATTTTTTTTTACTTGTTGCTATAATAAATATCCTTTTTTTTTTTTTTTTAAACATTTTTTTTTTTTCTCAGTTAAGGCCGATAGGTATTTTCTACGTATTTTTGTAAAAAAAAGAAATAAAATCGCAGTAAGCGCAAAAGTTATAGCGCCTACAAAATAGGGGATAGAATTATGATTTATTTTATTTTTTTTACTAGTAATGGCGGCGATCTGCGATTTTTATTGGGACTGCGATATTGCAGCGGACACTTTTGACACAAATTTGGGACCATTCATATTTATACAGCGACCAGTGCTATCAAAATGCACGAATTACTGTATAAATGTGACTGGCAGGGAAGGGGTTAACACTAGGGGGTGAGGAAGGGGTTAAATGTATTCCCTGGGTGTGTTCTAACTGTGTGGGGGGAGGGGGGTGACTGGGGGAGGTGACCGATGCTGTGTCCCTATGTACAAGGGACACAGATCGGTCTCCTCTGTCCCTGACAGCACGTGGAGCTCTGTGTTTACACACAGAGCTCCACATCCCTGCTGTCACCTACTGTGTTCCCGCCGATCGGGTGTACCCGGCGGACATCGCGGCCGACAGGTACACGCATCGGCTCTTCAGAGATGCGCCGGGACAGTGTTTACCCGCTGCGCTCCACCCAGTGGCGCGTGCGGGTAATGCACTTAAAAAGACGTCCAAAGACGTCCACTCGGCACTTGAGAGCCGCGCTGTGGACGTCTTTTGTCCATAGCGCAGATCTCAAGTGGTTAATAAAAAGTTTACACTCACATTTAAGATGAATGTATAAGCGCTTAGAATCAGATCAACAGTGGCATCAATAATCCATCCCGACACGTTTCGTCCAAGTGAACATCATCTGGGGGTACCCAGATAATCTTTGGGAGTCTTTGGGAATCGGCGATTTTAAGTTTGATCGACCTAATAAGTGTAAGCTTACTTGGGTCTGATCCTTCTGGTAAGCCTCCTACTATTTGGTGGTGGATCTCCTATCAACCTATGGGCCTATTCACTTAAAGTTTGGAATGCTCCACGAACTTTTACATGCACTATTTGTTTTGTCTTCATAATTTTTTAACTTTAAAGAACACTTATGGTGTTTTTTGTCAACAGATATTTTGTAAAAAAAATTTTTTAGCGCTACATCGGTTTTTCTATAATACTTTGAACAAGGGTTGATAAAACTTTAGAAACCCTGTCATTTTTTGCTTTTTATAAATGTAGGTACACTACATTTATAAAAAGCAAAAATGACAGGGTCTCTAAAGTTTTATCAACCCTTGTTCAAAGTATTATAGAAAAACCGATGTAGTGCTAACATTTTTTTACAAAATATCTGTTGACAAAAAACACCATAAGCTTGCATGTAGACCACTTCATATTCATCTCTCTACTGCCCCCCTAGTTCTTCTTCCTTAGTTGCAGCCTGGTGTCACTTGATATCAGACCTTGGGAAGTGGTAAGGTCACCCCTTTTGTCATGTGACAGTTCTCAAGGCCTGCCGATTTTGACATTAGGCTTGACTGCTTTATGGGAGGAAGTCGCATGCACCCCATGCCTTTTAAGGCACTAGTTATTTGCTGCATTGGACCCGGGCGGCATGCTGGAGGTATTAATATAAAGTGCATAAACAACAAAGAATGGTGCTGCTACCCCAGATTAATGACACTCCTGAGCTGTCGGGTGCAGGATGTGCAGTTGCTCAGCTGCCAAAGTGATGAATGGATAAAGGACAAATCCGCAACTCCATACATGCTCTTATATCAGTCCGAATTTATTGTATCTCCATAAAATAATACAGAAAAGGTAGATGCGTTTCAGCCGCAAAGGTCTTGTTCACAACATTGATGCACAAAATATATACTTGTAAAATACTCGCCACCCCGCCTCCCCCATTTCATTGGTCACAGAGGTTTCTAATTAACCTCTTAATTCTCAAATTGATGCAATGAAATCAGAGGGAAAGTAGGATTTGTGAGTAGTTCATTAAAAAAGCAAACCACAATAAAAAATTTAAAGATAGAATTCATAAAAATTTTATTTCAATGAACGATGGTTTAAATGGCAAGGGGAGAAAGAGACGTGGTGGGGGGGAAAGGTAATGTATATACATATGAATATACACACATATAAAAAACATACATACATGTACATACACCAATAAAAAACATACATACATGTACATACACCAATACATAATAATAATTGATGTAACTGTGGATCCAGGGCCCATCTGAGGTTCAACCCCAGGGGGACTCTAGTTTGGATCCTGAAAATCCACCACGCCTCTCTATTCAAAAGTCGCCTACCACTATCTCCACCCCTGGGGGAGGTGACTGATGCTGTGTCCCTATGTACAAGGGACACAGATCGGTCTCCTCTCTCCCTGACAGCACGTGGAGCTCTGTGTTTACACACAGTGCTCCACGTCCCTGCTGTCATATTGGAGTCAATCTCTCGATGCCAGTGAACCTGAAAAAAGACAAATCGCCAGCATGGCATTCTCTAAAATGTCGTGAAGCATTTGAAATATGTTTAGCATTGGGCTGCAGTTTAGCTACAACTTATCAGTATTTATTTACTTTTTACCCAACACTGATATCACTGATAAGACATAGCTGCTTTTGTTTCAGTCGGCAATGAAACAAATGCTAACATCAGCTCTCTTACATTAATGATAACCAAGAAAGAACATTTTGCAAATCTTGTCTATTTCTTCTGCCTTTTTCTTCCCTAAACTATGAGAGCTGCCATGGGCCCAGGCCAGTACTCTGTAACTGCAGACAAGAAGTGAGAGCATCAAGGAAGGCACCTACTCCAGATTGCTGTTCAACTTAATAATTTTGAAGCAGGAGTCATGACTGCTAGGCTCTGTACTCACAACCACTAAAGATTAGAAGCTGCTAGAACTAGACAGGCTCTGCATTAATGAGTGAATGGCTAGACAGTACATGCGTTTTAAAATAAATAGTTAACTGACCCTAAGGCCCCTTTCACACTTGTACAACTTGTCCTGCTACTTGGGACTGCAAAGTAGCTTGACAAGTCGTTCCCCATGATTTCCAATGACAACCATTCATATTAGTACCACTTCAAGTCATGCTGACTTCTTCAAAGTAATCCCTGCAATACTTTGGTCCGACTTTGATGCGAGTTCAGGTTCATAGACCTCAAGTCTCCCTGAAATCACAGCAAAATCGCGTGACTTTGAAGTCGTGGTAGTGTAATAGGGACCTTACAGGGAAAAATGTAGAGGTGAACACAAGACACCCTCCCCTCTGTACTTTCCTCTGGGGTTGCTGAACTGTCAGCTCCCGTGCAGCCTGTCCAGTGGTCCAGGGATTTGAAATCCTCTGTTCTAATCCGCCTTCTCTGTGCAGCGCTTCCAGAACTGACCAGATTAATTCTTATTAGTTAGTCTCGTCACAGTTAATTGATCTGGTTCATTCCATTAATGCTGCATTCAGAAGAGTGGGGGATTTCATATCCCCCGACTGCTGGACCGGCTGTGGTGGTGCTGACAGGCAAGTACCGCAGGGACTGGGAGGGAGGAATGGTTTCTGATGTTTACTTTATTTATTTATTTTTGTGTAAAGGCAAACTATCTAACTAATATTGTCCTGCAAGTTGTTGGAGCAGTTATTACAAACCTGTCTGCATTTATTTACAGAATTATGGTCGATTTGCCTGTTTTTGATGAAGATCTTAAATGTGATGAAGAAGAGGAGCCTGTTTTGTAAGTCTTCAAATGTATCCAATGTTATCCTGTTTCTAATTTAATAAGCCAGGAAGATTTTATGATCTTGGATTGACAGCAACCCCCCCCACTATGCACTTTCTGTAGAATAGACATCTGTATAGATGAGTCAAAAGTCAGCCGGTTCGTGTTGAACTGGACAATTTCGTCCCGTGTATACACACAATCCAAAAATCCTAAGAAAAATGGCGCTTTCGAAACGATCGTACGATAATCGGATCGTTGGTACAGAGCTTTCGTCAGCCGATCAGGACAGTTCATCCGATATTATTCTATCGAACATGCACGGAAAAAAAATTTGTACGACACAAGATCGCACGATTTTCGATGTTTAATTAGTACAGCTGTCGTTCGAAAATGCAATAGAAATGCATTACAACACATGACATCACTTCTGATTTTTTTTATTCTGCCGTACGAGAATTTCTTTATCGTACATCACGGGACACAGAGCGGCAATCCATTACTATGTGGGTTATAGAGTCTACCTTCAGGTGTGGACACTGGTGTAATTAACTACACAGGAAGTTCCCTCCCTATATAACCCCTCCCATACTGGGAGCTCCTCAGTTTTTTCATCAGTGTCTAAGGTGTTGGTCACGAGTGAACATGTGCTCTTAGGAGCTCCACTGGAGGGATCCATGCTGGATGTAAAAAACCTCCATAAATCCGGATCCGTCCAAGGTGCTTCATAGCCAAAGTGGACGGTACCCGGGCGTCGGTACGAAGAACGAGGTTTAGCCTATAATGCCTCTCTGCGGAGGGCTGGATCCTGGGTTCCAGAACTTTGTGCCTTCTAAGGACCAAATGTTTTTTCTGCTGCCAGGATGCTATATAGGTCCAGGGGAGTTGGTGTTCCTGCCATGGACCCCGGTCCCTGAAGGTCTAGGACAATACCCACGGTGAAGGGGGAAGATTGGGCCTCTTGCTTGGCAATACCCTGCAGCGTGGAGAAGGTAAGAGGAGGGCCTACGGGACTTGGTTCGACAGTAGGTCCTCCGTGGGGGACTTGGATCTCGCCTATATTATGCTTCTATGCATGGGCAATGTAAACCACTATGTCTTCTGAGACAGGATGGCTCAGGGCACCCATATACCTCCCCTAGCCGGCATGCAGCCTGGCCCACCATGTCTGTTAGACAGGATGGCTGCAGTACCTATATATCTCCCCTTGAAGGGGCCGGTACATAAAAAAAAAAAAATATGCCCTTAATCCTATACAAAGGATTGTCTTCCGTGAGTAGTTGCAAGTCTTATCTGTGTTTCCACTACTATGGGCAGTAGAAGACATGCCTGATGTTTTTGCTTACCATGCTTTCCAGAAAACGGAAGCTTAAGTGTTAGCTGATCTATTGTGTCCCACTTCCTCCGCTTCAGGCTCTACCATGTTGCACGTGCTCACCGGCTCAGTGCAGTCGCAGAGAAGGCTCTTAAAGGGCCCGGACGTCAGAGCTCTGTAAAGCTAGGGGGACACAAACATAAGCACCTTGTGTGAGTTGGATACAGATTCATCTAAGACGCCTACTCGCATCTAGCTGTGCAGATTAGCAGGCATTGTGTCAGACTAAATTCAGCTATTTGATGCACCTGGGTTAAGTGCCTCTGCTTTAGCTTAGGACTTGGTCTCCCCATTGAATAAGGTCAGGGGTAGGAATATAAAGAGGGATCGCCACCTGAACCTGGTGGACCCTTATTCTCCTCTGAAGAGACTTAAACAGCTCATAGATTGAGCCATCAGACCTGTCAGGCAATGCAGCCTTCCCCCAACATTGCAATCACTCTGCATGTGTTTTGTGTTTTGCAAAAAAAAAAAAAAGGGGGGTGTCCCCCTTTTCCTGCTTTAATCCTGAAACAAAGGGATTAGAAAGCTTGGGGATAAAAGTTTCACTGTCAGAGGACAGGAGACAGGAGCTGCAGCCTAACAAGGAGAAGCTATCAAAAGCCCTACAGGTTCTGATTACACCTCTATCTTCTCCTTAGAGTGTAAAGAGAGGTTTTCCTATAGGTGGCTAGTAAGACCTCCATATAATCCTCAGCCTGGTGTCGGCTTCAGGCTAACCAAATGCATCGGAGGGATGCACAGTTGCGGGCACACATTGCTAATGTCTCTTAATTGAGGAAACACACATCTGCAGAGGATAATTTCCTCTTTACCAGTCCGCATGTTGAATAACATACATGAGTTTGGAATGCATGTGGGATAAAAACAAGTAACAGAGCAGATTCTATTGTGGATCGCATAAACATACATGTTTCTGTCTATATGGTGCTGCATGTTTCCACAAAAGACAGAAGAGGTTTGTTTCCACAGAAAGGCCTAAAATCGCATAAAGTTGCTTGGATGCAAAAAAGATGCTGGATCACACATGGTTAACTGATCATCAGCGTCCTGGATTACCCAAGGATGTTTGGTCAGACAAATAGGCTTGTTTCCACAAAGGTACCTAAAGTCGCATAAAGATGCTTGTATGCATAAAAATGCTGAATCACACATGATTACCTGATCACCCAAGTCCTTGTTTCCCCCAAGGATGTTTGGTTACACAGAAGAGGTTTGTTTCCACAGAAAGGCCTAAAATCGCATAAAGTTGCTTGGATGCAAAAAAGATGCTGGATCACACATGGTTACCTGATCATCAGCGTCCTGGATTACCCAAGGATGTTTGGTCACACAAATAGGCTTTTTTCCACAAAAGTACCTAAAGTCGCATAAAGATGCTTGTATGCATAAAAATGCTGAATCGCATAAAGGATGCTTGTATGCATAAAAAGGTTTAATCACACAGGATTACATGATCACCCAAGTCCTTGATTTCCCAAGGATATTTGGTCACGCAAAGAGGCTTGTTCCCACAGAAATGCCTAGAATCGAGAAATGCCTAGAATCGCATAGAGGCATAAAAATGCTGAATCACACAGGATTACCCGATCACCCCAGTCCTGGATTACTCAAGGCCTAAAGGGATCGCTTAAAGATGCTTGAATGCAAAAAGAAGCTGGATCACACATGGTTGTTGGATCAACAGAGTCCTGGATTACCCAGGGATACTTGATCACATAGAGAGGCTTGTTTCACAGAAATGCCTAAAGTCGCATTAAGATGCTTGGGTGCATAAGGATGTTGGAACGCACAGGGGTGCTTGGTCACACAAGGGTTCTTGTCCGCACAGTAGTGCTTAAAATGCATAAGATGTTGATCGCATGGAAGATGCTGAATCGCATGCATGGTTACTTTAAAGTTGCACATGGTGGCTTAATTAAGCAATACAGGATGCCTTGTGTTTGCATAGAGATACGTGTCTGCATGGGTTCATGTTGCACATTGTTGCATAACACGTTTATAGCACATGCTTGCTTGCTTGCAAGGATGCTCGTTCCAGAGCACACATGCTATATGCATGTTTGGCGTGAGACATATTTATATGATTTCATGCTTCCATGAACACACACTGCCATGTACATACGCCTCCATTGAGGCATATGGCTTTAACACTTGCCACATACACATATGGGGAGCCAGTTGCATATGTGTTTATTTACTTGGGACTGCAGAGGTTGTCTGCGTTGTGCAGGGGAACAGCACTATCTCCAGTTGGTGGTCTTGCCCTTTTGGGTTAACCTCCGTGTCTGGGTTGTCAGGGTGCTAGGGCCCGCCTCTAGCAGGTCTGTAGGCCCAGGGTATAGCAGTAATGGCATACGGAAGCAGACTCCTGCTGATGGATCAGTCAGCAGCATGGCTGGACCTAAGGGTGTCCAGCATGGTCAGGTATCTGGATCTCCTGGGTTAGGATTCCAGTCTAAAGATACATTCTTCATTGACAAGAAGCTGGGTATGTTTTGCACCAGGAGAGTACTTTTGGCCTAAGACAAGACCATCGCTATAAGAAAGCTGGTCTAGGTGGTTACGGCAAGGAACAGTTCCTTACTTTTGGCCTTCTGCTTAAGGCACTAGAGAAGATGCTGCTTCATTCAAGACAGTTCCCTATACTTTTATTCAGGACTGTTATAAACAGTATTGTGTTGGCCTAGAAGGAGTGGATCTTGACCTAGCATTATCCAAAGAAGCCTACGGCCACATTACCTTGAAAGCGCCCGATCTCGTCTGATCTCGGAGGCTAAGCAGGGTCAGGCCTGGTTAGTACCTGGATGGGAGACCGCCTGGGAATACCAGGTGCTGTAGGCTATAGTACCCTGTACATAAGAGGTATTGGCGTCCAGGCTCAACAAGAAATTGAACAGCTTGAGGTCAAGGACAAGGGATCCACCTGCATGCGGGGCAGATGTGTTAGTAATCTGGTGGGACCAGTGGTCACTGGTTATGTCTCTCCCCCCAGTGCCGCGGCGTTTGTGGCTTCCATGCAACATTAGAGGATGGCGGAAGCTGGCCTGATTACTCCGGCATAGCCCTGACGACCTTTTCTGTGCAGGGACAGTAGGGGTGGTAGTAGAGGACCCACGGTCCCTTACATCTTGACCAGGCCTACTTCGAAGGGGGTATTACATCCTGTCGTGCAACAGGTGAATTAATGGTCTGGCTATTTTAGCCCACATTCTTCAGGATCAGGGTTTTTAGAATCAACGGCACTTCCTTGATTCATACAGGAAGGCTGGCCTCCAGGACCAGATATCCCAGGATCGGGAGAGCCCATGTTCCTGGTATGAAACAGATGGTGGCATCTTTGGAAGTTTGTCAAAGATAAAATTCCTGCCTTCCTGCATTTGGAAAGGAGACGGAGCCAGCCTTAAGTTACATCAAGGATCCGATCTTGGCCTTGCCTCCAAAGGTCGCTTGCTTCACACTCTTTGTTCCGAGCCATTATACAAGGGGTGACGCGCATAAGTCCACCAGTTTAGTCGCCCTTGTGCTTGGAGGATTGGCTCTAGTTTTGTCGGCTTACAGGGTCAGCTCTGTGGGCCGATGCACCATATTTCCCTTCAGCCTTTAACAAGGGAATTGGTGTTCTTGGTTGTGGTAGCCTCCAAGAGAGTTTCAGTATTGGCAACCTCTTGGTATAAAACCATACTTATTCTTACTAGTAGGGTGATGTTAATCCTCGCCCAGCCTTATTTACTAGAAGGATCTAGTGTTCATTTGAATCTAGATATTCTTACCTCCCCCTTTTTCAAAACCTTGTTTTCGGAAGGAAAGGTTATTGCTTTCTCTCAGTAGAGATGAGAGCAGTTAAATATCTATCTGAAGGTTCAGATATAGAAATCTGAAGTTTTTATTGTGCTGCCAGAAGACCCTAGATGTGGGCAGACAGTGTTCAGTTCAGCTATTAAAATAGTTACACTCTCTCCTTTGGAGTAGAAGGGTCAAGGCCTATCTGAAGCGGCTGCTCGGATACGGAAAGCTGATGTTATTGCGCTACCAGGAGGCCCCAGGAAGGGGCAGGCAGCGTCTAAAATCAACTGTTTTCAAGATTGATTCATCAGGGTATTATTCAGGCTTGTGGTTCGGAGAGTGGGACTCCCCCTGTTTCTTGGGGGGGTGCTCCGTACCAGGATAGTAAGCGCTTTATGCGCGATGCTTTACCGAGCCTTTATGACGCAGATTTTCAGGGCCGCAACTTGGCGTCTGTGCTTAGGTTCACTGATTCTTGTCAGATGTACATAGGAGGGCAAAAGGATGCAGCTTTTTGGCGCAGTATGCATCTGGCAGCATTATAGATCCTCACATCTGATGGCGGCCTGCGTTGTTTGTGTCTCCCTCCCCTCAGTAAGCATTGCTTTCGGACATCCCACATAGTAATGGATTGCCGCTCTGTGTCCCGTGATGTACGATAAAGAAAATAGAATTTTTTATGACAGCTTACCTGTAAAATCCTTTTCTTGGAGTACATCACGGGACACAGAGCTCCCGCCCCTCTTGTTTGGGGATATTGGGACACTTATTGCTTTGCTACAAAAACTGAGGAGCTCCCAGTATGGGAGGGGTTATATAGGGAGGGAACTTCCTGTGTAGTTAATTACACCAGTGTCCACACCTGAAGGTAGACTCTATAACCCACATAGTAATGGATTGCCGCTCTGTGTCCCGTGATGTACTCCAAGAAAAGGATTTTACAGGTAAGCTGTCATAAAAAATCCTATTTTTCGTGACTTTAGTAAACTCATTAGATTCGAGGCGAGATTAGCATAAAAAAAAAAGATAATTCATCTGATAATCAGATCGTGTGTACCGGGCATTAGTCGGGTTACATGTTTTTTTTTTTTTCAGTGAGATCTCAGTACTTCAGTTCCCAGCTCTACCCCTAAGGAAGTTTGAACATGAAGTAAGGGTAAATCCCTCTAATGGAGCCCCAAAAAGAAATAGAAGCCTCAAAAAAAGTTCAAATCCTTCCCTACTCTACTTTTGGCTTGACATATATATTTTAAAACACTCATGTGAAGTCTTAAAGGAAACTGCATTTATGATTTCAGGGTGACAGATTTTCCATATGTTAGATTTCATATTCGTGTACAGACACATTATTGCCACTAATATTGTCAGTCTCTGGCCAGTAATCTGCAGAACAACCCACTACTTTCTCTGTGGAAGCAGCTATTTTGCTCCTGCGCTTCAACACCCTTTGCCGATTCAGACAAAACTTCTGCAACCAGGAAATCTCAGGCTTCTTCAGCAGTGGGCATTAACTTTGCCTGCAGGTTACTGGCTGGGGACTGACTGTAGAAGTGCTAGTAGGGAGTCTGCACAGAGGTATGACCGCTAAGAAATTGGGAAGCTGTAATTTTGCCCTGCCTTGAAATCATGGATTTAGTTTTCTGTATGACCTTTGATTTGGGCTTTGAAGAGAACCTCATATAAAATTGCAAAGCCTATTTTGGAGCAAAATGCTCCGTTAAAGCCAAAAACTTTGCAAGAAACTTACTTGCCTCACACCAACATCCAGCTACCTCCTGTAGGTGCCAATTAAGTCACTGGCCTTACTACAGGATCCTGGGATCCAGGATCCCAAAAAGACATCCCAGCACTGTGCAGGAGCATGTTCTTTTAGGATATAGGATCTTCATTTATTCCAATATATTTAGCTGGTTTCTTGAAGTTCAGATTTAAAGGAGATGTATGGCAAAAGCTATTTTGGCCCTACTTCTGTTATGGATTGCAGGAGTGCACTTCGTTCTGCAACCCTGTGACCTGTTTTAACCCAACAGCGGGCTTCCTGCTGTTGGTGACATCACTCTGCGAGCCCAGGCTCTGGAAAGATCCTCGATTAGTCAGGATCATCCCAGATGCCTGCACCGGCAGCTGGCTCAGCCTCTTGGCGATCCGCTGTGATCGGCTCCAGTGAGCGCTGGAGGGGCAAAGCAGAGAGTCGGTGACTAACAGTCACCGGCTCTCATTGCTGAATACCATAAACTTAGCAATCAGTGGTCTTTAATCACTCAGTTTGGGGGGGGGGGGGGGGGCAGGGTACAGCTGCATCTGGAATCCGTGCTGCAGCCATCTAGGTGGGTATGCTTGTCTATTTTGAAATGTTCCCGAATTTCTCTTTTAGGGCTGAATTCCAGAGAAAAAGCTAAATACACTAATGAAATACATGTATGCAAACTGTTTTGTTTTCCCAGATGATTTGTGTTTCTGGCACTCCTGTCCTGAGAAGTTGCATGTGTACCTTACATCTCCCTGGAGTTCAGATATATATATCACCGAGTGACCGAAATGGGTTTAAAAATGACAGCACTGTGAATTGCAGCCTCCTTGGCTCACAGTGATGGGGATTCAATTTTCAGCCTGATTTCAATTGTGAAGGGGATTTTGGGAATTTGTACATAAAGAGTAAAAATAGGGAAAAACTGAACCAGAATTGGAAACCAGAAGAACTGGGCCAGATGAAATTGATGAGTTTGCTCCTTTTTGTTACGGTTGATGTGGTTTCCCGAAGAACTTCCCCACTCAACCGTGACTCATAGATGAGTATTGGAAGCGAGAGCGAACGATGTGTCACCTTGTACTGTGAATTGGTGGGATGATGTAGCTGGGAAAAACACTGGCCTAAAAACCTAGCAGCAAAAGTAAATGAATACCTAAAGGAAGATAAATAATTTGGTTTTGATTAAGTAAATGTGAAAGGCGTTTATTGCTTGGAGTTATGTTCCCAGTGTGTTCCTGTTAATTCTATGGAATTTCTTCTTCATCTATACAAGGTGCCAGAGTGTTGTTCCTCTGATCATCATCCGCCACAGGGGGAAAATCAGCACAGGATTTCCATTTAGTTTAGGATGACGTGTAACTCTTTTTTTTTTTATTACCCTAAACCAACTGGCTCGTTTGGATTTTCTTTTCTTTGCTAAAGAAGCATTCAGTTTAAAGTAAACATACAGATACTTTAAATACCCGTAAAATTGCCATATTCTTTCAAGCCGCAATTTCAATAGTAATGTAGTATGGTAGCAGGGTATCATAAAAGGCTGTTGCCTTTTTAAAGTGAACCTTGCATGGAAATAGAACTAACTAGTATTTATTTTCCAGCCATATAAACTTACTACGTAGAAAAATCGTTGGGTATATATATATATATATATATGTATGTGTGTGTGTGTGTATATATATATATATATATATATATATATATATATATATATATATATACTGTGTTTCACCGAAAATAAGACCTATCGTTATTTTCCAGGAGGGCTGCAATATAAGCACTACCCCGAAAATAAGCCCTAGTTTTAAATGCTTGTAAAAACCTATAACCCACTCTATTACAGTAGTATATAATTTACAATGTGTGTGT
Source organism: Rana kukunoris (assembly GCA_029574335.1). Classification (NCBI taxonomy): domain Eukaryota; kingdom Metazoa; phylum Chordata; class Amphibia; order Anura; family Ranidae; genus Rana; species Rana kukunoris. The sequence continues at coordinate 574,442,059 of CM056050.1, read as the reverse complement.
TTCTGTAATATAAATGTTGAGAATAGAGCTCCGGAGGGTCACAAAGGCAGAGCGGCGCTAGAACAAAGGTATTTGGCATAATTATGTTACAGAAACACACATATTGTACATTTACTACTTTTAATATAGGATTTTACAATCATTTTAACTGGGTTCACACTAGGGATTCCTGACAGGCAGGGAGAGAGAGGGGAAGAGAAGATGGCACATTAGATGGTAAGACCTACCCCTAAAATAAGCCCTACTGTGTCTTTTGTAGCCAAAATTAATATAAGACCCAGGCTTAGTTTTGGGGAAACATGTTCTATATATATATATCAAAAAAGTTTAAAATATATTGCGCTAAACAATTCAGTGTAAATATATAGTATAAATATATAGTGTATAGGCAGCCAACACCACAGTGGATAAAGTGTAATAGAAAAAAGAAAAAAAGTGTAGCGCCAAAACTATATAGATGTAGGAAAAACCATAAATGGCCAGGGTGATGTAGCTACCAGCCAAAATACAGAAAGACCTAAGGTGCAGCCTTCGTGAAGAAGATCATAGACTATAGGCTATGAAACACCAGCTGTTGAGCTGGGTGAAACAAATAACAATATTCAAAAACACAAACTGAAGGTAATGTGAAAAGTGTTGCAACAAAGTAAGTGCAGCTGAAAACAAATGCAAAAGGTCCTGAAAACAGCAAAAACAAGGGGGGAGGGGGAATAGGTGTGGGTTTGAGGATGTTGATATTCCAGTTTCCCCAAAACAGACTGATTGTTCATTCAGTTTGAAACACCTCATCCATATACATTGGCAATCCTTTCCCTCAGAAACAGGTCATCTTCCCAGGACATTCCTTGGCATATATATATATTAAGGTACTCTTACCGACTTTTGTTGACCCACGGCTCACCGTATGGTGGGTAGGTCTTCAAAGCTTGTATAGGCTAGCCGCCCTCCGATCATCCCAATGGGTAAATCGATGTCCCAGGTTGTGATGCTGTAGGCAGATCCCAAAAGGAGAGCAGGTATCGCTGGCCTCAGGAACGTCAGACAGAACAGTGAAGATGTGAGACTCCGTATTTCATGGAAGATATGAAAAAAAGAGGGCGAGAACACCTCCTCATCGTGTAGAAATTTATTAAAAGTTGATCAAAAAGTATTGATACAGCAAAGAGATCTGCAAATCTCATTAAAAATTCCAAGCAAGGATAAGGTCCATGTACCAAAATATAAAAGCAAAAAAACCCCAAAAGATAAAAAGTTCCACACTGCACATCAAGGAAACCACAGCAAGCAAAAATCTTGGTAGTAACGCAATAGTGGTGATAAGAGTCCAGTTAACCGACCGGTTTCGTCTTCACAGACATCTACTGGGTTATGGAACTAAACCCCATCATCACCTGCGCCATTAAATAGCCCCCTGATTGCCATACCTGTGATCAACACCTGTTCACACAACGTCCATCAGGCATACGTCTCACTGCTGTTGCTTCCTCCCCTGTGTTCCATCCAACAGGAAATGGAAAAACAGGAAACACAAATATGGAAGCCAATCACAGCCCTGTGAGCATTGTGAGTTCCTCCTCCCGTCCCTTGTGACTCCCTCTGTCCAATGTGAGGGTGCGGGACAAAGACACCCCGCCTCGCTCATCCCGGCCAACCAGAGCCTCCAGCACAACACTGACAGCCCCTCAACACAGGAAGGCGGCGATGATGGAAGCGCAGATCACACAACGCTGCGGCATGCGTGTCATCCGACGCCTCAGCGTGATGGCGTATGCGCTCCATCTTGGTGTCTAATAGGGATTCATGGGCAAGGTGTTTTAGCTGTAGCCAAAAAACCCTATGGTGAGACGGCTATCCAACGGAGCTCAGAACTTGACTCTGGGGCCCTGGGCGTGTGTGAACAGGGGAAACCACAGATGTAATTCTTCGATAACAGTAAATAATGAATTAATGTTTCTATATAATACATCCAACAACTAGGCATGATGAAATAACATCAATATGGCAAAAAACATATTAGGTGTGGGTGGATATATAACCATTCAGCAGAGCTTCCACACTACCCAAAAATTCAAAAAAAATTCAAAAAAAAGGGGGGATATTGAAGATAATTCTATATAATACATCCAGCAATTATGCATGATGAATTGACATCAATAGGACAGAGAACAAGTCAGGTGTGGGTAGATAAAAAATCATGCCGCAGAGCTTCCCCACTACCCAAAAATTCAAAAAAGGGTAATATTAAAGATATTTCTATATAATACATCCAGCAATTAGGCATGATGAATTGACATCAATAGGACAGAGAACAAATCAAGTGTGGATAAATATCAAATCATGCAGCAGAGCTTCCCCACCATCCAAATATAAAAAAAGGGGGGATATTAAAGGAGACAAAAATTAGATGTCATTAGAACATGATGAATTGACATCAATAGGACAGAGAACATATCAAGTGTGGGTAGATATAAATCATGCAGCAGAGCTTCCCCACCATCCAAATTACAAAAAAAGGGATATAAAGGAAGACAAAAATTGGTGAAATTTCAGGACTGGTTTATAAATGAATTCACGTCCCACTCCACATTGAGGCGTGGGGCGCGTAACATTTGAGCTGGTATATCCAGAACACCTCAAGTTTGGATACACCCCGAGTCCAAGGTTCGCCACGCCAATGAGGCACAAAATGATCTATGATTTGGAACAAAGTACCTTCAACCTTTTTGTTATGGTGTTCCAAATAATGTCTGGGCACTGTATGTTTGGAAAAGCCAGCCAGGATTTTGGTGATGTGTTCACCTGCCCGTGTGGAAAAGTTCCGTATGGTACGACCCACGTACTGTTTTCCACAAGGGCAGGTGAGAAGGTACACAACATACCTAGTTGCGCACGTTGAAAATTGCTTCATGGGGAACTCAACCCCAGTCACCGTAGACCTGAAACTCACAGATTTCTTTTTGGTTATGTTGAACGCGCATACTCTACACCTCCTGCATGGGTGATATCCCTTAGAGAGAGGGAAGAAAGTGGGTTTCACTGGAGGGTCAGGGACATTGGGTGCCACCTGATTCCTCAATGCCATAGCCCCTCTGTAAATGACAGTTGCCTGATTCGGAAGCGTTGGTCCTAAGGTGGGATCACTAGTCAAAACATTCCAATGTTTTTGGATGATTGACTTAATTTGTTTATGTTGCACAGAAAATGTTGTAAAGAAAGAATTCCTAAACCTGTTTTCCTGAACCGTTATGACTTTCTCTCTTGTTAGGGTTGCCCTGTCTATCAGTGAAACTCGTTCAATTTCTTCCTGGATATGATTCTCCAAGTATCCTTTATCTACAAAGCGATTCTTGAGAATATTAGCTTGTTCCCTGAAGTCCCCCAAATTAGAACAATTGCGTCTAATTCGCAGAATTTGACTGCGTGGGACAGACTTCAGCCAGGAAGGATGGTGGCAACTGTCAACGGGGATAAACCCGTTGCGGTCAGTTTGTTTGAAATGGGTTTTAGTCTGTAAAGAGTTATTATGCACAAAAATCTCCAAGTCCAAAAAATTGATGCTTGAGGTATGAGCCTCGTACGTCAATCTAATACCAACCTGGTTATCATTAAGATAGGCCATGAAGGTATCTAAAGACTCACGGTCTCCACGCCATAGGAGGAGGATATCGTCTATGTACCGCGCCCAGAGAACTATCTCTGGTCGTGCGGCCACACAGACGACATCCTCCTCCCATAAAGATGTTGGCCAAGCTAGGAGCAAATTTGGCCCCCATAGCAACCCCCCTATGTTGCAAATAAAAATCCCCTGCATGCCAAAAATAATTGTGAGTTGTGGCAAACCTAAGGAGGTCCATGATGAATAGTCGTTGCGAGATGGGGAGATCTGAGGACCGGTCAAGGAAACACTCTACCGCTTGAAAGCCCAAATGATGGGCTATACTGGTATAGAGTGAAGCTACATCAGCTGTGACAAGAATAATGTCATTGGTGTACGCCACCTCCTCAAGTTTGGCGATGGTGTGCCTAGTGTCTTTGAGGTATGATGGAATGCTCCTTACTATAGGCTGGAGGTGAAAATCAATATATTTCCCCACTCTGGAGGTTACAGAGTTGATGCCACTAATGATTGGCCTCCCTGGTGGACATGTGCTATGTTTGTGAATTTTTGGCAGATAATATATAACAGGGATGCGTGGTACCTTAGGCACCAAAAAACACCGTTCCTTGTTGTTAAGAATACCTCTCTGCGCACCTTTCTCCACCAGTTTTTTCAAAGACTTGGTATAGCTGCTAGTAGGGTTAGATGGCAGTTTCACATAAGTCTGATCATCCTCCAGCAGCCTTGACATTTCCGAAATGTAAGCGGACTTGTCAAGGACCACTATACCTCCCCCTTTATCCGCGGGACGGATGACCAGGTCCTTTCTCTCGCACAAGGATTTGAGGCCACTCTTGATATTGGGATCAGAGTATACCTTTTTCATAGGTAAATCCTCCAAATCCTTCAAAACCAAACTTCTAAAGACCTTGATGCTTGATGCCATAGGGCAAGGAGGGTTAAAAAGCGAGGGATTAGAAAGACCCGTGTGTCGAACTCCTGTTGATACCTCCGGGAGACTGGGTCTAGTGGGGTTAGAGATAAAGTATCTCTGAATACTCATTTTCCGTGTGAATTTTTGTACATCTATAAATGTCTGGAACTTGTTCAGCCCTTTAGGGGGAACAAACTTTAGACCTTTATCTAAAACTAATCTTTCTGCATAACTGAAGGTGGTTGTACTCAGATTAAAAACCCCAGTACCTGCTACACTCTCTGTCTTTTTCTTCCGGGCGCGCCGCCCCCCTCTCGACCCCCGTTTGGTTCTCCTCCTTTGGGATAGTTGCCCTGTCCCTTGTAAAAATCCCCTGAGTGGGTGGGTTTAGATTGGGCCTGATTGAAACTGTAAGGTGGTCTATTAAAGTGATCTTCCTCTCTGTCTGTATACCCATAATAGGGGTCATAATGTCTAGGGGGGTAGTCATTCCTAGGCGTATAGGGTCCACCCCCACCCCTTCCCGGTGTCCCGTATCCCCTTGGGGGGTAATGGGGATCATTCCCTCTGCGGGGCGAATGGTCATATACATAATGTTCACGGGATGGGTCTCTTGGACGGTGTGAACCCCTTCTAGGGCCTTTACCTTTCCCCTTATTTCTAGGAGGAGGGCCTCCCAGAGACTGGTTGGGGGTTCGGGGGGCAGACTGATTGTTGTGCCCCAATTGTCTAAATGGGGGCCCCGAACTCGGTATAGGTTGAGAAAAAGTAAGGACCTTCACCTCGCTAGTGGACGGTTGAGAAACCTCCATCTCTGAATTAGAAGAAACTGTCCCTGTCCTAGTGGTCTCCTCATTTTGCCAACTAAAAACCGAGCGGGATGTGTAATCGGCAAAATCTCTCGTATATTTTTTCTGTTTTTTATGCTTCTGTTCACGTTCCTCCTTCTCCAGATGATTTTTTAAACTGGTAGATAATGTGATATACTCTGTGGTGGATTTAAAGGGAAGGAGTTTTTCCTTAATTTCTTTAATTTCTTTATCTAAATTAGACATTCGGGTTTTTTTCTTATCGATTAAAAAGTTCAAAAGGGAAATGCCTTGAGAATTAAAAAACTGGTACCAGGACTCGAGATCAGGGTCTCCCTGCTGGGGATGTACATCCCATCTCAGCCCTCTAGGGACCATATTTTCTTTAACGTATTGTTCTAAAAACGCTGTGTCCCATTGAAGGTGAAGTTCTGAAGTCATTACGTTCTTGAGCCTCATGAAAAGACCACCCGTTTCCGAGTCTGTTTTAAGAACCGTAAACACCCCTTCAGTGCTGAAGGTGCGACTAGTGCGATATTCAAACACATCCATTATTGAATGGCGGCAATATAAAAAATCCAAGTGTAGCAATCAAAAAAGTTTAAAATATATTGCGCTAAACAATTCAGTGTAAATATATAGTATAAATATATAGTGTATAGGCAGCCAACACCACAGTGGATAAAGTGTAATAGAAAAAAGAAAAAAAGTGTAGCGCCAAAACTATATAGATGTAGGAAAAACCATAAATGGCCAGGGTGATGTAGCTACCAGCCAAAATACAGAAAGACCTAAGGTGCAGCCTTCGTGAAGAAGATCATAGACTATAGGCTATGAAACACCAGCTGTTGAGCTGGGTGAAACAAATAACAATATTCAAAAACACAAACTGAAGGTAATGTGAAAAGTGTTGCAACAAAGTAAGTGCAGCTGAAAACAAATGCAAAAGGTCCTGAAAACAGCAAAAACAAGGGGGGAGGGGGAATAGGTGTGGGTTTGAGGATGTTGATATTCCAGTTTCCCCAAAACAGACTGATTGTTCATTCAGTTTGAAACACCTCATCCATATACATTGGCAATCCTTTCCCTCAGAAACAGGTCATCTTCCCAGGACATTCCTTGGCATATATATATATTAAGGTACTCTTACCGACTTTTGTTGACCCACGGCTCACCGTATGGTGGGTAGGTCTTCAAAGCTTGTATAGGCTAGCCGCCCTCCGATCATCCCAATGGATAAATCGATGTCCCAGGTTGTGATGCTGTAGGCAGATCCCAAAAGGAGAGCAGGTATCGCTGGCCTCAGGAACGTCAGACAGAACAGTGAAGATGTGAGACTCCGTATTTCATGGAAGATATGAAAAAAAGAGGGCGAGAACACCTCCTCATCGTGTAGAAATTTATTAAAAGTTGATCAAAAAGTATTGATACAGCAAAGAGATCTGCAAATCTCATTAAAAATTCCAAGCAAGGATAAGGTCCATGTACCAAAATATAAAAGCAAAAAAACCCCAAAAGATAAAAAGTTCCACACTGCACATCAAGGAAACCACAGCAAGCAAAAATCTTGGTAGTAACGCAATAGTGGTGATAAGAGTCCAGTTAACCGACCGGTTTCGTCTTCACAGACATCTGCAGCCCGTTAGCATATACACTGGTGGGGTCACTGTTGAAGCAAGGCTAATGGATGTCATTTGCTCCAAGGCAAATGGACTGCAAGCCAGTGTCTGCAGTATACATCTTTTACCGTTTTGCTGCCAAATTTGGGAGGGGTTGCTAAAAGAAATGGTGGCTAGCTTTATTTTACTCCACTTTAAGCCATCCATAGATGGATCAAACTTCAGCCAGCTCAGCAGAAACTGGCCACATTGTGAGCCATATGTCGGCAGGCTGGTTGAATTGAAGTTGATCTATCAACCATCCTGATGGGGTTTTTTTCCCGTATGATCCCTGTCAAACACTATAGCCAGCATAAGTGACCATTATATTCTTTTCGGGAAAACCTCCTACTGTCGGAATACAATAGCACAGCAAGAGGCATTCCTCCATCAACACTGACTGTGTTGATGGGTGAATCGACTAACCTTTCTTTCCTCCAACCCGTGGTTGGAGGAAAGAACTTGTATAATGTATGGCCCAGCTTTAAGCTCTCCCCTTCAGCTTTCAATCTCTATGCATTCATAAAATAACCACGCTCCTGCCTGACCTCACTTTACACCGTCCGGGTCTAACGATTGGCTGCCAGGCACAGAGCACTGAATTGTCGGAGAAAGGGGAATCTTTCTTCTATGGAAAAAACAAAAAGACCACGCTAATAACCTCCCACCCTATACAATACAGGCAGCAGCTGGCCTGCGATGCACAATATGGCAATAGGAACAAAAAAAGCCACACCAAATAAAAGGCTGTTGCCTTTTTAAAGTGAACCTTGCATAGGCAATCTTTCTTCTATGTTTCAGCTCAATACAAAGTTACATTAAAAGCAAAGCTCTAGCCACAAAACTTTGTAGCATCCCAGTCAAACCCTAAGACTAAATCTGTTCCTGCCCCCATTCTAAAAATGTGTTGGCTACTTTTTGGATTGTCTGCCTGACTTTTAGGCCTCATGCACACTGGACAGTAAAATAACTATAAAAACGGCAGTAGCTTTGCAGTGAGTTTTTCAACGTTTTTGCAATAGCAGTTTTTAGCGTTTATTTATTTTTTTCTCAATTGATCAAAAACGTTAAACGCTGGTGAGCTAAGTTTTTGAGTGTTTATTGGCGTTTATTGCCGTTTATCAGCGCTGGAGCGTTTTTACAGCTTAAAAACTTCTCTCAGAACCCAGTCCTTTTTATTTATTTATTTTTTTACTGCTCAAAAACGCCACTGCTCAAAACGGCTGATAACAGCCTATGTGTGTATGGACACATAGGATAACATGATGGGGGTTTTACTGACTGTAGAATAAAACTTCTACTGCCAAAAACAGCTGCTGTAAAAATGTCCAGTGTGCATGAGGCCTTATAGAAATAAAGTGGTATCTGGGCCTCTTTGCAGTGGTGTTTGCTTCCATTTCCATTTCTGTTATTGTGCTTTTATAGCAGTATCCTCCATTTGCAATATTCGATACCCTTTCTGAAACATGAATAATTATACTTGCCCATCTCATGGTGGTCTATAGGGAAAAGGGTAGCTTCTGCATAGCACAATGACTGCTCATGGGAGGGGGGGGGCGAACTCATGTGATCATGTGATCACTATGATTGGCAGTCATACTGGTTGCATGTTTTGGAATCCCGTCAGAGTGGTTCTCTTTGGAAAGACCAGTACTCAGTGACCACGTATTCTGAGGACTAGCAGCCTAAACTGCACAGCGGCTGGCTCCCAGTTCCAAAAAATAACATATATTAACATGGCTCCAGCATGGTGCATTGTTAAGCCTCGTACACACAACCGGTTTTCCCAGCAGGAAAACTGCCAGGAGAGCATTTGGCTGGGAATCCCGGCAATGTGTATGCTCCCTAGCAGTTTTCCCGTCGGGGGAAAACAGCCGAGAATAGGGATGGGAAAATAGAAAACCCTGCTCACTATTTTCTGCCGAGAAAACCGGTCGTCTGTATGTTTGCCTGTCCCAGGTAAACTCACGCATGCTCGATAAGTGTTCAACACATGTGTGGTAGCATACAAGTTTAGCGTGGGGTGTATCAAGATGGCGGCGACGGCAACGAATGTGACAAGCGCCGACTCGTAGTCTATGACGTCACCGAGTTCTTGCCATTCAAAAGAACGGACGTTCTTTTGAATGGCCGTCTGTATACACGGCTTTGCAAGAAAAGCTTGCCAGGAATCCCATCAGGAAAACCAACGTTTTTTTCCTGATGGGTTTTTCGGCTGTGTGTACAGGGCCTGAATCTGCAGATTGTACAGACTAATGGCCATAATATAAGTGAAGTTTTTTGGGTACAGTTCAGCATGCCATCTCTGTTCCAGTGGCTGTCTGGTGCCTGCGTATGTGAGCCTTGCTGTTACTTTAAGGTTAACCGTCTTTTTTTATTTTTTATTTGTTTCTGTTGTTAACACCTTTACTTCCTCTTCCATTAGTTTTATATGAGGTCTATAGTAATTAGGCCGAATCTTCTCTCTTCTGTCTACTTACTCTCCTGATACTTGTTTGTAGATCTCCACCCGTGGCTCTCATGTGCGTCTTGGCTGTCCAGGAGGATTTAGTAGAAAATCTTCTACAAGGAATTCCAGTGGGAGAGTTTGCTGTAATCCAGCCATTACAGGAAGAGTTCTGCTTTGTTCTGGGCTATCTCCTGACATGGAAACTCATACTAATGTTCTTCAAGGCTGCATCATCTCAAGTATGTTTTTATTCTTGTCTCTATTGACTTTCATTCGCAGTATATTCTGTGTATTCTAAATTGGTCATTGGTGTGTGTTCTGCAATCAGATTCAAGCCATAAACATGCCTTATTTTTAGTATCATGTGCTTATAAATATTCACGGCCGAATGGCATTCCTGCCTTATGTGTCACTAACCCATCGAAGGCTAACTTGCCCAAAACTGAAATTTGATAGCCATACAAGTTAGAATTTTACAATTGTGCAATCCTCTTATTATTTACAAAATAATAATAATCCTAATAATAATAATCCTCTTATTTACAAAATGTATGTAAATTTGTAGCCAAATGGGTCTTTGCGATATATACAGTAGTTGCTCAAGCAGACTACAGTCATCTTTAGTCAGCTTCTGAGAGATTTTTATTTTCCAAAGAAATTGTGTTTTATAGCCAAAGTAAGCAACAGAAACTTATAATAAAGTAAAAAGGGTAACACAATTAGATCTACATATGAACAGGCCCAGCAATACACATTATGGGTGGTCATGAAGAAATGGCACAGTTTTGAAAATAGTTGTCAGTGCATAGAACTGGGAAAGCATACAAGCAACTACATTGGAGACCCAAAACATAGATTCATAAATGCAAAACTGTGCAACAAAATAAAACTCTTACAGTATATCGGGAGGCAAGGCTTCCCAATGGGCAGCTGAGCCCAGAGATGGGGCACTGAGGTAGGGATTATGTAAGCAAAGGATATTCACAATATCTGAATAATACAGCCCATAACTGAGCCAGGTATACGGAGAAGGGGGGGCAGTCAGAAGGGAAGAAGGGGTTAGGGGACCAGGTATCTCTTGTGCAAGAGGGGAACAAGAATAGAGAGAAAGGTAGTAGACAGGTAGTGCCTCCCTCCCAGGGAGTGAAACTAAATTCAGGTGGGCAGCCAGACTGTAAAACCTCCCGGAGTTGGGTGTCGGTATACACAAAATAGTGCCAGGGTCTGAAGGTTTCACGAAAGATGTCCTCCCGGTTGTGCAATGTAGCGGTATCTCTTGGTACGTTCACTTTAGAAAACCACAGGGAATTTGACAGCAGTTTCTCCCATCTCCAACAGAGATTATGAGGGAGGACTTGTATTTCTTGAACGGTCGCTCTGAAAGATGGAGCAGGCCAGCTTCCCTCTAAATTAAAGCGGAGGTTCACCCTAATAACATTTATATCTGACCAACTTCCTTATACTTTTAACAAGTACAGTCCGCAATTTGTTTTTGTTTTTATGCTGTACGTACCTTGTAATCCATCTTTTCAATCTACTTCTCTCCGCAGGAGTAGGCGTTTCTATGCCTAGGGGGATTGTCATCTGGGAGGTCGTCCAGATGATTGACGTCTGTTCCCCCCAGCGGATAAGGCCCCGCCCCCCGTATTGCGTAGGTGCGCACGTGTTACGGGGCTTTCGAAGGAAGCCGAACATGCAGAGCGCAGGCGCCGTATAGAGCCGACTCGCATCTCTGCATGTTTAGCTTCTTTCGGAAACCCTGTAACTCGTGCGCGCCTACGCAATACGGGGGCGGGGCCTTATACGCCGGGGAACAGACATCCATCTGGGCAACCTCCCAGATGACAATCCCCCTAGGCATAGAAACGCCTACTCCCGCGGGGAGAAGTAGATCGAAAAGATGGATTACAAGGTACGTACAGCATAAAAACAAATTGCGGGCTGTACTTGTTAAAAGTATAAGGAAGTTGGTCAGATATACATGTTATTAGGGTGAACCTCCGCTTTAACATTTGCCAGGTGTTTGATTGTGCAGGTCACCTTGCGCCAAAAAGGCCAGATTTTGGGACAATCCCAGAAGATGTGCAGCATCGTTCCCTCTGCATTTCCACACCACCAACATAGACTAGGAACTTGAGAAAAGAAATGGTGCAGTGGAGTAGTGGGTATCCTGGGGGTTTTGTAACAAATCTTGTAACAAGTCTCTTGAACTCTGGTAGCTATGGAGGACTTCTGGGAAAAATGAAGGTCCGACTCCCACTTAGAGAGAACTTCTGAGGCCGTGTACACACGACCGAGGTTCTCGCTGGAAACCAGCGAGAACCTCGCTGGAAGCTGCATTCCAGCGAGGACCTCGGCCGTGTGTACACTCTCGGCGAGCTTCCCGTCGGGAAGCCCGTCGAGCAGAAATCGAGAGCACGCTCTCTATTTGCTCGACGGCCCGCCTGGAAGAATGGCTGGTTGCCATTCCCGACGGGCGGGTCGCCGATTTCGACGGCCGGCAGGGAACCTCGATGGGCGGAACGATGTGTTCTGCCCGTCGAGGTTCCCTGCCGTGTGTACACGGCCTGAGAGATTTAAAGTAGATCCAGCACCTAATTGTTAGCATTTAATTTGCTGAAACCATAAAGATTTGCCATTTTTGAACCCCTTCCTGTTTCATCCTAGTTTAACTGGGGCATAATGCCAGGAGGCAGAATGGCTGCCAGTGGTCACATGATTGGGAGCTCATCCTCCCAGATTCCAGTCATAAACGGAGACTGGGAGCTGTTAGTACGAGCTTGGTGACTGTGCTGGGAGTGAGCAGAAAATGTGCTGCTCTCAGCCCAGAAACTTTGGGCATTAAGGACTACTCTCCGTTCTGCCACACAAATGCCTTATATGGTTGCCAAGAGGTTTCATTTGTTTAATCTTTGTTGCATATCAGCTCTGCAAATCCCCTGAAGCCTATTTGCTACCACTTCATGTCTACATGCAGTTCAGTGAATGGCTGCATGTCATTTTGCAAGAAGGGTTTCCTGATAGTGGACCATGTATGTGCGTTGGTACAAGCAATAGTATTTTAAGTTTTTAGAGTGTGACAATTTGGACAAACACCCTTTGTATGGCTTTAGGGATGAGGTAGAGCAGGGGTGCCCAACCGTTTGAAGCGCCAGGGCCACTTAAGCGACTTGGTAATTGGTAGCGGGCCACAAGGAGCAGAGCGGGCAGATGGCAGGTCCATGTCTGCTCTGCATATGCAGAGCGGACACAGACGAAGCCCACTCTACTCTTCTTCTTTCTTTTTTTGTTTTTTTGTTATCAGATTGGAGATAGGACACAAGTTGGTTTACATCTGCCACTCCTTAGAGGTGAATTGAGGGTCCAAATGGGTCTGACTGACCGTGCGAAAGAGCCCCCTGGGTGCTTCCACACTGATGCGCTGTGGTTTACCCGCAGCTTGGGTGCAACGCAGTGTACCTTTTTGGCTTTTCTGCACTTTGCAATAGACTTCTATTATATTCTTCAGGTTTGGTGCACTGTCAGAAAGCTCACCAATTGCGCAGGTAATAACAGAAGTCTATGGCTCAGTGCAGGAGGTAACCCGCAGGTGCACTGTGATTTTAGTAATAAACTGACCTTTAATAACATTATTCTATTCTATTCCATCCCAGAGCAGGAGGTCGCTGGCCACATCAGAGGGCTCTGTGGGCCACATGTGCCCCCCGGGCCCCTGGTTGGGCACCCTTGCGTTAGAGGCTTAGACTGGTTTTTGAAATCTGCTGCTGAAGCTTTTAATATGTAGAAAATGGCTAAAATGTGGCTCGGTGTATACCAGTACCAGGTCTATAAAGGACTCTAGAGTAGTCTATGGAAGTGCTTTTGAATGCCGAATGTAAACCTACACCTACAATTTAGTTGCATTTAATAAAACAAAAATGTTTCTTTTTTGTGAACTATTTTTTATTTATTTTTTGCCTGGAGCTTTTGGTGGTGAAAGTACATTTGACACTTTTTAATTCACCTATCTTTATGGTGGACATTGATAAACCTCATCTTTCCCTTTCCAGCTGCGAGCACTCTACTCACAGTATCTGCGGAAGAACAAGAGCTTAAATAAACTGCTTTACAACCTCTTCAAGCTAATGCCTCATACGCCTGTTCTTCCTGGACAATCGAGCGATGCACTTTGTAAAGACCCTAAAACGTTCTTCACTGAGGAATTAAACTTAAATGTGAAAGGTGAGTTGGGATCATATTAAAGGAACACACATATCTGATGGATAAACTAGACATTTTTACATGCTGAAGGGTTTGCTATTCTTTCCAAGCAGTCTTGTGATTAAGACATCCCTACCACACAGCACAGCCAGATGACTGACCTCACTTTCCTCTTGTGTGGTTAACCAGTACAACTTGGCCACAGCCTTTGATGAAGAATGGCAGCACACTTTTGAAGTGATGACCTTGCCCTCCCTGCCACTTGCACTTTTGCTGGATATCATGTGGCCCTAACACATTCTCCACTAATGGTTGGGGTCTACTTGCAACACATCTGTAGCTTGTAGACAAGCTGACCTTTGATTTGTGTGGTCTACTATCAGCATGGGATCTGTCCACTGTTCCCCGCTGAGCAGGCGGGTGACAGGTCCGTGTCCACTGTGCTTATGCAGCGTAGACACAGCCTGCTCTCCTCATTGGGCAGTGACCTGTCTGTTCCTTTTACAACTTGCATTCGCTCCCATATGCCAGACGGGTGAGGAACAGATCTCCCATCCTTCTGTTTTTTGCAGATCAGATCGAATGTCAGCAGGTGTTAACCAGCACATGTCCATTTACACCCACCACTCCATAGTGGGCAATGGATGGTCTGACCGAGTCTGCCTAAAAAAAACTGACGAGCGGACACAATCGGTCAACCTGTGTGAAAGGGACCTTGGCTTCTGAGCTATCGACCCTGAGGTCCTTGGCTCAAGTCTTTGATGAGCTTTCTCCTGAGGAACCAGTCTGATTACTCCCAAAGGTTTTGTTTTTTACTGATGTGCTGCATACTAGTATTGCCAGTTCAGCAGGGACCCAGCGAATTTCAATCCATGTATGGCCATTGTGGTTTTATAGAAGTTGATCCGCCAATTGACCTCTGTGCAACCAACCTGTCGAAAATGTTTTAATTAGTGCTGCAGGGTATAAATCTGTGTAGTCTGATGGGAGATGTCTCCCCACTGTCCGAATAGAGTATTCTGGTTGAATAAAAAACAAAACAAAAAAAAACACCCTACTATGGACAGCTTAAGCGTGTTGCATCTACTAGTATGGTTTCTGGCCTTGAGTCTTATAGGGATCCTAAGGCCGTCACCCAGTTGCACCCAGTTGTTTTCTACCCCTAAGAGCGCGTACCCTGGCATATGAGCACTGCAATACAACCTACTGCTTCTCCTTCTTCCAATCTGAATTGGAGCATATACAGGGGGGGAAGAAGCTATACAAAGTCAAATTGAGATTCATACACTGCTTGCAATTCATTCATTATTTCTTCACTGATCGTATCCAGTCAAGTGGTGTTATTGAAATTGTAGTTGCAGTTTTCTAGATTAAGATTTGTTGATCAGTAATTGGAGGTAAGGCACTTCTTGCTTATAGCTGATAACACTTTTAGATACCGTTTGGAATTTAGTACAGTGTTGTCACTCTTCCTTCCCCACTTCCTTAAAGTGTTACTAAACCTGACCCAGCATTCACTACATCTGGTCTCCTACAATACACAGCATATGGAAATGCAATTAATTTTGTAAATCTAAACTACTAAATACCTTTTCTTATCAGCAGTATATAGCAGTCTTGTGACTTTTATCAGTATCTGGCCGAGCATTGGTTAAAGCTTGTGAGAGGAGTTCATTCTCCTCTGACTGACCTAAGAGGCTGCATGATCCATGATCCTTTGTCTGGACAGTGCTAATTGACCCTTTTGCTGATCAAAAAAAAAAAAAATATCTCAAGCAATACACACCAAATTGAGCATGTGCAGAGTGCCTCCTAGGCCACTGTGCTATCAGCAGATGTATAAGGGGCAGTGGAAGAAGGGGATGATCAGAGAAGATAGGATCAAACAGCCTTTTTACACAATGTGCAACCCCTTCCACAGTGAGTATAACAAGCATGCTTTACTGCATATACAGACTGGTTTTACTGTTGTGGGTTCAGTAACACTTTAAGGTTGGGACTATGAAGAAGTTGGTCCCTTGTCGCAGCCAGCACCACCTTGTCACACTACACAGATCCCCACCCACAACCGGTGCAGGGATTCAACATAAGAGGGAGGAATGTGATCTCTCCAGAAAGTACCGGTACTTTTTTTTTTTTTTCAATCTTTGACCTCACGTCTACAATGTGAGGATAAGCCATAACACATACACGTACCTTTGTATTCGCCATGCCATTTGCTTTAAAGTGCACTTTTAAGGGCATAGACCCAGGAAAAGAGTCTTCGAAAATGTTTTGGGTACTGAAAGCTGTTGGAGGAATCACGTGTAATGTTCATAATCCTCTCCCCAATTGTCATCATTATGATGGTGAGATAATATCATTGGAGTTTAAACCGCGGACAGATATTTATGTAAATCATGAAAGGTTACTGATAATGTTTATTTAGAATTGAGAACACGTGATTTTGATATTCACTTTCTATCCAAATACATGTCATTGCTGAGCCAACCCAAAAACCTTGATAACAAGGCAATTATCAGCCAAGCAGTAATCATCAGATTCTCGTTTGCATTTATTAACGAGAAAATGTCCTAACATTAGAGCTGGAATTATGACAACACATGTCCAGACAATTCAACAAATGTGAGAACTTAGCAAGTGAGAAGTAAATGAAGTGAAGTGCTGTCAAGATAGCAGATAAGAGGTACATTCGGTAAGCAGGATTTACTGTGCTGGGCAATTCCCATGACGGGATCTTGTTTGCATCACATGATAAAGATGGATTTTGAGGTTTATGCCTGTTTATCGTGAAACCTAAACTCCAAGAAGAGAAGTATGATGGGAATGAATGCAGTGCTGTGTTCATTAATTACATCTTTAAAGCCCAACTCCAAGATTAACTAAGCCAGTACCATTGCAATAGGGCCTGCACTGCAATGGTTAAATGCTCATTTACTCTAGAACAGTGGTCTCCAAACTGCGGCCCGGGTGCCACATCTGGCCCTTGCGGTATTCTTCTCCACACAGTCAGTAAAAGTTGGATAGTTCCTTCCACTTGTACCGGCAATGGGACACTATGCTTTCTATTGATCTCAATGATGGGACAATTATTCCTCCCACTGACGCCAAAGATGGGACAATTATTTCTCCCACTGACACCAAAGATGTGCCACTATTCCTCCCAATGACGGGGCACTATTCCTCCCAATGACACTAATTATGGAACACCATTCCTCCCCTTGACATCAATGATGTGCCACTATTCCTCCCAGGGACATTATTTCTGCCACTGACACCAATGATGGTGCACCATTCCTCCCAATGACGCCAATAATGGGGCACTGTTCCTCCCAATGACGCCAATAATGGGGCACTGTTCCTCCCAATGACGCTAATAATGGGGCTCTGTTCCTCCCATTGATGCCAACAATGGGGGGCCATATTTCTCCCCCTAATACCAATACTGGGGCATTGTTTACGCCCACTGATGCCAAGACGTTTTCTTCCCCCACTGGCCACAGTCTGGCCCCTCTAAGCTTTGAAGGACAATAAACTGGCCCTTTGTTTAGAAAGTTTGGAGACCCTGCTCTAGAAGATGAAGAATAAGATGCACTAATTAATTTACACCTCACTCTGGAGACTCCTTCCATCTGTGCAACTGGTGCCCGGAAGCCTCTTCTATAGTACGAGACACAGTTGCAAGATGCCATCAAGTACAATGCACAGCCCATGGCTCTGCATTATATGTGAAGACACAAAGGGACTGTCCATAATCTGGAAAGGAAGAAAGCACCTGCCGGAGTGAGATGCGTATTCATAATCCCTTCGAATTTGAGCATTTAATCCTTGCAGTGCATGGAATGGGTTGCCGCCCACAAATATAACAATAATACCCAACTAAAGATGCTGTTTCTGCCATAGGTCCCCCCATTATATGGCATGGCGCCGTGTCCCAGGACCAGTCACATGCCTTATGGCTGTTCTGAGTGAGACAAAGCTCTTATAGGTTTTGGCTGTGGTAATATAGAACATTCTATGCATTAAAGGGGTTTTAAAGGTATTTTTTTTTTTTATTAACAAACATACCATACCTCCACTGTGCAGTTCGTTTTGCACAGAGTTGCCCCAATCCTCGTCTTCTGCGGTCCCTCAGTGGCTGTCTCGGCTCCTCCCTGCAAGCGCTCCTCCAAGGGCATGATCACGTGATACAGTCAGCGTCCATAGCCGCTGACTGTTTCACTCGGCCTTGACACATCGCGTCATTACTTTGATTGACGGCAGCGAGAGCCAATGGCTGCCCTGCTATTATTCTCCAATGAAGAGCCGCCTCAAGCTGCCCACAGAGTTTCATGGCTCAGGTTAGTAAAATGGGGGGGGGGGGGAGGCTAGAGGGCCCGGAGTGCAAGGGTTTTTTTCATAGGATGCATTAAGGTGAAAAAACGCAAAGCTTTACAACCCCTTCAAGGCGAAAAGGCTTCTGTGCTGCAGTTTGCCCCCTTTTTTTCTTACCTGAACATGGTTGTTCCAGCGACATGCCTAGCAGCTTTAGCCGTTGTCTCGTGTCCTCGTTGGAATGATTGATAGCAGGAGGAGCCATTAGCTCCCACTGCTGTCAATCCAATTCAGTGACGCAGGGCCGAGTCCTGCTTTCTGTGTCAATAGATGCAGCAGCAGGACTTGGGACCACGCCCGTATGGGTGCTCCAATGGAATGCGCCTCTCCGTGGGGGCACTCGATGAAAAGGAGGGGCCAGCAGTGCCCGCTAGGACATCCCAGAAAAGGCCGCTCTGGGCAAAACTTTTGCACAGAGCAGGTAAGTATTATGTGTTTGTTATTGGGGAAAAAACAAAACAAAAACCTTTCCAATGTGGGGGCAGCTCCACTACAAGGGAGCATTTTTCCTTTCCCAGGAGCTCAGCTGTAAATGTGTTGTTCTTGTATCTGCTTGTCTCCGTCTTCATTGGCCAAGCAACTCTGTGGTGCAGAATGCTGAATTTTTTTGTTTTCTTCTAAGCATTTTTCATGAATTTAATGTCAGACTATTAGTGGCTAGACAATAAATACTCTAGGGCTCAATAATGTATTATTTCCTAGATTCATCTACACTGCAATGGGAGATCCCTCATCTGGCCTGTAGTGTTTATCACATCACACTGAAGGATTTGCCTGCCATGGTCCGACTATGGTGGAATGGTTGTGAGAAAAGGATTTTTAGTGTCGTGGACAAATTCACTACCAAGTATGTCAGTGGAGTGCTGTCTTCCCAGGAAATAAGCTCTGTACAATTCAGTACTCAAGTCTTTGATGGCATGACGGTAAGTTGGGTTCTTTCTTTCAAGAAAACGTTTGTGATACACTATGTTTTAAACTTCTGCCTGGTGGAATCAGTGCAGTGAGCTCAGGTCTCAAGTTTATGTTTATAATGTCTCATGTATAGAAGGGAATGTGCAGAGGGTAGAATAGTAGAAACAGACAAGTAATGTTTTTGTATGGCAGTCTTTCCCAACCTGTTAAGTATGGGGGAACCTTTAAAATAACTTTTCTTCAGGGAATCCTTGCTAGTAATTATATTTACAGCTCATACTACATTATTGTGATGGTCAATAGTATTTGTGGTCAGAAAAATTCCCTCTTACAGTGATCCTTACATTTGTGGAATTCCCCCTTCATTGGGAAAAATTCTTACATTTGTGGTCATTGGGAAGAATTCCCCCTTACATTTGTGGTCATTGGGAAGAATTCCCCCTTACATTTGTGGTCATTGGGAAGAATTCCCCCTTACATTTGTGGTCATTGGGAAGAATTCCCCCTTACATTTGTGGTCATTGGGAAGAATTCCCCCTTACATTTGTGGTCATTGGGAAGAATTCATTGGGAAGAATTCCCCCTTACATTTGTGGTCATTGGGAAGAATTCCCCCTTACATTTGTGGTCATTGGGAAGAATTCCCCCTTACATTTGTGGTCATTGGGAAGAATTCCCTCTTACATTTGTTTTCATTGGGAAGAATTCCCCCTAACTTTGTGGTCATTGGGAAGAATTCCCTCTTACATTTGTGGTCATTGGGAAGAATTCCCCCTTACATTTGTGGTCATTGGAAAGAATTCCCTCTTACATTTGTTTTCATTGGGAAGAATTCCCTCTTACATTTGTGGTCATTGGGAAGAATTCCCCTTACATTTGTTTTCTTGGGAAGAATTCCCCCATTTGTGGTCATTGGGAAGAATTCCCTCTTACATTTGTGGTCATTGGGAAGAATTTCCCCTTACATTTGTGGTCATTGAGGAAGAATTTCCTCTTACATTTGTGGTCATTGGGAAGAATTCCCCCTTACATTTGTGGTCATTGGAAAGAATTCCCTCTTACATTTGTTTTCATTGGGAAGAATTCCCCCTAACTTTGTGGTCATTGGGAAGAATTCCCTCTTACATTTGTGGTCATTGGGAAGAATTCCCCCTTACATTTGTGGTCATAGGAAAGAATTCCCTCTTACATTTGTGGTCATTGGGAAGAATTCCCTCTTACATTTGTGGTCATTGGGAAGAATTCCCTCTTACATTTGTGGTCATTGGGAAGAATTTCCCCTTACATTTGTGGTCATTGGGAAGAATTTCCCCTTACATTTGTGGTCATTGGGAAGAATTTCCCCTTACATTTGTGGTCATTGGGAAGAATTCCCTCTTACATTTGTGGTCATTGGGAAGAATTTCCCCTTACATTTGTGGTCATTGGAGAAGAATTCCCTCTTACATTTGTGGTCATTGGGAAGAATTTCCCCTTACATTTGTGGTCATTGGGAAGAATTTCCCCTTACATTTGTGGTCATTGGGAAGAATTCCCTCTTACATTTGTGGTCATTGGGAAGAATTTCCCCTTACATTTGTGGTCATTGAGAAGAATTTCCTCTTACATTTGTGGTCATTGGGAAGAATTTCCCCTTACATTTGTGGTCATTGGGAAGAATTCCCTCTTACATTTGTGGTCATTGGGAAGAATTTCCCCTTACATTTGTGGTCATTGGGAAGAATTCCCTCTTACATTTGTGGTCATTGGGAAGAATTCCCTCTTACATTTGTGGTCATTGGGAAGAATTCCCCCTTACATTTGTGGTCATTGGGAAGAATTTCCCCTTACATTTGTGGTCATTGGGAAGAATTCCCTCTTACATTTGTGGTCATTGGGAAGAATTTCCCCTTACATTTGTGGTCATTGAGAAGAATTTCCTCTTAAATTTGTGGTCATTGGGAAGAATTCCCTCTTACATTTGTGGTCATTGGGAAGAATTCCCTCTTACATTTGTGGTCATTGGGAAGAATTTCCCCTTACATTTGTGGTCATTGGGAAGAATTTCCCCTTACATTTGTGGTCATTGGGAAGAATTCCCTCTTACATTTGTGGTCATTGGGAAGAATTTCCCCTTACATTTGTGGTCATTGAGAAGAATTTCCTCTTAAATTTGTGGTCATTGGGAAGAATTTCCCCTTACATTTGTGGTCATTGAGAAGAATTTCCTCTTACATTTGTGGTCATTGGGAAGAATTTCCCCTTACATTTGTGGTCATTGAGAAGAATTTCCTCTTACATTTGTGGTCATTGAGAAGAATTTCCTCTTACATTTGTGGTCATTGAGAAGAATTTCCTCTTACATTTGTGGTCATTGGGAAGAATTTCCCCTTGCATTTGTGGTCATTGAGAAGAATTTCCCCTTGCATTTGTGGTCATTGAGAAGAATTTCCTCTTACATTTGTGGTCATTGGGAAGAATTTCCTCTTACATTTGTGGTCATTGGAAAGAATTTCCTCTTACATTTGTGGTCATTGGGAAGAAGAATTTCCTGTGGTCATTGGGAAGAATTTCCTCTTACATTTGTGGTCATTGGGAAGAATTTCCTGTGGTCATTGGGAAGAATTTCCTCTTACATTTGTGGTCATTGGGAAGAATTCCCCCTTACAGATGGCTAAAAAGATCATCAGTGATTATGCATCTGAGAAGCAGACATCACTTAATGCTCAAAGGAACCCCTAGCAACCTCTGGAGGAACCCTGGTTCATAGGAAAAGGAGGCAGCATCAGCATCTGCCCTAGCCCAGAAAGATAATTCAAAGGAATGATGCAGATGCCTTCTTCCATTCAACTCTGAATGCAGTAAGTTTTGCCCACAGATGACATTATCTTCAGATTGATAGAAAGGCCAGGGGAAGGAGGGGGGTGGTTTTGGAATTTTGAATGAGGCACATGAGTGGAAACATACTTGATAAAAAAAAAGTTTATTGGAAATACACATGACAGAACACTTATACATGCACACATGGTGGGTTAAATCATCATAACCAATGGTCCAATATTGGGTAATGCCATGTAAGGGGATCAGCATGGAGAAAGGTTGTATGAACATCTTGGGCCGTTTGGCTCCATACAGAAAAAGGAGTTGACATTAAAATCAAGTGGATCACACCATATGTACAAACATAATGCATCATGGATAGCCTATTAGCTTGACGCATTTCGGCAATTATGTCGTCTCATTAGGAGCAAATGCATATGATCTGTAAAGAAGATATACATGTGTAAGAGCCATTATAATCTACTCATAAGTCCCCTAAAAGAAGATAAATTAACAGTTTAGCTGGCAGGACCCTTGATTACCCCATAAAAACACTTAAATTGTCACTAAACACACAACAGTAAAATTAGTCTGTGTATGCAGTAAAGCATGTGAAACATTAGGGGTTAATCCTCCGCATTGTTTAAAAAGGCTGTTTGATCCTGTCTTCTCTGATGCCCTCCTTCTTTTACTGTCCCCGATTTATATGCTGATAGAACAGAGCCACAAGAGGCACTCTGCACATGCTCAGTTTGGTGTGAGAGTAAGGATGAGCTCCGGCATGTTCAACCACCCCACGTGCAGAGCCCGCCAGGAAGTCGGCGCTGTGCTAATCACAGGCAGGAGGACATTGTCCCGATGTGCGACTGCAAAGATCGGGAAATGTCTCGCTGCCTGTGATTAGCGCAGTGCCGACTCCCTGGCGGGCTCTGCACGTGGGGTGTTCGAACATGCCGGAGCTCATCCTTACTAGAGAGTTTTTTTGGATGGGTGCATGTGATCAGCACAGGGCCAATCGGCACTGTCCAAAGTGGCGTCGGTGCCTCTAGGAAATCTGGTTTAGAATATCTTGATGGCAGATGCAGAGCTGAAGCAGACGAGCTGGCAGCAGGCAGATTCTTGATCTTGGATGCAAAGTCGTACGGGCAGTGGTCAGCAACAACCAGGCAGCAGGAGTACAGAGTCAGGCCAGTGTCGGCGTCAGGTACTGGATTGGCAAGCAGGATCAGGTACCAAGCCAGCATCGGCAACAGAAGTTCAGGATCAGCAAGCCGGATCAAGATATGGATGAACACAGAATCCAGTCACAAGCAGAAGGAGCTGACAACCACTGTGCAATTAATCTGAGTCCTGTAGGGCTTTAAATAGGCGACTGGGAGCCAAATCCATCAAACAAGCACGCCCACACAAATAAGCACATGCAGAACACTAATGTGCACATGCTCGTGTAGATGCACACAGGGTCCTAATGCTTAGAACATTTCCATGGACCCTTCTGAGCCCATGCGCATTCCTTTTAGCAAGAACTTTCCTTTGAGCATGGTCTTGAGCATGACTTTCCTCACACATCGATTTCCATTGCAGGACTAGCAAACCCAGAATAAACGAGTAGCATGTAACTGGTCTCTGAGCAGCACACTGCTGCTGCCTTTGTGACCCCTCTCTATACTTTAATGTTGTTTGCAGCTTCCCTGTGCAGTTGTGTTATGTCTACAGGAAGGCTGGCCAGAATGAGATGCCATTGATTGATGGACATGAGGGGCTTTGTAAGCAATTTATGCTAATAAATAAATTGTGTGTTGAAAACAATCCAGACCTGCTTTTTTTTTTTTTTTTATTGCAAAAAACAAACATAAATAAAATATTTTAATGTAACCCTGGACTTCTTATACTTAAGGTGAAAGCAAGTCGTACTACCCGGGAAGTAATAGCCACTTATTCTGTTGATGACATCTGCATAGAGCTCATTATCCAGTTGCCCCAAAACTACCCCCTGGGCTCCATCACCGTAGAAAGCGGCCGCCGGGTAGGCGTGGCAGTACAGCAGTGGCGAAATTGGATGCTGCAATTGAACACATACCTTACACATCAGGTAGGTAAAAATACTATTTATGCAGTTAGTCTTGGATTTTTCAAATGACGTGATAAACGAAATGTGGCCAAAACATGAAGTCTTACCTAAGAGAATTATTATTTGGTTTCTCCCATTTATTGCTATTAGTATATTATGTTTTTTCTTCTTTCTCACGATTTCCTTTCCTGCCCTTCACTTCTGCATGTATTTACTCTTTACTCCTCCCTGCCTTCTGCATTTAAAGGGGTTGTAAACCTTTGTGTTTTTTCACCTTAATGCCTCCTATGCATTGAGGCACAGGTGTCAAACACAAGGCCCGCAAGCCGAATCCCGCCCTCCAGGCCAGTTGATGTCGCCCTCACACCTCGCCTGTAGCTGCAGGAGCGCTCCAGCCCTCCTCTGGTCCTACTCCAGACCCTTACTTTCTGCTTTCAAGGAATGCATCCAGCTTCTTCCCAGCAGCAGCAGCATAAGGAAAGGGGGTAGCGCATTGTGATGTAAGGGAGAGTGGGGGACTCAACTTCTCATGGTGGTGGGCTCTTGACATCTAATGTAATTGGAGGGGATGCGCTGGACATCTAATCTTACAGATACAACCGGCCCTTTTGAGGGCAATTATAATGCTGATGCGGCCCACAATGTAATTAAAATTGACACCCCAGCATTAAGGTGAAAAAACTTTTGGCAATGACCGGCCTCCCAGCCCCATTTTACTTAACTGAGCCGCAAATTTTCCCTTTCCCATCCTTTTCCCTCTCCCATCCTTTTCCCTCTCCCATCCTTTTCCCCCTCCCATCCTTTCCCCTCTCCCATCCTTTTCCCTCTCCCATCCTTTTCCCTCTCCCATCCTTTTCCCTCTCCCATCCTTTTCCCTCTCCCATCCTTTTCCCTCTCCCATCCTTTTCCCTCTCCCATCCTTTTCCCTCTCCCATCTTTTTCCCTTGTTTTAAACTAAGGGCATAGCAATTACAATGCTTATCAGAAAAGCAAAACTTTTTTTTTTTTAAGGCCCCTTTCACACTTGGGGAACGGGCGGTGTCATGTTTGCGGAGGTATTCAGCACCTTTTAATCCCCGCTAGTGGCTGTTGAAAACACCCACAAAGGGCCACAGCAGTGGCGCTTTGCCAGCTGTATGGCTGCGGTGCCCGTTGATTTTAATGGGCAGGAGCGGTGGAGGAGCCGTATACAGACAGAGCTCCTTCACCGTTCCAAAGATGCTGGTTTAGGACATTTTTTAACGCCCTGCCAGTGCACCGCTCCAGTGTGAAAACCCTCGGGCTTTCAATCCTGAGTCAATGGAGCGTCTCTTTCAGGGCGCTTTGCAGTCACTATTTTTAGCGTTGTAGCGCCTGCAAAGCGCCTCAGTGTGAAAGGGGTCTTCGTTTTAGACATAGTGGTGATAGATTATCAAACCAGTTTTTTTTATTGCTATCTTTACCCCGGTTATTTGTAAAAGAAGGTTTCAAATTTTTAATTGTCCTCAGAACAGTAATAGAAGGGAAATTTTCCAATGGGGACACTAATTCATTTGACCTTAAGTTTTGCCTACAGTTCTACTTCAATACGAAACTCCAGGCAGAAATAAACGGCACAAATTGATGCAACTCCTATATGCATTAAAACAATATGAAATATTTTGTGCGTTTTTTTTTTTTTTTTATTGACCCAGTCACTATACACATGCGTAAAACATATCTGTATAACAAAAAAATTAAGAAAGTTGAAATACCTTTCCTGCCTCTCACACCGCCAAACACCTCTCCATTCCTTAGAATTGGTCCCCCAAAAGGCCAACATTTTAGGGAGTGTTAATCTCTTGGGTTTATCAATAGATTTCATTGGCTCACTGCAGAACTCAGTGGTGACTTAACGGGGTTGTAAAGGTACATTTTTTTTTTCCCCTAAATAGCTTCCTTTACCTTAGTTCAGTCCTCTTTCACTTACCTCATCCTTCCATTTTGCTTTTAAATGTCCTTATTTCTTCTGAGAAATCCTCACTTCCTGTTCTTCTGTATGTAACTCCACACAGTAATACCCCCTCTCTTGGACTACGGGAGAGTCAGGACGCCCACTAACACACAGCTCCTTTCTCTATCTGCAATGTAGAGAGTGTTTTGACTCTCCTGTAGTCCAAGGGAAGGGGCGAGCACGACCCTCCACACCAGGGAGAAAGCTTTGCATTACTGTGTGGAGTTACAGACAGAAGAACAGGACGTGAGGATTTCTCAGAAGAAATAAGGACATTTAAAAGCAAAATGGAAGGATGAGGTAAGTGAAGGAGGATTGCACTAAGGTAAAGGGAGCTATTTAGGAAAACAAATTGTACCTTTACAACCCCTTTAAATGTAAGCAGAAGGAATCCGTAAGAGGTGCAGGGGAATGCTAGGAGATCAACACACCCAGAAATGTAGTTTTTCCAGCAGACTTTGTGGGACTGTATTTAGCTGTGTGCCTGGAGTTCACCTTTAAATCATAACAAATTCTATTGAATTATGTTTAAAATGCTGTTCTAATTTAGCATAGTCCCAGTTTATAGAACAGAATTGTATGTATTTACAAGATTTTCTCCGTTTTTGCTGATCTTCATAGAACGGAAGTATAATGGACGGTCTCTCTCTCTGGAAGAACAATGTGGACAAGAGATTTGAAGGTGTTGAAGATTGCATGATCTGTTTCTCTGTGATTCATGGTTCCAATTACTCTCTACCAAAGAAAGCCTGCCGGACTTGCAAGAAGAAGTTTCACTCGGAGTGTCTGGTAAGATCTATAGCCACACACTCTTTTGTGTTCTGCTTGAAAACATTACGGATAACAACATTTGTCCTTATTTATGATGAGAGCTCCAAACTAATCTAAATTGCTCCTCAAGTTAGTATTGGAGGTGACCCATGTTTTCTAGTTCATTTTTAACACGTGTATTACTTCTTATGAACTTGTCTCTTCACCCCATGCACACCAGCTAAAATGACAAATCTGAATGACAAGGGGGAGCATCTCTCTGAAGCTGGCTATACACATATCGATGCGTGGATGAACAAATCTTCTGCTGTGACTATTGTGTTTTGACAGCGAATACTTGGATTATACCCGCTATATGCTACCTAAAATGCTTAGCTGCCATTATTGCACTGTAGTGACTAAAGTGTAACTAAGAGAAGGTGTAAGATTCTAAACACCACCTATTAACCACTTCAGCCCCAGAAGGATTTACCCCCTTCGAGACCAGATCGTTTTTTTGCGATATGGCACTGCGTCGCTTTAACTGA
Organism: Rana kukunoris; assembly: GCA_029574335.1. NCBI lineage: Eukaryota > Metazoa > Chordata > Amphibia > Anura > Ranidae > Rana > Rana kukunoris. The sequence continues at coordinate 574,414,985 of CM056050.1, read as the reverse complement.
CAAGTGCAACGTTGCACCGGAATAAAATTGAGCTTTCTTTTGATGGTATTTGATCACCTCTGCGGTTTTTAAACGGAAAAAGTGACAATTAAAAAAATATATATAAATAAACTTTTTGCTATAATATCCCCAAAAATATATAAAAACACTACAACATATTTTTGGTAAAAAAAAAATCCCAATAAGCGTATATTGATTGGTTTACTGAAAAGCTATAGAGTCTACAAAATAGGGGATAGATTTATGGCATTTTTATTCATTTTTTTTTATTATTAGTAATGGCGGTGATCTTTGTGTGTGTGTGTGACATTGCGGTGGACACATCAGACACTTTTAACACTATTAAACTATTTAACGCTATAAAAATGCACTGAATACTGTGTAAATGTCACTCGCAGGGAAGGGGTTAAACACTAGGGGGCGGTCAAGGGGTTAAATGTGTTCCCTCAGTGTGTTCTAACTGTAGGGGGGTTGGGCTCACTAGAACATGACCGAGATCACTGCTCCCGATCACTGGCTAGAAGAACACAATTGCTGCTAGCGGCTATAGGCACCAGAAGTAATTGCACGCCAATACTTCGACTGGCTGGTTATACCCAAGTCGATCAATGGATCAACTTGGGTAGAACCAGTCAGCCTATACATGGATCTGCTGAACCTGCCGAATTTCGATCCATGTGTGGCTGGCTTAAAGCGGAAGCGCTGCTTGTCTGCTTCCTCCCCCCCACTGGTGTCATATTTTGGCACCTTTCGGGGGGAAGGGGGAGCAGGTACCTGTTATTGACAGCTACCCTAACCCCACTTCCGCGAGATCTCACCGCTGTGAGATCTCTTGAAAGTTTGCCCCCCTCATCCCTCCCCCGCCGCTGGGCCATTCAGAAAGCACAGCGCGTTTCGTGAATGCGCGTAGTAGGGAACCGGCTGGCGGCAGCAGTACCCAAGAGCCGATGGAAACATTTGCTTGGGTTCTGACATCACTGGTTTCCAGGACAGATAAGTGTCCGAATACTAAAAGTCAGCAGCTACAGTATGTGTAGCTGCTGACTATTTTTTTTTTGCTGGGGAGGAGGCAAAAAAGATGGGAATTAGGCAGCTTTCAGGTTAGGGGCAGAATTCGGACTAGAAATAATTGTAGCCTAAAGGCGGCCATACATGGATCGTAATTCATCCAGTTCAGCAAGGACTGGATGAATTTTGATCCATGTATGCGCAGGCTGATTATATATATATATATATATATATATATATATATATATATATATATATATTGTATATATTGTATATATATATTGTATATATTATATATATTGTATAAAAGGTCATCTTTCGGCTGCCTTAGAAAAGGGATCTTGCACTGCAATGTAAATGAGCTACATGAGAGATGCAGCAGTGCCAAGGACCAAAAAAAGGCGCTGCTTTGAACATTATAACCTTATGTCTAGAGATTTTTGTTTTTGTTTTTTTAGTTACCTTATTAGGAATGACTACATTTTTAAGGCCTGCCTGTTTAAAATGTGTCATTTGAAGCCAAAACTGTCTGTCTTGTTTTTCCTCCCCTCTAGTGCCAAATAATCTTGACAGGCCACATGTTTTCTAGTAGAGGGGTGAACCCACTAGAAAAGATTGTTTTGTTACACTGGTAATTTCTCTTGAGCTAAAGCCAGCAATATCCTACTTAATCTTTTTGAGTTTTCTTCAGTACCGTACTCGTAGTTCCCTCTTACAGGAAGGAGGCTGGCATTTGTAGGAAACATGAGGCCACCTAAACAATGGCAGGTGTTTCACCGCTGGCTGTACTTCATAATCTCAGGCCTGGTATCGGATCTCTAGGACAACATCCTTCGTAAAGCGCATCCACTGAGCATTCCTGACGTATAGCTCATCCTAAGAACACAAGGTTTTCATGCGTTAAGCTTTCACGGTAATTGCATACAATCAATTTAATAGTCTTAGTCAACTTATTTATTTATTTTTAGAGTAGAGAACATTTAGTTCTGTAGCTGTCTGTGTCTCTTCTGGAGAAATGTAATCTATTAGTCCTGGTGACCAGAAAGTGAGATGGAATGCTAAATATTACAGTGGTCACTGGAGCTAGTGTCAACTGTCAGAGGGGATGTGCTTTGGAGGTATTGCCTCTAACTTTCTGGGACAGTAGCTGAATGGACATTTCCCCATAAGGACAGTCTACAAAAATGCCACGATGTATATAATATTTTGAAAAATAAATAAAAAAAAGTGTTGCCTGAACTCCAGGAAAACTAAAAGTCCTCCCCTACAGCGGGGCTGCGCCCACAATGCAAGGATTAACTGCTCATTTGCTTATCTGATTCTTCGCTTCTGCAGGTTTCTCTGCACTGCTAGACTGGTCCCTGCAGCCAATTCTTCCTTGCTCTCCAGCAGTCTAAGGTCCTCTAATGTCATCAAGACTGATGCAGGAACCATAGCCCTGCATTGGGCATGAAGACACCAAGGGACAGTTCTTGCTACCCCTAGAGTAAAAGAGCAGCTAACCCTTGCAGTGCAGAGGAAGCACTGCAAAGAATGAATTAATGACTTGTATAGCGCTACACGTGCAAACTGAATCCCCTCTAGGCACTTTTGCAGCCAGTGTCTTCCTGGCTGGTGCAGTTACTTACCCCGTAGGATCTTGACACGCTTGGGACACAGTCGTACACATTTATACTGGGCCAATTTGGACAGGATCTAATTAACCTACCAGCATGTCTTTGGAGGGTGGGAGGAAACCGGAGTACCCGGAGGAAATCCACGCAAGGGAGAACTTTTAAAACTGGAGTGAGAAAAGTGGAAAGATGGTTCTGGGCTCTTATGTTTATTTTACTGGTATTGTAGGTAGGTCCAGGTCCTTTGTTGCCAGTCAAGCCCTTCACATCCGAAGGCGCCGCTGACCACATGGGCACCCCTGATGTAAAGCCTTTAACCCAAAAGGAAAAATAGTTTTCTGTATTTAATTACAAAGTATTAAGTGGAGTTCAGCTTTGATTTGCTACTGCATTTAAATCTGCTAGTACATTTAACACTCCCCACCCCCCAGGCTGAGAACACTGCTGTCCAAATCTGCCCCCTTTTAAGATATTCATCCTCTCGAATAAAGAGCAAAGAGAATCTCCAGTTTCCTCCCCAAAAATTAAGTCAGCAGCTACAAATACTGTAGCTGCAGACTTTTTTTAGTATAAGAACACTTACCTGCTCCAGAATCCAGCGCTCTCCTCGCTGTCAGCTTTGGGTCTAGGCGCCAGCATCTTAACTAAGGAAACCGACAGGGAAGCCTTGCAGCTTCACGGCCGGTTTGCCACTGTACATGCATGAGCCTACGCTGCTCTTTGTCAATCAACCCGTAGACTTTGGGGACCTGTGTTGTGTCCCAGAAGGTTGGGGGACGCCTCCGATTTAATCGACCCAGTGATCCAACCCAAGGAGGGAGCAGCGGGTACCTGTCAAAACTCGCTCTCATGACCCGAACGAACATGCTGTGAGAACTCAATAGGTCAGTGGACAGATCGCTGTAATAACATCACATAACATAGTGAGCTCTTCAGTTTTTTTTTTTGTTTTTTTTCTTTGTTAAGCCTGCTGGGCTGACATTATTAAAATTAGAATTGTGTTCTTGACAATTCAATTGATTAAGAGGTTTCATTTGGGAAATCCCGCTCTGGGGATGAGTACACCAAAAGACATTGCTGTTTAGAGATAATAGCTGTGAATGATCTCATAGAACTGGCATTTAGAAACTGATAAAGGAATGCGCTTTAAAACCCATCAATGGTGTGTTGGCTTCACCTGTCTTTAACTCCCTTTTACAGACAAATAATGAGGCTTTTACCAAAGAAAGAAGGGGAATCTGTCTCACATTTAATTACATTTTTGTTGTGTACATTTAGATTATGAATGTATTTTCCTTACCCTGGAATTTTGTATCTCGCTTTTTTAGTGTTGTTTTTTTTTTTTTAGAGGCTGATCTAAGACTAATATTTCAGTCTTGAGTGCTGATAAATTAAATCTTTATTGCTGTACATGCAGGCATGAAAATATGATGTGCACTGATATCCCAGACTTAGATTCTATAGGGTGTATTGTGCTGAATTTCTCCCACAAAATGCTGGGTTAAGTAATCGCTTTACTTAGATATATTGGCCCAGATTCATAGAGCGATTACGCCTGTCTAACTGGTGTTAGACAGGAGTAATTTCAAATTTCGCGCGCCGTATCACTAGTTTGAATCCTCAAACCATGATACGGCGGCTTCGGGCTTCGATCCGAGAGGCTTACGTCCTCGTAAGCCTTCGGATCTACGTTGCAATATTTTTGCGGCCGCTGGGTGGAGTCCGCTTCGTTTTCACCGTCGGGGTATGCAAATTAGTTTTTACGGCGATCCACGAAGGTACAAGTGTCCCTCGCAATCGCCTACGTCATTTTTTGGCTACGTAATGTTAGAGGAGCTTTTTGCTGCTCTAACAGTGCGTAACCCATGTAAAGTATGGCCGTAGTTCCCGCGTCGAATTGAAATTATTATTTTTTTTTTAACGTAACTCGTTCGGGAATAGGAATGTACGTAAACGACGCTACTACGACGTAACGACGTGATTTCGCGCAATGCACGGCGGGAAATTTGGGAACGGAGCATGCGCAGTTCGATCGCCGCGGGAACGCGCCTATTTTAAATGCTTCACGCCCCCTACTCGCGCAGATGGATTGCGACGGGAGAAATACACTACTCCGCCGTCGTTTACTGGACAAAATCTACCTGGATTCCACGTAGAGCCAGGTAAAAAACGGCGGCGTAGTGTATTTCTGATACTCTACGATAATCTAATTCTCGCTGAATCTGGGCCATTGTCACCATGCATATGCAGTGCAAAGTAAGTGTCTCTGCAAAGGACCCCCTGGCCTTCTTATGCTTGTGTTGCTGTGTTTTCTCACCATTCCTTTATATTGCAGCTGACACTGAAACCGTTGTTGGCGACCAAGGGGGGGGGAGCAGTGATGTCACTCCTTTAGTCATGTCACAGTTTTCAGGTTTAGGGATTGGCTGCTCAGCCTGAGCCAACATCATGGGGGAGAAGGTCACTTGCTCCCCCATACCCAGATGCACCCAGTGTCAATGGCTGCAATAAAGTAAGGACCTTTTAGTGGGTCCCTGGAGATCCACTGCAGATATACTGTCACTTTGCCCTGCTTAAAGCGGAGGTTCACACAAAAAGTTTGCTCAGCCGAGGCTGCTGCCATCGCGGGCACGCTGGACAGGTAAGTGTCCATTTTTTTTTAAAGTCAGCAGCTGCTGTATTTGTAGCTGCTGGCTTTTAAAAAATAAAAAAAAATAAAACGGCCGAACCTCCGCTTTAAAGAAGGTGGCAATGTCTCATTTTAATTGGCTTGATTCAGTGAATCTTTACGAGACTGATTTGTAACTGTCAGAATTAAAGCTGGTCACCAGGAGTAGAACAACCTCAGTGCTTCACTTGTGAAATTTGCAGATAATTTGCTCCAAGGTGCCTGCAGCTACAGAGATCAGTGAGTGCTTGTTTTAAAATCCCATTTACTGCTGGTAAAAGTCCATGCAAAAACTAAAATCCCTGCATCTTTAGCCTTCAACATTCTAACACTAACCTATCTAGCTCTGAAAATAAAAAAATCTGTATACATACCTTTTCTACAGGCGATCCGACCCCATCGGCGCAAGCTCTGATCCTATGCTGAGCTGTCAGCCACGGCTTCGCTGTGTAGGCGGGTGCAGAGGACATGTCCGTCAATGGAAGCCCCATAGTATCTCTATGGGTGATGTCACTTCCCTTTCGTTTCACAGCCGTTGTCAGACGTTTACTCAGCAGAGCTTCCGCCGCTGCAGATCGGGTCGGATCCCCTACAGAAAATGTATGTATACTAGAGAGGTTAGTGTTAGAATGTTGGTGGCTATAGATGCAGGGATTTTAGTTTTTGCATGGACTTCCTCTTTAAGCTTATGAAAATAAATGAATGTTTAACCCAGACAACAGATTTTAAAGTAATTCTGCAAGGTGGAAGCTTCTTATAGCTTTGACACTATGGATAATGACTTGAGTCTTGCTATTGCATAATTAATATTATACAAGATTTATATAGCACCAACAGTTTGCCCAGCGCTTTACAATGTAGAGGAGGGACAGTACAATTCCACTGCAGTTCAATACAGAAGGGACAGGAGGACATAATAAGATCTGTCTGCCCCAAGTGGTTACAGTAGCTGTGTCTCTAAATGCTGTCACTTGCAAAGTGCTAGATGCCTCTTAAAGGGGTTTTAAACCCTCAAGTTTTTTTTATCTTAATACATTCTATGCATTAACGTGAAAAACCTTCTGTAGTGCAGCAGTCCCCCCAGAGCCCCCCTTGTACTTACCTGAGCCCGAGCTTTCCAGCAAAGGCGATGAGCACAGCAGCTCCAGCCGCTGTCTCGGGTCCTCACTGGATAGATTGATAGCAGAGCAGCCATTTGCTCCTGCTGCTGTTTGTCAAATCCAGTGACGGGAGGCTGGGCCGAGTCCTGCCGTCTGTGTCAATGGATGCAGCAGCAGAACTCTGGAGAACGAGAGCCCCCATGGAAAATGGCTCTCCGTGGGAGCACTCGAGAAGAGGAGGAGCCAGGAGCGCCGATGCCCCCCCCCCAGAAGAGAGGATCGAGACCGCTCTGTGCAAAACCCTTGCACAGAGGAGGCAAGTATAACATGTTGGTTATTTAAAAAATATTTAATAAAACTTAACCTTTACCACCTCTTTAAGGCTACACTAACACTTTCAATCTCAGTTGCATAGATTTTTTGCATCTGTTAGCCTTGCGTCACACCTGAATACTAAACTCTGGGCAAATATCGAAGTAATCCAATGATATACACAGATAGGAACTTTTACCTGCAAAGGATTTGTATTTCATTTTACACAGTCCTGCCAGACAGCTCAGCCAAGTTCATAATCTGATTATTTTACTGCTTTATAAGTAATACAGGTTCGTCTCTTCCCTGCTACTAGCCTGTAATTGGAGCAGCAATACAATGAGGACATGTTTCTACTCACTTTGCATTCTTCTTCTGTCAACATAGTTTTTGTCTCTGGAGCATACCTAATTGGTTTCTAGTGCTTCCCATTCTATTCCCAATGTGAGTTTTATTGTGCAAGTGGTTAGAAGAGACAGGGAGAGTCATATTGAATTGCTTACATGATGAGCTGCATTTCGATCTGCCTTGATTTCAGCTTTGAAATGTGATAGACTGGTCTGCCTCTAATGACCTTGTTGCAAAGCCCACTTAAATAAGAAGTATAGCCAAAGCTTTTTTGGCCATACTTATCATGTGGGTCACAGGAGTGCGCTCAGTTCTGCACTCCTGTGACCCAGATTCAGCTGACAGTGGGCTAAAACCTACTGTCAGCTGACTTCACATTGCAGGTCCAGGCTCTGCAGGCATCCTGACAATAATGTCGAGATCCACCCAGATGCTTGACCGGCAGCTCGCTCAGCCTCTTAGCATACCAATGAGAGCCTGAGCCAGCCACTCCCACCCCCTTCATGCATAAATGGGAGCTGGAGGAGCAGAGAGTCTGTGACTTAGTCACTGATCTCTGCTCATTGAAGACCAAGAACTGATGGCTCAGCGGTCATGTGATCGCTCAGTAATTGGTCTTGGAGCCTGTGGTGCACATCTGCAGCCACACAGGTGAGTATGTATGTCTTTTTTTTTTTTAAATCCTGCACTTCTCCTTTAAAGCTTAATTCTGGGCACTAAAACTTTTATTAAAATATATTCCTTGATAGTCACAAAGGATAAAAATCTACTTTGGGTGCACCAAATGCCTTTGCAAGCCCCAATATTACCCTTTAAAAGTAGCAGAGCTGCAGGAGAGACCTAACAGACCCCACCTACTGCTGGCAACTTGCAACTCTTGCTTATCCTAGAGTTCAGCTTTAAGATTAAGTGCAAAAGTTCACCAGGCATAATGGCGAGTGACTGATATAAGCTGTATCTTTTCCTGATGGTATTGGGCAACATCTATTTCTGTGGAAAATCTTTCATGGTTATCATTCCTTAAAGGTGGCCATGCAGCGCATTCCCACCCTCTACTGCTGTGTTTTATATCTAGTAGAACCCAGGCACAATGCATTGATCTAACCTCGTCAAGTCGTAAATCCTAGCCGAGTCAGATTTAGATGGTCCCTGCAGGAGGAGACTCCATCGTCAATGATAACATCAGCAAGTCTAGAGTGAGTCGTTAAAGAGGAGCCACAGGTGAAGCTCTTGGGGCCCTTTGGCAGTCAGTGAAGTGTAACGCTTTCTCTCCTTGTGGTTAAAATGTGTTTGTAGTAGATGATGATTTACTGCTGTTGTCCAGCAAGTTCTGTTTTCAATGCTCTGAAACATTTATATTCATTCTTGGATTTTTTTTTTCTTTCAGTACAAGTGGTTTACCTCCAGCAACAAGTCCACGTGCCCCCTGTGTAGAGAAACGTTCTTTTGAAACGTGCCAAGTGATAAATGCAACTAAAGAACATCGAGTCGTCGGTCTGTGGTGCAGGTGACCTTTGCAGCCTTTACACAATCCTGGACTACAAAAATGCAAACAATTTGAAGACTAAAGTATAGGTTATAAAGGACTCATTCGCTACTTATTTCTACATTCCCATCTTCCAGGGCCAGTATATTTGCTGGCCAAAAGTTTGTGCGCCCCAGATCATCACACCTATATGAGCTTGTTGAATACCAAAGCCATGATCCTTAATATAAAAGTGCTTGCCCTCCCTCCTTTTTTTTTTTGGTGGGGGGAGTCAGCCTTTATTCTTCTAGGAGGACTTTCCATAAGATTTTACGGTTTTGTCTGTAGGAATTTTGGGTCAATTCAGACATAAGTGCATTTGAGAGATCAGGTACTGGTGGTGGATGAGAAGAACTGGCTTGCAATCGGCATTCTAATACATCCCAAAGATGTTCATTAGGGTTGATGTCAGGGCTTTGTTCACACCACTTCTGTCCCCCAATACCAAACTCCTCAAACCATGTCTTTGTGAAGGTGTCTTTTTACACAGGAGAACAGTCATGCTTGAACAAGAAAGTTACTACAAAATTGGAAGCAATTCTCTAAAATATTCTTGAAGACTGTAGCATTAACAGCACTCTTTACTGGAAATGCCTGAATGCTGTAATTTAAAGGGTTGCCCACATAGATGTATATGAAGTAATAGGTAACGAAAGAAGTTGGAAGAGGTAGGATAAAGTGGTTTTATTCTCCAGACCCTGTCATCCCTGTCTACTAGCCAACTCTGGTACCTGATCTCTTAGGACTGTATTTTAAGTATATAACTAAAGACAGTTTTTTTTAGTTTTAGATAGATTGGAGATTGTTCAGAACAGTGGTTCTCTGCCTCAGTCCTGACGTACCCTCAATGGGCCATGTTTTGGGAACTTCCCTTAGATAAAATGTCTCTTATCAATACCATGTCATTGATATGGATTTAAAGCAGCTGTGCAAAGTAAAGGAAAACATGGCCCATTGGGGATACTTGACTGAGGTTGAGAACCACTGGTTTAGAGCACCTGTCACGTTTTTATTTCTACTTCTGCCCCCGTTAGGGTGATTTATTTGTGCTGTTTACTAATATCATCGAAAGTAAAAGAAAATTCAAAATTTTGGGTTGTGCCTAGAGCAGCTATATAGGGGAAATCTTCCAATGGTAACAAAAGTTGACATTGGGGGGGGGGGGGGGGGGGGGGGGTTGCGTCTCAATTCCTGTTTTGATTTATGGTAAAGGAAGCTGTAGTAAAGCTCCCCAATGGGACACAGGTGGCTAAAAACTTGACAGGGGTTATGAAAAAACAAAAACAAAAAAAATAACATTTTGCATGTAGTTCTAATTTAACTACTTGAGATCCGCGCTATAGCTGAATGACGGCTTTAGTGCGGATCTAAATTAACAGCTTGTCACTAGCAGCTTCCCTGCGCGCGCTCCAGAGCGCGCTGCAGGGAAACGCTGTGTTGGCCGTGTCCCTTGGACACAGCCAATCACAGATCACAATCAGAGTGGCCGTTTGCGATGTAAACATGAGATCACCTCTCATTGCCGTTTTACACAGAGACAGCGTCCTGTCTCTGGAGAGGAGGAGACCGATCTGTGTCTCTTGTACATAGGGACACAGATCGGTCACCCCCCCTCCCCCCACAGTTAGAACACTATGCAGGGAATACATTTAACCCCTTCCTCACCCCCTAGTGTTAACCCCTTCAATGCCAATCACATTTATACAGTAATTAGTGCATTTTTATAGCACTGATCGCAGTATAAATGTGAATGACGCCAAAAATGTGTCAAAAGTGTCCGATGTGTCCGCCATAACGTCGCAGTCCCAATAAAAATCGCAGATCGCCGCCATTTCTAGTAAAAAATTATTAAAAAATAATAATTCTGTCCCCTATTTTTTAGGCACTATACATTTTGCGCAAACCAGACGCTTATTGCGATTATTTTTTTTTTTTTTTTTTACCAAAAATATGTAGAAGAATACGTATCGCCTTAAACTGAAGAAAAAAAAGTGTTTATTTTTTTTTTTTTTTAATTGGGATATTTATTATAGCAACAAGTAAAAAATATTGTATTTTTTCAAAATTGTCGCACTTTTTTGTTTATAGCGCAAAAAATAAAAACCGCAGAGGTGATCAAATAGCACCAAAAGAAAGCTCTACTTGTGGGGAAAAAAAGACGTAAATTTTGTTTGGGAGCCACGTCGCACGACCGCGCAATTGTCAGTTAAAGCGACGCAGTGCCGGAAGCTGAAATATCACCTGGGCAAGAGGGGGGGTACAAGTGCCCAGTAAGCAAGTGGTTAAATCCCAGAGGAAGCAAACAGTGTTGTGGGTCCACATAGGTTATGTTGTGGGAACAGAGCCCATTATTGTAATTAAACTGCTGCAGATTTCAGTACAGAGCAATTAGTCCTTTATAACCTACAATACAGCTGTCACTTAACTAACTTGTCAAGGTTTTTTTTTTTCCATTTTTATCAAAAATTAAGAAGTCTTCTGAAGGCATTGCTTGCCTTACTCAGCTTTTTGGGCACTTTGAAGGCTATCCAAGGGTTCAGAGCTGCTCCACTTTCTGCTTCATTACATCACTTTCCTCGTTGATTTCAATGACTTGTCAGGGCCGGGACTGCAGCTCCGGTGCCTTCCCGCAGGCCTGAATCAATGACCCAAGAAAGCCTTTTTTAAAAAGACATTGTATATTGGTTCAAGGCTGGTTTATGTAAGTGAAGTGTTAACTAGCATTCATATGTGAAGAAGTATCAGTGGTTTTATCACAACAGAAGATATTTGAAATAGAGGTGGCAACGTTGAGAGTATTGTTTTCCGGCACACAACTAACTTCCTCTTCAGTAATATCGTAAAACAAAACTACTGTCACTTTGTTGTCCTTAATCTTGTACTATCATTGCTCTTATATTCTAGTAATCATACTAAAAGTGACAGCCAACCAATATCACTTTTTGTACAGGAGTGGGTGCTTTCATGGACACAAATATGAACATTCTTTAGATCTTTTTCACATTAATAGATTTCATCATGGTCTAGTATGTCTAAAACAAAAACATCTGCACATGTTTTTACATTAGATAGTTTAAAGTGTATGGCAAGTGTATACATTTTAGTTTTCCAGTTCTTAGATGTGGCGATTTGCATTAGTTTCACATTTTTCCAGGTTTTTTTTGCTTTATTTTCACCTGTTGGAACTTACCAGTCAGAAAATCCCAGTCCTAGAGTGGCAACTCTTCACTCAGTGTTGTATCTATGGAGGATCAGCTTTTTCACCTAGGCTTCGCTTCTAATTTCTTCTCCTCTCTCATTACATAGGGAGGAACAGATTTCATCAGGTGATTGCTGCCAAGGCTAATGGCATTATTTGATCTTTCAGTTCAGTACACAGGAAGTTATTGGGACACTGCATTTCTTTCAGAATTAGACATTTTTTTTCTGTACTTAAAGAAAATATTCTTAGCCCTAATAAAAGAAAATGAATGCAGCCATCACATATAAAGACTGGTAAGCTGCAACATATTACATTTTTGTTCTTGGGTTTAGATTTAATTTAAGACTGTCAGGATTGGACTACAGGTAGGGTTTGTAGAGATTTCAGCTGTTGGACTGTACCATGGGGGAAACGGTTGGCTGAACTAGAATTTATAGACCAAGCCCTGCAAGAGCTGTATCAGTGATCTGCTACTTATGCCTGCCCACAGGATCCCAGCACAGATGTTTATTGGCGATCCGGCCAGATAAAATATCTTTCTGGTAGTTGGCTTGGCTCCTAACATCCTCAAATATATTCTGTTCTGATAAGCATTTGAAACCATTCTGTATCTATTTATGAATGCTTTTATATGTATAAATAGCTTTGTATTGTATTAGGATTGTAGTCAAAATCTGTTTGGCTAAAAGGATGTAGGGTCTTTACTGCTGTCTATGACTCTGGCAGAAAGATTTGCTATCACTTCTGATACTGCTGCTATAGAAAGGGCTTTCCTGTGAGGTGAATATTCTCTTTTTTGTCTCCTGATATAAATTTAAATGCATTTCTGTAAACTTCCAAAAAGGACTAGTGGTGACGTCTACACTGCAGTGCAAGCGTTGCTTGTACCCTAGTGGATGCTCCATTGGAATATATTGAAGGTTATCCCCCACCCTCCCCCCGACAAGATCTGTATCTCCCTCGATGACCTCCCCGTCTTCCCCCTCGATGACCTCCCCGTCTTCCCCCTCGATGACCTCCCCGTCTTCCCCCTCTATGACCTCCCCGTCTTCCCCCTCGATGACCTCCCCCGATGACCTCCCCGTCTTCCCCCTCGCCATCTCCCTCGATGACCTCCCCGTCTTCCCCCTCGATGACCTCCTCGCCATCTCCCTCTCGCCATCGCCATCTCGCCATCTCCCTCGATTAACTCTCGCCATCTCCCTCGATTAACTCTCGCCATCTCCCTCGATTAACTCTCGCCATCTCCCTCGATTAACTCTCGCCATCTCCCTCGATTAACTCTCGCCATCTCCCTCGATTAACTCTCGCCATCTCCCTCGATTAACTCTCGCCATCTCCCTCGATTAACTCTCGCCATCTCCCTCGATTAACTCCCCGCCATCTCCCTCGATTAACTCCCCGCCATCTCCCTCGATGACCTCCCCGCCATCTCCCTCGATGACCTCCCCGCCATCTCCCTCGATGACCTCCCCGCCATCTCCCTCGATGACCTCCCCGCCATCTCCCTCGATGACCTCCCCGCCATCTCCCTCGATGACCTCCCCGCCATCTCCCTCGATGACCTCCCCGCCATCGCCTCCCCCGATGACCTCCCCGCCATCTCCCCATCTCGCCATCGCCTCCCCCGATGACCCCCGCCATCTCCCCCGATGACCTCCCCGCCATCTCGCCATCTCCCCCGATGACCTCCCCGCCATCTCCCTCGATGACCTCCCCGCCATCTCGCCATCTCCCTCGATGACCTCCCCGCCATCTCGCCATCTCCCTCGATGACCTTCTCGCCATCTCCCTCGATGACCTCCCCGCCATCTCGCCATCTCCCTCGATGACCTCCCCGCCATCTCCCTCGATGACCTCCCCGCCATCTCCCTCGATGACCTCCCCGCCATCTCCCTCGATGACCTCCCCGCCATCTCGCCATCTCCCTCGATGACCTCCCCGCCATCTCCCTCGATGACCTCCCCGCCATCTCGCCATCTCCCTCGATGACCTCCCCGCCATCTCGCCATCTCCCTCGATGACCTCCCCGCCATCTCCCTCGATGACCTCCCCGCCATCTCGCCATCTCCCTCGATGACCTCCCCGCCATCTCGCCATCTCCCTCGATGACCTCCCCGCCATCTCGCCATCTCCCTCGATGACCTCCCCGCCATCTCGCCATCTCCCTCGATGACCTCCCCGCCATCTCGCCATCTCCCTCGATGACCTCCCCGCCATCTCGCCATCTCCCTCGATGACCTCCCCGCCATCTCGCCATCTCCCTCGATGACCTCCCCGCCATCTCGCCATCTCCCTCGATGACCTCCCCGCCATCTCGCCATCTCCCTCGATGACCTCCCCGCCATCTCGCCATCTCCCTCGATGACCTCCCCGCCATCTCGCCATCTCCCTCGATGACCTCCCCGCCATCTCGCCATCTCCCTCGATGACCTCCCCGCCATCTCGCCATCTCCCTCGATGACCTCCCCGCCATCTCGCCATCTCCCTCGATGACCTCCCCGCCATCTCGCCATCTCCCTCGATTAACTCTAGCCATCTCTATTTATTTTTATAATTCTTCTCTCTGTTTCTCATTGAATCAGGTAGTTTAGAGCCCTAGCCGCCATGACTGGAACTGGGATTGGGAAGGTCTCTTCATGTAGGTCCTGATCTAAAATAAAGACCCTTACTAACCCCAAATAAAAATAAAATGATACCGTACATAAAAAAAAACTAGGATGAACAGCTTTGTTATTGTCTTTCACACTGTGTATCAGGGGTGCCCAACCAGTGGCCTAGGGGCCACATGTGGCCTGCGGAGCCCTCTGATGTGGCCCACGACCTCCTGCTCTGGGATGGCTGGTCGGCAAGACCAGATTGCAGGTTGCCGACCTGCCATCTCAGAACATCAGTGTTGTGAATGAAGCCGGCGGTAGAGGAAGCAAGTGGCTAATCAGAAAGTGCACCAAACCTGCAGGATATAATAAACGTCTATGGCAAAGTGCAGCTAACTGGCGGGAAAAACAACAGGAACACTGCGCCACACCCACAGTGTGGGCAGACCGCAGACATTCAATGACCCAATCAGACCCTCCATTCACCTCTATGGAGCAGCAGCTGTAAACAGACTTTTGTCCATTTACACCCACCTACCTCCAATCCTATCTGCTAAAAAAACAGAAGTGGATCCATCTTCTATCTGATTGGATCAGAGGGCCCATAGCGTAGATTGGGCTGTGCCTGTGTCTGCTTTGCATACGCAGACTGGACACAGACCTGTCATCTGCCCACTCTGCTCATTGTGGCCCACGACTGTTTACCAAGTCACTTAAGTGGCCCTCAGCCTTCAAAAGGTTGGGCACCCCTGCTGTATGTGAATATGTTTGTAATTGATTCACAGCTACACATCGTTTTTATTCACAGATCTGTAAAAGTTATACTTGCGGTGGTTTTGCAGGGTTATGTAATGAAACAGAGTGTTGTACAGAGTGTTTTAGCCCATGGCAACCAATTAGAATGTATATTTTTTTAACAAACTCACCTTAAAAATGCTGTGTATATTGGCACCTAAACATCATTTTTTTTTTTTTTTTTGCTGTCCTATTAAACTAGCTTGCTGGTTTGTCTGTGCTCTGCCTTCTAAACATTTATAGCTTGTTAAGTTCTTGTAAAAAAAACAAAAAAAAACAGACGAATCAGACCGACTTTATGAGCAGATAAATCGGAGAGTGGTAAATGGTGCAGTAAACTGATTAGGTTTGGAAACTTAAGTTTAATGATGATGTCATTCACATGTACACTGATAAATGTCAACATTCTATTGTAAAAAAAACAAAAAAAACATTGTATCCTTCCTTGGAAACTATTTTAAGTAAAACCCAATGTAAAAAGTAATTTGTGTTGTGATTGTTGTGTTTTGCAATTTTTATGGCGATACACCAAAGCAGATTGGTCACTCAGAACTGATGTTGGCTGCTGAATTACATATTGGTTTGATACCTCTATCAGGTTTGTTATTTGTCTCTGTGGCCCATTTTAATGTTTTATATTTTTGGTTGAATAAAAAAAATGCTTGTAAAGATGAATTGGGGAGGTGGGGCTTGGATCTCTGGTGCAACACATACTAAAGACATAAGACATTACATTTTTGAAGCTACCAGTGTCTATCCATTTTTCTTTCTCATTCATTGAGGTACACAGAAGTTCAGAGACTTCACAGATTTTACTTCCACTTTTAGTTGTATTTTTGGACAAAAACAATGACCAACCCAATATAACCCCTTCCACTCCTAACATGTTTGAGATTTTTTTTTTGCTAGTGGCCTAAGAGGATGGATGCCTTTTCACTACACTGCTATGGAAAGCTTACCCTTTTAAAAAAAAAAAATTGTCTTCAATCAAGATTCCTCTACAAGCCACCAAGCTGGTTTTGATACACAGCTATATGCAGTTCCTCAGCACTATCTTTGAAGGCCATACCCCGACTCCACTCTCATGGAAGATCACGGGGCTAACTTGGTTTGTGACCTTCGGACACTGAACTCGGTACACTCTAGTTTGGAAAGCACCAAAATACAATTTTAGCCATGGAGCACTTTCCAGGCCCAGAACAGTGGCACAGCCCCTGGTGTGGCCCTGTTTTTTTAACATGCTTTGAAAAGACCATGTGGGCTGAGAATGGATCTACCTTTTTATTCAGGTCACCAGGTTCAATTTAAAAACACACACTTTGTCAGTGTACCATGGAAGAAGTTAATGCTAAAGGCCAAATGCTGACATCACCCACTGGAACTGGCACTGTTGCTCCTGACTGCAGCCAACAGATGGATTTTTTCTTGGTTCGTCTCCTTCTGCCCACCTTTAGTACCCTGGTCATGTTCAGTCTGAATATTTTCCTGCTACTGTCAGCGGATTATAAGTATTTAAGGCCCGAAATCTTATGAGCTGGTAACTTCTGTGATCTCTGCCTATGGTGCCTATAGTGACTGTTGTCCGGTATTTTGCCCTTCTAATTGGAGAGGGGGTTCTTTGGTCCTGTAATTTTGTTTCTGTTCCTGAAGAAGGGCAAGGGAGTGTGTACCCTAGGACAGTTGTTACTGGCAGAATCACCAGGTGAAAATAATGGATAAAGAGTCTGGAAAAAATGATTTAGAGCGCAGTAAGCATATACATGCGTAGCCTTGCCCAACACAGGATGAAGGGAGTTTGCCTTATATCTTATTAGTTTGGGTCACACTGCTGTGCTGCATTGGTGTGCGCTTAAAGTACTGCATCACAACCCACTGCAAGGGATAAAGATGAAGGAAATGTCACTTTGTGGCATTTCAATATCGTTAGACGTGAGCCGTGTGATGCATTATTTACAATACATTGGCCCTTCTCTAACATCCACCAGCTCCGTGACGTCATGGAGAAATGGGAGAGGACTCCAGTGACCACCTGTGAAGCTATGGTGAACTCCATGCCAAGAGGGTTAAGGCAGTGATGGGAAATAATGGTGGCCACACAAAATATTGACAGTTATTTTGAGGGGACAGCAAATTTACAAACTGAACACTCACTACTTTACATTGTAGCAAAGTGTAATTTCTTCACATGAAAAGATATAATAAAATATTTACAAAAATGTGAGGGGTGTACTCACTTTTGTGAGATGCTGTATAGCTGAATCAACATAATCGAATATAGTTGTCAACTATTTTCATAATTAATTGGCTTGCATACGGAATACATTGTTTACATATCAGACAATACAGTGCAGCACACATATAGCTCAGTACACAGCCCATACATGTCAGCATATACAACGCAGCACACATACAGATGAGTACACTGTTTTACAAGTTCTCAGATACTAAATGTAGCGGAGAGCAATATTAAACTCCACGATCTCTGCTGGTAACCAGGGTAAATCCACAGTCAGCATTGACAAGTAAGGCAATGTCCCAAATCTCCCCCAGTAACCAGACGACACACAGCTCTGAGAGTCAACTGACTTTTTATTCACAGGCTTCCATATTTATAGAATTCCCCATGCAAGGGGTTTCCAAACAGCCAAATAGATTTAACAGGGGTAATACAGGGAGGACCAGATGGGGAACTTAACAGTTTGGATAATTCTCCCATCAGGCATTGCTGCACAAGGGAAAAGTCGGTTGATAGCTGGGGTCTGGGGTTATGTGTTGTGGGAGTTCGGTTTAAAACTGCCGAACACTGATTGGGCAACATAAAACTAAGTACTGAATGCTAGTGGCTTACGGCTGCCAGCATATGAATTACTATGCCCACATAAGACCCAGCAGAATACATAGCATATAATACAGACAACCTTTTGACATGTAACGTCCAGCGTTCCAGAAGTGGCTAGGTTTGCCACAATGCTCCCCCAGAACCAAGCCGGCATACACAGTCTGATCCCAACGGATCGGCTTGGGGATGTCCGGGGAAGTACTCACAGATCACTTTTCAAGTTCAGTTTGTCTAGATAACCAGTCGGCGTTACCGTTTTGGTAGTGGATTGTAAAGTCAAACGGCTGCAGCGCCAAACTCCAGCGGAGCAGCCGGGCATTGTCTCCCGCCACACGGTTTAGCCACACCAACGAGTTGTGATCTGTGAGTAGCGAAAAAGGTTGTCCATACAAATACAGCTGCAACTTTTTGAGGGCCCACACCACGGCCAGGCATTCCTTCTCAATAGTGGCGTAGCTTACTTCTCGTGGCAATAACTTTCGACTCGGGTAAGCTACGGGGTGTTCTCCGCCATCGGCTCCCACTTGGCTCAGCACTGCTCCCAATCCAAACATTGAAGCGTCGGAGCCTTACAGTGTGTCGGTGGAACCGTGGTGCGAGCCTGTTGCCGTGTGGTCACTGGATGGGCTTCCTGGTATGGGGCCTGGGGTACAAAAGCAGAGGTCATCTGACCCAAGTCATTTCCCAGCATAACATCTGCTGGTAAATTTTGCATGAGGCCCACTTCTACCGTCCCCCCTCCCACACCCCAATCCAAATGTACTTTGGCAGTGGGTAGTCGGTACACTGCTCCCCCTGCCACTCGTACTGCCACGGATCCACCAGTGTGTGCCGAGTCAGGGACCAAATGGGGTGCTATCAAGGTTAAAGTAGCTCCTGAATCCCGAAGCCCCTGGACTTCTTTTCCCTCCAAGGTCACCAGCTGTCGATGATGCTGCCGGTTATCCGTGGCTCGGACTGTCATCACCTCATGCAAGATTCCCAGGGGTTCTTCCGCTGGAATGCTCAACATCTCTTGAGTGGCCAGCTCCCGTTGATAATGATGGGCAGCAGCCCTTGGTGCCGGGTTCGGTCGGCCTTGGTTCCAGGCAGGTCTGCCCCGGTTTTGGGTGCACTCGCGTGCCATATGTCCCCACTGTTTGCAGGTGTGGCATTGGGTGTTGGCACGTCCGTTATATCTGGAGGGTGGTGGTAAAGTCCCTTGGAATTGACGAAAAGGGGAGGCTGTGAGAGCGGGGGTTGGTAGAGTACTGGGTGGTCCCGTGGGTCGAGGATAACTCTTGGTTAGGGGCCCATGATGTCTCCTCGCATCAAAATGCTGGGCAGCAGCCCTTGGTGCCGGGTTCGGTCGGCCTTGGTTCCAGGCAGGTCTGCCCCGGTTTTGGGTGCACTCGCGTGCCATATGTCCCCACTGTTTGCAGGTGTGGCATTGGATGTTGGCACGTCTGTTATATCTAGAGGGTGGTGGTAAAGTCCTTTGGGATGGACGAAAAGGGGAGGCTGTGAGAGCGGGGGTTGGTAGAGTACTAGTTGGTCCCGTGGGTCGAGGATAACTCTTGGTTAGAGGCCCATGATGTCTCCTCGCATCAAAATGCTGATCCGCTAATCGAGCCGCTTCGGTTAGGGTGAGAGGTTTCCTGTCTCGCACCCATTCTTGTGCCTCTGGGGACAAACCATTGAAGAATTGCTCCAACAGCATTAACTGTCTCAATTCCTCCATAGTAGTGGCTTGGCTGGCTTGTATCCACCCTTGGGAAGCTTGGTCCAGCTTGTGTGCCCATTCAGCATGTGAATCCTTCTCTGGTTTGCGCAGGTTTCTAAACTTGCGCCGGTATGCCTCTGGAGTAATGGCGTATCTCTCTAATATCGCTCGCTTCACTTTATCATAATCCTTGCTGTCCTCACTGGGTACAGCGCGATATGCTTCTGCTGCCCGACCTGCCAGCTTGCCTGCTAGCAATGGGACCCATACTGTCCGTTCCAAGTCATGTAAATCACACAGTCTCTCAAAATCCTGTAAATACCCATCAATCTCATCCTTCTCCTCGCAAAACATTTTAAAGGCATGATAGGGAATTTTGGGTTTTACCTGGTTGTAGAGTGACCCAGTAGTGGATTCTGCTCGAGATTGTGTATACTGCGGACTGTGTGCCATCACGTACTCCTGCACATTCGCCATTACCATGTGCAGCATGGCATCTGATATAGGCTGTGGCAAAAATTCCAGCCTGGTCCTCATTTCTCTCTGGTAGAGGGTTTCTTCCATGGCTGCTGGTGGTGTAGCACTGCGGGCTCTGTCTCCCTCCATCAGCTCGGCAGTTAGTACAGCTTTGGATTTGTTGCTGGCTACCTTACCCCTGGCTTCTAGCAGTTCCTTTAATGTCTGCCGCTTTAGCCTAGAATAATCCGTCTCCATTTACATCGGTAGTTCACATTGCACGAATTGCGCTTATTGGCTGTAAGGTTGGATCCCGTCGCTTGCCACCAAATGTAGCGGAGAGCAATATTAAACTCCACGATCTCTGCTGGTAACCAGGGTAAATCCACAGTCAGCATTGACAAGTAAGGCAATGTCCCAAATCTCCCCCAGTAACCAGACGACACACAGCTCTGAGAGTCAACTGACTTTTTATTCACAGGCTTCCATATTTATAGAATTCCCCATGCAAGGGGTTTCCAAACAGCCAAATAGATTTAACAGGGGTAATACAGGGAGGACCAGATGGGGAACTTAACAGTTTGGATAATTCTCCCATCAGGCATTGCTGCACAAGGGAAAAGTCGGTTGATAGCTGGGGTCTGGGGTTATGTGTTGTGGGAGTTCGGTTTAAAACTGCCGAACACTGATTGGGCAACATAAAACTAAGTACTGAATGCTAGTGGCTTACGGCTGCCAGCATATGAATTACTATGCCCACATAAGACCCAGCAGAATACATAGCATATAATACAGACAACCTTTTGACATGCAACGTCCAGCGTTCCAGAAGTGGCTAGGTTTGCCACACTAACCAACATGTATAATGTGAGGAGCAGTGCTCCGTGGGACATGTAGTCCTAGGCAGGAGAAGGAAGTGAGTAATTCTAAAGACAGATGAATTTTTTTTTTTTAACCTCTTTACCAGGAGTTCCAAACTCACCTTTATAGTGTAGGCCGCATCAGCATTATGGTGGCCCTCAAAGGGCTGATTGTATCTGTAGGACTATACAAATTTATCCAGGGTGTTTTTTCTTCTCAGAGAATAGGTGCATGAACCCAACTATGCCTCCGGCCAAATTGCATCAGACGGTGAGTGTGACCATGTTGCACAGTAGGAGGATCTTAAAGGGGCATTAACTACCAGGAGTGCATTTTGGGCAGCATTCAGGGGTGCGCTATGTATAGAGTTCAGGATGCACTACATGCAGGGTTCAAGGGAGCTCTATGTACAGAGTTCAGTTTCAAGGGTGCCCTATACACCACAGTGCAGGGTTTAGGGGTGTGCTATGCATAGTGTGCAGGGTTCAGCTTTCTTTCACAGGCTCCACATCTCACATCCACCTTACTAACACATGAGGCATCTGTGTTTACAAGTGATGTCGGTGAGCAAGAAGAGGATGACGAGCCATATTCTGGCTGAAAAAAGCACTGGGTGAGAGGGCTACATTAAATGGCCTGAAGGGCCTTGTGTTTAACACATGTGCAGTATACTATACTTTGCGGCTTGCTATGGGGGCACTCTGAAGGCTGGAGGAGCCAGAAAAGGAGAATCCATACTACTCTGTGCAAAACCAGGGACGTCCCATCCTGCGGCTTTGGAACCATTCCAGCGGCCCATGAGCTGCTGGAAACGGTTTAATGAAAAGCTAAAAAATGTATACCGGGGCTATGGTTAATATCTTTAGCCATAATCCAAGTAAACAACTTCCAACCCGCAACATACAGTCATTGTCAAACATATTGGTACCCCTGCATTAATGTGAGATAATGCACCACTTTGCCCAGAAAATTGTTGCAGTTACAAATATTTGGGCATTCTCACGTTTATTTTTTTGTATTGGCATGACACAAACAAAGGGAGAAGCCACATTCCACACAAAACTCCAAAAAGGGACTGGACACAGTTATTGGCACCTTCTCAAAATTGTAAGAAATAATTGCATTCCAAGTTTGTGATGCTCCTGTAATTTGTAATTAAACCCGTATCAATTAACAGGTGCTGACAATATAGAAAACACAAATATTGTGGAAAAGCATGGCCATCTCCACATCAGGGGACATCGCTGTAAAGTCAAATAGTTAGTACAGTGGCTTCTCCTGATGTCGAACGTTGTGTACACACTATCCGAAAACCGAATGATTGTGCCTAGTACAGAATTTATTTTTTTCTGATTTTTCTCATAGTATGTACTCTCTTTACTGTCAATCACATAAACACTTTCTATTAGTTCTTTATTAGTTCTTTAAGTAAAAATATATAATTAAGCAATCACATTCAAACTCATGTTAAATAGGTTTCAGTACACACCTGCCATCCATCATTTAAAGTTCCCCTGATTAACCCCAAATAAAATTCATCTGTTCTAGTAGGTCTTTCCTGTCCTTTTCTTAGTTGCATCCTACAGCAAAGCCATGGTCCACAGAGTGCTTCCAAAGCATTAGAGAGTTCTCATTGGTAAAAGGTATCAGTCAGGAGAAGGGTACAAACGAATTTCCAAGGTATTAGATAAACCATGGAACACAGTGAAAACGGTCATCATCAAGCAGAGAAAATATGGCACAACAAGTGGCATTACCAATAAATGAACGTCCCTTCAAAATTGATGAAAAGACGAGAATAAAACTGGTTAGGGAGGCTGCGAAGAGGCCTACAGCAACAATAATAGAGCTGCGGAAATATCTGGCAAGTACTGGCTGTGTGGTACATGTGACAACAATCTCTCGTATTCTTCATCTGGGCTATGGGGTAGAGTGGCAAGATGTAAGCCTTTTCTTACGAAGAAAAACATCCAAGCCTGAATACATTTTGCAAAAACAAATCTGAAGTCTTACAAAAGCATGTGGGAAAATGTGTCATGGTCTGATTAAACCAAGGTTGACCTTTTTCACCATAATTCCAAAAGATATGTTTGGTGCAAAAACAACACTGCATATCACCAAAAGAACACCATACCCACAGCGAAGCATGGTGGTAGCAGCATCATGCTTTTGGGCTGTTTTCCATCAGCTGGAACAGTGGCCCTAGTCAAAGTAGAGGGAATTATGAACATTTCCAAATTCCAGTCAGTATTGGTACAAAACTTTCAGGCTTCTGCTAGAAAGCTGAACATGAAGAGGAACTTCATCTTTCAGGATGACAATGACCCCAAGCATACATCCAAATCAACAAAGGAATGGCTTCATCAGAAGAAGATTAAAGTTTTGGATGGCCCAGACCTGAATCCGGTTTGAAAATCTGTGGGGTAATCTAAAGAGAGCTGTGCACAGGAGATGCCCTCACAATCTGACAGATTTTGATTTTGTGTCATGCTGACGGACTCGTACCCGTAAAGACTAAGCGCTGTAATAAAATCAAAAGGTGCTTCAACAAAGTATTAGTTTAAGGGTGTGCACACTTATGCAACCATATTTTATTTTTACTCCCCTCTACCTAAATGATTTCAGCTTGTTGTTCAACTGAGATGTACAGTTTATAGATCACATTAAAGGTGGAAAATCTTTGTCTCCTTTTTTTTACATCACAGAAACATGACATTTTAACAGGGGTGTGTATCCTTTTTTTTATATCCACTGTATTTAAAAAAAGAAGAAAAACTGGGAGTGTATTAGTCATGATTTTTTTTTTATTTGTTTTGACAGTCTTGGGGACCCATTTCTATGATCAAAATTTTAAATTTTATTTACACATAGCATTTAAATTATTTAGAGTCTATTAATCTAAACGATTTTGAAGTTTGCAAACTTAGGATCCCCACAGATAACTTTCTTGAATTCTTTGACACTTGTTCACTATGCCTTTTGGGTGGGCACTGATGTGTCGCACATTTCACAGAGCCTGCCTTCTGAACTACAAAGGTGATGAAAGGAGGAATTTCAGGAGGTAGAATCAGTACAAGACTCTGTCAGTAAGGTACCATCAGATATGTAGTCCATAGAGATTGAAAATAAACCATAGGAATGAGCAGTGAAGAAGCTGCAGAGCATGCATCCAGGAAGTTGTGGAAAGTCATGGCCAGCAGATAGGAAGAACTCCACATGAAAGAATATTTCCATTAGTTTGGCTTCTCAAAAATAACTATTGTTTACATTACTATTATGATACTAATTAATGCTATAACCAAAGATCTCCATTAAGAAGTAGTATCTTTCTTTCTGTTGCCTCCTTTATTATGCTATGAATTGGCAGGTCCCCTAACTTTAACGTAGGCTGTTCGGCTTACAAACCAAAGTTCTCACAACTTTCTCAAAAATGGCAATCTTTAGACTGATGAAATGGATATAAAACCTTTTCTTCGGATTGCATTGCAAAGTATGCAGCCTCAATGATGAGGCATCTTTTCATACTTGTGGAAGGCAGTGACTAATTCTGCATAATGTCATGTACAGAAATCTGGAAGCCAGCAAATGTTAATAGGAAAAGTCACTTGAGGACAGCGTGTACTCTGGTTCCTGCCTTAAATACCAGCTGTCTTGGATATTGCTTCAACTCTCCTTTTCCTGCAGTAGATGGCACTGTATAAATGACAAAAGATAATGTTTTTCAAAAAGGATATTGGATGGTATGCTAATGTGGGGCCCAACAGGATGAGAGTCTAAACCCACACAAACCTAACAAATCCAAATTTCCCTAAGTCCGGTTGTTCCAGCTAATTAGAAACAGACACAATTTCCACTATGACCATGGAAAGTTGGGTGTGTGGGTGTAGCAAGGAAGTATTCTCTAGAAAATGTTAATATTAAGGTAGAAGCACACCATGCGTCTCAGCAGATCTTATATTTATGGGGGACAACCCCTTTTTTCGCAAATAACTTTCTCATATGGAAAAACCTGGTTGATCGCACACAGCCATTAAGGGAGGGGACGGCTGTAACCATTTAAGAGTAATGAGTTTTCGAGCAAAGAACAGTTTCTCTCAGTAGTATCCTAGTATGTCGTGGCCATTGAAACCTAAGTAAACCCTCCTATTGTTTTTAGCCAAGGAAGCTGCCATCTTTGCCTCTGTTTAATCTACAACTACCACGATGCTGCACATGTCATCAGTTATGACACCAGCCATTGGCTGGTTTGACAGTTTGCTTGAGAGTACAACAAATGGGAGTGTTACATTTCTGGCACGTGCTGTAAATGAAACTCTTTTATGGTTGGGTCTACTTCCGCTTTAAACTACTTTAAATTCTGAATTTTATTGTATGAATATTTACATGTAGATCTGATTGGTGGAGAACCAAGCATTTCAGGCTATTGTGATTTCCAAGTTGTATGGTCCTCTGCAGATCGGAAGTATTCAATATGTTCACGAAAATGAAAAATGTAAATCTTGAGATTGGCCTCATTTGTAAATAATTCTGCACATCCCTAGTAAGTGTATCGGTGCTTAGTGCCTTTGTCCTATTGGTTGAATATCCAAGTTATATAGTCAACTGTAGGTTCAGGGTCCACCTCAGCCTTCCATCGGACACTGTATAACTGTGCAATGTCCCTAGGAAGAAGTAGATCCATACTAAAGCAGGGGGCAGCTAAAGCAGAAGTTAACAAATGTACTTGGCCTACTGCCCCTTTGTCCTAGGAGAAAGATGAAAGGAGATAAACATACGCTTCTCTCTGCACAAGACTGGTCACTGGAGCTTATGCAACCCTGTAGTCTAGTGCTCTTGAGTTCGAACATCAAGCCCAGAGCAGCAGCCATAGCCCTACTCTGGATGTGAGGAAGCCGGGAACAGTCCACCATTGGATTGTGGGGTAGAAGACATTCACGTATAAGGCCATATGCACACTGGATGTGCCTAAACGCGCCTAGCGTTAACGCACACTTAGGCTGCATTCACACCTGAGCGTTTTGTCGCCAGAAGCGCGACGCTCAAATACGCTTGAGGGGCGAAAATACATTATTCCCTATGGAGATGGTTCACATCTGCACGCCAATACGCCTGACGCCGAACGCCTGAAATTCAAACAAGTTCCGGACCCTTTTTTGTCGCGCGTATCGGGAGGTTTGGGCGTATTTGAGCGTTTCCATTTCCCATAGAAAGTAATGGAAACGCTAGATTCAAGCGACTAGAGTGACAACGAGCGTTTGCTACGGGCGTTTCGTCGCTTTAATCAATGGAACTTTTCACCCAGGCAGAAGAAAAAAAATCTACCAACATAGCAACAAGTGATGAAAAGATGATAATTTTTCCTATTGGCTAAAATAAAAAACGTCGAAGTACAAAAACTTCGGACGACTCTGTATGCAAACGCGCGGGTACGCGCGACCAAACGCCTGAAAAAACTATGCAAAACGCTACGCTCAGTTGTGAATGCAGCCTTAGACGCGTTGATACAGTGTTTTTTTCTGCCTCTAAAAGCCCTTGCCTCTTAACTCCTCTATATGCCTCTAAACTCCTCTATATGCAAGGAGAGCACTTTGTTTTGCATGAAAAGTGTGGAGCACATGAGTTTTAGATAGATCACTGTTGGCACTATAATTGGATTATGGATTACAGATGTTTATGGACACCTAAAGTCTTTGATATCATGATATCTACAGTGTTCACTTGGTACAACAATAATTGTTTTTCTGGTTTTATATGTTTTAGAATTCTGCAGTATGGAGATTGATTGCATATGTTGATACCTAGTACTTATTCATTTTGGTAAGTTTTATTAAGACCAGTACCCCTTTTAATATTCTATCTCAGCACCAGCTTCTATATTAACTGGTTCCTGGCCATGTCATCCAGATATACTGCAGCACAATGGCTCTCCTAGGTGAAATACGGTACGGGTTGTCAGAGGAGAAGAGCCATATAGTTTGTTCCTACTAAGTAGGAAAAACGATGTGTCTCCTCTCCTAGTCAATCCTATCCCCATACAGTTAGAAAGCACTGAGGGAAAAACAGGTTTTTTTTTTTGCCTTCCTCTGGATCAACTATGTGATTGTACGATACTATTATTTTATTTCTTATGGTTGAACTTGATGGACTTGTCTTTTTTTCAACCTGACTAACTATGTAACACACAATTAACTCCATTATCGGTCCCTAGTGTTAAACCCTTCCCTGCCAGTGACATTTACACAGTAATTGGTGCATTTGTATAGCACTGATCGCTGCATAAATGACCATGGTCCCCAAAAAAATTCAAAAGTCTCTGATCTGTCCGCCATAATGTTGCAGTCCCAATAAAAATTGCAGATCACTGGCATTACTAGTAAAAAAAAAAAAAAACATAAATATCTCCCATAGTTTGCAGACGCTCTAAATTTTGCGCAAACCAATCAATTTACGCTTATTGCAATAACAATTTTTTTTTTTTTTTACTTTTTTTGTAGACGATGATATATTGGCCTAAACAGATGAAGAAATTTGTTTAAAATTTATTATAGCAAAAAGTAAAAAAAAAAAAAAAAAAAATTCAAAATTGTTGCTCCTTTTTTTTTTGTTTATAGCGCAAAAAATTAACCACAAAGGTGATCAAATACCACCAAAAGAAAGTTCTATTTGTCAAAAATGTTGTTTGGGTACAGAGTCGAATGTCGGTTAAAGCAACGCAGTGCCAAATTGTAAAAAGTGCTCTGATCAGGAAGTGGGTAAAATCTTCCGGGGCTGAAGTGGTTAAGGCAGGCGAGATTGATTTATTTACTTTAAATAGCCAAAAATGGAAAAAAAGCCTGTAAACAAAATGCGGCTGAACGCGAGTATTCTGTGCTTAGATGCGTTTGGCGCTTAAAACGCTTCTAAACTCAACTGCCTAGAAACTACTGTAAACGACCCTGTGTACATCATGTACTGATAAGCTAACAGAGGAGAGTTCAGGGGCAGCTGAAAAAAATGCCCAACTTCTCCTAAACATTCATTTACCAGCATGAGGCCTAAGGCCGCTTACACACGATCAAACCTATCTGCTGGAAACGGTCGGCCTGACCGTCTCAACAGACAGATTCGATCATGTGTACGGGCGACCCGACGGATTTGGCCAGCCGACCGATTTTAAAGCCTGCTTTAAAATCTGTCGGCTGGGAACCCGTCGGACCGATATGTCTGCTGGTTAGTACGCTAACCAGCAGACATATCTGAACGCACATGCGTCAAATGGTTTCGGCGCATGCACGCAAGTGTTTTACTTCCTGGTGCGGTGACGTGGCGGTGTCAACGTCACCGCCACGTCAGCGCGCTGTCTGCTGGTGGGGATTTTGGTTTGATCATGTGTACATCGATCAAACCAAAACGGCCAGCAGACAGATTTGTTCAAATCGGTCTGTCCGACCGATTTGAACAAATCCATTTGCTCGTGTGTACGGGGCCTAAGATGCCAGGAGCACGTGTCTGAATCACAAGACTTGCAGAATGGAATTTCATCTGGTAGAAAACGTTTCATAGCTCTTTATTGTTTTATTTTTATTTTTTAATATTTATTTAATGAATACAGTATGTTACGAAAACCAATGTTATTTTGTAACACATGACAAAATTGTACTTTTACCAATTCTAATACAATTCTATTAAGCATGCAAATACATTTCTGTCACTATATTGCTTCTCTGCCTTCAATTATTTTTATTCTCTGTGATTTATTCTTTCCGTTTCCTACATCTTTCTAAAATTGTAAGCAGAGGACGTTTATCAACCTCTCATTCTTTTTGTCTCCAGATAATTGATAGCTGGATTTTAATTTTTTATTGGGAAAGAAGAAAACCAGTATTTAGTTTCTTAACTGTAATGAAACTTAAGATTTATTAGAAAGGAATAAAATGATCTCACCCAAAGTCCCAAAATAGAAAACATTTTGCCAAATCAAATACGCGCTGCAATAATAGTAACTTAGACGAGAGGGGATTTTTAACATCTCATTTTTCTTTTTAGTTTCCCCAGAATGTCTGTGCCTGCGGTGTGTCCAGCACACATCTGTACTTTGAACACTATTACTAATGCAGGTTTCTTGTATCCGCTAACAATGGCTGGAACGTTACAATAGATTCTACTGAGCCATTCCATCCTTTTTTTTCTTGCAGGTTCACTATTACATAATGGCTGACGATAATATCAGTACAGTTCTCAAATGTTATTTTTCTTTCTCCAAGTTCTCTGAATATTTTCTGTTTTTGTATATTAAGAAAATAAAAAATATACTTGTATTTTAACCGCTTCAGCCCCGGACCATTTCACTGACCAAAGACCAGGCCACTTTTTGGGATTCGGCACCGCGTCATTTTTACTGACAATTGCGTGGTTGTGCGACGTGGCTCAACCGCGCATACTTTCCCCCCACAAATAGCTTTCTTTTGGTGGTATTTGATTACCACCATTTGATTTTTTGCGCTCTAAACAAAGATAGTGACAATTTTGAAAAAAATTCAATATTTTTTACTTTTTGCTATAATATCCCCCAAAAATATATATAACATATATTTTTTTTCTCAGTTTAGGCCGATATGTATTCGTCTACATATTTATGTTAAAAAAATCACAATAAGCGTTTGGTTTGCGCAAAAGTTATAGCATCTACAAAATAGGGGATAGTTTTATGGCATTTTTATTAACCATTTAAGGACCGCCTCCTGCACATATACGTCGGCAGAATGGCACGGCTGGGCACATGCACGTACAGGGTACGTGCTGTGCTATTACCCAGCCGTGAGTTGCGCGCCCGTGGCGCGTTCCTGTGACCCGGTCCGAAGCTCCGGGACCGTGGGATTCGCGGACCCGATCGCCGCTGTTGTGTGGCGATTGGTCCCCGGAGCTGAAGAACAGGGAGAGCTGTGTGTAAACACGGCTTCCCCGTTCTTCACTGTGGCGGCGTCATCGATCACGTGATCCCTTTTATAGGGAGACACAATCGATGACGTCACACCTACAGCCACACCCCCCTACAATTGTAAACACACATTAGGGAACACATAACCCCTTCAGCGCCCCCTTGTGGTTAAATCCCAAACTGCAAATGTAATTTCCACAATAAACAATGCATTTTAAATGCATTTTTTGCTGTGAAAATGACAATTGTCACAAAAATGTGTCAAAATTGTCCGAAGTGTCTGCCATAATGTCGCAGTCACGAAAAAAATTGCTGATCGCCAACATTAGTAGTACATTTTTTTTTTTTTATAAAAATGCAATAAAACTATCCGCTATAAATTTTGCACAAACCAACTGCAAAAGGCTTATTGCGATATAATATTTTTTTTTTAACCAAAAATATGTAGAAGAAACGTATAGGCCTAAACTGAGGAAAAAAAATTGTTTTATATATTTTTGGGGGATATTTATTATAGCAAATAGTAAAAAATATCGAATTTTTTTCAAAATTGTTGCTTTATTTTTGTTTATAGCGCAAAAAATAAAAACCGCAGAGGTGATCAAATACCACCAAAAGAAAGCTCTATTTGTGGGAAAAAAGGACGCCAATTTTGTTTGGGAGCCACGCCGCACGAGTGCGCAATTGTCTGTTAAAGCGACGCAGTGCTGAATCGCAAAACCTGGCCGGGTCCTTTAGCTGACTAAAGGTCCGGGTCTTAAGTGGTTAATATATATATATATATATTTTTTTTTACTAGTAATAGCGGCGATCTGCGATTTTTTTATTTTATTGTGACTGTGACTTTGTCGGACACTTTTGACATATTTTTGGGACATTGTCATTTTTACAGCGAACAGTGCTATAAAAATTCACTGATTACTGTAAACATGACACTAGCAGTGAAGGGGTTAACCACTAGGTGGCGCTGAAGAGGTTAAGTCAGTACTAGGAAGTGATTCCTACTGTTAGGGGGCGTGGCTACGAGTGACATGTCACTGTTGACCGTTCCCGATCACAGGGGAACAGCCATCAGTGACATGTCACTAGGCAGAATAGGGGAATGCCTTGTTTACAAAGGCATCCCCCTGTTCTGCCTTTGTCGACCGAAATCACGGGCAACCTGGGAACATTGAGTTCCCGAGACCCGTGAGCACACTCACGAGGCACGCGGCGGGCTTGTGCACGCACCCCCGGCAGCTCGCTCGTGCCTGCTGGGCGGCAAATTTAAATATATATTTTTTGCCTGCCCGTGCCATTGTGTCGACGTACATCTGCGTGTGCTGGTCGGCAAGTGGTTAAAGGCGACCAGTGCTGAGACTTTTCTACATACATATTTTCTGAAGATTATTATGACCACTTTTACCATAGTTACATAGTCATGTTAAAAAAAACAAAACAAGTCCATCTAGTTCAACCATAAAAAAATATATAATAAATATATATATATAATATCGTACAACTACAATCCTATACCCACAGTTGATCAAGAGGAAGGCGAAAAACCCCAGCAGAGCGATGATCCAATTTGCTACAGCAGGGGAAAAATTCCTTCCTGATCCCCCGAGAGGCAATCGGATTTTCCCTGAATCAACTTTACCTATAAATCTTAGTATCCAGTTATATTATGTGCATTTAGGAAAGAATCCAGGCCTTTTTTAGAGCAATCTACTGAGCTGGCCAGAACCATCTCTGAAGGGAGTCTATTCCACATTTTCACAGCTCTTACTGTGAAGAAACCTTTCCATATTTGGAGGTGAAATCTCTTTTCCTCCAGACGTAAAGGGTGCCCCCTTGTCCTTTGTGTTGACCATAAAGTGAATAACTCAACACCAAGTTCACTATATGGACTCCTTATATATTTGTACATGTTGATCATATCCTCCCTTATTCTCCTCTTCTCAAGAGTGAATAAATTCAGTTCCTCTAATCTTTCCTCATAGCTGAGCTCCTCCATGCCTCTTATCAGTTTGGTTGCCCTTCTCTGCACTTTCTCCAGTTTTTGATATCCTTTTTGAGAACTGGTCCCCAAACGCAACTTCTCCATCTTTGTATATAACACATTGGTGAACTGCAAGCCAGCAATGGGCAAATAGGAGCTTTCCTAATATATAGCCATGTGTGACACACATTTTGAAAGCTGAAATTTAGTCCAAAATAAATAAATATTGTCCAAATAGAATAGATGTGTGTTCTGAAAATAAAATTCATGATCAGTCCAGTAATCCAGCATGAAATGGTTCCTAAACTTTTTAGTCACTGCTGCTCTATTCTTGTGCATGGGAACCAGGGCTGCGGTTAGAAATCACGAGACAGTGAACCATACCAAACGGCTCGCTCATGCAACCAAAATACCTGTAAGAATGAGCCTTTCGTTTTTTTTTTGTTTTTTTTTACAATTTTTGTTTTTTTGAACAGCCCTGTGGGGGTTGGTGAAGTCTAAACAGACACCCAATAAAGATTAAGGACACGGGTTCCTCAATCCTTTCTCTGCAGCTGAGGCTACAGAGTGAATGAACAACAAGCTCTTTTTACAGAGGCTCCCTTTTCATTCACAAATGGAAGCATTGTAAGCACAGGGGAAATTTGTTCCAGTAATTGTGCCTACTCCTACTGCTCTGGGCCACCCATTTGAACTTATGGGGCCTCGGCCCTGTAAAGGATGGTGGGTGCTACCTCCTTATTGGCCCTGATAGGA
This sequence comes from Rana kukunoris, assembly GCA_029574335.1. Classification (NCBI taxonomy): domain Eukaryota; kingdom Metazoa; phylum Chordata; class Amphibia; order Anura; family Ranidae; genus Rana; species Rana kukunoris. Next base: position 574,382,305 of record CM056050.1, on the reverse strand, counting down.
ACTGTGTCCACCCGCTCCTGTAGTTTTGTGCAGGCAGCCTGTAGTAGGTGGACCTGCTGGGTTCCTCTTAAAGCTCGCCACAGGCTATGGTGCAGCACAGTGATGTCATATCTACTTTTACAAGGTGATGCCTGGTTTTGCTAAGCCAAAGGAAACTATGAATGGCCAGATAATAGCAAGAGTTCTAAACAATATAAAAAAAATCAAGCTGGTCAGCACGCAGGACCTAAACTGTTTCAACATCTCGGTTAGGGCTGGAACCAAACTGCTCTGTGTGCATTGCAGCACATGTGGTAACGCACATGCATAGTGGTGAATAAATAAGAAGAGAGGTGCCTCTAATTGAAGCAATATGGTTACATTTAATGAAGGTACGACATTTAGCAACTCACATGGTTGATGAATAAAAGAGGCACATCCAAGTATGCAGGCATCCAGGGTAATGGCCCATACACACGATCCGAATATCGGACGAAAACGATCGTCCGATGATGGATCGTACGATTTTCGGATCATGTGTACACTACTTTCGACAGCCGATCACGACCGTTCATCCGATTTAAATTCGATCGGACAAGCGCGAACATTTTTCTCGTCCGATGTCCGATCTTCGTTTAGTCAGTACAGCAGTCGTCCGACAATACAATACAAATACATTACAACACGTGACATCACTTCCGATCGTTTTTTTCTATCGTATGAGAATTTTCGCGAGTTTAAAAACCTATTTTATTTTACTCGCGATTATTAAGCGAAAAAAGTCGTACGATCCGTCGGCCGATATTCGGATCGTGTGTATGGGCCATAAAGCTGTCCACATAGACCGTCCTCCGCACCCCCCGCTCTCACTGCCATCATATAAGTGCCTGCATACTTACATGTGCCTCTTTTAATCAACAACCATGTGAGTTGCTAAATGTCGTACCTTCATTAAATGTAACCATATTTCTACACTTAGAGGCACCTCTCTTCTTATTTATACTCTGTAGCTCCTGCTGGATTTTGCTTCTAATCCCCTTGTGGAGGCTTCCATTTGTGGGTAGACATTTTATGGTTGCACAACCTATCACATTGGAAGGAGCGTCGTGACGTCACCCGCGGCCATCAAGTTATTTGCTGTATGCTTCTTGTCATACTAGGCTGTTTACATCGGCACCGATCGTGGTTCCTGTCTTGTGAGTTTTATTCCTCTATTATTTTATTAAAACATCAGTTTATACAGAGAGCGCTATGCTTTGTATTTTGTCTATTTCATGACCTGGGATTACACGGTAAACGATGCATCTTTGGTATCTGCATGTTTCCGGAAATATTATCATCCATATGATAAGCGTTTGTGACCCTCTATAATCCAAGGGCCCACTTGATTAGGTGAGAGGCTATTTCGTGTGGTGGTGGATTTATGTCAAGCACTTGTGATCTCACCTTGTCTGTCATCATTTGAGCACTCACTGGAGGTGTACAACATTCTCTATGGACTTTGTATGCATATATTTAATTGATTAGCGCTGCACCATCTGCATTTATTTTACCTAAGGGAATTTGTGATTATTGACCCTGGTGTCCAGCTGCTGTAAAAGGGTTTTTATACAATTGTTTGTGCTGGTTTAATGTATTTTATTCTTTAACTTATCACATTGCTAAAAAAAAAAAAAAAATGATATGGGCTATAAACGAAAGGACTTATGAATAAATGGTTGTGGAACAAATCATCTGAGTTTCCATTATTTCTTATGGGAAAATTTGCTTTGCTATAAGAGTGCTTTGGATTACAAGCATGTTTCTGGAATGAATTATGCTCACAATCCAAGGTTTTACTGTATTTTGTTGAAGCACCTTTTGATTTTATTACAGCACTCTTTTTGGGTATGAATCTATCACAAACTGTGTGCCGTGTGAGACTTAAAAAATATTTAAAATTGCGAGCGTTTGGAAACTTAAAAAAGGTGCTGAAGCTGGAGACAATGAGAAAACGTAAAAAGAGGTCATCGATGACGGCCCCGGTATTTTCTCACTTCGGTTTTCCTTTTAAGCTCGGTTGTCAGTTGAACTCGGAGTGTTTACCCGATACAAATAACAGGATTATGGATATTGTGTGTGAGGCCGGTGGAAATAAAGGCAGAAAATATCTATCCAGGGAAATCTTTCACTTCGTTCATGGATGGAAAAGTCATTCTTCTGCCTGTTTCTATCTCTACAGGTGGTCGTTCTTATTAGACTCGCAAGCACAATGACCTCACCTTCCTCAGCTGGATTCGCTGTTATTTTTGGCCCCTTCCTCCATTTTGAAGCGTAGCTAATTATGATTCATTTTTTAACATATAAATCTACCGCACAAAAGGTTTGCAACATTGATTTTAATTGCTTTAGCACAGCCACAATATAGACCAATGTTTTCCTTGGTTAAGTATCGATCTATTTTTGCCAAATCGGATTCCATTTTCACTTCTGAAAGTGACTGCAAAGTTGGTATTGACGTTTTAATGTTTGGCTTGTCACAATGTTATGCTGTGTGTTCTTTGTAATTGCCTTTAAAACACATTGCTTGAAGTTTTTTTTCTGAAGAAATCCTGCGTAGGAGTATTAATGACCAACATGCTGTTGTTTTCTTATGTATTGGGTTGAAAAAATGGTATTGGGACCTGTTATTATTTAGCATTGAAAATTCAGCTTTACAACTTAAAGTGAACCTGGCAGTATGATCAAAGTGACCAAACTAATAATTGTGGCAAAATGTGTTTGTTAACCTTTAGACCACAGAGCAATGAGCACACGGAAGGCAAAACACACAATATTGATCAGCAGGGTGGGCTTGCAGTGCACAGGTTAATATAGAGCTCTCTAAAAAGGGGCTGGGATGGAGCCATGCTTTGAGGAGAGATTACCTAAGCAGCCAGGTGAGTGTGGCTGTCCTCTAAAGCTGAACACATGGAGGAGAGGTAAGCTGACAGACAAACATTACTGCATAACCATGACAGTTTAAAGCAGGGGTCTCAAACTGGCGGCCTTCCAGCTGTTGCGAAATTACAAGTCCCATCATGCCTCTGCCTGTGAGAGTCTTGCTTATAACAGTCAGCCTTGCAATGCCTCATGGAACTTGTAGTTTCGAAACAGGTGGAGGGCCGCCAGTTTGAGACCCCTGCTTTAGACTGTCATAGTTATGCAGTAATGTTTGTCTGTCAGCTTACCTCTCCTCCATGTGTTCAGCTTTAGAGGACAGCCACACTCACCTGGCTCCTTAGGTAATCTCTCCTCAAAGCATGGCTCCACCCCAGCCCCTACCAGAGAACTCTATATTAACCTGTGCACTGCAAGCCAGCCCTGCTTATCAATATTGTGTGGTTTTGGCTTCTGTGTGCTCATTGCTCTGTGTCCTACATCTTATCCTGTTTACAGACTTTGGCTTGTTCTTGACTGTACTTGTCTGCTTCATACCCACCTTAGGCGTGTTCTTCGACTGTCCCTATTTGCTTGTTGCCCTGCCATTTTGGCTAATCTCCTGACTATCCCTTTTGTTCCAGGCTGCTGCTTCCTTTCTTTCTCCTGTAGTCTACCGTGAGCTGGGAGACCCTGGGGGCCGCAACCTGGATTCAATTGCAGCGCAGTCCATCCTCACTACTAGAGGCTCTGGTAAACACCTGCTGGCTCTTTGACTCCACGCCCTGGGAAATCTATGCTCTAGCTCCCAGTGGAATCTGTGTTGGTGCTCCATTGGACCTGCCTTCCTGAACCTACCAGAGTTCAATCTTCAGCAGTCAATCCTAGGGTCCACTATATTAGTGGTGCACTCCTGACTCCTTGACCCCTGTCAAGTCTGTAAAGATCTAAAACCAACACTGTCCTGCAATCTCCTCTACAGCGGCACATTTATCATACATCTATACTATTCTTCTTAGCTTCTTAGGCATTTTACACTTCCAAGAGAGAGATACCTGTGTCTCCCCACTGTACACTGGTTCTTTTCTCTGGCCCCTACGTCATTGCAGGACTCAGCAGTGATGTAGTGGTCGGAGAAAATAAGTACAGTACATAGGTATCCGATACTACGAGAAGTGAACGTCTAAGGCTGCAGGGGTGGAATAGAGGAGAGCTCTGGTTATATTATGTCATCTTGTTTTGTTTTTTTGTTTTTCTTTTGATGTATATGGAGTCTTTGTCCTAAGCAGGAGTGTTCCAACTATAAAATATTAATGTAGTACTGGTGGGCTATAGTTAGCTCAGGTCTGATTGATGGTTCTGCTTCCTCTATTCAGGTTATTGTTTTTACTATCTGTTGTTGGGTAGTGCCCTTTGCAATTGTGTAAGGAGATCCAATCGCCTGAGCTTTGAATGTTTATTTCTGCCTGGTCAACCAGTAAAAATTTTTTTTTTGCATGTATGATTAGGGAGGGTATAAATACCTGGATGAACTTTCCGAAAGCTTTTTTGCCTTCCAGGCATTGCCATGGGAGGTCATGTGTGTAGCTGTTATCTGACCTCCTAGGTTTGCTGCCTGGAGAGAACACATGCTTGAAAAAGAAAGGCCCGAGCTTGAGGCCAGTAAACTTGCGCTGGAACTTGGATAGGAGCACCAAGTCGACCTGTCATTGGCTAGAGCAGAATTAAGTGAAGGTTCTGGAGTGGCCATCTCAGTCTCCTGACCTCAAAATCATTGAGCCACTCTGGGGAGATCTCAAACGTGCCGCTCATGCAAGACAGCCCAAGAATTTACAGGAACTGGAGGCTTTTTGCCAAGAGGAATGGGCAGCTTTACCATCTTATAAGATAAAGAGACTCATCCACAAATACCACAAAACACTTCAAGCTGTCATTGATGTTAAAGGGGGCAATACACGGTATTAAGATCTGGGATATGTAAACTTTTGATCAGATTAATTTGGGTAGTTTCTGTTGTGATTTTGATTTAAAAAGAGTAAACACAGTTGATAAATAATAATAAACGGCTTCAGCCAAACACTAACCATGAGTGAAAGAAAAGTTTTTGTGTTATCATTTATGTTCTCTGAAAAATGCCCAATAAATCATAAATTCTGTAAACTTATGAGCACAACTGTAAAACCCCAAAATAACGCATTTTGTATGTCTATCCATACTGCCCATGGATACTGGTGGGCTAGCTGTCGTACATACTGGCGTAGACACCTTACATGTTTCAGACTAATTATAGTCCAGAGGTTTTTGTCAAATCGGTAGTAGTAGTTCTACAATATAAACATTTCATATTATTAATATAGTAACATTGAAATGCATATAGAGCAAAAAAACTGCCTTCATGTACATTTTTGGTTGGAATATGACAAAATGTGCAAAATTTCAAGGGGTATGAATACTTTTTCAAGGCACTGTAAGTTGCAAAATATATGTTTGCTTTTGGGTTTAATACTGTTTAGTAAGCTTTAGGTAAATTGAAACTTTTGCAGTATATCCAGACTTTTATTATCTCAGATATAACCTTTCCCTCTTCTTTATAACATACTAAAAGATTCTTTCTGAGTCCATTTTTCCCAGTGAGCATAGAATGGGAAAATTAAACTCTTCTGGAAACACAGGATTCCAATGCTTCACATCTTTATGATCTGCTATTATTTCTGTGCACATCGAACCCATCATATGGAGACATTGCTAGGAAAATCCACATTATACTACGCACGTGAGCACAATGTTTCCATCTGATTTCCCATATCATAAATGCCCCTTTCACACTGAGGTGCTTCTAAACTGCCAGTAAAAAAACAGATCGCTTTTGAAGAGCTTTTCAGGCAACTTTTGAAGAGCTTTCTATTAATTTCAATGGAGAGGGGTGTTTCTTCACTGCCCTGCCAGCACACTACTCCAGTATGGAAAGCATTACATTTTTGTTATTGTAATGGAAGTCTTTCAGGCGTTTTTTTTAACGTGAAAGCGCCTCAGTGTGAAAGTAGTCCTAAGGCCATTTTCCTCCATCTAAACCCAGTCCTGAACAAATGTGTGGTCTAGTTATGGATGATGATAGAGGACAGCTAATCAAAACCAGGCTGCTCCAGTGGGGTCAGTTGCTTTTAAAACTGTTAGTAAATACTAGCACTCCATAAATATGAGAACAATCATAATGGACAGCTATATAGTTAAAGAGAAAGCATGCAGTACTGAATGTTCTGATGGTATCAGTACTTATTAGATTGTAAAGTAGATGATACTATAACCTTTTGTGAACAAATTTTGCTAGGCCAAGGCAATGATGAAAGGCACAAGTATTTTTAGTGGTAATTTAAATGTCGACTCCTTGAAGTATAACAAAAATAATTTTGTTTTTGGTTTTAGATAGAGTGATGAAGGGTTAGAACCACCTTCAGGTTTTTTGTTGTCTGTGTCCCTGTTGAGCCTCGTACACCCGATCAGATCTTTGGACAAACATTTGACAGTTTTTGTGGCATGCTAGTCTCATGTCGAAAGTAAAGCGGTTACTCACCGTACGAAAATTCTTGTACTACAGAATTCAACTTCAGAAGTGACGTGATGTGTTGAATAGTTTTGTATGTATTCTTTCGTAGTCTTGCTCTTACGTTTTTTTCCAGATGAAAAACGTTCTAGTTTAACGAAATCGGACGTTGTGTTCAGATCTGACAAAATGTTATAGTCTGCACATCCAGCTTTTGTTGTACGAAAAATCAGAATCGGCTATCGAAAGCACTGTACTAACAATCCGAAAATCGGCAGATCGTCGGACAAAATGTTACTTTCGGTTTTTGCATCATGTGTACGATTCAGTCCCTCTGTTCTGTCCTAGGTATATGTACAGCCATGGGCAAAAGTTTTGAGAATGACACAAATATAATTTTTTCACAAAGTCTGCTGCTTCAGTGTTTTATTTTATCTTTTTGTCAGATATTTCTATGGTATACTGAAGTATAATTACAAGTATTTAGTGTCAAAGGCCTTTATTGTCAATTGCATTAAGTTTTTATGCAAAGAGTCAATATTTGCAGCGGTGACCCTTCTTTTTCAAGACCTTCAAAATCAACTTCTGATCCCACATCCTGACTGATGGCAGCACATTCTTGCATAATCAATTCTTGAAGTTTGTGGGGCTTTTTTTTATTCACCTGCCTCTTGTGGATTGACCCCAAGTTCTCAGTGGGATTAAGGTCTGGGGAGTTTCCTGGCCATGGAACCAACATTTTGATGTTTTGTTCCCCAAGCCACATAGTTATTACTTTTGCCTTATGGCAAGGTGCTCTCGGAGGATGTTTTTGTACCATTCTTTTATTAATGGCCATGTTTTTAGGCAACATTGTGATTGAGCCCACTACCTTGGCTGAGACACAACCCCACACATGAATGGTCTCCGGATGCAGGACTGATGGTAGTGCTCACCTTTTCTTCTCCAGACAAGGTTTTTTTTCTGTATTCCCCAATCGGAAAAGGGATTCATCAGAGAAAATGACTTTACCCCAGTCCTCAGCAGTCCGATCCCTGTACCTTTTGTAGAAAATCAGTCTGTTGCTGATGTTTTTTTCCTGGAGAGAAGTGGCGTTTTTGCTGCCCTTCTTGACACTAGGCCATCCTCCAAAAGTCTTTGCCTCACTGTGCATGCAGATGCACTCACACCTGCCTGCTGCTATTCCTGGACAAGTTCTGCATTGGTGGTGCCCCGATCCCACAGCCAAATCAACCGTAGAAGATGGTCCTGGTGCTTGTTGGACTTTCTTAAGTGCCCTATAGCCTTATTCACAAATGCAGTGGAAATGTTTTTTATTGGTTTACGTTCATCTCCTACCCGTTCGGTTCTGGTTTGTTTCTTGGCTGTGCCTCTCCCCTGGAAAATGCCGCCCAAGGCAAACGCCTTGTATGCCTCACGGAAAATTTGCCCCTGGGTGACCATACTGTCTGGGCAGGTTGGGTCTATGGAGGTATGTCAATGCATAAAGCAGTATATGAAACAGAACACTTTCTAATTGTCTTGATCATCAATGTCCATGGGAATGAGAGTGAGTAAATCCAAAAACTTTGAATTGCCACCAGAAAAGAGGAAATTTTTCAGTATAGATACTTGAACCTGTGACAATTGTCAAAGGACCCATTCGCATTTATGGTTGGGGGGTTGCAAATATAAGCGGTTGAGCTGCAGTTTCACCTCCCCCGACTGGGCCCTAAACTCAGACTGATAGCCATGATACTTTGTGGCACAGAAGAAATTGTGGCATTTGGTGGCCTGTCAATGGGGTGCTGTTACAACTGCTAGTCAAATTCTTGGCTATTGGTTGTGGCATGGTATTTCTATCTAAAAGACCCTGTTCGGCTGTCAATCCACCCCTCACTGCTTGGGAGAGAGCAATACAGGTGTAAACTAAGCCTTTTTCAAATCAGATTTTTATTCAATTTTATATTCAGACAAAAAACACCACACATACATCCCAAATACAAATTGAAAATCATAATACGTGGCAATCTAGCAAACGTTTGAAAAAGTAAATACAAAAAAGAGAAAAAATATATCACACCAGTCCCACCCCTCTCTCTAAATTCTTTCCTAAGGTTAATCTATCTCCTCCAATCGCAATATACAATCCATAGTATCCAACCACCTCCTCAATAAACTAAGCCTTAGAGGGGTTTTTCTGACAGATTGGAAAGATATCCTCTCACTTTTTGTTGAGTCGGGACAGGAAGTGAAAAAAAGCTGTTTGAACTCTGCCCTGTTCTATCATATAACGTTTTTTCTTTAGATATACCAAAGGTAAGTAGGTAGAGAGTGCCTTGTACTCAATTATTTCCCTGAGCAGAGTGAACAGAAGGCCTGTAGGAAAGGAAGTCGGCAAGACATGGTTTGAAATTCAGTCGCTTCAGGTTGGTTGTACTCAAGTAGATCTTTTCAGCTTTTCCAGACACTCTTGGAGATCTTCCAAGTTGCCTAGTGGAATCCATACAGCTCTTTTGGCATTCCGGCATGTCTTCCTGAAGAATGATTCGGTGCTGGGCATTCTTCATGCCCCCCACATCAAACTCATTCTAGGAGAACAGTTTCCCCCATGCCAAGATTTGAGCTTGGGCCCTCTTTTTCCATTCTGGCACAATCAGGGTGTTCTTTGTGTAAAATTGTTCAACTTAAATTTCGCTTTCGGCTTCCCCCACCAAATCAGATGGTGAAAGGGGGGTAGCTGCATTCACTTGTCCTATCTGCATTTGGACCCACCATTTCATTGGAACGTCTGTAACATTGCAAACACTTGCAGAAATGTTTATTTTGGTTCATTGCAAGGTCCGTTGGTTCATTAAGGACCAGCTCCACCCAGTGGGCTTTCCCTGAGGATCAGTTTCAAGGACAGCAATAGGGCTTGACTTTTTCTAGTGGCCATGTCCCATGTCCAGCCTCCCCTACTTTTTTACTCCTTTTACTCTGGCTTTCCGATTGTGCACCATTCAATGGTACAATTTCCATAGCATGGGGGTGTACACTGTCTGTTGCTGGGGCTCCTGATGGGCAGATGAGTACACACAATGATATATGAGGGTGTCAAATACTTTCGGTTACCCAACTACGGAGGGGTCAAATGCCAATTTGACCAGAAATTGCCCATTGTATGGAAACTTCTCGGTACTGATACCCCAAATTCCCATACATTGCAACTTCTGCAGGAGTTGGTGACATAGATGTTTGTCATAGAAGTCTCTGTATTGTAGAGGCACTTCCCTAATTAAATCAGGAAGGGCATTTGCGAGGATACCTTGGACAGGCAAAGGTGAAGGGTCTACTAACTTGGAACAGCAGATCCAGCAGTCTGTACTTGAGTTCCCCTCTTTGTCTGTTGTCTTAGTTGATATCTCGGCTCGTTTTTAGGAGGTCCGTGTGCATTGCTTTTTCTGGACAGAATACCTGAGAACCTGAGTTGAACAGTCTCTCAGAAACAGTGGTTAAAACCTTGAGTGGGGTTTTTGGCCACTGCATCAGTTTCCTACTTCCTCTAGATTTGGAGATAACGGTGAAATGTAGACACCAGGTTGGCTCTTTCACTGGGGGCATTTTGAGGTTTCTAACTTGACTCGCATCTATACGTTTCTGCAATACCTCTAGGATTTTTTTCACAACGCAGACATGGAGGCTGCAACTTGTTATGGTTCTGGCGCAGATAAATTATATATTATATATTCTCGGAAAAAAAAATGTGAGATTCGCTTAGATGAACTATAAATCTTTTTGAGAACCTTTCAGAAAAGAAGAAAATAAACCCTTAGCTCATGTGACCAATACATCAGCTATCCTGTGTTCAAGCAGAAAGTTTGGAATAATGACGGTTCTCGTCCCAGAACAAAGAAATGTTGTCACAGTTTGGGTGAAACAACAAGATGTTTTACTAGCATTGTTGGTTAGTTACCCTGTCATTGGAAAAGTTTGCACAGATAGCTAACTAAGAACATTTAGCACCTGGGAACAAGCCTTATCTAAGAAGAACCATTGTGTTAAGTAAAGAACTGTTTAAACAAGCTGTGTCACTTTTAAAATATCCTTGAATGCTGCCGAAGTCCCTCCGTACACACAGCAAAAGAAATTTGAAATGAGTCAGAATTATCTTAAAATACACATGTTATTAAAAGAATATATGTTAACATGAAATAAATGAAAAATTATCAATGACATCTTAGGACAGAGAAAAAGATGATCATGGCATCTGTTGATTTGGAAACTTTGCTAGAAAAAAAATAGCTAGAAATGTTTAAATAGAAGTGTTTTAGAGGGCTAACCAATATTATGAAAGATATCAAATTGTGACTATAAAAATGTAAAATTTACCCGTAACACGTATCCATCAAACACATATCAAAATGATTCATGTATCCACATTGATAATTATTTTGCATTGATTAAGAGATATAAACCTATGCATGCTTAGAAGCCTGTTCTTTGGGAATATACGTGTATAAAGGAATATAGAAGCATGTTATGTAGGAATCAAAGATATACTAATTGTATCTTATGAAATATAAAGTTACCAGAGTTATATATATATATATATATATATATATATATATATATATACGGATCGTGTCCCCAACAATATAAATATTAACGTATAGATAATCTCACAATAAAGGTGAGACACCTGGTGGTTGAAAGTGATATTACTTGAGGATCCACAGAGTCTAGGGAACAGTTAATGATTAAGCTGTCAGCCAAGAGAAACCAGACACGTTTGGACAGGAACGAACCTATGAGTGAAGCACAGATCAGCTGGGCAGAACTTGGTATAATTTTTATGATCTTATTGTTATGACGGATATAAATAGGGGAGAAAATTAGATAGAAGGGATCCACATCAAAGGAGGTAAGCCTCCATCAATGGGGACCCCATGAGAGGTGAGATGCAGGCATGACTGAGGACTGACTCCAATGGGGAGGGGCACACAAGCACAATGCATGAAGACAATGAAGATCCATAGACTGCAACCATTTAGCTCTGGTCACTTGCCAGTAGGAAATAGTCATCTTGGTATCGGTAACTATGCCATTTTTGATTTTTATCTTGAAACTATTGTTGTTCCCTAGAAAATGTACAAGTATTGATGTTGTTATCTAAAATATAAAGCATTGAATATCTTGTAATCATGGTTTGTTCTTATAACCAATAACTGGTAGGTTTTTCCTTAACCACTTAAGACCCGGACCAATACGCTGGTAAATGACCCAAGGTGTTTTTGCGATTCGGCACTGCGTCGCTTTAACAGACAATTGCGCGGTCGTGCGACGTGGCTCCCAAACAAAATTTGCGTCCTTTTCTTCCCACAAATAGAGCTTTCTTTTGGTGGTATTTGATCACCTCTGCGATTTTTATTTTTTGCGCTATATACAAAAATAGAGCGACATTTTTGAAAAAAAAACACTATTTTTTACTTTTTGTTAAAAAAAAATCAAATAAACTAAATTTTAGTCAAACATTTAGGCCAAAATTTATTTAGCCACATGTCTTTAGTAAAAAAAAAAAATCGCAATAAAAAAAAATAGCTACCTAGTGGGAACAGCGACACTAATACAGCGATCAGAAAAATGATCGCTTAGTGACGCTGGCAATAGGGAGTGAAAGGGTTAACTAGGGCGGTGATCAGGGGGTTAAAACTTTATTAGGGGGGGTGGGGGGGCTATCCTGAACCTAACACTAACTGTTTTTTACAGTGCCTGTCACACTGACACTAAATGCAGTGATTAAATCACTGCATTCAGTAACACTGTGACAGGGGGGGGGCGATCACAAGGGGTTAATATGCCTATGTGAGTGTGTGTCAGTGTTGTGTTGGTGCACACTTACTTGTCATGTCTTCTCTCATCAGCAGCGCTGGGAAACAGCGCTGCGATGAGAGAATACATCATTTCCTCCTTCCTGTGTAAACACAGGAGGAGGAAGTGACAGGCTGGGAGCGCGCTCCCATTGGCTGGGAGCGATCGCGGGGGGGGCGGAAAACACGGACATCCACCCGCAGATCCCGGATCGCTCCCAGAGGTAGGGAGACCCCCGCACGCCGCGGAGGGGGTCCCGATGGGACCCCCGAACCGCACTCAGGCGGGGACGTAAATTTACGCCCTTGTGCCTGTACGAGCCATGTTGTGGCCGTATATGTGCGTGCGGGGGTCTTTAAGTGGTTAAAGAGTACAAGTTTTTATTATCTTTTTATATTTTTACAAAGTTCCAATTTTACTGACAAAACAAATGTCCAATATATTTCGCATTGTTAACCACTTACTTACCTGCAGTATAGTAACGGTTGGGTATGTGAAATAGACACTTTTGTTTCATTGTCATTTATATAAAGTTATGTTAAGAACTTACCATGACTCACAGATCAAATATATTGCATGCTCATTTTGGGCGGTATTTTATTGATTTTCAAGTCGTTGATGTAACACAATTGGTATTTTAATTTCATGTAAATATTCATATTTTTGTCAACCAATAAATTAGCTATTTTGTATGATCATACGTCTCCGTGAATACGTTTCATATTATAGACTATGTCATATAGATTGACTTGTATTCAAAAATATCTTCGTTATCAAAGAATTCAAAGTAAATTATTGGTGTGGGTAAAAATGACCTTAAAAAAGCACAACAAACTTAAGCAAGGTCCCACCTGGGCATGGAAATTGGAAACAGTTTTTCACCATTCGCAGCCTCATTTGTGTAGCACTACCCCCGAAGGAGCTGCTGGATATTTCCAGGCAGCATGTTTTCTCTAACTTCTCGCCATCCATGGTGGTAGATGAGAGTTGAGAAAGTTCAATGTCCACACTTTAGACTTATTTTTCTAAGATTCATTTGTAGAACTTGGTAAGGAAAGAAGAAGGAGATGGAAAAGGGTGGAAGGGTAATAAGTAGATTCAGGTGCAAGATTCCAATCCAGAAACCATTCTGCTTCCAGTAACACAGCTTTCATCGCCACTCTAGTCAGAGTGGGTATTGCGCACCCGGATAGGACTCTCTCACCGGCCTAGCAACCGGAGTGGCGCACAGGACAAAGTACAGTCTCTGTCACAGATCTTCCTTTGTCTTGAGACACTTTCGGTCCAGAATCCCCTAGCTCAGGATTCAGCACCCGGATCTCTTTAGGTTAATTCTCGCAGAATTCACGTCTGATAGGCAATCACCATCAAGCCTCTCAGGACACGGTGCATCCTTCGATGAAGCTTTCAGGCCTCTCCCGAGATACCAGCCTCCAGCTTGGTCCTCTCCAGCATTGGTCCTTCATCAAGCGGCTTCCTCCCTCCCTCCAGGACGGACAGTACAGGATCACCTTGAAACCGCAAACCCAGTCTGCTTACTGGGCCTACTCAACAGATCACAACCCCGTACCAACGTGGTCCCAGATCCAGGATTGCAGGAGCATGCACCCCCGGCCAGGAGGGCCACGAGGTGATGGGACGACAGACCCAGGATGGACGACCTCTGCTCTGTGGCGTCTGTTCCTTAAGTACCCCTCCCCAGCATGCACAGCGGGATGATCAACCCCCGCTGATTGGCTGCTGAGGGGAGACACCCAATATCACCCTGACTTAGCTGCTGCCACCCTTGGCCTGGGGTGGTAACATTACCCCAGACAAACAATGGTGGTCACTCTCAGCACAGCTACGGCTGAAATGAAGGCCAAAATTATACATGTCTGAGTTAACTAACACTCAGAGTCCCTTCTAAATTTAAAGCAGCGCCAGCCCAACAGGGGCAGGCCACTACATTTGTTTCTCCACTCCAGGGCACAATTTTCTGTACACATACATGTTGTCCCTTTGGCAGCAGTCACTGGACAGGTGCAGGAGAACACTCAGCACAGCACCCCTTTCTTTCTCTCTTCCTTTCTCCTCGTAAGGCTGTCTCCAGTAGCGTGCCTTTTATAAGTCCCTTTCCTCCTTCCTAACTGCATTGTTCCCTGGGATTTGTAATATCACACATTTCTAAACAAGGGTTGCCTTCCTGTTGACTATATTCCTAATTCCTTGTGTCCCTATACCCTGGGTGGACAGAAAAGGGTGTGGCTTCAGTCCGCAACCGTACAATTGAAGCTCTCTGAGCACTGTAATTAATTCAAAGAGTATGTTTTTCTCCAGCGGCTGCAGCCTGTCACCTTCTCTCCCTTTCCCTTCCCTATATGGTTGCAAAGTCCACTTGGGGCAAGGAACAGTGTGGGTGGTCGGTCAGTGCCTAGGGTTGTGTGGCTACTGTGACACCAGCGCCACGGCCTAGGCTCCATAACTGTTGCTGTCTTTTGTAACATCACAGTAATTTTTTTATTCAGAATTGTAAAAAATATTCACATACAGCTCAATCCCAGTTCCGTGCAGAGGTTTTTAGAACATATATTCAGTCAACATTGGGTGTCTGCTAGCACACCATGTACAAGTTAGAATGGTTATGTAATGCTGATAACAAGGCCTCCTGTGTCTTTCCATCACATGCACTGCCTGGGTTATTTTCTGTACACAGTGATGGGTCTAATCATATTCCAAGATGAATTATGATACTGGTAACAATGTGTTGATTCAGTGACTTGCATCAATTGCGGATGTTTTGTTCTCTACAGACCATGCAAGGTTTCACTGTACTTTATGTAATTGGGGGAAAAAAGCCTATTTTAAGTCTAATAGGTTTGGAGCAATGATAAAGCAAAAGTATAAAGTAACACTCCATCTTAAAATAGAACACAAGCAAAACATTTATTTATTTAGGTTTTGGAGTGCGAAAATAGGTTTTCTGCTATGTGCCTTGTGTGGTCACTGGGACAGGAAGGGCCAGATTCACGTATTCCAGAGCATCTTTGCTCTGGAGTAACGCTTCTGATTTGCGTTGCGCTGCCGAAATTTTAGGAGCAAGTGCTGTCATTCACGAAGCACTTGCTCCTAAAGTTGCGGCAGCGCATCACAAATGAGCCGGCGGAATTCAAATGTCGCGGGTACGGGGCGTGTAGTATGCTAACTACGCGCGATCCCGCCGCCAACGTACTGCGCATGCGTCGAGTGTCAAAACATCCCCGTGCGCATGCTCCAAAATCTGTGAATGAACGTCAATGACGTCACATTCCCATTCATGACCGTTTTACGCAAGCGACGTTTTTTTTTTTTTTTCCCGACGCGATGACGACGCCTATACCTAACATAGGATACTCCAGCCCCATGTAGGTATATCTATGCGCCGCGTATCCCGTCCGGAAACGTCGTATCGTCATTGCATCGCGCCGGATTTCGATCGTGAATTGCCGATTTCCGCTCATTAACATATTTTTTGAGCGTAAATCGGCGGGAACGCCCCCGGCGCCATTTTTAAGTTGAAGTAACGATGCGATGGCGAAACTCAGTTACGCTGCTCGCATCGGAACTTCAACCCGGCGTTTCTTGTTTTCTGGTTACAGAAAACAGAAACGCCGGCTCAAAGCCACAGTTAGGCTGGCGGATCACTCGATCCGCCAGCGTAACCTTTGCTGAATCTGGCCCGAAGTCTTTCAATCTGAAACCCAGACAGGTTATCTTATGTAGAGTTAGGTCATGGCAGTGCAGCTGCTAAAGTTGTTTAAAATGAGTGCAGATGGGAATATCTGCATACATTTTTGCCGGACCCCAGAGTTGTATGTAACATTGCAAATTCTTTTTCTGTGTCCTGATGTGAAGTGTTCACTTAAAGTAGAACTTTAGGCAAAACTTTTTTTCATTTTGGATAGGGTAAGCGATGTTAATAACTTCTGTCAGACCCCCCCCCCATCTGTGTACCATTGTGGAGATTTACCTTCACTTCCTGTGCTATAGCCAAACAGGAAGTGAGACGAAAACCCTGCAAATTAAGGAAATTTTTTGGGGAACTAGAACTAATGTCCCTATTGTAAGGACATTCAAAATTCTGGATTTTCTTTTACTTTTACAATGATAATAGTAAACGGTACAAATAGAGAGAGTGAATCTCCCTAACCGGAAGCACAGACCGCAATAAAACCTGACAGATGTTTAATCCCTTTCCACTCTATCCAAAATGTAAAAAAAAGTTTTGCCTTTAGTTATATTTTAACTTCTTTTGCAGGAAAGCAACAAATAGCGAGCTGACGAATAAAGTTTTACTGTGCTCAGAGGGATAAGATAATGAATGCCCCAAACGGTACCTGTGCCATCACTACTAGTGGTCAGTGTTCTCTCTACTGGAGGTAGGCACATAGGCAACAGATTTGGTCACTGGTGGTATTGGAGTAAGAGGAGGATGATGCTGGTGGTAATAGGTTAACCACTTCAATACCCGCTCATTGTCATTTGACGTCCACAGATAGGATCTCCCATTCTGGGTGGACGTCAAATGACATCCTGGGCTTTGCGGGTGGATATCTGAATGATGCCTGCAGCTAGAGGCATCATCCAGATATCCTTTTGTTCTGCCAGCGATTCTGCGCAACATAAGAACAATCAGAGTGATGAGCACAGCAGCTCCAGCCGCTGTCTCAGGTCCTCACTGGATAGATTGATAGCAGAGCAGCCATTGGCTCCTGCTGCTGTTTGTCAAATCCAGTGACGGGAGGCTGGGCCGAGTCCTGCCATCTGTGTCAATGGATGCAGCAGCAGAACTCTGGAGAATGAGAGCCCCCATGGGAAATGGCTCTCCGTGGGGGCACTCGAGAAGAGGAGGAGCCAGGAGCGCCGATGGGGCACCCCAGAAGAGAGGATCGAGACCGCTCTGTGCAAAACCCTTGCACAGAGGAGGCAAGTATAACATGTTGGTTATTTAACCACTTTCAGCCCAAGGACGTCATATGACGTCCTGGAATTTCAGTGGGGATATCTGAAAGATGCCTGCAGCCACAGGCATCATTCAGATATCCATCTCTTCAGCCGGCGATTCTGTGCACCATAAGAATGATCATAGCGGTGGTTCCACCGCTTGATCGTTCATACAGGCGGCGGGAGGGGACACCCCCCCTCCCGCAGCCATCTGGTGCTTCTCCAGTCTCTCCCGTGCCATCGGGGGCCCGGAGAAAGAATCGTCCGGCGTAGGCAGGAAGCATAGAAATGACTGGTGACTATCTGGTCACCAGTCATCTCTATGACCGTCGGAGGACCCGGGCAGGATGTGATGAGGTCACGCCCGAGTCCCCGTAAGTAAACAAAGCCGCGATTGCGGTTAGTAAGCAACAGTATTCATGAGATTGGTGAATTATTTTTCACCAATCTCATAAGTAGCGCTGCAAAAAACGACACTCTGGATAGTTAAACCACAGTGATGTGAAAGTAAGTGTCCATGAGTGAAAGAAACAACAAAAAACACACGTCCATCAATAGAAGGTATATGAGCACATCATCATCATGAAGGGGACACTCTGCACGGTAACAAAGGAGTAGATGGAATACTCTTACCGGATACAATGATCTGCTTGTCAGCGACAACAAGATTGTAAGCGTATGGGAAAGTTCCACTTGGATCCGCTCAGCTGGAAGGAGGCCTGATGATGGATTCCTCACAGGGTGTCCGGCTGGTTGGCTGTAATACTGGACTGGAACCACATCTTAGGATGGATCGGCACAAACTGAGGTAGGTGGCAAAAACCAAAAAGGTCTTCTCACTTCAAAAGGATGGTGGAAACAAAGGGAAGGCTATCCTCGCAAAGTAGGCACTCATGGGGCATGAAAAACTTGATATTCAGGCAGGTCATGCGGAAGGAAGAAAAAACATGCTCCAAATGGTGCAGGTAAAAAAGGGTAGGTTTTTATTGACAAAATTACATAAAAGTGATCACTGAGGTATAAAATAGTATAAAAGCAATATGGGGAGCAGGTGTACCAAGCCCTGGAGGAGAGATGCAGGGTCTTATTGACCCCGCATCTCTCCATAAAGAAGACCTGTCGCACACATTTCCTATTACAAGGGATGTTTACATTCCTTGTAATAGGAATTAAAGTGAAAAAAATAAGTACAAAATTAAAAAAAGTGTAAAAAATAAAAAAAAGTAAAAAAATAAAAAAAAGAATAAAAAATTAAATTAAAACGCCCCTGTCCCCGGTAGCTTGCGTTCAGAAGCGAACGCACACGTAAGTCCCGCCGACATATGTAAACACCATTTTAACCACATATGTGAGGTATCGCTGCGTGCGTTAGAGTGCCAGCAACAAATCTAGCACTAGATCTGCTCTGTAAATCTAAACTGGTAACCTGTAAAAAAAAAAAATTAAAGCGTTGCCTATGGAGATTTTTAAGTACCAAAGTTTGGCGCCATTCCATGAGTGTGCACAATTTTAAAGCGTGACATGTTAGGTATCTATTTACTCGGTGTCGAATAATCTTTCACATTATACAAAAAAATTGGGCTAACTTTACTGTTTTGTTATTTTTTTAATTCATAAAAATTTTTTTTCCAAAAAAAGGGCATTTGAAAAATTATTGCGCAAATACCGTGCAAGATAAAACGTTGCAATGACCGTCATTTTATTCCCTAGGGTGTCTGCTAAAAAAAATATATAATGTTTGGGGGTTCTGCGTCATTTTCTAGCAAAAGAATGATGATTTTTACATGTAGGAGAGAAGTGCCAGAATAGGCCCGGTAATGAGGTGTGTATAAAAGCCCGGTATTGAAGTGGTTAACTTAAGTAGCAAAAGATCATGAAGGAAGAATCTGTGGCCATTTAGGCAAGACAGAGTAAGTCTTGACTTTTTGGGGGTACGTGAGGATGGGTCTAGCCTATAAACAGTATATACAGCCTCTAAAACAGTGCTGTTATTATTATTAATTTGCACCCAACAATAGGGGTTCCCAAGACTAGATATAAAAGGCAGCTTCATTAAAAGAATTAGGAGGCTGGTGGCTTCTGCAGCTAATAGCACCCACTCAAATATACAGTGCCTTAAAGTATTTACCCCTCCAGGTCGGAGAAAAGATATGCACATAATCCCAAAGTATGTTTTAGCAACAGAAAAACACAGGAAAAATGTATGTTTATTTACTACGCAAGACTAAAGTATTTTTTTTATTTGGTTGAAAACATCCGCTTCATTGTGTCACAGAGTGCATCTAGTAGTTATTTACATAATCTGTAAACAGTTTAAAGTTTTCCAAACAGTCCAACTAAAAAAATATGCAAATCCAGTACCAATGTATTGCACAATAGTGTGTTTTTTTTTATCAGCTATTAACGGCTCTAATGAA
Organism: Rana kukunoris; assembly: GCA_029574335.1. Lineage (NCBI taxonomy): Eukaryota > Metazoa > Chordata > Amphibia > Anura > Ranidae > Rana > Rana kukunoris. The sequence continues at coordinate 574,362,679 of CM056050.1, read as the reverse complement.
ATGCAGAGCAGGGAGACCAATTTTTAATATCCATGACTAACGGTATTAGCATTTTCTATTTGGAGAAATTAAAATACTGAATACATTGCCAAAATTCATATTAGGACTTTAAAAAAAAAAGGGTTAGTCCACCAGAATTGATTTTAAACCACCGAATTGTATTCCCTGAATCTCTGCTCCAGGTCTCTTCTGCCTCCATTTTCTATTATATTAGATGCTAGCTTGATATTAGATGCTAGGCCTCAACAGCATTCCCTGAAATTTTTTCTCGATTTTGACTTCTGATCCTGATTGTCTTATGATTTTTGCACTCCACATTGCTCTGTCATTGTCAGCCGAGACCAGTAAACAGCCCAGGTCTTGTCATGCCACCATATTCGCAAGGACGCTACTTATAGACTTTATTGAACACTACAGGCTGGATCAGTTAAATAGAATGAAAACCACTCAATGCAGGTTGTTCTGTGTGGAATATGTAGCACATGATCCGTTATCATTAATATTTTTGTCACATATATAGATTTTATTTGGCATATTTCTTCCATTATAATACTATTACCTAGTATCTTCATGATGCCATATTATAATAATGCCATGAAATGCATAATATTATAATCTTGCTGCTTGTATTCTAGCTTGAGGTTTAGGGTTGACATTAGAACTTATTGGAAAAAACAGAATATCCCCCAAACGGTGGGACTTTACAAGTGACTATAAACGAAGTAACAATTGTATAAAAAGTAGCACATTTTATCAGTTACACAGAGGGCCAGATTCAGGTAAATGGGCGCTTCTTTACTGTGGAGTAACGTTTCTCATTTACGTTACTCCGGCGAAACTTTAGCAGCAAGTACTGTTATTCACATAGCACTTGCTCCTAAAGTTGCGGCGGCGTATCGAAAATGAGCCGGCGGAATTCAAATTGGGCGGGTAGGGGGCGTGTATTATTATAACTAGGCGCGATCCCGCGTCGAACGTACTGCGCATGCGTCGTCTGTCAATGCATCCCAGTGCGCATGCTCCAAATTCTGTCAGTGAATGTCAATGACGTCACATCCCCATTCATGAACGTTTTACGCAAGCGACGCAACTTTTTTTTTTTCGACGCGATGACGGCGGCTATACTTAACATAGGATACTCCACTAGGGGGCTGCTTTATCTTTACGCCGCGTATCGCTTACGGAAACGTCGGAAAGTCACTGCGTCGCGCCTGAATACGATCATGAATTGCCGATTCCCGCTGATTAACATATTTTCGGCGTTAATCAGCGGGAACGCCCCCCAGCGCCATTTTTTAAATTGCCGTTGCGATGCGACGGCGAAATTCAATTATGCCGCTCGTATCGGAACTCCAACCCGGCGTTTCTTGTTTTCTGACTAAAGAAAACAAACGCCGGCTCAAAGTGAGAGTTAGGCTGGAGTATCACTGATACTCCAGCCTAACTCTACCTGAATCTGGCCCATAGTATGCCAATTGTATCAAAAATATGTACATCATGAATACAAACCATTCAAATACGTAATTGAACAGGAAACACAAGGCTGCTTAGAGTCACACCCAAAATAGACATTAGAACTTAGGTTTACGGGTAAAAAGTTTATGGATATATTATTGCGAATTGTTATTCTATTAAACCAATTAGTTTTTTTGGCAAATTGAGATTTTGTGGCAGAGCTTACATTGTCTACTTCTTTTCTAAAAGCTTCTGCATTCCTGTCCGCCCATTCACCTGCTTTCCCAATCACTGGCTCCGATTTTCCTTGTAAGGGTGGCTTTTTAGCGTGCAGGGTCTGTGCCAGAATCACCCTTATATGCACGCTCACAGAATATCTGCTGCAAATAACCTCCGTTTGACGTGCACAGAAAGCTCAGAGGCAAAGAAAGATAACATAAGGCGCCGGCGGTCCCAGAAAAGTAAATGGGACAAGTTTTTTTTCAAGTGCAGTTCCACCCACAAGGGGACTTTCCGCTTGTTTGCTTTCTCCCCCCCCCCTCCGCTGCCACATTTGGCACCTTTTGGGGGGTATCCATTTTTTTACAGGTACCCGTCCCCTGGAAGTTCGGCTCCCCCTCCGCCTTCCCCCACCGCTAGGCCATTCACATAGCGCAGCCATTCACAAAGCACAGCCTGCTTTGCACATGTGCATCAGGGAACAGTCTATGGCTTCTCTGCCAGTTTCCCTCACAAGGAATGGTGGCGGCAGCATCCGAGAGCCAATCAAAATAATCAACTTTTGGGATCCCTGTACAGGTACGTGTCCTAATATTAAAAGTCAGCAGCTACACAATTTGTGGCTGCTGACTTAAAATTTTTGGGGGGTGCTGGAGCTCCACTTTTAAGGTTCAGATTGCACGCTCTTGACCAGAAGTTTGGGGAGGCCACATGGAAAATGCCGAAGGCTACACCAAAAAAAAAAGTAGACTTTAGTACTGATGGCTTCTCTAAAAGCGAAATGTACACTGATTATCAGTGCAGTTTCAACAGTGCCCACCAGTAAATACCACAAAAAAGAAAGCTCTATATGTGTGTATGGAGGAATATAGACAGCTCAATTTCTCTATATGCAGCCTATATGCGATCCGGCTCCTATTAAGCACCTCTGGCTGGCTGTGCGGCCGCCATGACATCTCCTGTCTATCCTCACTGAGATGGTCTGCCTTGGTCTGTGTTCGGCGATAACGCAGTAACACGGTCCCGCCCCGCTAGACCGGCTTGTGTGATAGGCTGATTCTATCTACTATCACATGAGGAGGTCTAGGGGGGCGGGACTGTGTTACAGCGTCATCACCGAACACAGACCCAGCCAGCTCCGTGATGATGATACACAGGGCTGGCCTTAGGTGTTCAGGCGCCCTGTGCGAGATAATCCTGTGCCCCCCCCCAAATGGCCCCTGTAAATTAAATTATAGGGTGGTATTGAGACGGTTGGGGCGATATAGGGCAGGTTGGGGTAATATAAGGCAGGTTGGGGTGATATAGGGCAGGCTGGGGTGGTATAGAGCAGGGTGTGGTGGCATAGAGCAGGTTGTGGTGCCCCCCCCCCCCCCCCGCATGGCCTGCGGGGGGAACCAGAATGGATCTGGGAAACAGCGCAGAGGCTGTGAGCTGTGAGAGAGACCCAACAAGGGGAAGGAGGGAGGGGAACACTCTGGTGCTTGAGCGCCACCACCTCTGTGGCGCCTGGGTGAACTGCACCCCATCTAGGATCGGCCTGATGTCACTCACATTCTGTGAGCTCTGTGTGCCGCACGGCTCGCACACCCCAAAGGCCGGCCCTGATGATACACAGGAGAGAGAGGACAGAGAGCACCGGCACTGACCATAATATAATGTCAGCAAAAAAAAAAACCACACAATTTTTTTTTTATCAGGATGTTGTCATCCCTCTAAGGGTGTCACCCGGGTGCGGACCCCCTAGCAACGCCTCTGTAAATACCACAAAAAAGAAAGCTCTATATGTGTGTAAAAATGTGAAAATTGGCTTAGGCAGGGAGGGGGTAAAAGTGCCCAGTAGGGAAGTGGTTAGGTGCATCAACACTCTGAAAGGACCCCAACGTTATCCAGCAGAAGAACATCTCTAAGAACTGCCCTTCTCGTAATAATTATTCTGCGAGCCCTCTTTGTTCTCCTACCACCTTTTTCTTTTGAATAGTGCATGCCCAGTCAGTCTAGAACTAGCATGCCACCAGAAACACACTCTGGTAATATAGTTCCAGCACTTGATAGATTAAACTTTACTACTGCTTACATCTGCGCTTGAGGTTGTCTTCTTACTATTTATACTGATCTGGATGCTAAATGTCATCTTATGCCTAGTCCCTACTGTTAATCACTTTGTATGCTAAATTGTGTTATTACCATTTTTAATCAATATTATGCTTGCCTAGTTACCAGCCATATTAGGTGACTATATTAAGTTTGCAACATGGTCCACAATGGGAAAGTGGAATGGTGAGAAGCACCAAGGCTTTGTGACACCAAAATATTAAATGGTCATACAAAATAATGAAAATATAAAACATTTATTAAAAAAGTTAAAATGTCGCCTCTATAGAACTAGGGTACATATTTAAATATTAAAAATTAACAAATAACATTTAACATGTACAGTAAATTCAAACCCATATACTAAATTGTGCATTTTGCCCAAGCAGTTCCGACATGTTTCAACCAGTGTGGTCTTCTTCAGGGAATTGCCATTGGATAGAACAATGGAGCATTCTCTAAAGTAAACACACACATTAAGTATACTATATATCCAAATATAAACATATACAGAAAAAACAACATATGCTAAAGCGAATATAAACTTATGTAGCTGAACAAATTTACAAAATGCAATTGATTGGCGATACCGGAAACCTTGCAGAGGGGAGGTGAAGCTAGATGAAATCACAAGAAAGGAAGAAAATGCTAGCAGCCCATGTTTCCCAGCCTCAAGGGATAACAAACAAAAAATGAAAGCCTATATATCTAACAAAAATGTTTACAAAAAATATATAAAGAAAATGGAAATATTGAGATGAGAAAAGTAATCATGTACATACAATAAAGTGGTGTTGGTGTTTCCATTTGGTATTGGATTCCAACCCACAGATTCCCTTTATATTTTCCTAACAACTGTGTCTGACCTGCAACCAGCTGCTGCAGGGCCACATGATCAGTTTGTCATCTGTCCATGAAGGTATGACCACCATACATTTATACATTTTTTTATATACATTTTTGGTAGGTACATTGCTTTCATGTTTTGGCTGTTATCTCTTGTGTCTGGGGAAAAATGGTCTGCTAGTGTTTTCTTTCTTCCTTGTGATTTCATCTTGCTTAACCTCCACTGGATGGTTTCCGACATTACCAATCAATTGCATTTTGTAATTTGTTTCAGCTACGTAGCATATGTTTTTTTTTTTTCTGGATATGTTTATATTTGGATATATAATACTTAGTGTTTGTGTTTACTTTAGAGAATCCCCCAGTGTGCTATCCAATGGTAAAACCCCGATGAAGACCACAATGGTAGAAATGCGTTGTTACTGCTTGGGCAAAATGCACAATTTAGTATATCTATTTTAATGTACTGTAATGCATCATTCTATACATGTTAAATGTTATTTGTACATTTTTAATGTTTAGGTATGTCTCTATTTCTATAGAGGTGACATTTTAGCTTTTTCAATAAATGTTTGTTTTATAGTTTCATTCTTTTGTATGACCATTTAATATTTGGGTGTCACAAAGCACCGGTGCTCCTCCCCATTCCCCTTTCCCATTGTGGACCATGTTGTACATTAATTGGGGCTGGAACCCACCATTGGCAATGTTTGGCTGTATAATGCAGCACCTGGTTTGGTGCTGGTTTTCTTTGATATAGCACTACTATTGGGTATTAGGTATTACTTTCAGTGAATTCCTGTGATATTGTATGTTTGTACACACAAGCTAGTGTGTCAGAGGAGCTTTGGTTCTTGGGGAGGTTGAGGCAAAGAACAGAGGGGGCCCATCCTATCCAACGGCTCATAAGGAGGTAGCACTACAGTTCTGTTATTGGGTCGTGTGTCCTAGTGCTGAGATTTATAGACAAGTAGTATTAATGCAGATCAATAGGACATCTCAAATACTATTTAGTGGACACCCACCCTAGTATAACTCATTAGAAAGCCTTCAATATCTAGAGTATATAAATGGCAAAATAAAGGCAACAGATCAAACTAATTTAAGGCAGTCGTGTGATCTGAAGCAACACATATTGGGCAAACAATTCTGTTTTAAAATGCAGACACTTGAAATGCCTAAAATAAGCCTTTGAGGCATTCCTGAGGAGGGTTTTCTCTGGAAATGTGAAATGTACACATGGCCTCATTTACCAAATTTAAATTATTCTGACACGTTTGCAGTGGGAGAACCTGCCGAGGACATTTTGTTCATTAGTGGTTATTATGTTGTACATAAGCATTAAGCTATGTTTTGGCCTTGTATTCCTTCTTTTCTCATCACCATTTGCCTGTGGGGATGGAAATAAAAACATAATTTGTCTGGGAGTTTTGACTTGAAACCTGTCAAACTTCTCTGGTTATGAAGGAAGACTTGGCTGCTGACTGGTATAAGACTTATTTTAGAACTGCTCTTGCTTTTTTTTTTCTTCAAAGCAATTTTGTAACAACATTGTGTGAGGCACGATCCAAAACGTTCGTCCACAAAAAACATGTTTTCACTAGTTGATGTCCTTCAAAAGAAAGGAATGTCAACACAAAGTTTCCGTACTTTACTAGTGTTCGTCAAAAGATGGCAGGGACGGGCCCAGTTGGCCCAACTCACTAGGTTTTACTCCCAACAAACCAAAGCCATATGGATAACTATGGAATCTTATTCCTGCTGCCCTGAACCAATTTCGCACATTATGTGGCTCCCGATAAAAGAGCGACCGACTATACTATGTCCTACTCTTTCCTTCTCACTAGAAATTTGGGACAGACTTTCTAGGTCTCAGAAATTTTAAATCTCCCCACAATCCGTTAGCGTCTTTATTGAAAAATAGGGAATTCACCCCGGGCCTCACTCCCCCTGCATTTGAATAGTGGACCAACAAGAGCTTAATATGGGTAGCTGATCTTTGTGACCATAAAGGGATGCTATCAGAAGGCTCTTTGGTAGAACGACATCAAATGCCATCCACTGAACATTATAGATTTATTCAATAATACCATTTTGTACAAACTGTAGCCCGTAAAGGCGTTTTAGCGACAATGTCTCCCATGGAACACTCGTGCAGGCAATATGATAAAATTAGAGGTCACATATCTGCTATATACACTATCTTAACATATGTCTCGACAAAACAGAACTACATGCTCCAATGGGAACAAGATCTTCAAGAAACCCTTGATCTTGACGAGTGGCACGCAATGTCATAGACAGCATCTCGTTTGCTCACAAATACCTCCATTATAGAGGCTAACTACAAGGTTTTACTGAAATGGTATATGGTACAGGCCAGATTGGCCACTTTCGTGCCTGGAGCTACCCCAGAGTGCTTCAGGGAATGTGGCCAGGTGGGATCCACCTATCATATATGGTGGACGTGCCCCAAGGTCAGGAGATTTTGGATCAGGGTGTACAATTTTATCTATACCTTTACTGAGATTAACCTAAATTAAATCCGCAAAACACACACTTCTGGGTGGCAGGGTAGCTCCAGGGAAGGCTCCTTACATTTATATTCATATCAGCCAAAATACCTATAGCCAGAAATTGGAGGTCTGCAGCCCCGCCATTTGACCAATTTAAACAAAATGTCTTGGCTTATGCTAAATGAACAGTTAACAGCAATTGTACAAGATAAAATGAAGTTGTTCCACAAAGTCTGGTACCCTTGGATCAGATATCTGACGAATGATCCCAGGACTATCAAAAATTAGATGCGCTCCTGAGGGAGGCTTTACGGAGCATGAAGCCATAGTTCCCCCCTCCCTCTCCCCCTTCCTATTCTCCTTTCCTTGCTTTCCCCCTGTATCGTTTCTTAATGGTATCTTAGTCAGTAGGGTTCAATATTGAGCTGACCCGCCCTTTGCAGCTATAACAGCTTCAGCTCTTCTGGGAAGGCTTAGGAGTGTCTATATAAGAATGTTTGACCATTCTTCCAGAAGCGCATTTGCTAGGTTAGGCACTAATATGGACAAGAAGACCTGTCTTTGAGTCTCCACTCTAATTCACTCCAAAGGTATTCTATCGGTTTGAAGCCAGGACTCTCTGCAGGTCAGTCAAGTTCCTCCACCCCAAACCTTCTTATTCATGTCTTTATGGACTTTGCTTTGTGCACTGGTGCGCAGTCATGTTGTAACAGGAAGGGGCCATCCCCAAACTGTTCCCACAAAGTTAGGAGCATGAAATTGTCCAAAATGTCTTGGTATGCTGACATCTTAAGAGGAGTTCACTTTACTGGAACAAAGGATGTTAGCCCAATCCCTTTAAAAAAAAAAAAAAAAAACACACCATATTCCCCCTCCATTAAATGATTGGACCAGTGCACAAAGCAAGGTCCATAAAAACATGGTTGAGCGAGTTTGGGGTGGAGGAACTTGACTGAGTCCTGACCTCATCTCGATAGAACATAGTTTGGGATGAATTTGACCAGAGACTGCAAGCCAGGGTTTTTCATCTTCTTCTTTTTTTCATCTTTTTCATCTACATTACATGTTTAAAGCTTGGGAAATATTTTTGTTTCCAAATTCTGCTTTAAACTTCTCCACAACAGTATCTCGGACCTGCCTGGTGTGTTCCTTGTTCTTCATGATGCTCTCTGCACTTTAAACGGACCTCTGAGACTATCACAGTGCAGGTGCATTTATACGGAGACTTAATTACACACAGGTGGATTCTTTTTATCATAATTTTTTTTCACAAGAAATTCTTTTTATCATCATTAGTCATTTAGGTCAACATTGGATCATTCAGAGATCCTCACTGAACTTCTGGAGAGAGTTTGCTGCACTGAAAGTAAAGGGGCTGAATAATTTTGCACGCCCAATTTTTCAGTTTTTTATTTGTTAAAAAAGTTTGAAATATCCAATACATTTTGTTCCACTTCATGATTGTGTCCCACTTGTTGTTGATTCTTCACAAAAAAATACAGTTTTATATCTTTATGTTTGAAGCCTGAAATGTGGCAAAAGGTCGCAAAGTTCAAGGGGGCCAAATACTTTCGCAATGCACTGTATCTGTAGCCTTCTGCTCTATTTAAACCGAGATTCGCGAATCGAAGCATGTTGCTCTGTCAGCTGAGATTTACAAGACATCTTCTATAATATACCAGTATCTCCTTTAAAGTCCCACTCCAAACCTCTTCCCAGCTACCTAAAGTTACTCTCTACTTCCCTGAGTCATTAGTATTCACTCAGACGGCTCTGATTTGCTCATTAGGCTTTATGCATCCAGGTCACAACTCTCCTCCTAGTCATTTCAGAGACAAGAATGTTGCAGCTGCTCCTACTGAATTCTGTACACTTCTCCTGGGACTTTTGCCCTGAGCAGGACCTTGGCTGTGCTAACTATTGCACATCTGCATAGAAGTGGGGGTAATTGGCTCTGATGCCCTATCTGCACAAGGCTCTTCCCAACCCAGAATATATAAGGGCACTAACTCCACTTATTACATCGATACAGGAAAGCTTTGTCTAAAAGGGACCTAACACCCAATTACATTGTTACTGCACACTATTTGGGGACAGAGCCACCTAATGGCAGACACCTGCTTAAATCCTGTCTCAATCATTGTCAGCAAGACAGGAAGTTAGGGAAAATCTTTCTAAGATACCAGTAAGAACTACACAAGGGTTTTAATTCTTCCTTTGCATTTTGCATAATTGTGGTGTCTTTCCAATAGTCCTTTATGTAAAGCAGGACCAACGACTGTCAGGTCTCTTCCGGAATCAAATTGAAAATCAACAGCAGTTTAGTTGCATGACCACTACACATTCTCAATTCTTGTATGGCAGTCTGAACAATTCTAGAGAAGCACCAGAAACACAGCTGAATCTTCAACCACATACATCCCTTAGGATGCACTCATCTGTCCTGGGACCTGGTACAGTGGCACCTCGGATTGTGAGTAACACGGTTAATGAGCGTTTCGCAATACGAGCACTGTATTTAAAAAAATCCTAACTCAGTTTGCGAGTGTTGTCTCGCAAAACGAGCAGTCTTCAGGCAAAAGTGGTGCGCAGTACCACGTTTGGCCTTAGGGGGGAGGTGCTGGAGCTGATTGGCGCAGTTCGGAAAGGCCCAAATACAGCTCGGCCGACCTCGGCAAACCTCGGGAACCGAATCTTTCCGAGGTTTGCAGAGGTCAGCTGAGGTGTCCTCGGGCCTTTTCGCCCGTTTTCGAAGTACTCTGACGCACCCCCCACCTCTGGCTGCATGCAGTATTTGAAGTCAATGCGGAACAAATTATTTTCGTTTCCATTGACTTCAATGGGCAAACTCGCTTTGATATGCGAGTACTTTGGATTACGAGCATTCTCCTGGAATGGATTATGCTTGTAATCCGAGGTTTCACAGTACTTTAGCAGCATTGTGTTGTGAATCCATCTTTAGCTGTACACCTATGCAATATGGTTCTCACTATGCTGAAATCATAAAAACTGAAAATGGTTCTTATTGGTGGTCAGTAGCATCTTACACAGAATTCAGAGGCCAGGAGTAACAGAGTGCAACGGTTAGTAGTATGTAACACAGAGCGCAGCAATTGGTATTGGGTATTGAAAAGTGCAGGGGTCAGTAGCATGTAACGCACAGTGCAGGGGTCAGTCATGTAATGCACAACGCAAAGGTCAGTAATATGTAACAAACAGTGTAAAGGTTAGGAATAACTAAGTCATCTCCCCCCAAGAGTGAAAAAAACCCTTCCAGTATATCTACTCCTGTATGCTAAAATTGATAGCACAAATTCACCCATCAGACCTCAGATGCAGTGGCACCCGGCTAAATGAGGGACGTCCATCGCTGTGCCTAGTACTCCCCTCAGCTCTGCAATTCCTATTGCTTCTCTGATCTGAGGTCTGAGAGGCAACTGGCTTGGTAGTGATTAGACATGTGCATTCGTTTTCGTTAGAATGCATTTTCGTCCGAAAATCTGTTTTTTTCGTTATCGTTTTAACAAACGATAACGAAAGTGCAAGAAACGAAAACCGAAAGATCCGACATAAAAAATGCTTTATTTTCGTTTTCGTTGCGGTAACAATTCGATATAGAGAGATTCGACATTATAGGGAAAATATTCCACATCATAGAGAAAAGATTTGACACTATAGAAATAATAGATTCGACATTACAGAGAATAGATTTCGATTTATGAGACGCAAAGATTCGACGTTCCGTCGATTATTCGTTTGTTCATTCACCAGCAACCAAAAAGATTTGACGTTCCGTCGAATATTCTTTTGACCATTCGACAGAAACCAAGTATTATTGGATTTTCGGACGAAAGCTATTCCCCAACGAAAAACTAAATAAATCAAAACGTTTTTCGGGAGTAACTAAATAAATGTATTTTCCAAACAAAAAAACAAAACGAAATATTCCAGTCTGCACATGTCTAGTGATCATTGGGTAAATAGTGGTTGACCTGTTGCCACCCCAGGTCTACATTTTCCCTGGTACAGTTGATGGAGAGTTGGTATTGCATTACATTTCATGTCTTGGGACAACCCGAGGAGATACCGTACATTTCGTTTTAGCCTTTCACTTAACATTTTTATTATATGAGAAATTTGTTTTCAGGAAGATCCTTGCTATCATCATAGAGTGACCTGCTCCAAGTTTGTAGCCCATGTACGTGTTAAAAATACATTCATATTGGCTGGACTCTTTTAAGAAAGTGATATCATAAGCAAAGAATAGGTTTTCATGGACGTTATGGGCCGCCGACAAGCCATGGACAGCTGCCATTTGGACAGCCTTGAGCTTCCCGCTAATCTGAAATTTGGGGAGTTGAATTCCAAGGCCTGGGATCTGTCTGCTTCACTGGTGATATTTTTGAAATGGGATCAGACTTTAAATAACAAAAATACATTTTAAAAAGTAGAGGACAAACAAGAAAATTCTGACCATAAACAAGCTAGGGGTCATTTATGGAGTTTCAACAGATGTGTTGCTCATTATAAGAACTAGAGTAATATTCTTAAATTGAAGATATAGTTGAAAACATAGTCCAGGCTTGTAAACTCGTAAATTATACATCAGAAAAACCGAATCCACCAAAATGCCCCTTGGAAACCTAGTAGGGAGTGTAAGTCAGACCTAACCCTATATGAGCAGAAAGCTACAAGGGGGTATGAGGTGCAGAAAGGCAGAGCTCTGGGGGGATAATGCGCTGAATGTTTGCATTGGTCCTGAAGATCCAGATCCAGCAGTTTTGTAAACCAAGTTTTCCACTACACACCAAGGCAGGGCAATGTGTGCTGGGTGGTATCCTAACCAGAGATTGTGCAGCGGTTTAAAGCCTCGTACACACAATCGGACTTTCATCTGACTTTTCCATGGATTTTAGTCTGAAGGGTGTTGGCCATGAACTTGTTCTGCATACACACGGCACAAGATTTTCAGCCAACATTCACTAAACCACGTGGTTTTTCAGCTCTTCACCGCCACCCTTTGGACAACTTCTGCTATTGTTGTCTGATGTTTAGCATTGGTTCCGAGCATGAGTGTTTGTACTTTGGATTTTAGTTGGACAGACTTGTGTACACACGATCGATAAACTGACGTAATTGATTTATTGCCCAACAGTTGGTGAGCATGAACAGCCAACTTTTGTTGTCGTTAATTCAGCCAATAATTGTCTGATGAAGCATAGACACAGTCCAATTATCCGACATAACACGTCCATCAGACAATTATGGCCATACAATTGGATCGTGTGTAGGGGCCTTAAGACTGCAGTACAATATAGTGGACTGTAGGTGGGAGGTGCCACAGTAATTTTAGAGAGGGTAGGTAGAAGCGTTAGAGACTTCAACCCTGCTAGGCATTTAGAGCAGTGGCTAGTTACAGTATGTTTGTCACAACAGAAAGTGATAGAAGCTGATTAATACTTTGTTGCTCATCCGCTGTGTCACCTGTGCCGGCGCCCTTCGGAAATTCTCGGAAATACTACGTTCCCAATGTCCTGGGGCCTTTCTGGCTCTTTCTGAGGTTCTCCGGCGCCCCTCGTCTCTGGTCACATGCCATTGAAGTCAATGCGGAACAAATTTTTTTTTACGTTTCCATTGACTTTAATGGGGAAACTTGCTTTGATATGCGAGTACTTTGGATTACGAGCATTCTCGTGATCTATCACAAACATCACATCCTGGAACAGATTATGCTCGGAATCCGAGGTTCCACTATATTTTCTTTTTAGAGAGACTCTTGTACATTCACTGGCTACTTTATTAAGGTACACCTGTTCAATCGCTTGGTAACACAAATTGCTAATCACATGGCAGTAACTCAATGCATTTAGGCATCTAGATATGGTGAAGACGACTTGCTGAAGTTTAAATTGAGCATCAGAATGTGGAAGAAATGGAATTTAAGTGACTTTAAACGTGGCATGGTTGTTGGTGCCAGTCGGGCTGGTCTGAGTATTTCAAAAACTGCTGATCTACTGGGATTTTTACACACACCATCTCTAGGGTTTACAGAGAATGGTCCACAAAACAGAAAATATCCAGTGAGCAGCAGTTGTGTGGACGAAAATGCCTTGTTGAAGTCAGAGGAGTATGAGCAGACTGGTTTATGATGATAAAAGGGTAACAGTAACTCGAATAACCACTCATTACAACCAAGGTATGCAGAATACATCTCTTAATTCGCACACATCGAACCTTGAAGCAAAAAGACCACACTAGGTCAGCTAAGAACAGGAAACTGAAGCTACTATTCGCATAGGCTCACCAAAATTGGACAATAGAAGATTAGAAAAACATTGCCTGATCTGATGAGTCTCGATTTTGGCTGCAACATTCAGATGGTAAGGTCTGAATTTTGCGTAAACCACATGAAAACATGGATCCATCCTGCCTTGAATTAATGGTTCAGGCTGCTGGTGGTGTAATGGTGGTTTCAGGTGTGTAAAAAGTAGGTGAACATTTTTTTTCCAGGGTTCATTTTGTGTGTGTGTGTGTGTGTGTGTGTGTGTGTTTTAAAAAAAATAATAAACACTGATTTGTATGGTATATGTAAGTTAAAGAAGGTGGAGGGCAGTGAATTTGAGACTACAGAATTTGGTGGGCACATAGGTGGTGGCGTGGAGTTGTGTGAAGGTGGTGGTCAGTAAATTTGTGTCTACAGAAGGTGGTGGGCGGTAAATTTGTGCCTACAGAAGGTGGTGGACGGTAAATTTGAGCCTACAGAAGGTGGTGGGCACATGGGTGGTAGCGTGGCATTGTGTAAAGGTGATGGACAGTAAATTTGAGCCTACAGAAGAAGGTGGTGGAGCACATGGGTGGTGGTGTGGAGTTGTGTGAAGGTGGTGGGCAGTAAATTTAAGCCTACAGAAGAAGGTGGTGGGGCACATGGGTGGTGGCGTCAGGGTCGATCCTAGGGCCACAGACGCCTGGGTGCAGAAATATTTCTGGCGCCCCCACATGGTCATCTTACTAACTCTTTATTAGTGTCCCCAATCAAAGTCCCCCCCCCAGCAGGTGTCCCGCATCAGAGCCCCCCAGCAGGTGTCCCCCATCAGATCCCTCCAGCAGGTGTCCCCCATCAGAGCCCCCCATAGCAGGTGTCCCCCATCAAAGCCCTCCCACAGCAATTTTTCCCATAAAGCCCCTCACCTCAGGTGTCCCCATAGATAAGTACTTGTCCAATAGATCCGTGTAGCTTGGGCGCGCTGGGAGCAGAAGCACATTACATGGCATCTTTGGTTACTTGGAGGGTGGCATTCGGAGGGCATTTCTGGGAGTGCACGGGATGATTGGCAGCAGCTCCGGCCAACCCAGAAGCCTCTCATCACATTGCCTATGGGAGAAGAGCCGACACACGCAGAGGGGACCAGGCAGACAGGAGTCTGCTACATGCACATTAATTAGTGGAGCCTAGTACTGGAACGTGTTTCGAGAATAGGCTCCGCTGTGGTACCCAGCCGGGATTTCTGGGGACAGTAGGAGGTATGCGCTCTTTTCAGTTGCCAGAGGAGTGAGCACCGCCTGGGTGCGGCGCACCCATTGCACCCTGCCTAGGATCGGCCCTGAGTGGCGTTGAGTTGTATCAGGGTGGTAGGCAGTAAATTTGAGCCTACAGAAGAAGGTGGTGGGGCACATGGGTGGTGGCGTGGAGTTATGTGAAGGTGGTGGTCAGTGAATTTGAGCCTACAGAGGGTGGTGGGCACATGGGTGGTGGCATAGGGTTGTGTGAAAGTTGTGGGCAGTAAACTTGAGCCTACAGAAGAAGGCGGTGGGCACATGGGTGGTAGCGTAGAGTTGTGTGAAGGTGGTGAACAGTAAATTTGAGCCTACAGAAGAAGGTGGTGAGGCACATGAGTGGTGGCGTGGAGTTGTGTGAAGGTGGTGGGCAGTAAATTTGAGCCTACAGAAGAAGGTGGTGAGGCACATGAGTGGTGGCGTGGAGTTGTGTGAAGGTGGTGGGCAGTAAATTTGAGCCTACAAAAGGTGGTGGGCCCATGGGTGGGGGCGTGGAGTTGTGTGAAGGTGGTGCACAGTAAATTTGAGCCTACAGAAAAAGGTGGTGGGGCATATGGGTGGTGGTGTGGAGTTGTATCAGGATGGTAGGCGGTAAATTTGAGCCTACAGAAGAATGTGGTGGCGCACATAGGTGGTGGCGTGGAGTTGTGTGAAGGTGGTGGGCAGTAAATTTGAGCCTACAGAAGGTGATGAGCATGCAGGTGGTATGTAGTGAGTTTAAGAAGGCAGTGGACAACCTCAGCAGATTGTTCTTCCATGTAGCTCTCTATGTTTCTGTGGGTGTCATTGCTAGTCAGGCAACATCACATTCACCCTATTGTTTCTCTGGTGGTGGCCAGATCCTTAATGCTGCAGAGAACGTCACCACACCACATAATGACATATACTGTAGCTCCTCTCTGCAGTATTCTCCTGTAAGTCCTGGGGAAAAGATGCAGCATTGCCACCCTGGGTTCAACGCAAGTGCCCTTCAACCTTGAAGAGAAGTGGCACATCATTGCTTTATCAGTAAGTCTGTGGAGGACAGTGCCTGTAGATCAGGTATACATTTTTAACATACTGGAGAATGGTTTCTTCTTTTTTGCCTCAGCGAGGTTTGAGATTTAAAGGAAGGCTAATCAGCACATTTCTCACTAACAGCCATTGGCAGAAAGCGATGGGTTGATCCTCACCTGAACTGCATTCATGAGGAAGTACATGACCACACTCGAGCCTTGTACACACAATCGGATTATCCAACGGGAATTGTGTGATGACAGGCTGTTGTCGAAAAATCTGACCGTTTGTATGCTCCATTGGACAATTGTTGTCGGATTTTCCGTGGACAAATGTTGGATAGCATGCTTTAAAATTGTCCACCAACAAATGTGTGTTGTCGGATTATCTGATCGTGTGTACACAAGGCCGTCAGACAAAACTCCAAAGTACAAACACCCATGCTCGGGAGCAATGCTCACCATATTACAACATTAGCAAAAGTTGCAAAAAGGGTGGCGCTAAAGAGCTGAAAAACCACGTATTTTCATATTTGCTGGCCAACAATTCTTGGCCGTGAACTTGTCTTGCATACAAACGGCAAACAACCTTTGGACAAAAGTCTTATTCCGCATACACATGACCATTTTTTAGGACGTGGAAAGCGACGCCGTGAAAAACGACGAGAAAAAATAGAGCAGGTTCTGAATTTTTTACGGCAATTTATCTCATCGAGAAAAATGCTCAGGAGCCCACACACAATCTTTTTTCATGACGAGAAAAATGCCATTTTTTTAAATTGGTCGTGAAAAACGGTCGTGTGTAGACTCCAGAGCATTTTTCTAGATGAGAAAAATTGGCATTAAACATTTAGAACCGACAGAGGTGGAAAAAATCTGTCTGGCGCCCATACACCCTAACAATCTCCTCTGGAATGCAAATGTGGTGGTCGAGCCCGGACGACTGCTGGGCTCTATGCAGCAGCTCCAGCGTCTGTGGAAGAAGTTGGCTCATGACTATAGACTGAAGTCCAATAGCTCCCTGCTGACCTCCTTTCTCTATAACCCCAAAATCCCGACGAGTCTCACCCACCCAATGTCGTGGCCTTGGGCCTCGCAAAATCTTTTTCACTTCGGACATTTGGTGGACCCCAGGTCTCGCACCCTGCACTCCTTCACTGACCTCCAAGTCAAACACAACCTCCCGCGACAGGCCTTTTTCAGCTATTTACAGATCCGCCACTATTTCCACACAATAGCCCCCCATTTCCAATTCTCAAGACCATCCACATTTGAACGTATAATGCTTGAGGGCACAGCACGCAGGGGCCTAATATCAGATATATATTGAATTCTAAACGAGTACTCTCTGCAGGACAAAGGTAAACATGCTTATATGCTTCGCTGGGAGAGGGAGTTGGGAGAGGTGATTTCGGAGGAGGTGTGGGGGGCCGTCTGGAGGCAGGGGGCCAAAAGCTCTATATGCACCCTTTACAGGGAAAACACGTATAAAGTGCTTTTCTTTTGGTACCTGACCCCGGACGTTCTCCACAGCATCTACCCTTCTGCCTCTGACCGCTGTTGGCGATGCAACCAATCTCGGGGCACATTGTTTCACATATACTGGACCTGCCCCCTGATTGCCCCATTCTGGACTCTGACACAGGAGCTCCTATCCTGCCTCTTTGAAGCTCCCATACCCCTCTCCCCGATGCTATTCCTACTGGGCCTCTCTCAACTCCACATAGCCAAACCCTACAAAAAACTGCTTAGACACATCCTTACAGCTGCCAGGTGCTTGGTAGCTCTCCACTGGAAAAAGCCACTACCCCCATCCCTAGAGGCCCTTTATGCCAGGGTCAAGGATGTAGAACTCATGGAAAAGATGACAGCCAGGATACGGGATAGGCTGGACGAACATGACCTTATCTGGGAGAGGTGGCACGCCAAGGAGGACCCGCCGTGAGCCGACGATCGGAATACCGAGGTACATTGCCATCTCCACTCTTCCAACCTGCCCCTCCTTTTTTTTATTCTTCTTTCTTTCTTTTCTCTCTCCTATTCCTTTTCTTCTTTCCTTTATCTTTGACTTCCAGTTGTTATAAATGTTACTAAGTGCACGTATAACCGTGAAACCACTATGCAAGCACTAATTTCTGAAGTTTTGCACTCTTTACTATGTTTGGAATGCTGCTATGTCTTGTATTGCACTTTTAAGAAATAAAAACTGTTATTTGGAAAAAAAAATTTTTTAGAACCTGTTCTATTTTTTCACTCCGTCAAAAAGAGTCGTGTGTGGGCTTTAACAAGGGGAAAAAAACGTGCATGCTCAGAAGCAAGTTATAAGACAGGGAAATTTTCATATTCAGCCCAAAGGGTGGCGCCATTCTAATAGAACTTCCCCTTTATAGTACCGTCGTACGAGTTGTACGTCACCGCTCTTTGCTCATTTTTTTTTTTTCACGATCGTGTGTAGGCAGGCTTGAGAGGAATCACCTTGAGAAAAACGTTGTTATTTTCCATGACATGAATAACGATCGTGTGTACGCGGCATAACGCTTTGTCCCCAGAAAGTCCGATCGTGTTTATGAGGCTTAAAAAACGTTGGTTCATCTTACTAAACATACATACGAGGGGAAGAGTAAAGTAGGGCGAGGAAAATCGTTATCTGATTCTAAAATAAAATGCCTGATGCTTGTTGTTGTGTTCCTTCTCCAGAACGAAGAAAATAATGGTGACCTGCGTATGTTTTGCGTCCAAACAAAACATATTTTTACATAAGGAAAGTATGCTAGGGCACAATGTTTCCTGCAGCTGCAAGGAAAAAAATATACAATTATTACATACAAGATGCAGCCAATCCCTTTGGTTTGCCAAAATGCATAATAATTAATTGTACTGATAGCTCAGGGAAGCTGAAAACATCTCTGGAACATTTACTGGCTCGCAGCATGCAGTCATTTTGGTAAAGAGCAGCACTGAATTGTTTGTCCTGAAAGGGATGTTCTATCTCAGATGGCAAAAGGTGGAATTCTCCCTAGGGCACAAACATGATCCAGATTTTGTATTATCAGAACTGAGGGGGTGACATGACATTCTGCTTCCTTCAATGTGAATGTCTTAACAAGGAAACGTAGATATGCAGTAGTTCACCAGGAAACGTGTTCCAGCAAGTCTATCGAATTCCAGATTAATGCTACAATATAATTGGAAATAAACTGTGATTATGGTTGTTTGGAATAATTATCTGCAGTACCCAGCTCATTGTCCAGGAGCCAGCCGTGGTGCGTCCATAAAGGGCGCAGGAGCGCCGCCCCCTCTCTCCTGCACAGCTCTATTACCATAGATACATGCATTGCATAAATCTATCTTTGGTTGCTGCTGACACCCCCTATTCAGGTGTCCGGCCCCTTTTCTGGAGTGGGGCACCAGAATTATAGCGCCAGGGGTGGTTTTTGGAACCGCCTGATTAGAGCTGTCGGCTCTAATAGGCGCCCAAAAATGTGAACAGTTGGCGCCATGCTGGGCGTTCGCTGTTCACTCAGCTGTGTGTTAGCAAAGCGAAGAAATTCGCTTTGATAATACTGAATCCGCCTCTTAACCAATCAGGTTGCCGGGTCTGTACCGGTCACCTGATTGGCTGAAACGTCAGGTGCTGTGATTGGATGCCTGAGAGAGGACGGAAGAAACTGGGAGGAGGTGCAGGAGACTGCCGCTGACCCGCTCCGAGACACGTAAGAGGTAAGTGCAGGCAGCATCTGATGGGGCACAGTAGACATGTGCATTCGTTTTCGTTAGAATGCATTTTCGTCTGAAAATCTGGTATTTTCGTTATCGTTTTAACGAACGAAAACGAAAGCGCAAGAAACGAAAACCGAAAGATCCGACATAAAAAATGCTTTATTTTCGTTTTTGTTCAGATCCGACGATTTTCGATGCTTTGTCGAATTTTCGTCGTTCAAATCGAAAATCGTCATTCTGAATACAGTGAATAGGTAGAAATTGAACGACGAAAATTCGACGATTTTCGAATTTTCATCGTTCAATTCCTACCTATTCACTGTATTTAGTGAATATAGGTATGAATTGAACGACGAAAATTCGACAAAGCATCGAAAATTGTTGAATTTTCGTCGTTCAATTTCTACCTATTCACTACGAAGATTTTCGATGCTTTGTCGAATTGAGCAACGGAAATTCGACAAAGCATCGAAAATTGTTGTTTTTGGACGAAAACTTTCCAGACGAAAACGACATAAATCAAAACGATTTTCGGGAGTAACTAAATAAATGTATTTCCCAAACGAAAAAACGAATGTCTAGGGCACAGTAGCAGCATTTGTTAGGGCACAGTAGCGGCATCTGATGGAGCACAGTAGCAGCAATTGATGGACACACTGGCAGCATCTAATGGGACACACTGGCACCATCTGATGGGGCACAGTAGTGGTAATTGATGGGCACACTGGCAGCATTTGATGGGGCACAGTGTCAGCAATTGATGGGCACACTGGCAGCATTTGATGGGCACAGTGACTGTGTTTGATGGGCACAGTGGCGGCAATTGATGGGCACAGTAACTGCGTTTGATGGCGCAGTAGCTGCAATTGATGTTTTTTTTTCAGTTTGTTTGCGCCCATGCAAATTTTTTTTAGCACCGGAAGGTTATAAACCCTGTTAGGTTTTTTGGCATCTCAATCCTATTGGGAAGATTCACACCTCCTCTCATAGCCAAGACAGGAAGTGAGAGGAAAACCCTATACATTAAGGGAATTCCTTGGGGCTCCCCAGGTCAGCAGAATTAGCATCCCAATTGGAAGATTCACCCTCTATCATTTTTCTTGGGACAACCCAAAATTTGAGATTTTCTTTTACTTTTTGCTTTCAATAATAATGATAAACAGGACAAGTAGAGAGCGTAAATCTCCTAAATGGGCGTAGAGGTAGAAATAAATTTAGTTATACTTTGATGCATAGTTCCTGATAACAAATTAAGTTGCGAAATGCATAGAGGCCGCGGGACCATTGCCAGCTCGTAATGTCCAGTCTGAGTATAACGAGGCTAAGAACGCAAGCGAGAAAGTGAGGCATCACGCGTGCGGACCAGGACATACTCGTACATTTGTATACTCCTATTTACGGCTGGGTTAGCTCAGTGCCGGCTCCCAGGCACTTTTACATGTGAGTGGAAAAACTATATATGTTTTAATCATAATAAATTCTTTGATATACTACACCATGATAGTTTTTTATATGTTACATGAGTGGATATAGAACGAGACTACAGCCAAAGCATTGGGAGTGATTGCTGATAAACCTGAGAGAGGGAATGGTTATCCATATGAACCAAAGGCAGATTTCTGAGTCCATCTGGTGAGTGGCCATTTTATCCGGTGACAGTGAGGGCACTATTTGCGGTGAAGGTGGAAACATAGCTGGGCATCACTGCAAGAAATTATCTATTAACCTCCCTGGCGGTATGATTCTGTCTGGAATTACGTACCAAAAGCGGTACAATTATTTTGCATGGAAATTCTGCGTTTTATACTGTAGGCCTGCAATTTTTAGGAATAACTCGCTTAAATTTGTCCAAACCAGAGTCTAGTAGACATCCCGGGTATGATAAAGTTTGAAACACAAAATCATAAAATTATAATATAATAAATAACTATAAATAATTATAACAAATAATAATGTAATTATAATAAAAATGATTCACTAATGTAATCAAATCAAAATTACTGAAATTTGCTCAGTTGCAGAATTGTCGCTGTCATTACTTTTATTTTTTTATGACAAATTTTCCCACAAATCGCTATCGCTCAATTCTGCAAGTGATTATCATTTATTATCGCTGTTTTCTAGCTGCTCTAAAATCACTTTTGACATAAAGGGACACTTTTGGTTGCTATGGACAATCTACAGTTTGCAGGGAGAAAAAAAATGTTTTTATTATGTAAAAGAACATGCAGGGCACTGGGCAGACCACTAGGGACAGGGGGGGGTGTGTATTTTTTACATACAGTACTGTAATCTATAAGATTACAGTATTCTGTATGTAATGTGTTTGTTTACATTTTTGAATTTGCCGCCGGTCTCCGCCCCCGTGCGCCGTTATGTCACAGGGAACGGAGATCGGCGGCGCGCGGGCACTGTGTGAGTCGAATGGAGGACGCCACTCGCTCACACAGCGGGGATGCATCGCTGGATCCAGGGACAAGGTAAGTACAGTACCCCGCCTGGATCCAAGGTAAGCCAGCGCGCGCTGCAGGCTCTGCATGTTGACCCCGAGCGCGACTCGTGGATATCGCTATTTACCTGAAAAATCCAACCCGAGTCGCGCTCGGGTTTACCGCCAGGGGGGTTAAGGACTTTCTTAGCACACACATATACATATATATTTTTTATTTTTTTATATCTTTTTCGTATACAATATATTTTTCTTGCTTTCTTGGGGCACATTCAATCTGTGGATTGTGCACTAGCATATTTGAAATCTTTTTGGATTTATTTCACATTTTTTGATTGATTGAGAGATTCATATGTTATAGTTTGGCACAGGGCACTGTATTGGTATTTTTTGCACACTATTTGTTGATTGTTTGCACATTAATTAATAACCATAGACACATGTACATACTTTTTGTTTTTTGAGTAACAAGTTCACAGGATCAGTTGTGGTAAAATATTTACATAAATATAAGTTAGCACAATTTACTTCACAAATCTAAATCCAACCTCTGGGGTTGCATTTTTATTGCAGCAAGACTTAAAGGGGTGTTCCACCCAAATGTAATGTTTATTAAAAGTCAGCAGCTACAAAAAGTGTAGCTGCTGGCTTTTAATAAACAGACACTTACCTTCTCCACGTTCCAACGACGCGCCGACCGGGGCTCCGCTCCTCTCCCCCCCTCCCCGGCCAGGATCCTCATTGCGACTGTGGGCACCCACTGCGCATGCGCGAGCCGCACTGCGCATGCGCGGGCGGCACGGCCCGCCGCTGATTGGACAGGCGATCGTCTAGGACCTGTCAGTGTGCTAATCGCCTTACCAGCCCCTCGGCAGAAGCAGGAAGTGGGACAGGAAGTCCCACTCCTACTGAAGCCCCCACTCCCCCCCAAAAAAAAATTACATGCCAAATTAAGCGGAAGTTCCATTTTTGGGTGGAACTCCGCTTTAATAAGAATATTGATATCATCTTGGAGGCGGTAACACAATATTATAGTTACGATATCAAAAAACATTTAAAAAACATTGTTGTAGCACAGCTACCAATAAACATATTATTTTGAAGTACCGTATATACTTGAGTATAAGCCGAGTTTTTCAGCACATTTTTTTTGTGCTGAAAATGCCCTCCTCGGTTTATACTCACCTTTTTGCGCCTGATCTCCCAGACTTTGGAGACCCGGTACCGGCCTGCCGTGGGTCCCCTGGACCCTAAAATTGGCACACATAAAGGCCCCGCTCGACAAATGTGCAAAGTTTGTTGTCTGGGGGACCTACGGCCGGGGAGCACTGATTTTTCAAAGTCAGGCACCCCTTCCATAGACTCCCATGTTAAATGGTAATTTTTCCAGTAAATTTGGGGATCCGGTACTGGCCAGCCTTATGCCCCCCTGGACCCCAAGCCTGGCACACATGTAGCCCCACTCTACAAATATGTCTGGGGGGACCTACGCCCAGGAAGCACCGATTTTTTTTTAAAGTAGGGCACCCCTTCTATATACTCCCATGTTCAACGTAAGTCTAGTCATGGATACAGTGAGGCATGGCCACAGTGAGGCATACAGATGGTAACCCTAGGTTTATACTCGAGTAAAAAGATTTTCCCATTTTTTTGTGGTAAAATTAGGTGCCTCGGCTTATATTCCGGTCGGTTTATCCTTGCGTATATACAGGATTAGGAAAGTCAACGCAACTCACCAATGGAGGCCCAAGTGGGCATCCAGGCGACAATAGGGACACCCTAGAGTAGCCCCTGTTAACCCTTCCCTTCATTGACTCTCTATGATAAAACGCTTCCAACTGCAAATTTTTGGTATGGGATGGGGGCATGGGAATTATAGACAGTGCACCATCCAGGCAGTGGCGGCTGGTGCTCAAAATTTTTGGGGGGGCGCAAACGGAAAAAAAAATATTGCAGCCTTACTGTGCCCATCACATGCAGCCACTGTGCCATGCCACCAAATGCAGCCACTGTGCCACCAAATGCAGCCACTGTGCCATGCCACCAAATGCAGCCACTGTGCCATCAATTGTCACCACTGTGCCATGCCATCAAACACAGAAACTGTGCCATCAATTGTCACCACTGTACCATGCCATCAAATGCAGCCACTGTGCCATCAATTGTCACCACTGTGCCATGCCACCAAATGCAGCCACTGTGCCATCAATTGTCACCACTGTGCCATGCCATCAAACACAGCAACTGTGCCATCAATTGTCACCACTGTGCCATGCCATCAAATGCAGCCACTGTGCCATCAATTGTCACCACTGTGCCATGCAACACAGCAACTGTGCCATCAATTGTTACCACTGTGCCATGCCATCATATGCAGTCACTGTGCCATCAATTGTCACCACTGTGCCATGCCATCAAACGCCACCACTGTGCCATCAATTGTCACCACTGTGCCATGCCATCAAACGCCACCACTGTGCCATCAATTGTCACCAATGTGCCATGCCATCAAACGCAGCTACTGTGCCCATCAATTGTCACCAATGTGCCATGCCATCAAACGCAGCTACTGTGCCCATCAATTGTCACCAATGTGCCATGCCATCATATGCAGTCACTGTGCCATCAATTGTCACCACTGTGCCATGCCATCATATGCAGTCACTGTGCCATCAATTGTCACCACTGTGCCATGCCATCAAATGCAGTCACTGTGCCATTAATTGTCACCACTGTGCCATGCCATCAAATGCAGTCACTGTGCCATCAATTGTCACCACTGTGCCATGCCATCAAACGCCACCACTGTGCCATCAATTGTCACCACTGTGCCATGCCATCATATGCAGTCACTGTGCCATCAATTGTCACCACTGTGCCATGCCATCATATTCAGTCACTGTGCCATCAATTGTCACCAATGTGCCATGCCATCAAACGCAGCTACTGTGCCCATCAATTGTCACCAATGTGCCGTGCCATCATATGCAGTCACTGTGCCATCAATTGTCACCACTGTGCTATGCCATCATATGCAGTCACTGTGCCATCAATTGTCACCACTTGTGTCACCAATTGTGCCATGCCATCAAACGCCACCACTGTGCCATCAATTGTCACCAATGTGCCATGCCATCAAAAGCAGCTACTGTGTCCATCAATTGTCACCACTGTGCCATGCCATCAAATGCAGTCACTGTGCAATCAATTGTCACCACTGTGCCATGCCATCAAACGCAGTCACTGTGCCATCAATTGTCACCTCTGTGCCATGCCATCAAATGCAGTCACTGTGCCATCAATTGTCACCACTGTGCCATGCCACCAAACGCCACCACTGTGCCATCAATTGTCACCACTGTGCCATGCCAAACGACACCACTGTGCCATCAATTGTCACCACTGTGCCATGCCATCATATTCAGTCACTGTGCCATCAATTGTCACCACTGTGCCATGCCATCATATTCAGTCACTGTGCCATCAATTGTCACCACTGTGCCCCATGCCACTGTGCTCATTGTCGCCTCTGTGCCCCATGATGCCACTGTGCCCCATGCCACTGTGCCCCATGCTGCCACTGTGCCCCATGCTGCCCCTTTCCCTGTAAAAAAAATCACTTACCTGACGCTTCCATGTCCTCCCTCGATGTCTTCTGCCGCCGTGGAGAAGCTTCAGCCAATCAGGTTCCTGAAAACCAGAATCCGGGAACCTGATTTTTTTTAAAATTTTTTTTCTTTTCTTGTGACTGCGGGAGGGGGGGCGGCGCCCGTGCGCCCATATGGGCGGGCCGCCACTGCATCCAGGGCTTGAGTAGCCCTATTGCCTAGGCCAAGTACTCCATGTGGAGACAGGGATGGGGATGTAACAAACACTTTATAAAAGTTGGTATTTGCATAAAAATATTAAGACCTTTACAGTAAACCTCCAAGAAACATTGTGTGCCTGTACAGCATTACCACTACTATTACTTGGCTATTTACATTATAAACACAGGTGTACTTTAAGCAGTGTTATGTAAGAGCTTACACATCACACTTGTTGCAGGTTCAGGAAAAACAAACCTTCACGTGTTCACTGGTTCAAAGGAAAAATGGGTACAAAACATTCCATATTGTTTGTGATTCTGGGAACATGAAAATCACGGAAGAAACCGCAAGAACTCAACCTTTCTCCAAGCGAAACAATAATTCATCTTATTGCTCCAAATGTCATGCACCAAAAAAAAGATGATTGTTATCGTTTGGCAAAAATATTCGTCCCAGTGTTATAAATTATTTACGTGGACAAGTTGTACCAATCTCTTTATTTATTTTTTAAAACAAGGCTATATTTGGACCAGGTCCCCAACAGATGTTGTTAGACAAAATATTTGGTGTGCAACATAACAAGGCCAAGAAAAGTCAAGGTATAATGGGTGTTAGGAAAATGGGCAAGTATGGACATAATTTTTTTTGTTGCTCTTGAGTGATCTGCTGGTCTGTGCAATCCATCATTGCAGCTTACACTTTGTATCAATTAAACATTAACGTTAAAAAAAACACATTTCAACATTACAAAGTCACTTTATTTTTTGAGTAGGAAAAAAACTTTTTCTCACCCTTTAGGCCGCCGGCATACAAGCCGTCTAAGACCAGTGCATCCCTCTCGTTGTTTTAGTGCATCCAGGAAGAACAGGTGCAGAATCCAGATTCGCTGCAGGCAGCCTGTCATAATCTGTGACAGGCTGCAGCTTGACAAGGCTGAATGCTGTAATGAATGGTACCTGTGTTTAGGTTAGGGTGACCAGACATCCCCGGTTTCTGGGGACAGTCCCAGGATTGAGGACACTGTCCCCCGAACCAAGTCTGTCACTGGTTTTGTCCCCGGATTGGATTTGAACAGGGGCTGGGGCAATTTCAAAGATAGTCAGTGCAGAATAATAAAAAAAAAATAATCTGAATTACACCCCCGCTCTTACTAGCTTAGGGGGGTGTATTTTTTTTCCATTATATGTGCCCCTTTCTGATGATCATGTGCTGGTCAGAACCTCAGGCCGCGTACACACGATCAAATTTGTCCGCTGAAAACGGTCCGATGGACCGTTTCAGCAGACAAATCCGATCGTGTGTACGGGCTAGCGGACAGGTTTGTCCATCGGACAAATTTCAAAGCATGCTTTGAAATTTGTCCGCTACAAACCTGTCCGTCGGATATGTCCGCTGGTTAGTACGGCAAACCAGCGGACATATCTTCCCGCACATGCGTCGTATCCTGTGAATGGATCCGACGCATGCGCGCAGAAGTGTTTACTTCCTGGTGCGGTGATGTAGCGGTGACGTGGCGGCGTCAACGTCACCGCCGCGTCACCACGCTGTCTGCCGGCGGGGATTTTGATCCGATGGTGTGTACAAGCCATCGGACCGAAATCCGATGAGACATGTCCGCTCTAAACTGTCCGTCGGACAAGTTTGAGCGGACATATCTCATCGTGTGTACGAGGCCTAAGGGATTTTTCATGTTCTTCTGCCTTGACTTAAGTCCCGGGCAGCCACCTGCCTGCTTATTTTCTTGCCTTCCCTGGTGGCATAGACATGCACACAGGGTGTGCCAGCTGTGCCTGGGCACACCCTTATCATCCTGTGCTGAGCAGATTCCCCCTGCTGCTTGGCTGCAGAGAAAGGGACTGGGAAATCTCTCTCATTAGTTCCTTTCTCTGTCTCAAAAGTGAGACATCAGGAGTCTGTTTAGACCCCTGATATTTCACCAAAGCCCACCAATGAGGCTACTAAAAAATTAAAAATTTAAATAAATCAGTAAAAAATAAAAATAAAACAATATTGTAAAAAAATATTCAAAAAAACAATAACATTGTAAAAAAGTAATAAAAAAATAAACTACTGACACCAACCTCTGCCCTATTGACATTGTCCACTGTTCTACCATCACTGTCCATTGCCCTACTGCCCTATATATACAGTATATGCACACATGCATGTGTGTGTGTTTGAGCTTTGGAGTGCAAACCCTAATGCAATAGAATTGCGCACACCTATGCCTGGTGGAGTGATCTTCCTCCGCTCCTCACCCAGTAGTAGCCGGGGCCTGGAGAGCAGGGCCCGCCTTTGGGGTGTGCGAGCTTTTTTACCACTACTATTCCTTTATATTGGTTTTGTAATTTACAAATGCAGGAATTTAGAACTCAGAAAGGTTTAGCGCTGGGAAACACTTTTTGATAGATAAAAAGTGCATTTTATATACATCTTTATAGATCAGACCAAAATGAGGGACAAATGTGGAGGAAAGAGGGACAGGGGGACATTGCTCCGAATCAGGGACAGTCCCTCGATATCAGGGACAGTTGGGAGATATGCTGCAAACGTTACCACCTGATGGAATAAGGAACAAAGCAAGTCAATTCTGCTTACTCAGAAACAACACTGCATTCACACAAAGAGAGCAACACAACCTCCAGTACATTGATAGCTGCTGTTCCTAGGATCCAGTGTGCAGAGAGAGAAGGATCTGCAGTAACCCTTCTCATTCAGATGAAACTGGCAGCGGGCTCTATGAAAGTTATGTGCACCACACCGCATAGGACACCAATAATGCATAGATTTTCTCACATCACTGCTTGTCTTCTGGATCTTGAGAGAACCCTGCTGCTGGACAGCCAATAGGAAGCTTCCATGTTGTGTGAGTAGTGATGTAGATACACTAAGAAAGACCCTGCTTCTTTTACAAAGAAGAGAAAAAACTTTAGACTAGAGCAGGGGTCTTCAAACATTCTAAACAAAGGGCCGGTTTATTGTCCTTCAGACTCTTGGAGGGCCAGATTTTATCCAGCGGGAGTGAAAATTTTGCTGGCATCAGTGGGAGTAAACATCTGGTATTAGGGGGAGGAATAGTGCCCCATTGCTGGTATCATAGGGAGGAATAGTGTCTCATTTGTCTTGTTAGTCAGAGAAATGGCGCTCCATTGCCAGTGTCAGATGGCAGAATAGTGTCTCGTATCATTGGGAGGGATAGTGCTCCAAGGGCCGGATAAAGGCAAGCAAAGGGCCTCATCCGGCCCTCGGGCCGCAGTTTGGAGACCACTGGACTAGAGCATCACATCACTGTGGATTTAGCTAAATGTTAAATGGGCAGTTTGTATTTTTATTTTTTATGTATTAGTTAGATTGAGGAGGGTTGGGCCAACAGCAGGCTGGAGTGTTGTTTAGGCTGCATTCACATCTGAGCGTTTTGTTGCCTGAAGCGCGACGCTCAAAGACGCTAGAGGGGAAAAATAACATTATTCTCTATGGAGATAGTTCACATCTCCAACGCAAAATGTCGAACGCCGAAAGAACGCTGAACGCCTGAATTTCAAACAAGTCCCGGACCCTTTTTTGACACGCGAATCGGGTGGCTTGGGGGTTTTACATTGATGCCAATGACCTGTACAAAACCGTGGGGAAAAACGCAGCGTTTTGTAATCCAACGCTCCACTGTAATGACATTGCAAAAAAAGAGAGAAAGAAAATAAAAGATTTTATAAATCACCTGAATTTTGACAGTAAGCTATGATTTTACTTCTTGAGCCCGGCTGCAGTGATCTGTCATTTTTAGAAATGCTGGTTACATAATCTCTCATGTTTGCTGGAGAATAATTCCACAAAGCTGTTGCTGATTTTTGCTGTGGCTGTTCTAATCAGAACTATCATAGGCTAGAAGCACGGAAAAGCATCAGAGAATGGCCTAAAACACTTTGTGGGTTTTGGTGTCCTTTGTGAAATGAAATGTAGTGGTAATTAATTAGGATCATGTTTTCTCTTCAGAGTAAACTGTAATGATGAGTGTCTCTGCAACATAGGCAAAAAAAAAAAGAAGAACAAAATATACGTGACAAACAGTCATTTTAGGAGAGCCTGACACGAGACCATTTATTTCAATAATCTTACATGTGCATTAAACACGTTGTTTTGTGTTTGTTGGCCGACAATTCTTTGCTGTTTGTATGCAAGACAAGTTCACGGCCAACGCCCTTCAGACAAAAGTCCTACGCTTTGTCCGATGAAAATCAGATTGTGTGTACGAGGCTTTAGAGCTGTCAGAGCTGTCAGTCAAGTAGGTCCTGAAACCCGATTGGCCGGGAGTCCGAAGACTCCTGGCCAATCGGGTCTCAAGACTTGCTTCCTGATTGGCCGGGAGGCGAAGCAGGAAGACCATTAATTTGCTAATGTCACACAACTGGGTGGGCTCAGGGTGCAGTGCCTCAATAAACGTGCTTCAAGCCTTGCATGTACAGTAGATTAGGGCTGGGTCCTTGAATTAGGGGCGGCGGCAGCCCTGCACCCTTATGGAGTGGCTGCCATTTATTCCTGTTTGTCCAAAGCTCTTAGGTGACACCATGATAACAAGTTTCACGTGCATATGGTTAAGCACACACACCCAAGCAAGCAATGGCCTAGCTTAACTACCTTTTAGAAATATATGTTATTCATGATGTCGACTTGCTATGTCATGAAACGGTTAATCCTCCATTCTTGATTTCCTTTGCGAATGTTCCTCTTTATAGGCATCCTGATGATTGTGATTTCTAGGTAAAGGTTGGGCAATATGGCAAAAAGGATTTCATTATGTTCCAGCAGCTCAAGTATAGTCTAACGCATAGATGTATCTATGGGAATGCTCCCCATTATGCGAAAAAATAAAAGCTCACAATCCCAATCGCGTTCTGCGATCCACCAATCAAAATTTACTCCAGATACCGAAAGCCAACTACAAGTCCAAAGGAGAAAGAAGATTTGCAGTCCAAGGTCCCAGACTATGGAACGCTTTACCAACCAGCATTCGGTTGGAGGAGAATCATTTAGCATTCAGGAGAAAGATCAAGACTCATCTCTTTTGATACCAAAGGAGACAGGAACAACGAGCGCCCAGAGGCGATTTAGTTCGCATGTGCCACGCTATATAAGTTTTCATTCATTCAGTCCATGCATTACAGAACATCGTCACATTTCCCCACTGCCTCTTTTTCTTAAAAGCATTGAGAAATAAAATGTGAAAACTGCCAAACGCCCTAACTGTATTATTTGTAGGCAGGTGCACTCTATTTTCTGCACTGTAGGTAGTACTGAACTGCAGCAGAATTGCAGTTGGAGGGGAAGTCAAGTGGAACTTGGTTCCTCTATGGTTTCCTGGCTTAGTGGTGAAGCTATCTGATTGGATGCTGCTACCCCATGTGACTCTGGCAGCAATCTTGGGTCAGGGAGAAACTATTTAAAGCCCTGGCTTCCAGGCTTGACATGCATGTGGGTAGGGTAGGGACAGATGACCTGTCTGGCAGGGACAGTGATTAGTGTTAGAGAGTGGTTCCAAATAGGGTGACCACGTGTCCCGGATTGGCCTGGACAGTCCCGAATTTTGCAGGTCTGTCCTGGGTACATTCATTCCAGGACAATACAGTGTCCCAGAATGAAACTGACACAGCCACCCCCCAGGCCAATCTGATGCCCCCAAAAAAGGTCACCACATCACCGCTTTACTCACTGACAGTACTTGTCCTGGCCGGGAATGCCTGGAGGAGCACAATCCCGCCCCCCTGCTTGTGATTGGAGAAATCATAAATCCTGTCTCTTGTGTCCAATCACTGTGCTTTGATTTGTTACAGAACAAGCTGATTTTTGGAAAGGGAGGGTGTCCCTGAATGGTAGTTTGGAAATGTGGTCACACTAGTTCCAGATGATAGGGAAAGGATAGGGGCATGCCACCCTTTCTGGACACCTCCCCATTTGGGTACGTACTGGCCAGGATGCATACCACCCCTCAAGACAGATGTTGTTGGCGCATCCAAGACCTGCTCTGCCACACACCACTGTTGCATTCTGCGAGTATTCCCGGTCAGGCATCTTCCCACCGGGCTTGTTTTGAATCGCTGAACTTTAATATTAATACAATTTCTATTCTCCGCAACTGGACTTTGAGTGTTTACTGCCACCGCACCACGCTGCACCTCCCCACAGGCTGATAAATAGTTTGTCTGAAAATCGATGCTATACAGAAAAGCCCAGGACCTCTGATTTAGACATACATCTTTATAAAAAGGTCACTTTTGCTCTCATTTTATAAATGTATTTCCTTACCAAAGATGATGTATGTGTTCTGGCACAAGAATGACTTTTCCTATGCAAGAGTTGCTGTCTGGCCTTCAGAGAGGCAATATGTCAATGCTTCTCCTAATACACAGTTTCCGAATGTTACCACACCCCCAGTTTGTTATGTTATATCCACTCTATTGCTTCCTTTGATTTTATTTGATAAATAAATATGATCTGGAAAACTTTGTTTTAACAATGTAACAGTAGAAGAAACAGAAGCTCAGTTTGAGTGGTGTTGGCGCTGATTGAAGTGATGCTGAAGATGTAATCTATTGACTTTGGTCAAATGTTTTTCCATATTATGTGGACAAAAGAGGAATGTTAACTTTCTTCCCTTTTTTTTGTGGCGATTGATGAGGTCCAAGTAGGTGTGAAAACCTTACTCTTTAAATATAAAAAAAAACTTTAGGCTGGGTTCACACTGCCGTGCCGAGCATATCATGGCAGTGAGAACCTGTCCGGTGCGTGCAGTGGCAGCTGGTGCTCAAAAGTTTTTTTTTTGGGGCCACTGTACCCATCAAACACAGCTACTGTGCCCATCAATTGTTGCCAGTGTGCCCATCAATTGTTGCCAGTGTGCCCATCAATTGCCGCTACTGTACCCATCAATTACTGCCAGTGTGCCCATCAATTGCTGACACTGTTCCTATTAATTGCTGACACTGTGCCCATCAATTGCCCATCAATTGCCACTACTGTGCCCACCAATTTCTGCCAGTGTGCCCATCAATTGCCACTACTGTGTCCATTAAATTCTGCCAGTGTGCATCCCCTGCCCGTTCGGCACTTATCTGTCTCAGTGGGGCAGCGGGTCCCATCCTCTCTTCCTGTCCTTTTATATGATTCGACACCTGATAGGCATCCAATCACAGCGCCTATCATTTCAGCCAATGAGGTGACAGGTAACAAAAAAAAAATATTCCAAGCTTTGAACATCTCACAGAGCACTGTTCAATTCATTATTCCGAAAATGGAAAGAGTATGGCACAACTGCAAACCTACCAAGAGATGACCGTCCACCTAAACTGACAGGCCGGAGAGCATTATTTGGAGAAGCAGCCAAGAGGCCCATGGTAGTTCTGGAGGAACTGCAGAGATCCACAACTCAAGTGGGAGAACTATTAGTCGTGCACTCCACAAATCTGGCCTTTATGGAAGCATGGCAAGAAGAAAGCCATTGTTGAAAGAAGGCCATTAGAAGTCCTGTTTTCAGTTTGTGAGAAGCCATGTGGGGGACTGTCACGTACCTGATGGTGGAGCCCAACGTGCAAGGAGCGGCCTCTTGTAAGCCTCCAACTCGGGAGCCCCTGATAGAGCAGACAGAAGGTCACGAGTCTAGAGGGACACAAGCGCCTGATGGATGGTTGGATAGCCGACCAGAAGTGGAAGCAGGAAAGCGTGCAGAGGTCATGGCGGGCATCCAACGGCAAGCTGGGATGGATGGATGGCACTTGCCACACAGGAATCAACAGGTGGCACAGACCGGGTGAAGCACAGGCATACAGGTCAGAAGCTGGTGTGAGTTCCAAAGAAAGGTCAAAGTCCAGGCCGGGTCGGTGCACAGGCAGGCAGGGATCAGAGCCAGGGGTCAGACAGAGTGGTCAAACGTAGCGGTGGTCAAACGTAGCCAGAAGGTCAAGGGCAGGCTGCAGACAGACGTGGTCAGAGAAAGCTGGGTCAGGTAAACAGGAAGCACAACAGGACACTGGTTCAGGTTCAGGGAAACGCTGTAGACTGGACAGCAAGAAGGGAATGGGCTAGACAGTTTTTAAAGTGTGTCTTGGCGCCAAAACGCTGTTAGCATGCACGTGCGCTCCCGTCACGCGTGCACGCGCGCTCCCGTCATGCGCTCCCGTCATGCGTGCACGTGCGCGCACACATGCTCCAACGCGCGCCAACGTGCCCACGATGGGACTGAGATTCCCTGTTGATGCCAAGACTATTGGATTGTCTTCCATGACAGGGACACAGCAAACATGTGGAAGAAGGTGCTCTGGTTAGATGAGACCAAAATTGAACTTTTTTACCTAAAAGCAAAATGCTATATGTGACAGGAAACTAAGGCCTCGTACACACGATCAAATCTGTCTGCTGGAAACGGTCTGCTAGACCGTTTCAGCAGACAGATTCGATCGTGTGTACGGCAAACAGACGGATTTGGCCACCCGACAGATTTCAAAGCATGCTTTGAAATCTGTCGGCTGGGAACCCGTCCGCCCGACATGTCTGCTGGTTAGTACGCTAACCAGCAGACATGTCTTCTCGCACACGCGCCGAATGGTTTCGACGCATGCGCGGAAGTGTTTTACTTCCTGGTGCGGTGACGTGGCGGCGTCAACGTCACCGCCACGTCACTGACACGTCAGCGCGCTGTCTGCCGGCGGGGATTTTGGTTTGCTCGTGTGTACACGCGAGCAAACCAAAATGCCAGCAGACAGATTTGTTCAAATCGGTCGGACAGACCATTTTGAACAAATCTATTTAATCGTGTGTACAAGGCCTAACACTGCACATCACCCTGAACACACCATCCCAACCGTAAAACATGTTGGTGGTCGCATCATGTTGTGGGGATGCTTTCCTTCAGCAGGATTGATGAGAAATGGATGGAGCCAAATACAGGGCAATCTTAGAAGAAATATTGTTAGACTTTAGACTGAGGCGGAGGTTCAACTTCCAGCAGGATAAAACCACTAAACATACAGCCAGAGCTACAATGGAATGGTTTAGATGAAAGCAAATTAAAGTCTTATGCCGCGTACACACGATCATTTTTTGTGATGAAAAAAAACGAAGTTTTCTGTGAAGTAAAAAACGACGTTTTTGAAACGTCACTTTCAAAGACGATGTTGCATACACACCATTGTTTTTTTCACAAAAAGCGAGGTTACGTTCACCACTCTTTTCCATTGAAGCTCACTTCATAACTAGCTTCTAGGCATGCGCGGGTTGAAAAACGTCGTTTTAAACAACGTTTTTGCTACACACGGTGACTTTTTGTGAAACAAAAAACGACGTTTTGAAAAACGACACAAAAAATTCAAGCATGTTGGAATTTTTTTTGGTCGCTTTTTTGAAGACAAAAAACTACGTTTTGCCCACACACGATCAATTTAAATGACGTTTTAAAAAACAACGTTTTTTTTCATCGCAAAAAACGACCGTGTGTACGCGGCATTAGAATGACCCAGTCAATTCCAGATCTGAATCCAATTGAGAATCTGTGGCAAGACTTGAGAATTGCTGTTCAAAGACACTCTCCATCCAATCTGACAGAGCTTGAGATATTTTGCAAAGAAGAATGGGCAAAAATGTCCATCTATAGATGTGCAAATCTGGTAGATGTATGGCTGTTGTCCCAGAAGGAAGCCTCTTCTAAAGATGATGCACAATAAAGCCAGCAAGCAGACAGCAGACTAAGGACATGGATTACTGGAACCAAGTCTTGTGGTCTGATGAGACCAAGATAAACGTATTTGATTCAGATGGTGTCAAGCGTGTGTGTCAAGGCAGGGCTGGAAAATAATGGTGGTCACATAAAATATTGACACTTTGGGAACCAATTTGGACATTTTCACTTAGGGGTGTACTCATATTTGTTGCCAGAGGTTTAGACAATAAAGCTGTACACTCACTACTTTACATTGTAGCAAAGTGGAATTTCTTCAGTGTTGTCACATGAAAAGATATAATAAAATATTTACAAAAATGTGAGGGGCGTACTCACTAATGGTAGATCGATGCTGTATTAGGTAAATAAAGTCTAAACAGTCTACACATAAAGTGCTCTAGTCAGTGCATCTTCATATTTCAATATGTCACCACCATATAACAAGAGTGCTCCATCACCAGGTGAAATACTCAGGACAAGACCCTCCTAAGGGCCAACACGGCATAATGGTAATCAATCCTGTACACCAGATAATGGGTTCTCTGCTCACTTCCTCCTCTGATGATAGAACCTCCCCAGATGGGATGACTCCGCAGAACTCTCATGCCTCGGACACACGATCGGGTTTCCCAGCAAGTACAAATAACAGCTACTGTTGTGTAACAATGAGGTGCCACAATGTGCTGGTCTGAGTTGGCACCAAATGTACTCTTATGCCTACACACAGACCATTTTCCTGGCAGAAAAAAAAACTGCCATGAGGCTTTCCCCATAGGAAAACTGCAGAGAAAAATACCGCTGGGAATCCTCTATGACATGCTCTAATTTTTCCCACCGGCATTCTGCCACGGAGCATGGTTAAAATGCAAAATGCATACGAGAATACCAGCCAAGCTTAAGGCCCCTTTCATATGTCCGCTCCGTTGGTCCACTCATTACAAGTCCGTTTACGGACCTGTAATGGGCCCCTATGAGAGCGGATCCGTTAGCGGATGATGCAGCCGCTAACGTCCGCAAGATCCGCATCCGTTTTTTCGGACAGAAGAATGTCCTATTTTTCTTCCGTTCGACGGATCGGATCGGATGCAAACGGACAGATGGTCCGTTTCCATCCGATTCCCCATAGGGCAGTGATGGCGAACCTTGGCACCCCAGATGTTTTGGAACTACATTTCCCATGATTCTCAACTACACTTCAGAGTGCAAGAGGATCATGGGAAATGTAGTTCCAAAACATCTGGGGTGCCAAGATTCGCCATCACTGCCATAGGGGATAGCGGAGGAGAGACAGGGCGGGGACCGCCCTGTCTGCCCGACAGCTCAGCGGAGACCCCCCCGCTGAGCCGACGGACACACGGAGCGGACCGAAAAACGGACCGCTCAGTGTGAAAGAGGCCTTAAAGGGTTATAAAGGTTCATTATTTATTTTCTAAATAGGTTCCTTTAACCACTTAAGACCCGGAACTTTAGGCAGCTAAAGGACCCGGGCAGTTTTTGCAATTCGCCACTGCGTTGCTTTAACTGACAGTTGTGCGGGCCTTGTGACGTGGCTCCCTAACAAAATTGGCGTCCTTTTTTCCCCACAAATAAAGCTTTCTTTTGGTGGTATTTGATCACCGCTGTGTTTTTTATTTTTTGCGCTATAATCAAAAATAGAGCGACAATTTTGAAAAAAATTCAATATTTTTTACTTTTTGCTATAATAAATATCCCCCAAAAATATATATATATAAAAAAGTGTTTTCCTCAGTTTAGGCCGATACATATTCTTCTACCTATTTTTGGTAAAAAAATCACAATAAGCGTTTATCGATTGGTTTGCGCAAAATTTATAGCGTTTACAAAATAGGGGATAGTTTTATTGCATTTTTATTAATATTTTTTTTTTACTACTAATTGCGGGCAATCAGCGTTTTTTTTTCACGACTGCGACATTTTGACGGACACATCTTTTGACACATTTTTGGAACCATTGTCATTTTCACAGCAAAAGGTGCTATAAAAATGCACTGATTACTGTGAAAATGACAATTGCAGTTTGGGAGTTAACCACTAGGGGGCTCTGAAGGGTTAAGTGTGACCTCATATGTGTTTCTAACTGTAGGGGGGTGGGGCTGGATGTGTGCTGTCATTGATCGCCTTTCCCTATATCAAGGAACAGACGATCAATGACAGGGCCACTCTGAAGAACGGGGAAGGTGTGTTTACACTCACCTCTCCCCGTTCTTCAGCTCCTGTGACCGATCGCGGGACTCCGGCGGCGATCGGGTCCACGGCTCTCACGGAGCTTCGGACCGGGTCGCAGGTGTGCGCCCGTGACCTACGGCTGGGCACTTAAAGAGGACGTACAGGTACGTGCTTGTGCCCAGTCGTGCCATTCTGCTGACGTATATTGGCGTTAGGTGGTCCTTAATTTGTTAAGCTAGTGCATTGTTGGTTCACTTACCTTTTCTTTCGATTTCTCTTCTAAATGTTTTTCCTTGTCTGAATTCCTCACTTCCTGTTTCTCCTCAGTAAGCTTGCCCCCATCATCCGAGCCATTCTGGCTGGGGGTTAGTGAGCCAGAACAGCTTACTGAGGAGGAACAGGAAGTGAGAAATTCAGACAAAGAAAAAAAAACATTTAGAAGGGGAAATCGAAGGAAAGTGAACCAACAATGCACTAGCTTAAAGGAACCTATGTAGAAAATAAAAAAATTAACCTTTACAACCCCTTTAGGGTTCTTTCACACGGAGCGGACCGTTTTTCGGTCCGCTCCGTGTGTCCGTCAGCTCAGCGGGGGGTCTCCGCTGAGCTGTCGGGCGGACAGGGCGGTCCCCGCACACTGTGCAGGGACCGCCCTGTCTCTCCTCCGCTCTCCCCTATGGGGAATCGGATGGAAACGGACCGTCTGTCCGTTTGCGTCCGATCCGTTCGGCCGGACGGAAGAAAAATAGGACATTCTTCCGTCCGAAAAAACGGATGCGGATCTGGCGGACGTTAGCGGATGCATCATCCGCTAACGGATCCGCTCCCATAGTGGTTCATTACAAGTCCGTTAACGGACTTGTAATTAGCAGACCGTTTGTCCGCTAGTGTGAAAGGGCCCTTAAGGAGATGCACTCACATTTATTCAAAAACAAGCAATATGGCATAACATAGTAACAGGGTCTCACAGCATCCAGATCAAGTAATGATACAGGCTGCCTGGCTCCCCCCTTTACGCGTTACACCACTCTCCCACATAGCTTCTTCAGTAGGTGACAACTCAACTCTCTTTGAGCCCTGGTTCACACTGGGCTGCGGGAGTGAAGCCGTGTGAGTTCAACTGAACTCGCACGATTTCACTCTCGCTGGCAGTGACAATTTCGGCCGCGATTTTAGAGACATCTGTGCAGGTTTCTGCACAGATGTCAATGTAAATCGCGTCCTGAAATCGCAAAAAGTAGTACAGGAACTACTTTTTGAAATCGGTGCAGCGCCGCAGATGCGGCGTCGCACCGATTAGGACTGTGTCATTGCCAGCAATTGCCGGCAAATGCCGCCGATTTGAGATGCGATTTCACATGTGAAATCGCATCTCAAATCGAACTAAATCGTGCCCAGTGTGAACCAGGGCTTAGTCTCACTCTTTCAGAGTAGCGGCAAACATCACCTGCTGGACAGAGCAAGAACTACACCTGCATGTTGGGAGGTCAGAGTATCACAGCAAGAGAAAAATATATTTTTCATGGATAGATCTATTTGTTTTTTTGTGTAACACAATTCTGAATTTTACTGAAGTTGATACAGTGGTGGCTGAAGGAGAAGCTTTAGTTGGTGGTTATGGCGGGTGAAGGCTGTTCCATTCTGGTGGTGCTGGTTGGTGGTGGCAATGTCTGAGTTGATTCAATGGCAAGGGAAGGACAGAAGGTGACTGTGACCTTTCCAGGCTTTGTTTATTATTATGAAAGTCAACTTTTCATCTTGTGTGGGCGACAGTCTATCAGCGGAAGCCGAGTGCCAGTTTTTACAACCAACAGGACTTTTAGCTAGGAAAGCTTACATTTCTTCTCAATTATACAGTTTATTTAGCCCGTGGGATCAGCTTGTCACTTGTAAATAAATCAGCTATGTGTTTTGCCAAAACAGACCTCAAATTTCTTTATGCAACCTTTGTCAACTATTTTAACCAAAACACGTGACGTATTTTTGGGGAAAAGATCTTTTTTTCTCAGAAGGAATGCATTTTTAATACTACAGGCTGTTTAACAGCTTCAGCCCGGACCATTTCGCTGGCCAAAGACCAGGCCAGTTTTTGCGATTCGGCACTGCATTACTTTAACTGACAATTGCGCGGTCATGCGACGTGGCTCCCAAATTTTTTTTACGTCCTTTTCCCCACAAATAGAGCTTTCTTTTGCTGGTATTTGATCACCTCTGCGGTTTTTATTTTTTGCGCTATAAACAAAAATAGAGCGACAATTTTGAACATTTTTTAATATTTTTTACTTTTTGCTATAATAAATATCGCAAAAAAAAAAAATTATAGAATTTTTTATATTTTTCTTAGTTTAGGCCGATACGTATTCTTCTAGATATTTTTGGTTAAAAAAATAAAAATAAATCGCAATAAGCATTTATTGATTGGTTTGCGCAAAAGTTGCGTACAAAATAGGTGATATGTTTTATGGCATTTTTATCAATATTTTTTTTTTACTAGTAATGGTGGCGATTTTTATTGTGACTGCGACTTTATGGCGGACACATCGGACACTTTTGACACATTTTTGGCACCATTGTCATTTTTTACAGCGATCAGTGCTATAAAAATGCACTGATAACTGTAAAAATGACACTGGCAGTGAAGGGGTACCCACTAGGTGGCGCTGAAGGGGTTAAGTCAGTACTAGGAAGTGATACTTACTGTTAGGGTGCGTGGCTACGAGTCACGGATGACCGTTCCCGATCACAGGGGAACAGCCATCAGTGACATGTCACTAGGCAGAATAGGGGAATGCCTTGTTTACAAAGGCATCCCCCGGCTCTGCCTTTGCCGATCGCAATTGCGGGCCGCTTGGGAACATCGAGTTCCCGGGACCTGCGAGCACACTCGTGGCATGCAGCAGGTGGGCGTTAAACAAATTTAAAGCGGATCTACAAATACTGCAGCTGCTGACTTTTAATATTAGGGCACCTACCTGTCCTGGAGTCCAGCAACGTTGGCAGGACAAGCGATCGCTCGTCACTCTGCTGCCCCCACCGCCATCCTCGGTGAGGGAATCAGGAAGTGAAGTGCTCCAGCTTCACTAGTCCGATTCCCTTCGGCGCATGCGCGAGTCACGCAGCGCCGTCCTCACTGGTTCTCGTTGTGTTCTGGGAGCCGAGTGTTTCCCAGAACACAGCGGGTGGGGTGGAAAGTAACGTACTCCCTGCAGAGTCCCCGCAGAGGGCACTCCCAGAAGTGGGTGCAAATACTTGTCTTTGACAGGTATCTGCACCACCCCCCCTGAAAGGGGTCAAATTTGACACCGGAGGGGGGAGGGTTCCGATGAGCGGAAGTTCCACTTTAGGGTGGAGCTCCGCTTTAAAGGCAAGTGGTTAAAGGAGTTGTAAAAGTTTGTTTTTTATTTTCTACATAGGTTCCTTTAAGCTAGTGCATTGTTGGTTCACTTACCTTTTCTTTCGATTTCCCTTCTAAATGTTTTTTTTTTCTTTGTCTGAATTTCTCACTTCCTGTTCCTCCTCAGTAAGCTGTTCTGGCTGACTAACCCCCAGCCAGAACGGCTCGGATGATGGGGCAAGTTTACTGAGGAGTGAGAAATTCAGACAAAAAAAAACATTTAGAAGGGAAATCGAAGGAAAAGGTAAGTGAACCAACAATGCACTAGCTTAACCACCTCCAATACCAGGCACTTACGCACCTTCCCTCCCAAGCCAATTGTCAGCTTTCAGCGCTGTTGCACTTTTGAATGACTACACTGTACCCAAACAAAATTGCTGTCCTTTTTTCCCCACAAATAGAGCTTTATTTTGGTGGTATTTGATCACCTCTGCGATTTTTTTTTTGTTGCGCAACAACTAAAAAAAGACCAAACATTTTGAAAAAAATAATGTTTTAATTTTTTTCTGTTAATTTTTTTGTAAATAAGTTCTCTTTCAATTACGGGCACTGATATGGCTGCACTGATGGGCACCAATGAGGTGGCACTGATAGGCGGTGCTGGTATGCGGCACTGATGGGCACTCATAGGCGGCACTGATGGGCACTCATGGGCACTCATAGGCGGAACTGGGCACTCATAGGTGGCACAGATGGGCACTCATGGGCAGCACTTATGGGTGGCACTGATGGGTACTTATGGGTGGCACAGATGGGCACTGATAGGTGGGCATGGATTGGCAGTGTGGGGTGGCACTGATGGACACTGTGGGGTGGCACTGATGGAAACTGAGGGGTGGCACTGATGGATCCATGTTGCCAATCAGTGCCCATCACCGATCACCGCACTGCGCGCCCCCATGGGCCCGCGCAGCATGAAATCCTGCAGGACGTCAATAGACGTCCAGTCGGGATTTCAGAACCACTTCCCGGACGTCAATCTGTTATTGACCGGGCGGGAAGTGGTT
The DNA here is from genome assembly GCA_029574335.1 of Rana kukunoris. NCBI lineage: Eukaryota > Metazoa > Chordata > Amphibia > Anura > Ranidae > Rana > Rana kukunoris. The sequence goes on along the minus strand of CM056050.1, from coordinate 574,320,731 downwards.
AAAGAAACCTATTTACAAAATAAAAAACAAACCTTTCCAACCCCTTTAACCACTTCAGATCCGCGCTATTGTCAAAAGACGTCTGCCACGCAGACCTGAAGTGCCGGGATCACGTCTTTGGACGTCAAGTTGTGTACATCACTGGGTGGCGTGCAGCGGGTAAACACTGTCCCGGCGCATCGCTGAAGAGCCGATGCGTGTACCTGGGGGCCGCGATGTCCACCGGGTACATGCGATCGGCGGGAACACAGCAGGGACATGGAGCTCTGTGTGTAAACACAGAGCTCCACTTCCTGTCAGGGAGAGGTGACAGATGCTGTGTCCCTTGTACATAGGGACACAGCATCGGTCACCTCCCCCAGTCACCCCCCTCCCCCCACACAGTTAGAACACACCCAGGATACACATTTAACCCCTTCCTCACCCACTAGTGTTAACCCCTTCCATGCCAGTCACATTTATACAGTAATTAGTGCATTTTTATAGCACTGATCGCTGTATAAATGTGAATGGTCCCAAATTTGTGTCAAAACTGACCGATATGCCTGCCGCAATATCGCAGTCCCAATTAAAATCGCAGATCGCCGCCATTACTAGTAAAAAAAAATAATAAAAAAAAATCATAATTCTGTTCCCCGTTTTGTAGGCGCTATAACTTTTGCGCAAACCAGACGCTTATTGCGTTTTTTTTTTTTTACAAAAATACATCGAAAAATACGTATTGGCCTTAACTGAGAATTTTTTTTTTTTTTTTTTTTAAATTAGGATATTTATTATAGCAACAAGTAAAAAATATATATATATTTTGAAATTGTCGCTCTTTTTTTGTTTATAGCGCAAAAAATAAACACCACAGAGGTGATCAAATACCACCAAAATAAAGCTCTATTTGTGGTGGAAAAAGGATGTCAATTTTGTTTGGGAGCCACGTCGTGCGGCCGCGCAAATGTCAGTTAAAGCGACGCAGTGCCAGAAGCTGAAATTTCGCCTGGGCATGAAGGGGGTTTATGTGCCCAGTAAGCAAGTGGTTAATATGGAAAGCTCATGGCACTAAAACAGCAAGTTGTTTTTATAAAAATATATTTTTTCTTCAAATTTTGCAGCTTTTAGGTTCATTCACACTTCACAATCTGGAATCATGGGCAGCAATTCTACCCATGATTCCAAATTGTGTGACAATCCCAGCACCATGCGCGGCACATGTTTGGGTGCCATTATGCTTCAATGGCACCCCAAACATGATGTGATATTGCCGCGTGGCAAACTGCCCCCTTTAAAATTAACACAAGACAGGAGTTTTTTGCGGACATCAAACGCAATTAAATGGGCAACCCTTTGAGACATACAAAATTACGTGAAAATTGTGCTGTCAAAATCGCATAGCAGGGAACACTCCCGCGATAGGGTAATGTGAACGGGACCTTAGTACTCTGATGCCGCGTACACACAACCCATTTTTTGGGTTCTAAAAAATTTAGGGCCAGATTCAGCAAGAATTAGATTCCCGCAGAGTATCAGAGATACTCTACGCCGCCGTACTTTACCTGGCTCTAGGAGAAATTCAGAGAGATTTTGGCCCGTAAGGTACGGCGGCGTAGTGTATTTCTCCCGGCGGAATCAAAATACGCGAATAGGGGGCGTGAGGCATTTAAATTAAGCGCGTCCCCGCCGCGATCGAACTGCGCATGCTCCGTTCAGAAATTTCCAGCCGTGCATTGCGTGAAATCACGTTGTTACATCATTTTTTTTTTGAGTAGCGTCGTTTACGGACATTCCTATTCCCGGACGACTTATGCAAAAAAAAATAAAAAATTTGAAAGTCGACGCGGGAACGACGGCCATATTTAACATGGGCCGCGTAACGTTAGACCAGCTAAAAGCTGGTTTAACTTTACGTGGCGAAAAAATGACGTACGCGATTGCGAACGACGCTCGTAACTTTGTTGATCTCCGTATTAAGCTCATTTGCATACCCCGACGCTGAAAGCGACGCAAACTCCACCCAGCGGCCGCAAAAAGATTGCAGCGTAGATCCGAAGGCGTACGAAGACGTAAGCCTCTCGGATCGAAGCCTGAAGCCGCCGTATCATGGTTTGAGGATTCAAACTAGTGATACGGCGCGCGAAATTTGAAATTACTCCTGTCTAACACCAGTTAGACAGGCGTAATCGCTCTGTGAATCTGGGCCTTAGTTTTTTTTTATGTAATTAAAAACGATTGTGTGTGGGCTTCACAGAGCATTTTTCGGGTTCTAAAAAACGGCCAATTTTTTTTTCGAACATGCTCTTTTTTCACGACGTTTTTAACGTTGTCGTTTTTTAGGTTGTAAAAAATGATTGTGTGTGGGCTTTAACGACGTGAAAAATCTGCGCATGCTCATAAACAAGTTATGAGACGGGAGCGCTTGTTCTGGTAATATTACCATTTGTAATGGAGTAAGCACATTCATCATGCTGTAACAGAGATAAAAGCGCAAATCGTCTTTTACTAACACAAAATCAGCTATCTGAATGGAACTTCCCCTTCATAGTGCCGTCGTACGTGTTGTACGTCACCGTGCTTTGCTAGAGCATTTTTTTTCACGATCGTGTGTAGGCAAGTCCGTTTTAACCCCTTTCCGCCCAAGGACGTCATATGATGTTCATTTTAATAGGCTGATTATATAAATGCCAACTCCCATATTAAAATAAGATCAGTTGTAGTAACCTGTTCACATTAACCACTCAGCTACCAGCCGCTGTCAATTGACGGTGGCACAGTAGCTCAATTGTTCTGACAGGACGTCATATGACGTCCTCGTCTTTTAAAGCCGCTAGGGGGCGCGCACCTGGATGAGCGAGTTTGGGTGGAAGAAATTGACTGTCCTGACCTCAAACCAATAGAAAACCTTTGGAATGAATTAAGTGGAGACTACGAGCCAGACCTTGTTCACATCAGTGCCTGGCCCCACAAATGTGCTTCTGTATGAATGGTCAAACAAAACCTGCAGTTCAACTTTAAGCTGGACATACATTGGTAGATTTCTTCAATATAATTGGGATGTTGTCAACAAGACACTGGGTCTTGTAAGAAGTGGAGATCTCTCATTTCTTCATGAACGTTCGTGCTGAAAACCTCATCAGTGCATTTGATAATGCTATCAGAGATATGACGAATTCCGATTAAAAGTACTGTAAACATTTTGTTTGCTTTTATCATTTGAATTGGGAAAGAATGGAATTTGCCAAATGAAAACCACATCACTGTTAGAATTTAGATTATGCAGTAAAAAAAATTCCATCATAAAGCTTTGATTCTTTTCATCACCTCACCATTACTAGTAGAAAATCAAACAAATATAACATAATTCTACTTGTGTATGGCAAACTTTTCTTCAGTGTTCTCTTAATTTTGCATTCCTGTTCTATACGACAGAAGTGGCCTATCACAATCCTGTGTTTTGTCCATGGAGGGACTAGAGCTTCTAACCCTAGAAGGACCTCTAACCTCCTGTGGAGACACACAGAATAAGATGGGATTCATTGCACCTACAACTTTATTGAGGAATGTGTAGAGCTACCCCCGCAGGGGGCGCTCATCTTTACTAGTTCTCCCTTTAACAGCACAGATGTTACCAGCCACTAGGGTTGAGCGAACCCAAACTGTAAAGTTCGGGTTTATACCATTTTTTTAAATTTTTTGTACCCGAACCCGAACAATTTACTGTAAGTTCAGGTTCGGGTTCGGTGTTCGGCACTGTAATGGCGTGCTGCAGGACAGCCAATCACCATTTTTTTTACTCGTGTGACCTAGAAGCCATCACAGCCATGCCTACTAATGGCATGGCTGTGATTGGCCAATGCAGCATGTGACTGAGCATGTGACCCAGCCTCTATTTAAGCTAGAGGCACATAGCACAGCTCACCACTCTGCTTTAGATAGGGTAGGGAAAGGCTGCTGCTGCTCTTCTGAGGGAGAGAATTAGATAGGAGTCAGACTCAGTCCTGCTTCAGAAATCACATTACTCAGCAATCTACATAGCACAGCAAGTCACTCTGCTTTAGATAGTAACTTTAGGGAAAGGTTCCTGCCTGCTTTTGCTTTTAGGGAGAGAAATAGGAGTCAGTTCTGCTTCCGAAATCAAATTATACCAGCACTGCATATGTTTCTGTGAGATACACCCTTTATATACTTTAGGGCAGCCCTCAAATCTCCACTCGCCTGCTCGCATTTTGCGAGTGGAATTAAGAGGGGTGCGAGTATGTACAGGGCTGCACTGTGTCAGGAATGTAAAGTCAATGCGATCTGCCGCACACCGACTCGCAGCGAGGGCATTGCAATAGTCAAGTGCCTGGGACCGCCCCTCTCCCTCCCTCCTTGCAGCACATTCCGCCCCCCGAACTTGCAGGGCGGGCATTACAATAACAGAAGCCACCTGGGACTGCCCCTCTCTCCTTCCTTGCCACACATCCGCCCCCGCACTCGCTGTACGGGCATTACAGTAGTATTAGTCAGCTGCCTGTGACTGCCCCTCGCCCTTCCTCCTTGCCGCACATACTGCCCCCACTCACAGCGCGGGCATTACCAATGAATATTGTTAGCCGCCGCGACCACTCCAATATCCCTCCCTCCTTGCCGCATATCCCACCCCCCCCGCACTCACAGCGTGGGCATGGCAATAAAATTTGACAGCCACCTAGGACCGCCCCTCTCTCTCCTCCCTTGCCGCACATCTCCCTCCCCTTCAGCGCAGGCATTTGCAACAGGAATAGTGAGCCACCTGGGAACTCTCCTCTCCACCTCCCTGCTGCTGCACATCTAAGGAGTGGGGAGGTGCATATGTTTCAAGTCATTTCTAAGTGGGTAGGCTCAAACCCTCTTGGTCCACGATGCCTGACCCCCCTGGCTGCAGGAGAAAGGTAATCAAGACAGTGTGCTGTGATTGAGGGGGTTGGAGCTGGAGGCATTGAACCAAATGTGTGCTAGAAGAAAAGGGCGGGAGATTGAGAGCATAGATGTGCTAAATTAAGACAGGGGGGACTTAATTGGAGGCATAGGTATAATGGATTGGATGGGAATAGAATTAGAGGCATAGGTCTAAATCATACTTATGCCTTCAATTACACCCCCCCAACCTATCATACCTATACCTCCAATTTCACTGCATTGCATTGATGGGCAGGGCACTGGTGAAGTAGCACTGACGGGCACTGGTGAGGTTGCACTGATGGGCACTGGTGAGGTTGCACTGACGGCACTGGTGAGGATGCACTGACGGGCAGTGGTGAGGCTGCACTGGTGAAGCTGCATTGATGGGCAATGGTCAGGCTGCACTGATGGGCACTGATAAGGCTGCACTGATGGGCACTGGTGAGACTGCATTAATGGGCATTGGTGAGACTGCATTGATGGGCACTGGTGAAGCTGCATTAATGGGCACAGATCAGGCTGCACTGATGAGGCTGCATTGATGAGCACTGGTAAAGCTGCATTGATGGGCCCTGATCAGGCTGCATTGATGGGCACTGGTGAGGCTTTATTAATGAGCACTGGTGAGACTGCATTGATGGGCACTGGTGAGGCTGCATTGATGGGCACTGATGAGGCTGTATTGATGGGTCTGGTAAAGCTGCATTGATGGGCACTGGTGAGGCTGCATTAATGGGCTCTAGTGAGGCTTCATTAAAGGGGCACTGGTAAGACTGCATTGATGGGCACTGATGAGGCTGCACTGATAAAGTTGTTAATTTTAATTTTTGTAACTTGTTTCTGCATAAAACATTAAACAGTGTCATTTCATGAGATTATTTATAAGAGCGTGTTTAGAGGTGGGGTTATGGGCAGGGCGGGGCAGGGGTTTGGGTGGGGCAACTGGTGGCGAGTAACTCTTAAGGCTTGACTAGTAGCTTAGGACATGAAATTTTGAGCCCTGCTTTAGGGAAAGGTTCTTGCCTGCTTTTGCTTTTAGGGAGAGAAATAGGAGTCACTCTTGCTTCAGAAATCAAATTATACCAGCACTGCATATGTTACTGTGAGATACACCCTTTAGATTCTTTTCTTCTATTGTGCTATTCAAAAAACATCCATTTAGGGGAAAAAAATTGTGTTTGCAATGTTTCCTCCATATCTGTATGTGTGAGATAAACACTTTAGCTATTGTTCTATTCAAAAAACGCCCATTTAGGGCAAAAAAATATATTTTCCAGTGTTTCCTCCCGTGTTTAAAGTGTTTCCTCCAGTGTTTGCAGTGTTTCCTCCATATCTGTACGTGTGAGATAAACACTTTAGCTACTGTTCTTCTATTTTGCTATTCAAAAAACACAAATTTAGGGCAAAAACATATATTTTGCAGTGTTTCCTCCAGTGTTTGCAGTGTTTCCTCCATATCTGTACGTGTGAGATAAACACTTCAGCTACTGTTCTTCTATTGTGCTATTCCAGAGCCAATGTGGACAAGCTCACGTTCATTAAAATGAACCAGGCATGGATCCCACAGGACTTGTCTGTACCTTGTGCAGAATAGACACGTATACTGGCCTTACCCAGCCATTCTTGTATTTCAGATTTTTTTCACTCTTTTGGGGTGTACCCTAATTTAAAAAATAAATAAATTAAAAACAAAAATCTGTGTTGGCTACCTCGTCCTCCTCCACCACCGCTTCCACCTACACCGCCACATCCACCGCCACCTCAACCTCCTACTCCATATGGGCCTCGTCCTCCTTTTTAGAGACATTTTAGTACTGAAAAGTTCGGGTCCCCATTGACTTCAATGGGGTTTAGGTTCGGGGTCAAGTTCGGGTCAAGTTTGGGTCCCGGACTTTTTTCCGAAGTTCGGCCGAACCCGTCAAACCCGAGCATCCAGGTGTCTGCTCAACTCTACCAGCCACCCAAAGAACAATAATTTTACTTTGTCTCTGATCAACAGTCTAGGGATTGTCTTTTTTGTGTGATTTATTGCTCATAAAAATGGCTACACTATGTGCTCATGTGGCACATAGATTCGTCCTGTAAATTTAAGTCGTTCCCCTCTTTTTTTTTTCTCATTTTCCCTCTGAGTGAATCACGCTTGAGGATTACCCATGAGACACAACATCTGGGAAGCTTGCCTCGATTATCCCCTGGGAACCCCTTTTTTGGATTACCTGCATAAAGGACATAATTCTGAGGGAGAGACCAAGGAGGGCAGCCGGCCCATACAGGCTCTGAGGACCCCCCACTGTAAGGTGAGCTGTGGGTCTACACCAGTGGGTAAGCGTATTCAATCTACCTTTACCATATCGTTGTTTTGAAGTGGAGAAGTATATACAAGAATCGAGGGGATACTGTTCACTCATCTTATTTGGATAACAACTCTACAACACTTTTGTGTCTAATGGGATTACAGGGGTGATACCTCCATGTAACCCTGAGAATAATACACACCACTGTATATGGACTGCAGTTTTGACTATATACTCACTGTTTTATTGATATTTTTTGTTTGTTTGTAAATATACAAGACTAGTACTTATTTTCCATTTTTTGGCATGGTTTGTCACTACAAGATAACTGATTGTTTTATCACCATAGTTGGGGGGTACTCTGCTCCCTCAACACTTTACATGTTTAACAATGTCCTAATTGGACTCACTTTAGACCTGATGTGATATCTAGGTCAGATTCATTTTATATCACTGGGAGATCCCCGTTAAGGAGGACCTCTACTAGTTTGGCGCTGCACATTTTTTTCTATATTCATTCACAATTTTGTCCTATTGTTATGTTGGCTGCCTTACTATCTGTAACACTTATTTACACTCACGAATAATTGGGAGTAGCGCAATATAATTTTATTTATTAACTGTTGGACCGATTATTCACAAATTGAAGACATACAAAATAACCATCAATCTCCCTCGGTCTGGAGCTCCATGCAAGATTTTGTCTCGTAGGGTAAGGACGATCATGAAAAAAGTGAGGGATCAGCCCAGAACTACAGAGAAGGAGCTTCTGAATGATCTCAAGGCATTTGGGACCACAGTCACCAAACAAACCATTGGTAACACAATATGCCTCCATGGATTGAAATCATACAGCGCCCGCAAGGTCCCCTCCTCAAGAAGACACGGGTACAGGCCTGTCTGAAGTCTGCCAATAAACATCTAAATGATTCAGAGAAGGATTGTGAGAAAGTGCTGTGGTCAGATGAGACCAAAATTGAGTTCTTTAGCAATAACTTGACTTGCTGTGTTGGAGGAAGAACAATACTGTCTATGACCCTAAGTACACCATTCCTACAGTCAAGCACAGAGGTGGAAACATTATGCATTGGGGCTGTTTCTCTGCTAAAGGTACAGACCGACTTTGCTGAATTAAGGGGCCTATGAATGGGACCATGTATTGTAAAATCTTGAATGTGAACCTTCTTTCCGCAGACAGAACACTGAAGATGGGTCGTGGATGGATTTCAGCAAGACAGTGACCCAAAACATACCACCAAGGCAACAAAGGAGCGGTTTGAGAAGAAGCGCATTAAGGTCATGGAGTAGCCTAGCCAGTCTTCAGACCTTATTGGAGGAAGCTGAAACTTCGAGTTGCCAAGAGACAACCAAGAAACCTTAAGGATTTAGAGAAGATCTGTAAAGAGGAATGGGCCAAAATCCCTCCTGAGATGTGTGCAAACCTGGTCACCAACTACAAGAAGCGTTTTACCTCTGTGCTTCCCAGCAAGGGTTTCTCCACCAATTACTAAGGGCCCTTTCACTAGACACGTGCACTGCCGAAAAATTCTGAAATTCGGGAACGTCTGAAAATTCAAAAATTCTGAAATCTCGGAAATTTAAAAGTTCTGAAATTCGTTATTCAAAAATTCAGAAATTCAGAATTCGAAAATTCGGAATTCGGGAATTCCAAAAATTCGGAATTCGGGAATTCCAAAAATTCGGAATTCGGGAATTCCAAAAATTCGGAATTCGGGAATTCCAAAAATTCGGAAATTCTAAAATGCAATTTTTTAAATTTCCCATTTATGAATTTTAGATTTTCGAATCTTCCAATTTTCAATCTTCAAATTTCAAATTTTCAAATTTTCAATTTTCACATTTTCAATTTTCACATTTTCAATTTTCACATTTTCAATTTTCACATCATTTTCAAATTTTCGAAATTCTGAAGTCTGAATTTCCGAAATGCAAAAATTAGAAAATTTGGAAATTCGGAAAGTCGAAATTTTGGAAATCCGAAAATTAATTGCACATGATGACCCGTTCAGTAAATATCCGCTTGCTCAGCGGGGATCACACCATTGATCCCCGCTGAGCCGGCAGATGACAGGTCGGTAAGTGCACACTTATTTATGGAGCAGGGACCACCCTGTCAGATCTCCGCTCTCCTCTATGGGGGGATCGGATGAACACGGACCGTCTTTCCATGTTCATCCGATCCGCTCTGCAGACGAATGGAAAAATAGGACTTTCCTCCGTCTGCAGAAACGGAGCATAGCGGCGACCGATGACATCGGTTGTCAGCAGATGTTCATCCTCTGACACCTGCTATCTCATAGGGATACATGTATGTCCCTTTTTCATCGGTAAACGGATGGATAAAAAAACGGACATAGGGCACGTGTGAAAGAGGCCTAAGTCATGTCTTGCTTGGGGATCAAATATTATTTTACTCGCTAAATTGCAACTCAATTTATAACATTTGTATCATGTGTTTTTTTTTTAGACGTTTGTTTGATATTCTGTCTCTATAATTTAAAGTACACAAAGGGAGAGGCACCTCTTGGTGCAGATTTAGGACAAGTTTAATGTAAATAAAAGTACACAGGCAATTTAGTAAATTGCTAAATAATGGGTAGCATGGTAATACAGTGTGTACACAATTTTTTTACTGTGCATATAATATTATGCATATACAGCACATTACTTAAACATTGTGGGATATTGACTGTTCTAGTTCTCTGTGCCTTTACTTGTATATCATTTAAAATAGGGCCCTTTCACACGTCCGCCTCCGCTCGTCCATTTTTACAAGTCCGTAAACGGACTTGTAATGGTTCCCTATGGGATCGCGTCCGTTAGCGGATGATGCATTCGCTAACGTCCGCATAGATCCGCGTCTGTCTGGATCCGGTTTTCCGGACGGAAGAAAACCCTATTTTTCTTCCGTCCCGCGAAACGGATCGGATGAATACGGACAAACGGTCCGTTTTCATCCGATTCCCCATAGGGGAGAGCGGAGGAGAGACAGGGCGGTCCCTGCACAGTGTGTGGGGACCTCCCTGTCCGCCGACAGCTGAGCGGGGATCCCCGCTGAGCCGACGGACACACACGGTGCGGACTGAAAAACGGTCCGCTCCGTGTGAAAGGACCCTAACACCTATGATAAATTATAGACCCTTCATTTCTTTGAAAGTTTTCAATTTCTTTGCAAACTTACAAAATCAGCAGGAGATCAAATAATGATTTTCCCCACCGTAGTAATCAAGTAAAAAAGTAGCAGGTATTACAGTAGTGATAACTACTGCGTATAAAATTAAAATGTTATCAGAATAATAAAGTCTTCCTTCCAAACAAATAAATAAATAAATAAAAATAAAGAAGCAAGTTGCGCAAACCGTCATGACAGACACTGACTTGTATTGCAAAATAAAAAATGCTAACCTGATCATCTTCTTAATTTAATTTACTATCCTGAGTACTGTGACCACAGACCCCCATGCCAGCACCGTGTGGCCGGAAACCCACTGACTCGGGTGATAAACTTGATCCTGAAATTTGTAGAAACATTTCCTCAACATTAATCTGAAAATCCGTCAATTCCATGAAATCTGAAATGTTTACCATTACACAGAGCTTATCAAAATATTTTTCTTTCTTTTTTTTTTTCAGACAGCATCCAAATTTTCTTTTTGTTTATTCCATTATTAGTGTTTTTGTACTGGAGTTTTTATTACGATTCTAAATTGGATTCTAAATAGGAAAGAGTCCAAAATGTTAAACTGTTTATTTAAACGTATAAGGTTACTAAGCCTTCTTCTCTCCCTCCCTTTCTGACCAGTACATCAAATTACATATGATATGCTGCTTTTTTTTAAATGTAAACACAAAATAGTAGTACATGTTTTTTATGGGGAGGTTATGAGCAGAGATGTTTCGTAATATGCCTAAGAAAGGGTTGTTAAAGAGGAACTAAAGGCACCTTTCCAACTGTGCCTTCGCTGCCTCTTCATTGGCCGGTGCATGATGACATCACTCCTACTTGTGTACAGGAGCTAATGATTCTGGTGCACAGGATTGGGCCAGCCGCTGTAAGCTCTTCTGAAATAAAAAGCCTGCCTGCTCACAGTGAGGTTCCACTTTAACCACTTAGCGACCGCCCTATAGCAGTTTTATTGCTACAGGGCGGGCGCTGTGTGCAGGAGCACGTTTAAAAAACTAAGCAAAAGTGTAAACCCAACACTTTTGTGTTTGCCCCTCTTTATCATGAGCTGAACGGAAGATCTACATCTTTTTCTATGTACACAAAAGGCCTATTTCTCTCAAATATTGTTTATAAATTTGTGTTAGTGAGCACTTCTCCTTTGCCGAGATAATCCATCCCCCTCACGGGTTTGACAAATGAAGGTACTGATTAGACAGCATGATTATTGCACAGGTGTGTCTTAGGCTGGCCACAATTAAAGGTCACTCGAAAATGTGCAGTTTTACTGTATTGAGGGGGGTCTGGGGGGGTCTGAAAACCAGTCAGTATCTGGTGTGACCAACATGTGGCTCACGTAGTGCAGCATATCTCCTTCACATAGAGTTGATCGAGTTGTTGATTGTGGCCTGTGGAATGTTGTCCCATTCCTCTTAAATGGCTGGGCAAAGTTGCTGGATATTGGCAGGAACTGGAACACGCTGTCGTATACGCCAATCCAGAGCATCCCAAACATGCTCAATAGTCCTTGCAAAAACTTGTATGTTTTCAGCTTCCAGGTATTGTGTACAGATTCTTGCAACATGGTGCCATGCATTATCATGATGCAACATGAGGTGATGGTTGAGGATGAATGGCACAACAATGGGCCTCAGGATCTCGTCACGGTATCTCTGTGCATTCAAAATGCCCTAAATAAAATGTACCTGTGTTTGTTGTCAATTGCATATGCCTGCTCATACCATAACCCCACCGCCACCATGGGCCACTCAATCCACAACGTTGACATCAGCAAACCGCTCACCGCTCAGACGGACTTTGTCCATCGGAAATTTCGACCGTGAGTATGCACCATCTAACTTTTTTCCAAGGAATGTTCTTTTTTACATTGGAATTTCGATGTTAGTTTGGCCAGGCGAAAACGCCTGATCGTGTGTACGGGGCATGAGGTTATATGGATGGAACTACCATTTACCATATGAGAGGAGATCTTTCCAAGTCTGACTTCTAAGATGTTATACGGATGGAACTACTATTTACCATATGAGAGGAGATCTTTCCAAGTCTGACTTCTAGGAGGTTATATGGATGGAACTACTATTTAACCTATGAGAGGAGATATTTATAAGTCTAACTTCTAGGCGGTTTTATGGATTGAACTACCATTTACCATAAGAGAGGAGATCTTTCCAAGTCTGATTTCTAGGAGGTTATATGGATGAAACAACTATTTACTATCTTTAACAAGTGAGTTTTCTGTTCTATATATTAGACAAGTCAGTGTGCATTTTTGTTTAAGGTGGAGATGACATAGGGTGTTATTATTTCATTGGTAGAGGATCAATAATTCCAGAAACCACTTTATCACTGGACTTTCTTTGTTACCTATCATGGCATATTTTTTCTTATGGGACTTATATTAAATTATATCCAATTATTTTTTATGTATGTTGGGCGCTGCATTTCTGTATTTATCGTCCAGAGTGTTTTATGTATATCCACATTTATTGCATGCAGCTCTTTCTTACCATTAAGCGCTGACATACTACTTTTTCAGAAAGTGACGAATCCTTACTTCTGCAGGTGAATGGAGCTGGGGGGGGGGGGGGTTAAAGTAAAGATGATATGGGGCAATTAAGTGAACCTATTGCTTTGAAATGCACAGCTTCACTTAAAAAGCCTTTATATAAAGCTGACTGTCTTGGTGTTCAGTCAACAATTATGTTGATTATTAATCTGATCACTACTAAAATTAAATGTATGGCTTTCCTCTGACAGATCCTCGTCTGCTGGGTGGTACATGACACCGCTGTGCCTGTGATGTGCATTCCTGTGTTTGGAAATGTTACTTTGGAATAGGACTTGGCATGTCATTTAGAGGATGGATAATCAGTTTGCCCACAAATATGAAACAGGCAAGTTTTGCTGCTCAATGACAGCAAATGGCTGATTTCCCAACATACCCATAATCCCTCCCACTCACAAACTTTCCAAAATATGTAATTTAATTACCGGGATTAAGAAATCAATCTTACTGCCATCACTTAACAAATGTGGCTATATGCTATAGATCTTCATAAGAAAAGCTTCATGGGTGGTTGAATATTGAACCAATATATATTTCCTGACATTATAACAATATACATTTTTCTAAGATGTAAATTAAGACAGTATTCCTTCCATAAATATACATTTATTATATGCCAGCTTTTTGTTTTTTATATATATTTTCACTTAGTGATCTGCTCAGCAATATTTTGCATGTACTGGGTCTCTCCACTCTGGATGGAGGAGCAAAGGAGACATCTTTGGACCACAACATTGTCAGTCTAGGGAGAGAGTAGTATTAGATTTCTAGCAGATTTAGATGGACCTGACCAACAAATTAAAGCCATACTCCAGTTTGCACTTTTTAAGAAGTTACAGCAACGTTTTTTTTTTCCTTTTGGGATAACTGTTTTACATCTGTTAAGGTAGTTGAAAACTTACTGGCCTGATACTCAGGTGAAAATGAAGCTAAAAAAACAAACAAAAACAAATGCAGCCACCACATTTATGAATTTGTTAGCTGCAATAGATATTTTGGTTTTGGGTTTAAATTGTTTGTAAATATTGAACCTCTTCTTCCCGGGTCCCCTGCTGACTCTCCTGGCTCCTCCCCTACACCGAGTGCCCCCGTAGAAAGACACATTCTTTGGGGACACTTGTGTGGACTAGTTCCCAAGCCCCTCTGTCTACAGGGAGTGCAGAATTATTAGGCAAGTTGTATTTTTGAGGATTAATTTTATTATTGAACAACAACCATGTTCTCAATGAACCCAAAAAACTCATTAATATCAAAGCTGAATATTTTTGGAAGTAGTTTTTAGTTTGTTTTTAGTGTTAGCTATTTTAGGGGGATATCTGTGTGTGCAGGTGACTATTACTGTGCATAATTATTAGGCAACTTAACAAAAAACAAATATATACCCATTTCAATTATTTATTTTTACCAGTGAAACCAATATAACATCTCAACATTCACAAATATACATTTCTGACATTCAAAAACAAAACAAAAACAAATCAGTGACCAATATAGCCACCTTTCTTTGCAAGGACACTCATGCAGCCTGCCATCCATGGATTCTGTCAGTGTTTTGATCTGTTCACCATCAACATTGCGTGCAGCAGCAACCACAGCCTCCCAGACACTGTTCAGAGAGGTGTACTGTTTTCCCTCCTTGTAAATCTCACATTTGATGATGGACCACAGGTTCTCAATGGGGTTCAGATCAGGTGAACAAGGAGGCCATGTCATTAGTTTTTCTTCTTTTATACCCTTTCTTGCCAGCCACGCTGTGGAGTACTTGGACGCGTGTGATGGAGCATTGTCCTGCATGAAAATCATGTTTTTCTTGAAGGATGCAGACTTCCTTCTGTACCACTGCTTGAAGAAGGTGTCTTCCAGAAACTGGCAGTAGGACTGGGAGTTGAGCTTGACTCCATCCTCAACCCGAAAAGGCCCCACAAGCTCATCTTTGATGATACCAGCCCAAACCAGTACTCCACCTCCACCTTGCTGGCGTCTGAGTCGGACTGGAGCTCTCTGCCCTTTACCAATCCAGCCACGGGCCCATCAGTCTGGCCCATCAAGACTCACTCTCATTTCATCAGTCCATAAAACCTTAGAAAAATCAGTCTTGAGATATTTCTTGTCCCAGTCTTGACGTTTCAGCTTTTGTGTCTTGTTCAGTGGTGGTCGTCTTTCAGCCTTTCTTACCTTGGCCATGTCTCTGAGTATTGCACACCTTGTGCTTTTGGGCACTCCAGTGATGTTGCAGCTCTGAAATATGGCCAAACTGGTGGCAAGTGGCATCTTGGCAGCTGCACGCTTGACTTTTCTCAGTTCATGGGCAGTTATTTTGCGCCTTGGTTTTTCCACACGCTTCTTGCGACCCTGTTGACTATTTTGAATGAAACGCTTGATTGTTCGATGATCACGCTTCAGAAGCTTTGCAATTTTAAGAGTGCTGCATCCCTCTGCAAGATATCTCACTATTTTTGACTTTTCTGAGCCTGTCAAGTCCTTCTTTTGACCCATTTTGCCAAAGGAAAGGAAGTTGCCTAATAATTATGCACACCTGATATAGGGTGTTAATGTCATTAAACCACACCCCTTCTCATTACAGAGATGCACATCACCTAATATGCTTAATTGGTAGTAGGCTTTCGAGCCTATACAGCTTGGAGTGAGACAACATGCATAAAGAGGATGATGTGGTCAAAATACTCATTTGCCTAATAATTCTGCACTCCCTGTATTGACAGCAGGAGACTGTTGCCCCCTACTCCCTCGCAACTGTTTTTTATTGACAGCAGCAGAAGCCATTGAGGGGAGAGAAGAGCTGCAGATAGTCACAGCTCTGGATTGAATGAGGACTCAGGTAAGAAAAAGTAGGAATCAGTGGGGATACTGATGCCTAAACATTTGTAATGTCAATACAAGGAATACATTAGGGTAAAAAATGTTTAGGCGTTATAACCACTTTAATACTGCTTTAAGAATCAAACCTGTATTTAAATTGTAGAACGGTAAAGCCAATTGTGGGTTATTGCATAATTTAGCTGCTCAGGCCATTGTAAAATGACGGCCCTATTGTTCTGGGAGTAACGTCATATGAGGTCCTTCCCAGAACATGCCTCTCGTTCGCCCTGTGTGCCACGCTCTGGCGTGATCTGTCACCTGCTGTGTCTATAGGACACAGCCAATGACAGATCACTGTGCCGTGCAGCTGTAAGTGCCATGTGATCGCAGCAGATAATATGACACTTGTACACAATGAAAGGCTTTGATTCATGTCTTTCATTGTGTGCTATTGTGATGAGATATGTGATTGGTCACAGTGATCACATGGTACAGACAGGGTCAATCACAGCCTATCTGTACCATGTGATTAGCTGAGGCCAATCACAGCTAATCACACTGAATGAATAATGTTTTCATTCAGAAAAAATGGTTGCTTATAACTGTAAAATTCTGAGTTCTAAGCAATCACAGCATATGTAAAAAAAATATTGTAGAAAAAAAAAAAAGTAATAATAATAAAAAAATTAACATACTGTCACCAGTTAGTGTCCCTGATCACTGACCATGCCAGTTATATGATTATGCTGTACTGCACTGGTTACAGTATGTAAAAGAAAGACACAATTGTTTTCAATTTCTCAATTTTACAAAAATTGTGACAGAAAATGACAACTTAAAAAAACAGGCCACGCCTCTAAATACCTTGGACTGCCTTCTTTCCAAAACAGGGTAATTTGGGAAATATTTGTACTGTTCTGGCAATATCGGTCCTCAAGAAATGAGTACATCAGGATTGATCAAAAGATTGAGCAAAGAATAAAAACCCCAGTGGTGATTAAATACCACCAAAAGAAAGCTCTATTTTATATAAAAAAAAATATCAAAAAAATTCAAAGTGTGACAATGCTGAAAGTTCAAAATTGGCCTGGGCAGGTAGGGGGTAAAAGTTGCCGGTATTGAAGTGCACATAAACCCAAAAGTGAAAATAAAACCTATGATAGATCACATTTCTCTTTGTACATCTTCTTGTTTTGCCTTTAATAGAGGTTACAATCCTGCGGGTTACCTGCACTGAGCCATAGACCCCTTTGACACGGTCAGTCCGACCCAATTGGACCCTCCATTCACCTCTAAGGAGTAGCACATGTAAATGGACTTCTGTCCGTTTACAAACGCCTACCTCCAATCCAATCCACAAAAAAAAGTGGGCTCTATAGAGTAGAGTGGGCTGCCATACAACCGCTCCGCTCACTGTGGCCCGCACCCCTGGTGTAGAGCATTGGCAGGGATGCCTATAACTTAACTTCAAGCACTGAAAAGACATCTGGGGAAAGCTGTTGTCCATTTACACAAGAAATCTAGGAAAATCTTATCTGCAAACTGAATAATGTAACCATTGATAGAAGAAGGAGAAACCAGATTGTTTCGTCAGTTTTTTTAAATCATGGCTGACAGCAGATTGCAATGCAAAGTTAGTCTATAACAATACTGAATTTCAGAATGGCTGGTGGAACAATTATATGTGTTATAATAGCTTTTGGACGAGACTGAAATTTGCCTTCAATGGGAACACTTTTGTTGAATGCATATTGTATCGACGGAGGAGTATTGGGAGCTGTTTAAAATTATTTTTTGAAGTGTTTTGCATACCGTTTTTTGCCGGTGTATAAGGCGACCGGGCGGATAAGACGACCTCCTAATTTTATTTATTTTTTTAAAGATTTTTTGCCTGTATTTACCACAGGGGTGTATTTAGGTTTTGTGCTGCCCTAGGCCTGACGAAACTCGCGCACCCCCTACTTTATATATGACGCACCCCTTCCTTTTTAAGACCCGCCCTGTCATTTTCATGAGAGGAGGACAGAGGGACAGGGTGGGATGAGGACAGAGGGACAGGGTGGCATGAGGACAGGGGGACAGGGTGGGATGAGGACAGGGGGACAGGGTGGGATGAGGACAGGGGGACAGGGTGGGATGAGGACAGGGGGACAGGATGGGATGAGGACAGAGGGACAGGGTGGGATGAGGACAGAGGGACAGAGCATCTTTTAATTTGGGCTGAGAGTGTGGTATGGGGATATGTGCTGGCCTGGGGAGTGATTTGAGAGGGAATCAGACCCCCCACTAGCACATATCTTCTTTCCTCCCAAATACTTCCCATGCCAGCACATATCCCCATACCACCCTCTCCTCTCCCATCACTTCATTTGTTCACCTCTTATCTGCCTGCCCCCCTCCTGGTTACTGTGTCCTCTCTCACTGAAGTTCTCACATACCAGCAGCACGGCTCTCTCACTGACTGCCGCCCCCCGCAAAGTGCCGCCTTAGGTCTGGGCCTTGTCGGCCTAGGCCATAATACAGCACTGATTTACCATATAAGACAACCCCCCTTCCGAGGCTTCTGACGCTTGATATTTCTTCATACTCTTCTTCATTCTTGCTGGAGTTGGAGCCAATCACAGCGAGAGATGTATTCTATTAATGAATACAAAGCCTGCTTGGATTGGCAGAGGCTGTAACATCATCAACCCACGCCTCTCTGACTCTCAAAGCCAATCCGAGCAGGCTACTGTATGTAGCCTGCTCGGATTGGCAGAGGTTGTTACTCCAATCCTAGCAGGCTCTGTATTTATTTGAATACATCGCTCACCGGGATTGGCTAAGCGGTATAAATTGTATGTAGCCGAAACTACAGACAGTATTACTACACATCCAGCAGGCATCCGAGCAGCTGACCCAGCGCATAAGACGACCCCTTCTTTTTGGCCAGTTTTTTTAAGTGTAAAAGGTAGTCTTATACACCAGCAAATACAGTACATACAGTGCAATCAGAAAGTATTTACAGAGCTTCACTTGTCCACATTTTATTATGTTACAAACTTATTCCAAAATTAATTAAATTCATTATTTTTCTTGAAATTCTAATAACAATACCCGCTTATAATGACAATGTAGAATAAAACATTTAAAAAAAAACACCCACAATATATATATATATATATATATATATATATATATATATACACATATGTAGCATCACCCCCGGAGGATCTGCTGGTTTGTTTTGGGTGGCACATTTACCTCGTGGCTCTTCCGAATTCCTAGGGGTGCATGATGCATTTAGTAGAAGTAAAGTAATGTCCGCAACAGGTGCTCTTTGCTGCGCTCTTTATTACCCAGCCGGGTAAAAACAATAAAACTTGTGGTGAGGAAAGTAAAGTTAAAGGAAGAAAGGAGAATAGCAGATTCAGGCGTGATCATAGGAAACAGTCCTGCTCCTACTTGTAACACTTCTTTGCGCCACTCCTGCTTGTGTGGGTTCAGCGTACCTGGACAGGCCTCTCTCCCTGACCTGGCAGCTGGAGTATAACTCGAACAATTGTAGGATAAAGTCTCTGCCACAGACCCTCCTAAATGGACGTCAGGGAGACACCTCTGCCACAGGCCCTCTCTGATTTGTAGTTACAGAGGAAATCCTCCTTAGGTGAATTAGGCCTGGATCTCCTTCTTTACATCGCCCGGGTACTGACTGACAGGTGATCAATCCCTCCGTGTACGGCTACCTCGATCCCCGCTGGTTTGTCCAGGCCCTTTTGGACTGTCAGCCTCTCAATGGCGCTCCTCAGACAGACTCCCCACTGAACAGCAATACAGCTTGGGATCCTCAAAGGTGGTAACCCAGCCGCTCACTCGGTCCCCGTCGCTGCTCAGATGTTCCGGGCCATTGTGGCCCCAGAGCCAGGAACACCGCGTAGCAAGCACGCCCCGGCCAGGGAGGCCATAACGCTGGGGCGCCGTGATGTGGCCACCCTAAAGGTGGGTGCTACAATGGACGAAGGAGAACCCAGAACTAATGGCGTCTGCCCCATAAATACCCTCCCCCAGCATGCACAGCGAGGCTATATCCTCCTGATTGGCTGCTGGGGAAGAGCACCCAAACCTTGACTCCACTGCTGCCATCTACTGCACAGGGGTGGGAAGTACACCCCAGCACAATAGAATGAGCTCACAGCACAGCCAAGCCGAGACAGAGACCCTGATTTTAACATAACAATTTGGATCAGAGTTTAACTACACTCTGATCTCCCTCTAAATTTAAATAGCACCGGTACTATAAAGTAACCAGGCACTACATATATATATCCATTTTTTTTGTAAAATGTGAAATATGTTACACCAAGTAAATAGATACCTAATATGTGCCATTTTAAAATTGCACACGCTTGTGGAATGGTGACAAACTACAATACATAAAAATCCAAAGATGATGTTTTAAAAGCCTTTACAGGTTACATGTTTAGAGTTACAGAGGAGGTCTAGTGCTAGAATCATTAAACTCATTTCAACGTTCACTGCGATACCTCACCTCACCTCATATGCGTGACTTATGCCGCATACACACGATCGAAATTTCCACAAGAAAATCTGATGTGAGCTTTTGGTCGGAAATTCTGACTCTGTGTAGGCCCTATCGGAATTTTTCTGTTGGAATTTCCGCCAAGAAAAATTTGAGAGCAGGTTCTCAAATTTTCCAACTGGAAAAGTTCTTGTTGGAAATTCAAATTGTCTGTATGCAATTCCGACGCACAAAAAAAAAAAAAACACTTATGCTCGGAATCAATTAGACGCATGCTCGTAATCATTGAACTTCATTTTTCTCGGCTCATCGTAGTGTTGTACATCACGCGTTCTTGGTGGTCGAAATTGTGTGTGACTGTGTGTATGCAACACAAGTTTAAGCCAACATTCCGTCGGGAAAAAAATCCACGGTTTTCTTGTCGAACTTCCGATCGAGTGTAGGTGGCATTACGCATGTATTCGATTCTGTGCGTGAGCGCGGAGGGATGGGGAAACTTTATTTTATTTTATACATTTAACTTTTTTATCACTTTTATTTCTATTACAAGAAATGTAAACATCCCTTGTAATAGAAATAAGGATGACAGGGCCTCTTTATGGAGAGATCCAGGATCAAAAAGACCCCAAAACTCTTGGCTCAGCGAGCCGCTAAGATCCTGATCCAGCTGCCCCTTCCACGCGGCCTTACTGTTGCTGAAGCTGAGCAGTGCAGTAGGGACACTGCCTGAGCATTTTGCCAGAATGCTCTGGGGGGTCTGACTTCCCCCTTATCTACACCCCTGCATGGAGAAGGGGCGAATAATGTGGTAGTGGGAAATGACTTGTAACAGGGTGAGTGGGCCTGATGTACATCTGAGAGCCCTGTTCCCCATTAGGTCCACTTTTGAGTGACAGCACATAGCACTGGGTGGATTAGAAAGCTGCTGTTGCACTGAATAGCAGCTATGGATTCGCTTACTGCTGTGCGCTGTCAATTAGCACTGTCAATCAAAAGTGCAGCCTGCCCACCCCTAGTATAAAAATCCTCAGCCATACTATACCTGTCAGTGTGAATTGTGGGCAGTTCTTTAAGAATTTGTGACAGGTACATGAAACGGGTGCAAGCACCAGCACTTTTAGAATTCTAAAGGGTGCCTGTGACACCCCTTATGTACTTACTCATCGTTTGTTTGGATTTAGTAAAGGCAAATAGATTGTGCTCTCTGCAAGTGCAACTTCAGTTACACTCATTTTCCCCACAGCTTAGTAAACACGGTAAAGCTTCACTTTGTAAAATGTAATGTATTCTTTGTGTAGCGGACTGCTCCTGTTGGGCAGGCGCTGCTTAAAATTTAGAGGGGGTCTCAGTGTAATTTTGACTAAATTTAGCCTCTGTTCCAGCCATGGCTGTGCTGGGAGTAACCACCAATGTTCGCCTGGGGGTGTTATTACCACTACAGGCCAAGGATGGCAGCAGCAGAGTCAGGGTGTATTGGGTGTCCCTCTCGGCAGCCACTCAGTGGGGGTGATTGTCCCGCTGTGCATGTTGGGGAGGGGTACTTAGGGAACAGACGCCACTGGACCGGGGTCGTCGGCCCGCCTGGCCGGGGGTGCGTGTTCCTGAAATCCTGGCTCCAGGACCACGTTGGTCCGGGGTTGTGATCTGTCTAAGTAGGCTCAGTAGTAAGACTGGGGCCTGCGCTTCAAGGTGATCCTGTGCTGTCCGTCCTAGAGGGAGGAAGCCGCTTGATAAGGGAAGCCAGGAGAGGACTTATCTTGGAGAGGACCATGCCAGAGGCTGGTAACTCGGGAGGAGGCCTGAAAACTTAATCGAAGGATGCACCATACACTGAGAGGCTCGATGGAGATCGCCTGTCAGATCTGAGTTCTACAGAAGTGAATCTGGAGAGATCCGGGTGCTGAATCCTGTGTTAAGGGATTCTGAACCGAAAGTATCTCCTCATAAGAGAAGGTCTGTGGCAGAGACTCTGTGCGCCATTCCGTGCGCCACTCCGGCTGCTAGCCCTGTGAGAGGGACCTATCCAGGTGAGCAATACCCACTCTGGCTAGAGTGGCGAGGAGAACTGTTTGCTGGAAGCAGTAGTGTTTCCTAATTGATATTATACACCTGAACCTACCTACCTATTTACCCTTTCACCCCTCCAACCACTTCTTCTTTCCTTACCAAGTTCTGCAAATAAATCTTATGCCACGTACACACTCGTTTTTCGGGTTCTAAAAAATGTTTTTTTTTATGTCATTAAAAACGATCATGTGTAGGCTTCAGAGCATTTTTCGGGGTATAAAAAATGGGCAATTTTTTTTCCAGACATGCTCTAATTTTTTCACAACGTTTTTCAGGTTGTAAAAAATGGTCGTGTGTGGGCTTTAACGACGTGAAAAATCCGTGCATGCTCAGAAGCAAGCTATGAGACAGGAGCGCTCGTTCTGGTAAAACTAGCGTTCGTAATGGAGTAAGCACATTCATCACGCTGTAACAGACAGAAAAGTGCGAAACGTCTTTTACTAACACAAAATCAGCTAAAGCAGCCCAAAGGGTGGCGCCATCCGCATGGAACTTCCCTTTTATAGTGCCGTCGTTCGTGTTGTACGTCACATCGCTTTGCTAGGGCATTTTTTTTAGAGCATTTTTTTTCATGATCGTGTATAGGCAAGGCCGTTTTAATGATCGGGTTGAAAAAAACATTGTTTTTTCTAGATTCTTAAAAACGTCATTTTTTAGAACCTGAAAAACGTTCGTGTGTACGCGGCATTAGAAAAAGAAGTGTAAAGTGTGGACATTGAACTTTTTCAACTCTCTTCTACTACCCTGGACGGCGAAGATATAGAGGTAACATGCTGCCCGAAATACTCAGTAGCTCCCCCGGGGGTAGTGCTACATTTGTAAAAAATACCCAATCAACTGCAAGGAAAACAAAAACAAATCAGCATTTTTGTTCGCACATGATTGGATTATGGAAATCAGATCTGGGGAAAATAAGTGCACACAGTCTGGGGGAGATTTACTAAAACTGGTGCACACAGAATCTGGTGGAGCTGTGCATATGAAACCAATCAGGTTCCAACTTCAGCTTGTTGAATTAGGAAACATAGAAAAGTGACTGCAGAAAAAGACTAGGGGGTAGATTCATGTAGATCAGCGGATCTTTTGATCCGCGTGATCTATCTTTTTTACGATCCGCCTGCGCCAGTTTTTGAGGCAAGTGCTGTATTCAGAAAGCACTTGCCTCGTAATTAGCCCTGGCGGATCGTAAATCCCCCGGCGGAATGCAAATTCCGCGGCTAGGGGGAGTTTACTATTTAAATCACGCGCGTCCCCGCGCCAATCGTACTGCGCATGCGCCGCCGGCAAAATTTCCCAGCGTGCATTGCTTTAAATGACGTCGCAAGGACGTCATTGTTTTCGATGTTAACGCAATTAACGTATGGCCGTATTCCCGGACGACTTACGTAAACGACGTAAAAAATTCAAAACTCGACGCGGGAACGACGGCCATACTTAACATAGGATCCGCCGCACTTACCCCGCATATAGCAGGGGTAACGATCCGCCGGAAAAAGACGAACGCAAACGACGTAAAAAAAAGCGACGGCCGGGCGTTCGGTTCTGAATCGGCGGTTCTCCTCATTTGCATATTCGTCGCGTAGAAAAAAAGAAGCGCCACCTAGCGGACGGCGGGAGAATGCAGCCTAAGAACCGACAGTGTAACTCACTTACACCAGTCGGCTCTAAGGGAGATCTATGCGGAACCTGATTCGAGGAATCAGCCGCATAAATCTGAGCGTCGGATCTCACAGATCCGACGGTGTATCAGTAGATACACCGTCGGATCTGTACATGAATCTACCCCTAGAAGTCCATCAAGTCTGCCCATATATTTATTTTTGTTTTTTAACAGCAAAAAAATAATCTTTGACCATAAAACCTAGAATCTGATTTGTTACTATGCATAGCAGATTCTGTGTGCACCAGTTTTAGTAAATCTCCCCTACTATTTGCCTTTAATAAATCCACCTGAATGTCTTCTGCAATAAAACATTTTTACCTGCCTGCTTGCAAACTTCTTTTGAACGTAAACTGAACTTAGTGTACATTCTCGGGATTCTTAGGTGCTTAGATATATTAACTTTCATGCGCGGTAGTTATGTCATCCAGCCTAGCCAATCAAGATTGCCAAAAATGCGGACCCTAGAAGAAGTCCAGGTGCAAATATCAGCGCTGAAGAGAGAGTCTCACTGTTGAAACTAAATTGGCTTTAACATCTTTTGCTGGATTTCATTTATTGGGAGCAGAATAAGTGTGATGTTTTATGGAGTTAAAGTGTATCTCAACCCAAGAATGAACATTTCATGTACTGCAGCCAACCAATTCTTAGATGTAGTCAGGGTCGTCTTTAATATTGATTGGATCCTGGGCAAAAATGTTCTTGGGCCCCTGAGCTGAACTAGCCAGGTCACATAATATTGACAGCACACATGTGGGCGTCTATACAGGCTGCAGTGGAAATCTCCTCCTACCTGAACTCTCAGGACTGGAGAAACTGTGCAGTTTATCACAGATCAGCCAAAAAGGTATATAGTAGCAATATTTTAATGTAAAAAGAAGATTTATAAGCTGTGGGCAGGCAGATTAACTATTTTCATATTACTGGATTTAGTAACACTTTAATAACCACAGTTGCAGGCAGGACCTTAAAACATGCCCCTATTTCATCCCAATGGGCAGCCTTCGGTATAGGTGATGCTCAAATGACCTCTATTTACATATGAATACCACTGCTATTTGCATATAAATGCCAGCATTTACATGTAAACACAGGGGGCCAGATTCACATACACTTAATATTGCGCTGCGTAATCGAAATACTCTACGCTGCCGAATTTCACCGGGCTCTACACCGAATCATGGTAGATTTTTGCCCGTACGCTACGGCGGCGTAGTCTATTTCTCGCCGCGTAATCAAAATTCGCAATTGGGGGGCGTGAAGCATTTAAATTAAGCGCATCCCCGCGGCGATCGAACTGCGCGTGCTCCGTTCAGAAATTTCCCGCCGTGCATTGCGGGAAATCACGTTGTTACGTCATTCGTTGTTTGAGTAGCGGCGTTTACGAACATTCCTATTCCTGGACGACTTACGTAAAAAATAATAAAGGACGTCGGAAAACGTAGAAATTCGACGCGGGAACGACGGCCATACTTAACATGGGCTGTCTAATATTAGAGCAGCAAAAAGCTGGTATAGTGTTACGTAAAAAAAAGATGACTAAAGGTGCCGTAAGAGATTGCGATTGAAGATCGTAATTTCTGGGATCGCCGGCAAAAGCTCATTAGCATACCCCGACGCGGAAAACGACGGGAAGTCCAACCAGTGGCCGCAATTTTATTGCAGCGTAGATCCGAAGGCGTACGAACACGTAATCCAGTCGAATTGAAGCCCGCAGCCGTCTATTCATGGTTTGAGCTTTCCGACTAGCTAAAAAACGCGCTTAATTTGAAATTACTCCAGTCTAACACTAGTGTTTAACGGAATACGCCATATTCGATTTTGCGATATATCACGAATATATAGAAGAATATTCGAGAAATATTCGCTAAAATCGAATATTCGTGATATTGTGTCCAAATAACAATATTGCGAAATTTCGCTAATGCGAATGCGAAATTGATTGCGAAATTCTCGTCAACACGCGAAAACGGAGATCATTTCCTGGATTATAAACTAATATGCACTAAACACTAACTCTACTTACACAAACTTATATGACTAAACTAAAGCTAATTTTTTTTTTTTTATATACAAAACACAGAAGGGCAGAGAAAGTATTTGCGAATATTCGGCAACATAAAAGGATCGCCTCAGCTACTCGGCCCAGGGTCTCTAATCATACCAGCAATGCTTTTAGACGTCGATGGAGATCACTAGGATGTGATCTGTTTTAAAAATAAATTTGAAAAAATACGAATATTCGCAATATCGAATATTCACCGCGATATTCGTTTTATTCGCGAATACTCGAATATGCAATATTCGTGAGCAACACTATCTAACACTAGTTAGACAGGCGTAATCGCTCTGTGAATCTGGCCCACGGTCTTTAGATGAGTCATCTGTACATAACATTAGGGCAGAGCTGGGCAGGATTAGTAACAGAGCTTTACACTGAGATATCGGGACACAGCACATGACTAAAACCTCAAAGGAGGGAATTTAAACTTGGATAGTTGGCAAGTATGAGGCAGCTGCTTTGGGCCCCATAACAATGACAGAGCCCAGGGAAGCTGCTCCTTTTCCTTTGTTTATGCTTTATTTCCTTTATTTTGACCTTGTGATCCTGCCAGTAAGTCTGTTATTTTCCATCTTTCTTTAACAGACCAATGCTACTGTCCAAATGTGTCTCCTCCATCTAAAGTGGAGACACCTGAAGAAACTGGCCAGACCACCAGGTGAAAAGAAAGGAAAAAAGAAACTAAATAAAGTAAACCTTTGCAGCCACCACATTTTAGGATTCATAATCTGCATTATATTACATTTTTGTTTTTGGGTTTAGGTATACTTTGATTAGGGGTGCTGATCAGATGGCTCATATCAGAAGTGTAGCATCTAGAACAGTGGTTCTAAACTCCTCTCCTCAGGAACCAATTAGGCCCCTTTCACACTCACATGCAATCCGTTTTCACGGACTCCGCTTGCTCAGCAGGGATCGCTCCACTGATCCCCGCTGTGCTGACGGATGACAGGTCTGTCTCTGCTCACTGTGCAGAAACTGACCTGTCAGATCTCTGCTCTCCTCTATGGGGAGATCGGATGAAAATGAGCCGCTTGTCTGTTTTCATCCGATCTGATCCACCAGATGGATGGAAAATAGGACCACCATCTGCATGAACGGTCCGGTGCTTGCCTCCAAGGCAACCCCCACCCCTGCATACGATTGGATGGAGGGTGGGGGGGCAGGGAAAGCCTCAGATGGGTTTGGCTTTTGTACAAACACACCCAAGCTCTTTTCCTGAGCCCTGCATATAGTGAGCCTCCATTGTCCTGCCTCCTCTAAATCCATCCAAAGTGCTTGTGGGATGGACGAGAGTGGAGGGCTGGCGGGTATTAGGGCCAGAACATGCTGCTTTGCTGTGCTACTCTGCATTTGGTAACAACTTCTGCACCCTCCTGATCCCACAGTACTATTCTTTCCTGGTCCCCAGTACCTTACTCTTCTGAACACCTAATACCATGCCCTCCTGACCCCCCAGTACCATACACTCCTAACTTCCCAGTGCCGTGACATCCTAATCCCCCAGTACCATACTCTTCTGACCTTCCAATACCATGCCCTCCTGACCACCAGTCCTTCTGACCCCCCAGTGCTGTACCCTCCTGACCCCCCCAGTGCAGTGCCCTCCTGACCCCCCAATACCATACCCTCCTAATCCCCAGCACCATGCCTTTCTGAACCCCCAGTACCATTTCCTTTTGGCCCCCCAATACCATACCTTAAATACCCCCTCTAAGTTCTGTGCCCTACTGACCTCCCCCCCCCCGATACCACATCCTCCTGCCCCCCCCCCAGTATTGTGCCCTCCTAAACCCCCCTGTTCTCTGCCCTGTTGATCTTTATTCACTGCTTTTCATACTGCTCATCTCTGTATACTTCTCTTCATCCTAGTGACCTTTGCACATTGCCTTACATCCTACTACTAATGTCTGTACACTGCCATACCTTTTACTGACCTCTGTACACTGCTCTACATATCTACTGACCTCTGAACACTGATCTACATTATACTGACTTCTGGACACTGCCCTACCTACTACTGACCCCTGGACACTGCCCTACCTACTACTGACCCCTGGACACTGGCTTACATACTACTTACACTAGCCAGAATTTAGAGCAAATAGCCAGGCCCTGTAACTAGTTGAGCAAATCTGCAGTACCAAATGTTCTGCTTTATAGTGGACTCCGGCACCAGCCTTGTGGGAATGACCAATTACTCTCCAGACATGAAAAAAATATGTGAATGAAAGTGAATACAGAGTTTCTCACTAAAATGTAATCCTAAGATAGGCTAAGTTTATATTTCTACAATGACATTCGTTTTATTGTATTTGTCTACGTTTTCTTCATGCCCCTTTTTATTGGGGCTTGCTAGTTAATTTCTTTTGAAAAAAATTAAAAAGGGCGCCGTACCCCAGTGATCTTTGATCTCCTCCATGTTGTCCAGGTAGATCTCTACCTCTCAAAGATTGCCTACCCCTGCTTTAATGTGAAAACAGGGGCGGACTGACCATTGAGTCACTCGGGCACTGCCCGAGGGCCCCATGCCACTAGGGGGCCCCATCAGGGTTGCCAGGCTCAGTAAAACCAGGGACAGTATGTAAAAATCTATGTTTTTTTTACATCTGTCCCTGATTTGTGCGAAACCGACATGCTTCTGATGTGAAAATCCCGATATTTTAGCTGCGCCGCCTCTGCACTGCCTCCTGGTGTGGTGGCCATCTGTAAGCCCAGGGGCCCCATAATCTTCTATTGCCCGGGGGCCCCATGAGTTATCAGTCCACCCCTGTGTGAAAACATTGCAAATAAAGAAAAAACTGCGCTGATGTAAATAAAAAAGGAAAAAAGCTGCTACATACAAACAAACAAAGTCCACAGAATATAGAAACAG
The DNA here is from genome assembly GCA_029574335.1 of Rana kukunoris. NCBI lineage: Eukaryota > Metazoa > Chordata > Amphibia > Anura > Ranidae > Rana > Rana kukunoris. The sequence goes on along the minus strand of CM056050.1, from coordinate 574,291,755 downwards.
AAATGTAGCGCTAATAAGTAACAAATATGAGAATCACATTTGTATGAAGTGAATACATCGGGGCCACTGGCATTGAATAAGAAGTGGCCCAAAAGGAGTGCTCAGAGTGTGCAAAGTTCCAAAGTCTATATGAAGACAGGTGGGTGGTGATCCAATGGAGGGAAGACAAGCGATTTACAATAGGTCACAATCTCATCATGGTTGGTAGAAAATGTAAATGCGCTTACCAGACAGGTTGGACTCAGGTACTGTACAGTAGTGAGTCAGACAGGCACTGTGGTATTTGGGAACCGGGACCACTGGAAACCGGAAGGCAGGATCATAGTACGGAACTGGAACTGAAGCTGGAAATTCACGTCAAGAAGCTGGATCTAACTTGAATGATGTGGAACGTCAGGTGGAATCCTTGGGCCGTTAATCAAAGGTTGAAAGCCTAGAGTATGGCTGGGGCTCAGCAGGGCTGCAAGGTAGATAATATGTAAAAAGAGGAAGGACACGTGGCTCCAATAGTGCAGATGAGTAAAACCAATCAAGGTTTATTGATAAAAGTCATATAAACAAAAATATGACATACATTAAAAAGTGATCACAAATTGGCAATATGGGGTGCGAGCCCCAGCCATACTCTAGGCTTTCAACCTTTGATTAACGGCCCAAGGATTCCACCTGACGTTCCACATCATTCAAGTTAGATCCGGCTTCTTGACGTGGATTTCCAGCTTCAGTTCCAGTTCCCTACTATAATCCTGCCTCCCGTTTTCCAGTGGTCCTGGTTCCCAAATACCACAGTGCCTGTCTGATTCACTACTGTACAGTACCTGAGTCCAACCTGTCTGGTAAGCGCATTTACATTTTCTACCAACCATGATGAGATTGTGACCTATTGTAAATCGCTTGTCTTCCCTCCATTGGATCACCACCCACCTGTCTTCATATAGACTTTGGAACTTTGCACACTCTGAGCACTCCTTTTGGGCCACTTCTTATTCAATGCCAGTGGCTCCGATGTATTCACTTCATACAAATGTGATTCTCATATTTGTTACTTATTAGCGCTACATTTCTGTTTCTATATAATGTGAAAACATTGAACTAAGTAGTGTGCATGTCAGCCGCTAGATAGAAATGACTATTTACTACTGTACATTATGAGTATGTAGGTTTCACCAAAATGTTTCACAAACTGATAGGTGAAAAAAGGAGAGCTTTTAAGAGACAAACTGATGAACCTGTTGATTAGGGATGAGCTTCGCGTTCGATACGAACGTATGTTCGACTCGAACATTGTCTGTTCGTACGTTCGACCGAATTCGAACAAAAGCGGTCGTTCGCGCCAAATTCGAGTGACGCAAAACGGCCCATAATTCACTGCGGCATTGCGCGCTGATGATTGGCCAAGCATGCTGTATGTCCTGCATGCTTGGCCAATCACAGCGCGCAAAAAACGAAGAGCCATAATTGCCCAAAGCCTGGGTAGCTTTGGCCAATTATGGCTCAGGGCTTTAGCACACGCCCCACACTATATAAGGCCGCCTGCTGGGCGGCCTCATGTAGTGTGTTCCGGCTTGTTAATGAAAGCAATCAGAGAGAAAGAGAGATTGTCTTTTTATTTAGCTAGATAGAGCAGGCAGGCAGGCTAGTCAGTTTAGCCTAATTTACAGTGTGTAGAGAATATATATACATCCCTAGTAGTACATATATTTATACACTGTATAGCTTAGCTAGATCAGTTCTTCCTAATTTACTGGCAGGCAGGTGATTGTTCTATTTAAAGACGTTATCACAGGTATAGACACCCAGCAGGTACAATATTTAAAGGATTTATTTTATTTTATTAAGGCATCATTAAAATCACTGCTCCTGGAGCAGTGATTTTAATAATGTTTAAATAAAAAATAAAAAAATGAAAGATTCCTTTAAATATTGTACCTGTTGGGTGTCTATAGTTTGCCTGTGAAAACGTCTTTGAGAACCCGGGTCTTGCCCGAGGGAACATGTATCAATGGAATTTTTTTTTTAAAAACGGTCGTTTTTTCAGGAGCAGGACTTCTGAAAAAGTAACCGTTTTTAAAACTTTTTTCCATTGATACATGTTCCCTCAGGCAAGACCCGGGTTCTTAAAGCGGAGGTTCACCCTTAAATCTCTATATACTGTTATATCCATTTTTTTTTTTCGGACTTACGTTTTTGTCTTGTTTTCACCCGACTTCCAGGTTCTCGATCCCCCCCGGGGAGTAGGCGTCACATAAATGATTGACGTGCGAGTAAAGCGAGTCAACGCCTTCCGAAAATATCCGACGGGGACTCGGCACTTTACAGCGCCTGCGCAGTCAGCTCTACACGGCAGGCGCAGGCGCCGTATAGCCCAGTAAAGAGCCGAGTCCCCGTCGGATATTTTCGGAAGGCGATGACGCGCTTTACCCGCACGTCAATCGTCTCCTGGGAGGATCATCACTCACTCCCAGGAGACATTGCACAGAGCTCCCCGTCGGGGAAAAGGAGCGACACGCCCATTCCCCGCAAGGAAGAAGACCCGGAAGTGCGGCTGAAGACAGGTAAGTGTACACATTGAAAAAAAAATGACAACGCTACAAGCCTTTATTAAGGCTGCAGATAGGTTAGCAAAAAAGTTAATTTTGAGGGTGAACCTCCGCTTTAACTACTTCAATACAGGGCTTTAAAACCCACCTCCTTCCCGGGCCTATTCTGGCACTTCTCTCCTACCTGTACAAATCATCATTCTTTTGCTAGAAAATTACTCAGAACCCCCAAACATTATATATGTTTTTTTAGCAGACACCCTAGGGAATAAAATGGCGGTCATTGCAACTTTTTATCTTGCACCGTATTTGCGGCTTTTTTTTGTAAAAAAAATGGTTTCATAAATTAAAAAACAACAAAACAGTAACGTTAGCCCAATTTTTTGGTAAAATATGAAAGATGATGTTACGCCGAGTAAATAGATACCTAACATGTCATGCTTAAAAAATTGCGTACACTCATGGAATGGCGCCAAACTTTGTTACTTAAAAATCTCCATAGGCGACACTTAAAGATTTTTACAGGTTACCAGTTTACAGTTACAGAGGAGGTCTAGTTCTAGAATTGTTGCACACGCTCTAACGCACGCGGCGACACCTCACATGTGTGGTTTGAACGACGTTTACATACGTGGGTGGGACTTACTCTTCTGATCGCGAGCTGCCGGGGACAGGGGCATTTAATTTTTTTTATTATTATTATTTATTTTCTATTTTACTTATTTTTTTATTTTTTACACTTTTTTTTACATTTTTTTTTTTCAATCGCTTTTATTCCTATTACAAGGAATGTAAACATCCCTTGTAATAGGAATGTGTGTGACAGGTCCTCTTTATGGAGAGAGGCGGGGTCAATAAGTCCCCACATCTCTCCTCCAGGCTGGAAAGAATGAGATCGTGAAAAAAAATTCACAGATCTCATTCAAACTAGTTTACTTACGGGGACCCGGGCGTGATGTCATCACATCGCGCCCAGGCCTCTGACGGTCATAGAGATGACTGGTGACCATCTGGTCACCAGTCATCTCTATGGCAAACATCCGGTGGACGGCGATCATCTCTCCGGGCTCCCGATGGGACGGGAGAGCCTGGAGAATCAACGGATGGCCGCGGGAGGGGGGTTGTCCCCTCCCGCCGCCTGTAAGAACGATCTAGCAGGAGAACCGCCACTATGATCATTCTTACGGTGCACACGATCGCCGCCGCTAAAAAATTATATCTCAATGATGCCTCTGGGTTCAGGCATCATTGAGATATCCCCCCGCAAAATCCAGGCCGTCATATGACGTCCACCCTGGATAACAGGTTCCTGTTTTGGACGTCATATGACGGTGGGCGGGTATTAAGTGGTTAAAGACGTTTTCACAGGCAAACTATAGACACCCAGCACTGCAGGTACAATATTTAAAGGAATTTTTCATTTTTTATTTAAACATTATTAAAATCACTGCTCCTGGAGCAGTGATTTTAATGATGCTTAAATAAAAAAAAAAATAAAATAAAATAAAATTCCTTTAAATATTGTACCTGCTGGGTGTCTATAGCTTGCCTGTGAAAACGTCTTTGAGAACCCGGATCTTGCCCGAGGGAACATGTATCAATGGAAAAAAGTTTTAAAAACGGTCACTTTTTCAGGAGTCCTGCTCCCGAAAAAACGTCCGTTTTATAAACTTTTTTCCATTGATACATGTTCCCTAGGGCAAGACCCGGTTCTCAAAGACGTTTTCCAACAATAACTTGAATATTGGTCTTTAAAATGAGCATTTTTGAATTCGAACATTCAAGTCCCATAGACTTCAATGGGGTTCTAAATGTTCTCGCGAACGCTTGGTCTGTTCGACGGTTCTGGTGCGAACCGAACGTGGGTATGTTCGGCTCATCCCTACTGATGAACTATTTTCTCTACAGTCATTAATGTACTTTTTTTGTTTCTTTGAGTTGATTCATTTTTTCTATCTTTTCTAAACAATTTAAGTCTTCATTGTAATTTTCTCTCAAGATCAAATCAATAAGGCCCTTAAACAATGTGGGGCTCATAGGCCATTGCCTATTTGGTGATCCGGAGCTGAACTGGAGGACCCTTATAGATCTCAAAACAGAATTTAAAGGTTAAGAGCCCATTCACACAGGGACAACACGACTTCTTTTTTTTTTTTTTTTTTTAAAGTGTATTTTTGTGCGTGAACTCGAGAGAGAGGAGCCGGACTGCAGGAGTTGGGAGTAGGCAGACCCTCCCCCCGGAGGCAATCGCCATCCTTCTCCATGCCCCTGGTGGCAATGGCGGGTGTGAAGGGGGGCCTCCCACTCACCCCGCCCTACCTGCTCCTCTTGGGAGCCCAACTGGGGCCCAATGGGACAGAGGGACTCCCCCCTATGAGGGAGTGAGGGGGCCTAGCCCACCCAGCCACCCCCGTAGGTCCTTCGCCTCTCTTTTTTTAAGAGACCGCATGGCCAAAGTGCATGTGTTTTTAAACCAATTTTTTTTTTTTGTGTGCGTGCAAGTGTGGTGGTTTTTTGTGGGGGGGGGGTGGACGTACTAAGCACAGGCGTACCTTGCATAGCACACCCACCGGGAGCCGGGCTGAGACCACCAAACTCAATTCACATGTAGCCGAGACCGGGATCCGAACCCTTGGCTGCAGAGGTGAATGGCTTGTCAGCACAGTGCCAATCACGTTGAGCCACCACAGCTCCCCAACACGACTTCTAGCACGACTTTGGGAGGCAACTTGGACACGACTTGAGTATGAATCATCAGGCAATTTACAAGGCAACTTCAAGTTGCCTCCAGAACAGTACAAGGCAACTTCAAGTCGCCTCCAGGACAGGGGGCTTTCCAGTGGCCGATCAAACAACAATCAGCTCTGTGGGAGGGAGGGGGAGGGGGGGGGTTTTCCTAAGAAATGTGTGTTCTCTTCCTGTATTGTTGCTTCAGTTAAGACAGTGATCCGACTTCTGAGGCAACTTCCATTGAAATCAATGGGTACAAGTTGCCTACAAGTTGCCTACAAGTCAAATTGAAGTAGTACAGGAACCTTTTCTGAAGTCGGAGCGACTTCAGTAGTGTACATTAAGATGGCTCCCATTCACTTCCATTCATTTTCTCGGCTGCGCGACTTGGGGCAACTTGGGGCGACTTGAAGTCGGATCCCAGGTCGACCCAGTGTGAACCGGCTTTGAAGGGAAAAAGAAAAACGTTTATATTTTCAGATCTCCTGATTTGCTCAGTGACGTTATAATAAGGTGTCATATTTTTAATCTTTAAAGCAATGAAATTTTACAAATACTTTTCTCTTTAGATAAAGTCTGAAAGAGATCTGCAAAACAGCTGTACGATCAATTATCACATAGTATGTCTTAATGAGATAAAAGGTCTTTATATTAGACCTAACACGTTTGAAGTAATAATTAGAATACTTTCCATTTCTTTCCGATTGCATAGTCTGGCAGTCATTCTTAGGAGGAAATTTGTAAATCAAACCAAATAATTTAAGGTATAAAAAACACAAACTTGTGTTCCTGCTTTGATTGTGAAAGGCAACTTTAAAATATTTGTCTCGTAAATGACCAGCACTTTGAAATATGTCTCATGGTTTTAACTCCCCACAAAGCAAAGTATTTTCTCCATCCTTGATCATCTTGCTGTGTTTAGATACAGCACATAATTCATAAAAAGATTGCATAATGTAGACAATTAAAGGGATGTTATTCTGAAACAGAATGTACTTTCAACAGCACCTCCCCTCTTCTATGTTATAAACTGAATGCACTGCAAACACAGTATATATAAACCATAATACAATTTTTTTTGCAGATATAATAATTATTATCATATATACTCAAGTATAAGCCAAGTTTTTCAGCCCTTTTATTTGGGCTGAAAATGACCCCCTCGGCTTATACACGAGTCAGTACCTGCCAGTCCATTGCCACCTGACCTCATGTTGCCCATTGCAGAATCCGATCTGTGTACCCGAGTCTGTGACATAGACGGCGGCCGTGCAGTTTTAATATGCGGGACACTCGGTTTCCCAGCAAACACTGTGTTGAGTGTTCCACCTATTATGATCACCCTCTCGTCCTCTCGTCTATCATGAACGAGAGGGCGATCGTGATAGGCGGAACACTGAACACAGTGTTTGCTGGGATACCTAGTGTTCTGCCTATTACGGAACAGCACAAGGAGGAGCCCTAATTTTTAAAACTGCACGGCCGCTGTCTATGTCACAGACTCAGGTACACAGATCGGATTCTGCAATGCGCACGGTAAGGTCAGGCTGCAATGGGCATGGCGAGGTCAGGCTGAAATGGGCACAGCGAGGTCAGGCTGCAATGGGTACAGTGAGATCCGGCTTGAATGGGTACAGTGGGATCAGGCTGCAATGGACACGGTGAGGTCAGGCTGCAATGGGCACAGCGAGGTCAGGCTGCAATGGACACGGTGAGGTCAGGCTGCAATGGGCAAAGTAAGGTCAGGCTGCAACTGGCACAGTGAGGCTATGCTGCAATAGGCACAGTGAGGTCAGGCTGCATTATTGAACCTTATTTCCGCTTACAGTAGCTGCTGCATTCTCACCCTCGGCTTATACTTGAGTCAATAGGTTTTTCCCATTTTTTGTGGTAAAATTAGGTCCTCTGCTTATACTCTGGTCGGCTTTTACTCGAGTATATATGGTAAGTGTTAAAACAAGCTTTGCTGCGCCTATAGGACTTCACTAATAGGGTGACGACTCTTACCCATGGGCTCTGAATGTTGCCTGAATGTTGTCACCCTCTCGTGTAAACTATAGGTACTCTTTGACAACCAATGAACTGCAGTCAACACCCTCTGCAGTGATCGATCGACCATTTTTTTCTCCAATAAATAGCTGAGACCCAGACTTATTAATGTACCCGATTTGCCTGTATAAGACCCGGACTTAAAGCGGAGTTCCACCCAAAATTGGAACTTCGGCTTAACCCACTCCTCGCCCCCTTACATGCCACATTTGGCATGTCATTTTTTGGGGGGGGGGGGGGGGGGGGGCTTTAGGAGGAGTGGGACTTCCTGTCTCACTTCCTCCTTCCGCCGAGGGGCTGGTAAGGCGAATAGCTTAATTTTCACAGACAGCAGGCAATACCCGGAAAATACTCTGGAAAAAAAAATGCGTTTTAACCACTTCCTGCCCGCCGGCCGTCATACGACGTCCTTAACTTTGTGCAGGGATATCTAAATGATGCCTGCAGCTACAGGCATTAATCAGATATCATCTTTTTCAGCCGGCGATTCTCTACACCATAAGAACAATCATGTCGGCTGTTCTGCCTCTTGATTGTTATTACGGGAGGTGAAAGGGGACATCCCCCCTCCCTTCTCCCTCCGGTGCTTCTTCTGACTCACCGCTACAATCAAAGCCAGGATTGTTTCCCCCCCTCCCCCCACAAATAGAGCTTTCTTTTGGTGGTATTTTATCACCTCACCTCACCTGCCCTAGAAACAAAAAAATGTGCCTCCAATAAAAATACATATAATTAAAATGTGTAAATGAACTCTGTTTCTATCACATTAAACCTAATTGAACTTGTATTGTTTTAAGTATATTCTAGTTTTAAAACGGCACACTGATTCTTTCTAAAAAGGGGGGAGGGCGCAGTTTGCCATCTTCGCCCTGGGCACCAAATGGCCTTTGACCTAGCACTGCTGACGAGGCCTGTAATGCTGCATAGTGTTTTGGATAGTGGTCTGAGGAGGCCTGTAAATGCTGCACAATGCTCTGGACAGTAGTCTGAGGAGGCCCATAATGCTGCATAGTGCTTTAGACAGTAGTCTGAGGAGGCCTGTATTGCTGCATAGTGCTCTGGATGGAGGCCTGAGGAGGCCTTTAATGCTGCATAGTGCTCTGGATGGAGGTCTGAGAGGAGGCCTGTATTGCTGCATAGTGCTCTGGATGGTGGTCAGAGGAGGCCTGTAATGGTGCACAGTGCTGGATGGTGGTCTGAGGGATGGCCTGTAATGCACAGTGCCTTGGATGCCACTGCCAGTGGTCAGAGGAGGCCTTAAATGCTGCACAGTGTTGGATGGTGGTCATCTGAGGGATGGCCTGTAATGCACAGTGCCCTGGATGCCACTGCCAGTAGTCAGAGGAGGCCTGTGTAATGCACACACAGTGCTGGATGGTGGTCTGAGGGGAGGCTTCAGGCCTGATGTAATTGTAATGTACGTGAACGCCTGGCTGGCGGTCATCTCGTGAGTCTGGACTCGGGAGTGGGACAGTCTTGTAGGGACTTGGGAGGCCTGGTTGTCTGTAATACACACTGCACAGTGCTGCTCTGGTCTCTGACAGTCACAGTGCACACAGTCTCTTGCTTGCTTGCTGGGAGCAGAAGCAGGCAGAGTTTATTGAAATATAGTTCAGTAAAAGAAAACGGCTAACATGTTTCGGCAACTCTAGCTGTGATCAAGCCTAGAGTTGCCAAACATGTTAGCATATTTCAATATACTCCAGAAAGTATTCCAAAGTGGTTGTCTCTCCATTTGTTTGTTTGTTTAGGCTTGCCCCTCCCAGTGACCACATCCCTATATATATTTTGGTGAGATACTTCAATTCAATTCAATTCAGTATGTTTGTTGATGAAATTACCACTGGTGGGAACACCACAAATCTGTGAAAACCTTGATCAGTCTGTCTATAGCATATTCCCAGCATGGAGATCAAACTGTCACAAACAGCTCCGGATCTCATTCTAACGATCAGAAATTTTGGGGGACCACCTCCCAATCACTTGATTGCTGTGACTGATTAAATTAAAGTGTGCAATATAAATCAGTAAATATAAAAGAGCTGCATCGGGGCTTGATCTAGGTTAGTGTCAGGGTCAGTGATTGGGCCAAAGGTCCGAATCAGTATCAAAGGTCAAGGTCAGTGTGCTTCAGTAGGATTAAAGAAAAACGTTTTTTAATTTAAAAGAGTATTGTATTTTTTTTTGAGAATCATACTTACCTAGGTGGATGCTGCATCTGTCCCCTGCTGGATCTAACACTGAAAACCGTGAGATCAAACAGCGCTGATTGCTCGGTTCTCACAGCTCCCCAAGCAGAGAGCTGGTGACAGCTGGTGAAGAGGGTGGGAGCAGCTGCCTCAGGCTCTCAGCGGTTTGCTGAGAGGCTGAGCCAGATGCCAGTTCACAGGAGAAGTACAGCCAAATAAGCTTTGGCTGTACTTCTCCTTTTAAGTCAGAGTGTGTTAGGTCAGATAAAAAATATTTATAATTATATACACATACAGTACCTCACAAAAGTGAGTACACCCTCACATTTTTGTAAATATTTTATTATATCTTTTCATGTGACAACACTGAAGATATTCCACTTTGCTACAATGTAAAGTAGTGAGTATACAGCTCGTATAACAGTGTAAATTTGCTTTCCCTCAAAATTACTCAACACACAGCCATTCATGTCTAAACCATTGGCAACAAAAGTGAGTAAACCCCTAAGTGAAAATGTTCAAATTGGGCCCAAAGTGTCAATATTTTGTGTGTCCACCATTATTTTCAAGCACTGCCTTTTGGGCATGGAGTTTACCAGAGCTTCACAGGTTGCCACTGGAGTCCCCTTCAACTCCTCCATGATGACATCACGGAGCTGGTGGATGTTAGAGACCTTGTGTTCCTCCACCTTCTGTTTCAGGATGCCCCATAGATGGTCAATAGAATTTAGGTCTGAATTTAGGTCTCGAGAATTTAGGCTTGGCCAGTCTATCACCTTTACCCTCAGCTTCTTTAGCAACGCAGTGGTCATCTTGGAGGTGTTTGGGGTCGTTATGTTGGAATACTGCCCTGCAGCCTAGTCTCTGAAGGGAGGAGATCACGCTCTGCTTCAGTATGTCACGGTACATGTTGACATTCATGGTTCCCTCAATGAGCTGTAGCTCCCCAGTGCCGGCCACACTCATGCAGCCCCAGACCATGACACTCCCACCACCTTGCTTAATTACATTTGTTGCCAGCGGTTTAGACATTAATGGCTGTGTGTTGAGTTATTTTGAGAGGACAGCAAATGTACACTGTTAGAGTCGGTTCACACTGGGGCGACACGACTTCCAGCACGACTTTCAGAAGCAACTTCAACACGACTTGAGCATGAACCACAGGGCGATCTGGGGAGATTTACAACACGACTTGAAGTCCTTTTCAGGTCAGGAGACATTCCAGTGGCCAATAAAACAACAATCACCTCCTGGAGAGAGAGGGGGAGGGAGGGGTTTGCCTGAGAAATGTATGTTATCTTCCTGGAAAGTAGCTTCAGTTAAAACAGTGATCAGACTTGGAAGCAACTTCCATTGATATCAATGGATACAAATCGCCTAGAAGTCTGATTGAAGTAGTACAGGAACCTCTTCTGAAGTCGGAGCGACCTCAGTAGTGTGTATTAACACCGCTCCCATTCACTTACATTGCTTTTCTGGACAGCGCGACTTGGGACGACTTGAGACGACTTCAAGTCGGATCCCAAGTCGCCCCAGTGTGAACCGACTCTTACACAAACTGTACACTCACTACTTTACATTGTAGCAAAGATGAATTTCTTCAGTGTTGTCACATAAAAAGATATAATAAAATATTTACAAAAAAGTGAGGGGTGTACTCACTTTTGTGAGATACTGTGAGGCCCCGTACACACGAGTAAATCTATCTGTTCAAATCGGTCGGACAGACCGATTTGAACAGATCTGTCTGCTGGGACGTATTGGTTTGATCGTGTACACGCGATCAAACCAAAATCCCCGCCGGCAGACAGCGTGTTGACGTGGCGGTGACGTGGCGGTGACGTTGACGCCGCCACGTCACCGCACCAGTAAGTAAAACACTTCCGTGCATGTGTCGAAACCATTTGACGCGTGTGCGAGCAGATATGTCTGCTGGTTAGCATACTAACCAGCAGACATGTCGGGTGGACAGGTTCCCAGCCGACAGATTTGAAAGCATGCTTTCAAATCTGTCGGCTGGCCAAATCCGTCTGTTTGCCCGTACACACGATCGAATCTGTCTGCTGAAAAGGTCTGGCAGACCGTTTCCAACAGACAGATTTGATCGTGTGTACGTGGCCTGAGTGTTATTGCCGTCAATGGTAGGAGAATTTATTTGGGGCTTTTGTTTTTTTGGTGGTGGGTCATGGTAATGACAAGAAATATACAGCTTAAATAAAAAAAAAACAATCTTTACTATTTTGCGCAAGTTTTCGTTTATTAGTAACCCCCCCCCCCCAAAAAAAAAACCTCAAGAGATATCCATTACAGTTTATCACCAAATAAGGGCACAATTCCTTTTCCCAAATCCTCTCACTGTCCTTTTTTGTATGTTTGCAAGTAAATGCAGAGAAATATATATTAATAAATTCATGTGGAACAAATAAAGGAAATAATATACTAAATACTATCATCACATGTACAACCCCCAGAGCGTTACCAGAATACTTTTTTATGACAGTGGTCCTTTACAATTGTTTCCAGCACATTCCATTCCTTATTTTTCAGTGATTGACTAATATATATCGCAGAAAGGTATGCATGAGTCAGACACGGTACTTGCAGATTTGATAATTGTATGTTGTTATTATGTAGCAATTACTGTAAGATTGTTACATATTAGCAGTTTTAACAAATTAAAGCAGAACTATAATTGAATTTCAAAAAATTACTAGCAGATAGGTATTTATAGTAGAAGGAACAGACACATACCCAATGTTACAGATACTGGGATTAAGTGTCGGGACAAGGTAACTCTGGTATGTATGCATTAAAGTATTTAAAGTAAGTACATTGTCTGAGAAAGCAGTAAATACACAAGATCTCATTTACCTCTGTAGAGTCCAAGACGACAAGATAAAGGGAAAACCGCCGCTCCAGACGACACTCTTCAGTGGTGAGTAAAGTTCAAAAACCCAAATGGGTGCATCGGTTGTCGATGTGAAACGCGTCAGCCTTTGTTACCCCACTGTTTGCTGTTTTTGCTGTTTTAGTTTTTTGACTGGAATAAACAGGCACTATTTTTAAGTCTTTTCATCCATTGGAGTGCGGCTGTCCATTTTTCTTTCCTCATTTACCTCTGTAGGTGTAGGCCACATGGAGAAATTAATCTTCAAAGTTCACATCAAAGGCATAGAAATCATTGTTTTTTTCCTATTACTTTCAGTAGCACTAGAACATAGCTCCCAACTGTCCCTGATTTTGAGAGACTGTCCCTGATTTGGAACAAAGTCCCTCTTTCCTTCTCAGTTGTCCCTCATTTTGGTCTGATCTATATAGTTGTATATAAAATGCAAATTGTTATCTTTCAAAACGAGTTTTACCTTTCATCCAATTTCTAAATGGCTGCATTTGTAAAGCCAGTATAAAGGAATAGAACAAATCTATGAAAACAGCGCTTGCAATCTAAAGTTAATAAATGTAACTAATTGACCACACTAAACATGATTTACACAAATAATAAAGTGCTAGGTGTTTAAAAAGTTTTAGAAAATTGCATTAGTGCTCCAATATTATTGCTGGTGCTCCACAATTAGGAACAGTGCCATGTGCCACACTCCCCTGTTCTGATCCCACTCACCAAATGGCATGGACCCACAGCTTTGCAGTCTGGGGTCAGAAAAGCTGGGATCAATAGGATCAGTTGGGAGACACACGTTTGGAGGTGGGAACATCATGGTGTTGGGCTGTTTTTAAGCATACGGTACATGTAAACTTTATATCATTGAAGAAAGGATGAATGGAAAAATGTACCAAGACGTTCTAAAAATAGTGTAAATTTTCTTTAAAAATCTGCCGCCATCTACCAGGATGATGAAGGATGATGAAACGAGGGAGGACATTTCAGCAAGACAACAATCCCAAACACAAAGCCATGGAAATTCTCAATTGGTTTCAAAGAAAGAAAATAAAGCTGCTAGAATGGCACAACCAATCACCTGACTTGATTAGAAAATCTATGGAAAGAACTAAAGATCAGAGTTCAAAAGAAGAGGCCCACTGAACCTTCAAGATTTGCGACTCATTTCTCCATACAGGAGGCGTCTTGAAGTTGTCATTGCCAACAAAGGATTTTGTACAAAGTATTAAATACATTTCAGTTAGCGTGTTCAATACTTTTTGCTTGTGTCATTCCATTTTACTGCACATAACTTAATTTCTGAACTTATTTGTTTTGGTTTATTTATTATTATTACTATACAGGATTTATATGGCACCAACAGTTTGCGCAGCGCTTTACACATCAGGGAAGACAGTACAGTTGCAATACAATTCAATACAGGAGGGATCAGAGGGCCCTGCTCATTAGAGCTTCCAATCTAGAAGAGGTTTCTTTGTATGTATGGATTTCATGGGTTGTTACTGACATGTGGTGAACATTTCATGTCCATAGCACTTATATAATTATATATTTACCTTGAAAAATGATGACGTGTATACTGTATATGGTGCATCCAACAATTTTTTGAGCCCATGCATTCTTAAAGTAGATATTTCTTAAAGGGTTCTTTAGAATCCACTTTCATATACTTACCTAACCCTCACTCTGTCCAACCCCAGCCTTGGCTTGTGACTTAGGGGTCCGGTGAGTTCCGTCATTTTACAGGAATTGCAGCCTCTGATTGGCTGGTTCGGCACAACCAGGCAATGAAAAGCAAAGTCTGAGCAGTTTCTACAGCTGGGGAAGGGGGAGGGATAAGAAATTAGGTATTCAAACAAACATTAGGTTTGCTTGAAAGTGCGAAAGGTATGTGAAATATGTGAGAGATTGCGGTACTCTAAGGAGTTTAAACCGTGAAATAAATTTTTGTGTGTGTGTATAATCATTGCTAAGTGAACCCCCGTATCCCTGCAATCCTCCTATCTCTTCTCAGAAGTGGGAGCTGTACCCTCAACCTCGCCGCTACCTCTGGTTGTCAACTGCCAGGCATCTGGAATCTCAACTATGCTAAGGGGGCTTAAATATGCATAAAGCACATGTTCCTTGACTTACCAGAAAAATGCTTACATTGGCATAATCTGCATTTCTCAGATACCTGCTGCCAAGCCAGATTGCGGACAGTCAAAGTAATAACATTCAGAAAAGAGTACCTGGGGCAATGAGTCATTCTCTTTCCATTGTTCTGTCGACAGGGAGAATATTATTAAAAAACAGACATTTACGCCAGTCCTGCCAGAGATTATTAGGATTTACATTATAGAATAAATTATTTTGTTTTGCCTTGCAGCTAAGGACAATGAACTCAAGAAAAGTCCCTCATATTCTTTTTTTTTGGTGTGTTTTGAAAATCAATCTCTTATGTTTACTTATGTAAGATTCAGACTAGACTCAATGAGGTTGAATGCTTAAGGCAAATAGGCTGTTCATTTTGCAAGGGAATTTTCCCCAGAGCTTAGTAGTGAATAAGGTGACAAACTTTGCAAAGAAAAGCCAATCACGTGCAAGGAAAATAAAGAAAACTGCATTTTTGCTTGCAAGTGATTGGATGATGGAAGCCAGCAAACCTTTCCGTCATTCACTAAGCTATAGGGAAGATTCCCTTGCAAAGTGCAACTCCTCTTGGAAAGTGAAATGTCTATTTGGCTTTAGAAAATCAACTTCAATATGTTTTCTAGGTCAGTGGTTCTCAACCTCAGTCCTCAAGAACCTCCAATAGGCCATATTTTGGGAATTTCTCTTAGGCGGCGTACCCACAAGGAGACATGTCCGATGAGACAGGTCCGACGGACCGTTTTAATCAGACATGTCTGAAGGGATATTTCGGTCTTGTGTGTGTACACACCATCAGACCAAAATCCCCGTGGACCAGAACGCGGTGACGTAGAAGACACCGACGTGCTGGAGAAAGGAAGTTCAATGTTTCCACAAATGTGTCGAATCAATTTGACGCATGCGCAGAGTTTCGGTCCGATGGTTGGGCGTACTAACCATCGGACATGTCCGACGGACAGGTTTCCAGCGGACAAGTTTCTAGCCATGTTTAGAAACTTTTGTCCGCTGGGAACCTGTCCGCTAGGCCGTACACACGATTGAACATGTCCGCTGAAACTGGTCTGTCCAAAATAGCTGTCCAAAATACCAAGCCATTGACTCTGATTTAAAGCACCTGTGCAAAATAAAGGAAGACCTGCAAACATGGCCTGTTGGGGGTACTTGAGGACTGAGGTTGAGAATCACTGCCCTAGATCACCCATACAACCAAAAGATTTGGATGTGCAGTGAAGACCAAATTGGATTGACCAACCTATGTTCACACCAAATTGGACCCAACCCCATCAATCAGAAGTTCCCATCTCAGAAAGTTGGGAGGTATGCAGGAAGTAAGAGGGAAGCTCTTCAAAGCAAGGGAAATGCACTCTTTGTCAATAAAACAGGCCTTCCTTAATCCTTATGAAGCCAATTAGAGCCTGCGGATGCTTTTCACTTAGGCCGCGTACACACGTTCAGACATGTCCGATGAAACTTGTCCGACAGACCGTTTTCATCGGACCAGGCTGAAGTGGTCTGTTGGTCTGATGTGCGTACACACCATCGGACCAAAATCCCCTCGGACCAGAACGCGGTGACGTAGAACACAATGACATGATGAAAAAACGAAGTTCAATGCTTCCAAGCATGCGTCGACTTGATTCTGAGCATGCACGAGTTTTTGGTCCGATGATTTTGTGTACTAACCATCGAACCTGTCTGACGGACAGGTTTCCAGCTGACATGTTTTCAAGCATGTTTGGAAACTTTTGTCCGCTGGAAAATGGTCCGATAGGCCGTACATACGATTAAACATGTCCGCTGAAACTGGTCTGAGGACCAGTTTCAGCGGACATGTTCGATCGTGTGTACGCGGCCTTAGACAATTATATTTTTGTCTGATGCAGACCACGTGCTTAGTTGCATAACCTCTAATTAGGCATCTAAAAACCCATAGGTCCCATTGCATCTGGCGTCCCGCATGGAGATTAGGGGCTGGCCCATTAAGATTAGGGGGCGCCGCCCCTACTCCCTTTATGGATGGGCCTCTGCTGGTGTATGTTCCTACATACAGTGGGACCATGTACAACAAACATAGCCGCCCCCCAATAGTAAGTCAGATCACAGCAACAAGAAAAGGAAAGGAATTAGGAGATTTGGATGAGGCTGTGAGAAACAGAAGGTACTTTTCTGAGATAAGAACACATACTTGAATGAAATTTCAATTTTTTTTTATCAGATTTTTGTTGCTTTAAAGTGGTTTCTAAACTCAAAAAAAATTAAATACAAGTCAAAGGCATTATGAGCTTCTATGCATTGCATACTAGCTCATTATATAATACTTACCTTAGATTAAAGCTGTTGCAGTGGTCCCCTTACACCGCTGTGACCGGTCACATGTCTCCCATAGTCACTTCCGGGTTCGTGGGCTCCGGCTCTGTGATTGGCCAGAGTCACGGTGACGTCACTCTCGTGCATGCACGCGGGGGCCGCCGGGTCACGGCACACTGCTGAGGAAAACGGCACGAGCGGGCCGTTTCTTCAGTGCGCATGTGCCGATGATGTCGAATATCTCCCAACCTGTGCAGATTTAAGAGATATTCACGTTACCTACAGGTAAGCGTTATTATAGGCTTACCTGTAGGTAAAAGTGGTGTAACAGGGTTTACAACCACTTTAATAGGGTTTTGAAGCTAAATATCCTGTCTGAGAGCAGGCAGCACAATGTATCTTTTATTTATTATACAATATATAATAGAATCTATTACCTTTAATAAATGGAAATCAATCTTCTGTGTGTCTGCATGATACCTGACAGTCTGCTTGACTTTGATGATTTGGTTGACCAGCCATCAGCCATTCCTGACCTCCCAGTAGCACTACTATCATCTAAAGGCAATGAAGCAAGGCCCCTAGTGATACAATCAAACACACCATGTCAGTGATGGAAGATAATACTGCTAGCTACTTATAAGCAGACAAAATAAGTAATTTCAGTTCCAACCATTGTCATGTTCCCATTTTCATTTGTTCCAACATGTGTTGTCTCATGTAATACCTATCATTTTTGCTGGGGATGCTTTTCACTTAGACAATGCGATTTTTGTCTGATGCAGACCACGTGCTTAGTTGCATAACCTCTAATTAGGCATCTTGTGTTTCTGCTTCTCCAATGTTAATTAAATTCTAGCAATGAAAATGCTGCCAATTGTTAGTTTTAAACATAGATTATGTAACAAGTCATCGGATATATTGCAGAAGCCACTACAGAGAACTGAGATTCGCTTTCAGAAGGAAAAGTTTGCTTTTCTACCACTAGGTGGCAGCCTGATACAGAAAAAAAAAAAAAAAAAAAACACCAGGCATCATAGGCAACTAATGTCTATTACTGAAAAATATGAAGATCTTTTCCAAAGTATGCTGGCCCCTTCTGGAATTAGCTTTGCTTGTAGATCACATTTTATTGCAGATAAGGAAATAGACAGACGTTTTGCTGTCGGCTTTCGTTGACAAAACGTGCAATGTGTTTCTTTTCTTGTCCTGTGTGTTATTATTAGCATGTGGCCATAAAAAGAAAAAGAGAGAAAAAAAAAAACAATGTAAAAAATGTTCACAATGTTCTTGGACAAAAGCAGCATGATATAATAGTTATTTTAAGTAGCACCAACATAATCAGTAGAGCAATAATGTCGTAAATTTGTATTTGAACATCTAAAGATTGAGTTCATCCTTGGCTAATATTGTTGTTTTGGGAGGAAGTTGTAAAGATATAGAAGTCGTTAACTTAAAGTATATGTGAACATGTCATTTTAATATTTTCTTAATTTTTATTCTTATTAATCTTTTCTTAAAAAAATAATACTTTGATATATTGGGCATGAAAGTTTTGCTTGATATGGGGGTGACAACGCTCTCTGTCCCTGTCTCCCAGTTACTTTCCTGCATTCTCAACCTGTCATGAGTACTTTCAGTGGAAAATATTTTAAAGTGGATGTAAACCCGATTTATTTTTATTTATTTTTTATGTCACAATGTACAGTATACGATTTCCTATCATCTGTGCCCAGTCTTGCCACACAGAGTTATTCCAGCTCTGAGAAATCCTCTTTTATTGTTCAGTGAAATAAAACGGACTTACAGACAAAAATCTTAGTCCGTTCCGCCCCCTTGCTGTGAGTGACAGGTTATTTACATATCTGATGCACTAGCCTGGAGACAGGCATTATTTTTTAATTCCCACCCCCACTCCTTTTTTGAAGTTATGTGGTTACTTTTCTGGATTTTGACTGGATGTTAGGGATCATAGCAGAATTTGGTGTAAGGAATACACAGCAAAAAATTCATGTTGAAGGGAAGTGTAGAGGTGGGCGGGGAGACTACTGACATCACGACTCCACCCACCGAGTTTCAGACAACAGATCCACCCACAGAATCTGCAGTTTTTCAGTTCTTATAACAGACAGATGGGAGACATTTGACAGGTAAGGATACATGCAGGAGGCATGTACTGTATATTCTTATAGATCAGCACTATGGCAGTAGTTTAGAAAGAATGAGAGTGGGTTTACATTCACTTTAATGACACTCATTACTCACTGATGTCACCATCAGAAACCCCGTACTGTAAATGGCAAGGCATTACGTGTAGGAAGTGGCTGCACACATGCTGGAGTGCACTGCAATGCAACAAAGAATGAAACAAAAGTATAAAAGTAAAACAAGTGTTTACTAAAAGAAGAAAAAAAAAAAACGTGGCAGTTGTTTAGGATACAATGCTTTAGCAAACTAAATGTCATCCAGTAAGGCCTCATGTACACTTCTGCTGGTAAACGGACATTTAGGAGAAGTTGGGGCATTTTTTTCAATTGCTCCTGAACTCTCCTCTGTTATCTTAAAAGTCCATGTACACAGGGTTCTTTATAGTCTTTTCTAGGCTGATGCGTTTAGAGGCTTTTTTTGGAGCGTAAAAAAATGGGTTCAGAAGCTGAGTTTAGAGGCATTTAAAGCGCCAACCGCTTCTAAACACTTTAACTCGCACGTAGCCGCATTTCATTTTTGGCTATTTTGACAAAAAGGTCTAGTAGTTGTCCTCTGTGGGATGAATAAGTAGGACATCGGCATGTAGTTGAAACTGTAACATCCCATCATACCATGTTTATTGTAAATATCCTCTAATCCAATGGTCGCCAACCAGTGGTCCTTGAAAATTTTATTGGTCCCCATGTATTCTGCTGCAAATCAACATTAGTGGTCTGTGGGATTCAAGATTGTGAATTTAGTGCTCTGGGAGGTCCGCAAGGTTGGCGACCACTGCTCCAATCTGATAATCTACTAAAGCCTTTACATATTCATTCATAAATGTTATTTGAAAATTAACTTGACTGAAGTATGTACTGTTAATGAGACAGATGTTGTCAAATTGTCAATTACCAAACATTAGAATAAGAAGGATGTCATGGACATCGTACGGGACCCCGAAAACCAATCACCGTCTTCAATATTTGCGTGAGTGAAATCAAAAATTGATGTCCTTAGAAATCTTGAAGGAGGTGATTGGTTTTCGGGGGCCGTACGCGGCTAGGCTCCCAAAAAGTCCCACACATGTGGTATCCTTGTACTCAGGAGAAGCAGCAGAATGTATTTCGGGGTGCAATTCCACATATAACCATGGCATGTGTGAGAAATATATAATTTAGTGACAACTTTGTGCAAAAAAAAATCAGTTTGTCATATTCCCGCAACTTGTGTCAAAATATAAAATATTCCATGGACTCGACATGTCTCTCAGCAAATAGCTTGGGGTGTCTACTTTCCAAAATGGGGTAATTTGGTTTTTTTTTGTGCTATTTTGGCATTTTATGGCCTTCGAAACTGTGATAGGTAGTGAGGAGTGAAATCAAAATTTTACACCCTTAGAAAGCCTGAAGCTAGTGAATGTTTTTTGGGGTCCCGTACGCGGCCAGGCTCCCAAAAAGTCTCACACATGTGGTATCCCCGTACTCAGGAGAAGCAGCAGAATGTATTTTGGGGTGTAATTCCACATATGGGGGATGTATGCTTTGTGCATGGGTGTAAGCGTTACTGGCACTAACTATCTAACTAGCGGCACCAGCGACACTAATACAGCGATCAGAAAAACGATCGCTTAGTGACGCTGGCAATAGGAGGTGAAAGGGTTAACTCTAGGGGCAATCAGGGGTTAGAAATTGTATTTAATTTTTTTTGGGGGTACCTAACGCTATAAAAACCTGGCGGGCGAACCTCAAAAAATAACTAGCTACCTAGCGGCACTAATACAGCGATCAGAAAAACGATCGCTTAGTGACGCTGGCAATAGGGGGTGAAAGGGTTAACTCTAGGGGCAATCAGGGGTTAAAAACTTTATTTAAAAAATTTATGGGGGTACCTAACGCTATAAAAACCTGGCGGGCGAACCTCAAAAAATTACTAGCTACCTAGCGGCACCAGCGACACTAATACAGCGATCAGAAAAACGACCGCTTAGTGACGCTGGCAATAGGGGGTGAAAGGATTAACTCTAGGGGCAATCAGGGGTTAAAACCTTTATTAGAAAATGTATGGGGGTACCTAAGGCTATAAAAACCTGGCGGGCGAACCTCAAAAAATAACTAGCTACCTAGCGGCACTAGCGACACTAATACAGCGATCAGAAAAACGATCGCTTAGTGACGCTGGCAATAGGGGGTGAAAGGATTAACTCTAGGGGCAATCAGGGGTTAAAACCTTTATTAGAAAATGTATGGGGGTACCTAACGCTATAAAAACCTGGTGGGCCAACCTCAAAAAATAACTAGCTACCTAGCGGCACTAGCGACACTAATACAGCGATCAGAAAAACGATTGCTTAGTGACGCTGGCAATAGGGGGTGAAAGGGTTAACTCTAGGAGCAATCAGGGGTTAAAAACATTATTAAAAAAACTTAAGGGGGTACCTAACGCTATAAAAACATGGTGGGCGAACCTCAAAAAATAACTAGCTACCTAGCGGCATCAGCGACATTAATACAGCGATCAGAAAAACGATTTCTTAGTGACGCTGGCAATAGGGGGTGAAAGTGTTAACTCTAGGGGCAATCAGGGGTTAAAACCTTTATTAGAAAATGTATGGGGGTACCTAACGCTATAAAAACCTGGCGGGCAAACCTCAAAAAATAACTAGCTACCTAGCGGCACAAGCGACACTAATACAGCAATCAGAAAAACAATCGCTTAGTGACGCTGGCAATAGGAGGTTAAAGGGTTAACTCTAGGGGCAATCAGGGGTTAAAACCTTTATTAGAAAATGTATGGGGGTACCTAATAAAGGTTTTAACCCCTGATTGCCCCCAGAGTTAACCCTTTCACCCCCTATTGCCAGCGTCACTAAGCGATGGTTTTTCTGATCGCTGTATTAGTGTCGCTGGTGCCGCTAGGTAGCTAGTTATTTTTTTAGGTTCGCCGCCATGTTTTTTTAGCATTAGGTACCCCCATAAATTTTCTAACGCTATAAAAACATGGCGACGAACCTCAAAAAATAACTAGCTACCTAGTGGCACCAGCGACACTAATACAGCGATCAGAAAAACGATTGCTTAGTGAAGCTGGCAAAAGGGGGGTGAAAGGGTTAACTAGGGGGTGATCAAGGGGTTAAAACCTTTATTGGGGGGATAGGGGGCTACCCTGGACCCAACACTAACTGCCTGACACTAACTGCCTGTCACATTGACACTAAATGCAGTGATCAGTAAATAAATGATCACTGCTATTTAGTGACACTGTGACAGGGGGCTGGGGGGGGGGGGTTGATCGGGGGGGTGACTGGGGGGGATTTGTGTGCCTATGTGTAGTGTGTCAGTGTAGTGCTTGGTGCTACTCACTGTTCTGATGTCTCCTCTCCTCCGCTAAACAAAAATACCAGCGGGAGGAGAGGTGACATCACTTCCTCCTCTGCCTGTGTTTACAGTTCAGGCAGAGGAGGAAGCAGATAGGCTGGGAGCGATCCGGAGGGGGCTGATAAAAACAAACAGCCGTCCCCTCATCCCGGATTGCTCCCAGACAGTTAGCAACCGCTGCAGGCAGCGGAGGGGGTCCTGATCGGACCCCCGACGCACGGAAAGGCAGGGACGGACATGTACGCCCATCTGCCTGTACGTGCCATGTTGTGGACGTACATAGTCGTGCGGCAGTCCTTAACCCCCCTGGCGGTATTCCCGAGTCTGACTCGGGGTTAGATTTCTGTGCTGCGATCGGTAACCCCCGAGTCAGACTCAGGCTTGCCTCGCTGAATCCACAGGCTTGGTTTACTTACCTTGTTCCTGGATCCAGCGATGCATCCACGTTGTGTGAGCGAGCGGGTCCTCGCTCGATTCACACAGTGCCTCTATGTGCCGCCAAGCTCTGTTCCCTGCGACGTTACGACGCACGGGGCGGAGAACGGCGCCATATTCAAAAAAGTAAACAAACACATTACATACAGTATACTGTAATCTTATAGATTACAGTACTGTATGTAAAAAATACACACACCCCTTGTCCCTAGTGGTCTGCCCAGTGCCCTACATGTACTTTTGTATAATAAAAACTGTTCTTTCTGCCTGCAAACTGTAGATTGTCCATAGCAACCAAAAGTGTCCCTTTATGTCAAAAATGGTTTTAGAGCAGCTAGAAAACAGCGATAATAAATTATAATCACTTGCAGAATTGAGCGATAGCGATTTGTGGGGAAATTTGTCATAAAAAAATAATAATGACAGCGACAATTCTGCAACTGAGCAAATTTCAGTGATTTTGATTTGATTACATTATTGAATAATTTTTACTATAATTATATTATTATTTGTTATAATTATTTATAATCATTTATTATATTATATATATATTTTTTTTTTAACCACTTAAGACCCGGACACTTACGCTGCTAAATGACCCAAGGTGTTTTTACAATTCGGCGATGCGTCGCTTTAACAGACAATTGCGCGGTCGTGCGACGTGGCTCCCAAACAAAATTTGCGTCCTTTTCTTCCCACAAATAGAGCTTTCTTTCGGTGGTATTTGATCGCCTCTGCGATTTTTATTTTTTGCGCCATAAACTAAAATAGAGCGACAATTTTGAAAAAAATCACTATTTTTTTACTATTTGTTATAAAAAAAATCAAATAAACTAAATTTTAGTAAAACATTTAGGCCAAAATTTATTTAGCCACATGTCTTTAGTAAAAAAAAAAATCGTAATAAAAAAAATAGCTACCTAGCGGGAACAGCGACACTAATACAGCGATCAGAAAAATGATCGCTTAGTGACGCTGGCAATAGGGAGTGAAAGGGTTAACTAGGGCGGTGATCAGGGGGTTAAAACTTTATTAGGGGGGTGGGGGGGCTATCCTGAACCTAACACTAACTGTTTTTTACAGTGCCTGTCACACTGACACTAAATGCAGTGATTAAATCACTGCATTCAGTAACACTGTGACAGGGGGGTGGGGGGGGGGGGGCGATCACAAGGGGTTAATATGCCTATGTGAGTGTGTGTCAGTGTTGTGTTGGTGCACACTTACTTGTCATGTCTTCTCTCATCAGCAGCGCTGGGAAACAGCGCTGCGATGAGAGAATACATCATTTCCTCCTTCCTGTGTAAACACAGGAGGAGGAAGTGACAGGCTGGGAGCGCGCTCCCATTGGCTGGGAGCGATCGCGGGGGGGGCGGAAAACACGGACATCCGCCCGCTCGTCGGCGATCGCTCCCAGAGCCAGGGGGACCGCCGCACGCCGCGGAGGGGGTCCCGATGGGACCCCCGAACCGCACTAAGGCGAGGACGTAAATTTACGCCCTTGTGCCTGTACGAGCCATTCTGTGGACGTACATAGGCGTGCGGGGGTCCTTAACTGGTTAATGTCATACCCGGGATGCCTACTAGACTCTTGTTTGGTCAGATTTAAGCGAGTTATTCTTAAGAATTACAGGCCTACAATATAAAACGCCAAATTTCCTTGCAAATAATGGTACCGCTTTCAGCACCTAAAATCTGAAAGAATCATACCGCCAGGGAGGTTAAGTGGTTAAACTGACTTAATTTGCAGACCAAAGTTCATCCCTTTGATCTGTAAAGGAAAAAAACAGAAAGATTCAATGTTTATTTTTTTATCTGTCTCTTTCAGCGCTGAGCAATGTTGTTGATAAACAGCGTCGGCTGCTTTTTTTGACAACTTTGAGCAGGGAAACTGCTGTGCACTTATTACATGAATCGTTGAAATGCTGGATTAGGATTGTGTGTGTGTGTGTGTGTGTGGGGGGGGTGAATCGAGATTGTCATCTTTTAACAATTATTCGTGCAGCTCTAGGTCCTTTTAATAGAATGCAGGCCCCCCTATTGTTTCAAATAAAGGAAATAAAAAGTCTCAACTCTCTGATTAGCAGCATTGAACTTCAAATGGCAACTGACAAGATAGAAACAGGAAAAGGCCCTAGTCCAGATGCCCTCCTACTACAAATGTCTCCTTCCCACCTTAAACTCTCATTTCCTAACCTCTTTCAATACCCTCTATGAAGACCAAGCCTTCCTCATGGAAACTTCACATGCCCATATTTTAGTAATACCAATAAGTGGGAAGGGTCTTACTAACTAAGGTGATACACAGAGATGAAACAAGTCATCCTACATAAGTTGTACCTGTATATCTGCAGTCTTCTCTTCTCTACATCCAGGGCTTTTTTTCAGGGGGAACTTGGGGGAACTCAGTTCCACCACCTTTGGCTCAGACCCTTTGGTGCCTGCTCACCACAATCACTTGTAAACACAGAAGTCTGGTTTCTGTGTTTACAAGTGACAGCTCTGCACTCTGTGTGTAACCCCTGAACTCTGCACTCTGTATGTAATGCAATCCTGGTATTTAATGCCCCATTAAGACCTTTCTACTGTTTGTGAAATCTAAACGGGGTCGTGGTTGAGTTCCTGCACCTATTTTCTGAGAAAAAAAGCTCTGTCTACATCCATTCAAAGTCCAGAATTTATAAGCTTGTCATAAAAAAAGGGTCAGAGAGTTGAAGTTACACTCTATAGAGCTCAGTGAGGAGAGGTCTGAGAGCTTATTGGATGGAGAGGACACACCCCTTCTCCACACAGCACACAGGAACAGAGCTGAAGCTGTCGATCAGCTGAAGTTCCCTCCCCGTCACCTTTTTTTGTTCTTGGTGTCACAAAAATGTGTCAGATGTGACTCATGCAGAGTGCAGAGGAATGAAGCAGCAGACAGAAATGACACTTAGTACTTTTAATTGAGACAAGTACACACTATAGAAGGATATGCTTTGTTCATATTTCATGTCTGAGGTATACAATCACTTTAAAGTGGAAGTAAACCCTCCTATCGTTTTCAGCCAAGGAAGTTGCCATCTTTGCCTCTGTTTAATCTTCAACTGCCACGGTGCTGCACATGTGATCAGTTATGACACCAGCCATTGGATGGTTTGATAATTTGGTTGAGAGCACAACCAATGTGCAGTTAGCATGCCGGGAATGTGACTGTTTTTTAAAACTGTTAAATCGCTGGGTTTACTTCCGCTTTAAGGGGCCACAAAAGTTCAATTGGTCCTTGTAGAATGAAGTCCAAAGATAAAGAGAATTACTAAAAAGAGTAAATAATGATGTATTCTGTGTTTAGACAATTAGAAATAAAGAGTAGTACAGAAAGATCATTATTAAGATTTGTATTAGAACATCATGTGCTTGAAGGTTCAGAGAGCCTTTGAAATGAATGAAGCATATAAAATCCTCCTTAGAATCTGCCAGAAAAGGTCAAATTCTACAACAGTCTGAGTTCTGTACAGAAGAACAGTGATTGTAATTATAAATTGTGTTCACGGGTCACACAACAGAAATAAAAAAAAGGAAACTAGATTACAACATCAGTTTATTATTACAGATTGCCATATAATGCCAACAATGTATCCAGTGCTGTACATTCACACCAGTCCCTGCCCAAGGAGCTTACAGTCTAAGGCCTCTGTCTCACATACATGCGCACACTAGTGCCGGGTTCAGAAAGGAGCCATTTCCATTTTGCTTTTAAATGTCCTTATTTCTTCTGAGAAATCCTCACTTCCTGTTCTTCTCTCTGTAACTACACACCGTAATGTGAGGCTTTCTCCCTGGTGTGGAGTGTCGTGCTCGCCCCCTCCCAGGAGAGTCAGGACACTCTCTACTTTGCAGTTAGAGAAAGGAGCTGTGTGTTAGTGGGCGTCCTGACACTCCTGCGTGGCCCCTCCCCCTCAAGAGGCTTTCTCCACACCAGGGAGGAAGCCTGTGTGTTAGTGGGCGTCCTGACACTCCTGCGTGGCCCCTCCCCCTCAAGAGGCTTTCTCCACACCAGGGAGGAAGCCTGTGTGTTAGTGGGCGTCCTGACACTCCTGCGTGGCCCACACCAGGGAGAAAGCCTTGCATTACGGTGTGTAGTTACAGACAGAAGAACAGGAAGTGAGGATTTCTCAGAAGAAATAAGGACATTTAAAAGCAAAATGGAAGGATGAGGTAAGTGAAGGAGGACTGCACTAAGGTAAAGGAAGCTATTTAGGGAAAAAAAATGTTTCCTTTACAACCCCCTTTAACGAGTGTTTTTCCCAATACAAGCATTTTTTTTGAAAATCTTGACTCGGTTTGCGAGTGTTGTCTCACAAAATGAGAATGATTCAAGCCACAGCGATGTGCAGTACCACATTTGGCCGGAGGTGCAGAGCCGAGCAGAGCCAATCGGAGCCGTTCGAAAATACTCAGAAATACTCCATCCCCCGAGCCTTTTCGAGTTCAGCCGAGCTGTTCCCAAGGCTCTCCAGCACCCCTCACATCTGGCCACATGCGGTATTGCATGCCATAGAACTCAATGCGGAACAAATTATTTTAGTTTCCTTTGACTTCTATGGGGAAACTCGCTTTGATATGCGAGCGCTTTGGCTTACAAGCTTTCTCCTGGAACGGATTATGCTCGTAATCCAAGGTTCCATTGTATCCTATTTTTAACATAATCCTGGGCAATTCAAATCTGAGCACGTGATGATAACATGCATAAGAAAATGTTGTGTCCATGAATGAAAGCCTCATGGGAGAACGATCATTTGATCCTTCAATCTACCATGGCTTCTCCCAGCTGCTCCATCACTAGAGTGCCACTAGTCCCTTCAGAGCTGCAGACATTGGGGTTGATCTATTAACCCCTTCCATACAGGGCATTTTCACCCCCTTCCTGCCCAGACCAATTTTTAGTTTTCAGCGCTGTTGCACTTTGAATGACAATTGCGCGGTCAGGCAACACTGTACCCAAATAAATCGTTTTTTCCCCACACAAATAGATATTTCTTTTAGTGGTATTTGATCATCTCTGCGGTTTTTATTTTTTGCGCTATAAACAAAAGAAGAGCGACAATTTAAAAAAAACACAATATTTTTTTCTTTTTATTTAATACATATCACAATATTTTTTTTAAAAAACTTTTTTTCCCCTCAGTTTAGACCGATACGTATTCTTCTACGTATTTTTGGTAAAAAAAAAACACAATAATCGTATATTGATAGGTTTGCGCAAAAGTTATAGCATCTACAAAATAGGTGATAGATTTATGGTATTTTTATTTTTTTTACTAGTAATGGCGGCGATCTGCGTTTTTATTTTTTGTAACCGTGACATTGCGGTGAACATATCAGACACTTTTGACACGTTTTTGGGACCATTCACATTTACACAGCGATTATTGCTATAAAACTGCACTGATTAC
This sequence comes from Rana kukunoris, assembly GCA_029574335.1. Classification (NCBI taxonomy): domain Eukaryota; kingdom Metazoa; phylum Chordata; class Amphibia; order Anura; family Ranidae; genus Rana; species Rana kukunoris. The sequence goes on along the minus strand of CM056050.1, from coordinate 574,263,477 downwards.
TGTGTAAATGTGACTGGCAGGGAAGGGGTTAACACTAGGGGGAGCTGAAGGGGTTAAAATGTGTCCTAAAGTGTGTTCTAACTGTAGGGGGAGGGGGACTCACAGGGGGAGGAGATCGATGTGTGTTCCTCTGTACTGGGAACACACATCGATCTCCTCACTGCTGACAGAAGGTGGATCTGTGTGTTTACACACACAGATCCACACTCCTGACGTGATTGCTGGAAATCGCGGGTGCCCGGCGGCAATCGCAGCCGTCGGGCACGCGCGCGGGATCGCGAGTGGTGCCGCGGGCGCGCGCGCGCGCCCTAGAACGCCGTGGAGACAGGACGTTGTGCAACGTCTAGTCTCATCGGCGAGGGGATGACCATAGCGTCATTTCCCTATGGCCTGGAATTGAAGTGGTTAAAGGCAAATAGACTGTGACCTCTGCAAGTGCAGTGGCTTCAGAGCTTAGTAAATGAGGTAAGGCTTCACTTTGCAAAGAGTACCCAACATAGGCGTGCGCACAGGGTGTGCCAGGTGTGCCTGGGCACACCCTAATCACCCTGTGTGGTGCAGATTCTTTTTGGACCCCTAATATTTCACCAAAATCCCCTAAAGTCTCCTAAAAAAAATTACGAGATAAAATAAAAAAAATAAAAACTACCGACACCGTCCATTGCCCTACTTAGACCAATCTTTTCCCTATTGCATTAGGGTGTGCACCCCAAAGCTCAAGCACACACTACTGATCACTCAACATGTTCATTCAGAAAGGGAAGGGGATGGTCAATTACATATTTACCGGCCCCTTCCTCCACTCATCCTAAAACATCCTTGCAGCAGCAGCTGGTGGGAGAGGAGGGAAGCTGGTAGCACTGCAGGGGGAAGGGGGGAGCCAGGGCAGTAGGGGGAATATGTGCTGTAACGGGTGATTAGGGGGGTGCCTGGGCACACCTGGCACACCCTGTGCGCACGACTATGTACACATGCACATGTTTTTGAGTTTTGGGGTGCACACCCTAATGCTATAGACTATGCACACCTATGGTACCAAATTATGTGCAAGGAAAAAAAAATGCATTTTTGCTTGCACATGATTGGATGATGGAAGTCAGCAGAGTTTCTGCTTATTTACTAAGCACTGAAGCAACTGCACGTGCAGAGTGTAACTGCACTTTGTAAACCGAACAGTCTTTTTGCCTTTAGTTAATCAACCCCTGTGTCTAATTAATGTTATTGCTTTCATGTAATACTTTTGCTATCATAAAAAAAATGTACACAATCACATTCATATCTTGAAACAACGTCAGCAAAACTAATAGAACAGCCACTAGATGGCAGCAAAGACCAGCAATAGATTCTTCACTGAAGGCAAGCAAAATCTATTCTTTCAATATGGGAAATGATTAGTGGTGTGTTATTTATATCTGCCTGCAATGATTCCTACTGTATTCAATTCTAGTGTAATTGTACTTTCTGCCTTTATGTTGTTTGCACGGTGCAAACTGTTGGCACTATTTAACCACTTGCTTACTGGGCACATAAACCCCCTTCGTACCCAGGTTTAATTTCAGCTTCCGGCACTGCGTCGCTTTTGCGCGGTCGTGCGACGTGGCTTCCAAACAAAATTGACTTCCTTTTCCCCCCACAAATAGAGCTTTATTTTGGTGGTATTTGATCACCTCTGCGGTTTTTATTTTATGTGCTATAAACAAAAAAAGAGCAACTATTTAAAATATATATATATATTTTTTACTTGTTGCTATAATAAATATGCCAATTTTTTTTTTAAAAAAACGTTTTTTTTCTCAGTAAAGGCCGATACGTATTCTTCTACGTATTTTTGTAAAAAAAAAAAAAAAAATTGCAATAAGCGTCTGGTTTGCGCAAAAGTTATTGCGCCTACAAAATAGGGGACAGAATTATGATTTTTTTTATTATTTTTTTTTACTAGTAATGGCGACCTGCGATTTTTATTGGGACTGCGACATTACGGCGGACACATTGGACACTTTTGACACATTTTTGGGACCATTCACATTTATACAGCGACCATTGCTATAAAAATGCACTGATTACAGTATAAATGTGACTGTGAAATGTGAAGGGGTTAACACTAGGGGTGAGGAAGGGGTTAAATGTATTCCCTGGGTGTGTTCTTACTGTGTGGGGGGAGGGGACTGACTGGGGGAGGTGACCGATGCTGTGTCCCTATGTACAAGCAACACAGCATCGGTCTCCTCTCCCTGACAGGACGTGGAGCTCTGTGTTTACACACAGAGCTCCACGTCCCTGCTGTGTCACCGCAGATCGTGTGTACCCGGCGGACATCACGGCCACCAGGCACACGCATCGGCTCCTCAGAGATGCACCGTGCACTGTTTTTCCCCGCTGCGCGCCATCCAATGGCGTGCGCAAGGAATTACATGACAGGACGTCCAAAGACGTCTACCTGGCACTTGAGAGCCGCGCTGTGGACGTCTTTTGTTCATAGCGCGGATCTCAAGTGGTTAAATCCTGTATAATAATAACTCAGCTACAGAAGTTCTCTTTTTTTTTTTTTTTAATCAGGAAGGTAATTAGTCAACATTTACCAATATTGCAAAGATTAAATAAGTTGTATACATCGCAAGACACACGTGCTAAGAGAAAATTGTGATCCGATTAATTTTATTCTGATTTCAGATGGTAAGCTCCTTGAGGGTAGGAACTGATGTGAATGTACAATGTATACATAAATTGATGGCGCTACAGAAGTACCTGAAATTAATGAATTTATCATCTGAACATGAGTGGGGAGCACAATGAACAGTCCACATACAGTATGTTGCTTTGGTTAAATGACGCAATGCTATTTCCTTTCTGATCTCTAGATGGCAGTATGGTTCCATGCTTACTGCTAGATGGAGACAATTATATTTCACTGCTCCAAGTTTTCCTTTTACCAGAGCACATTACCGGAATTCAGTTTTTCTGCTTTTGATATAGCACGTTTTAGCAATACTGAACTTTTGTTTCTTGTACTTTATATGTCTCCAAATGCTTTAGCTCCATTGGCAGATGTGGTTCTGGCTTTCAATGAAAAATTATAGAGAGCTGTGACAGTATTGCAGGAGCGGAGAGATCCTAAAACCTGAACCATAAATGATTTCATTAAAGGGGAACTATAGACATGTTTAACCACTTAAGACCCGGACCAAAATGCTGCTAAAGGACCTTGCCCCTTTTTGCGATTCGGCACTGCGTCGTTTTAACTGACAATTGCGCGGTCGTGCGACGTGGCTCCCAAACAAAATTGGCGTCCTTTTTTCCCCACAAATAGAGCTTTCTTTTGGTGGTATTTGATCACCTCTGCGGTTTTTATTTTTTGCGCTATAAACAAAAATAGAGCGACAATTTTGAAAAAAATGCAATATTTTTTACTTTTTGCTATAATAAATATCCCCCAAAATATATATAATTTTTTTTCCCTCAGTTTAGGCCGATATGTATTCTTCTATCTATTTTTGGTAAAAAAAAATCGCAATAAGCGTTTATCGGTTGGTTTTTGCAAAATTTATAGCATTTACAAAATAAGGGATAGTTTTATTGCATTTTTATAATTATTTTTTTTTTTTACTACTAATAGCGGCGATCAGCGATTTTTTTGTGACTGCGACATTATGGCGGACACTTCGGACAATTTTGACACATTTTTGGGACAATTGTCACAGCAAAAAATGCATTTAAATTGCATTGTTTACTGTGAAAATGACAGTTGCAGTTTGGGAGTTAACCACAAGGGGGCGCTGTAGGATTTGTGTGTTCCCTGTGTGTGTTTACAACTGTAGGGGAGTGTGGCTGTAGGTGTGACGTCATCGATCACGTCCCCCTATAACAGGGATGACGTGATCGATGCTAACTAAATATTGGGCGAGGCTTAAAGGGGGTGTGGTTAGAGTCAGAGATGAAAAAGGGATTGAGGGAGAAGGAAGAAAGGGATGGAGGGAGAAAGAAAGCGATAGGGAGGGAAGGAGAGAGAAAAAGATAGGGAGGGAAGGAGAGAGAGGAGGAAGGAGAGAAGGAGAGAAAGAAAGAAGGAAAGAAGACAAGAAAGAAAGAAAGGGAGGAAGGCCAAATCGTGATGTTTGGCAACTATGCAGCGTGCAGAGGTCAGAAGGTTGCAGGGCAGTGTACGGAGGTCAGCAGGTTGCAGGGCAGTGTACGGAGGTCAGCAGGTTGCAGGGCAGTGTACGAAAGTCAGCAGGTTGCAGGGCAGTGTACGGAGGTCAGCAGGTTGCAGGGCAGTGTACGGAGGTCAGCAGGTTGCAGGGCAGTGTACGTAGGTCAGCAGGTTGCAGGGCAGTGTACGAAAGTCAGCAGGTTGCAGGGCAGTGTACGGAGGTCAGCAGGTTGCAGGGCAGTGTACGACACTCAGCAGGTTGCAGGGCAGTGTACGACAGTCAGCAGGTTGCAGGGCAGTGTACGACAGTCAGCAGGTTGCAGGGCAGTGTACGACAGTCAGCAGGTTGCAGGGCAGTGTACGAAGGTCAGCAGAATGCAGGGCAGTGTACGAAAGTCAGCAGGTTGCAGGGCAGTGTACATAGGTCAGCAGGTTGCAGGGCAGTGTACGACAGTCAGCAGAATGCAGGGCAGTGTACGAAAGTCAGCAGGTTGCAGGGCAGTGTACGAAGGTCAGCAGGATGCAGGGCAGTGTACGGAGATCAGCAGGTTGCAGGGCAGTGTACATCAGCAGTGTTAACATGTGTGCCAGTGCCACTGTGACCCTTGCTCTCTATTTATAGAGCAACACCACAGCCAGGTCAGAGTTTAGGAACAGTCTATGGGGAGAAGGCAGCACATACCTGGTCCTGCTGGCCAGCCGAGTTTCGCTCAACACCCACGGGCTGTAAATACATCCTTCTACCTTAGGCTGGGTTCACACTTGTCCTACAAACGCTCCGAGTTTAGGAGCTCATGTCGCATGATGTGTAAAAATAAATGTTTCTCTATGAGAGCCGTCCTAACTGGTCCGACACAAGTCAGTCCGACTTTGAAAATGCTCCCTATACTACTTTGGTAGGATCAATGTAGGATCAATGTAGGACAGATGTTGCATAGTAAAGTAGGATGAAAGTCGTACTGCTGTCATGTAGTATAGTGTGAACCCAGCCTCAGGCTGGGTTCACACTATACTACACAACGTTCATCCTACTTAGCTCTGCGACATCTGCCCTACATTGGTCCTACATCCATCTGACTTTCATGAACAGGATACTACTTTGATCCAACTTTGTGATAGTCAAACTTGTCCTTTGACCAATCAAAACAATCCTGTGTTAGATAAATTCCTTTTCCTGCTGCTGTAATCACAATGTCAGATGTCAAAAGTCGGATGGTTAGGACAAGGCTCCTACTTTGATCTGACTTCAGTGATATTCAATGGGCTAAAGTAGGATCGAAGTCGGACCAAAGTAGTACAGGGAGCATTTTTAAAGTCAGACCGACTTGTTTCGGACCAGTTAAGACGGCTCTCATAGGGAAACATTGTCGGAGCATTTGTCGTACCAGTGTGGACCCAGCCTCATACTGACTTTTGACATTAACAAATGCAGTTAATTAGAAATTGGATGAAACATTTTGCATTGTTAAACACTTTTTGAAAGATAAATAGCACTTTTTATAACTATATAGATCAAACCAAAAAGATAGACAAATGAGGAGGCAAGAGGAACAGAGGGACATTGTTCCAAATCAGGGACAGTCCCTCGAAATCAGGGACAGTTGCGATCTATGCTAGCAGGATCACCAAATACTTCACAACAAAGTGTAGCCAGGATCTGCAAAGCTGTCCTGAGTGAGTGAAGTGAGTGAAGAACTTATATAGCGCAGCACATGCAAACTAAATCGCCTCTGGGCGCTCGTTGTTCCTTTCTCTTTTGTCATCAAAAGAGATGAGTTTTGATCTTTCTCCTAAATGCCAAGTGGTTCTCCTCCAACCGAATGCTGGTTGGTAAGGCGTTCCACAGTCTGGGGCCCTGGACTGCAAATCTTCGCTCTCCTCCTTTGGATTTGTATCTGGCCTTGGGTATCTGGAGGAGATTTTGGTTGGTGGATCGCAGAACGCAATTGGGATTGTGAGCTTTTAATTTTTCGCATAGGTATTGGGGGGCCTGCCCTTGAATGCACTTATTTGTCAGACAGAGAGCTTTAAAAGCAATTCTGTCTTTTACTGGCAACCAATGAAGGGTTCTAAGCGAGGCCGAGATTGATTCCCAAGGTTTTATCCCAGTCACCAGTCTGGCGGCGGTATTTTGTACGACTTGCAGACAAGCGATTTGGTACTTTGGGAGTCCAAGTTGGAGGGCATTTGCATAGTCCAGTCTGGAGTTCACAATTGTTCCCACCACGACTGCTATGTCTTCTTTCGGAATGAAAGGAATAAGTCTGCATAGTAGGCGCAGCAGATGATGCGATCCGCTGACTACTGACCCTATATGTCCATCCATTGTCATATAGGTATCAAAAATGACCCAGAGACCTTTGACTTTGGCGCTAGGGGTGATGATTTGGCCCAGAATGGGCGGGGGGTGTCCAAGTTGTTGCCAGTTGATTCTTTCGACTGGCGTGAAACAGGAGAAGTTCTGTTTTTGAACTGTTGAGTTTAAGATAACTCTTCGTCATCCAGTTTTCTATCAAAGAGAGGCATGTCTCTAGACAGGTATGATGATCCTTTTTGTTGCAGATGCGAAAATACAGTTGCGTGTCATCTGTATATGAGTGGTAAAGTAGTTTTTGGCTATTGATGATCTCAAAGAGGGGACGGAGGTAGATGTTGAACAGCACTGGCGACATGGGGGATCCTTGAGGGACTCCGCACGACACCGTGCGTTTTTCGGACGTGAAACGTCCTAGTTTCACTATTTGTGATCGATTCTCCAGAAAAGAGGAGAATCACGGTAGATCACCTTCTGCGACTCTGGCTACTTCCACTAGCCGAGTCAGTAGTAGTTTGTGGTCCACCGTGTTCTGCAAGGGGTTGAAGTGTTTGTTGCCCCAGCATTTGATATTCCTGATATGTGGCTGCTGTACCATGTACTTGTATGAATAAGTCTCCTGTTCTCTTTGTTTTGCTTCCTTTGTGTGAAATCTCTGGTGTTCCTGCTAGTTCTTCTGCTTCCCTATTAATAATTGACCACACTAAGCATGAGAGCACAGAATGGTCAGTTCCCTAGTTGTACTGGGAACTCAGTATGCCCCCTCCAAAGATCAGACTTGCCCTGATGAAGAGCAAGCAGGAATGGGCCCTTCTCGGCCGGGATGAAATGTCGTACACACTGTGGTAGGCCGAGACCTCACCCTCCCTGTACAGAGAGGTCCGTCACACACCAGGCCCAGGAGGATGAAAGCATGGGGCAAGTCTCTGGTCTCTTTTATAGCTCTTCCTAGCATTCTCTCTGATGGTAGCAAAGATCCATGGGATATGTAGTCTGGTTGCATAGTCATACGGAGTGTAACAGTCAGGGGTTAACGCCATTTACGATATTCCATTCCACCAACCCACGACAGCTCATTGACACCCCACAATCCAGCAGACACCATCCATATGGATTTCCCCCAGAAAACGACACACACAGCTCTGTTCTCTGGTTCTAAACGAATAGACTTTTTAATGGTAAAACTCAGGCTTTTTATGCAGTTAGTAAACAAAACACCCACCCACAACATCATACAATGGGTACTAACTTGTCCCCCTCAATCCACATCTTAGACAGACATTCTGACTCCGTGAAAAGCTATTCTCAGCTGCTATACAATACACATTCCTTTAGAATGTGCTAACTCACAACACATATTATCATCAATAGAACTTTCACACAATACAGTGTTAATTAGCATCACACAATGAAATATCTTAGGAGCCAGACTTAATTAACACCTTAATAGTATGTGTCCCCTACATTGAATGAATCACTCTATTGACCGGTTGGGTTCAGAATTAACCACCTGTAATATTTCAAGATATCCTGCAAAACATTGTGAATTATCATTACTGTCCCATCTCATGTAATCCATGATATAATTTCTCAGTCATCCTATGCCCCTAGTGGACATAGGATGACCCTAGACCCAAGAGTCATTGGTGAAGCTGAAGCAGGAGTACCCCGCATCCTTCAAGAGCCTCTGGATCCCACGGGCCATACTGTTACATGGAGCTATTGCCATTCTAAGGAACTACTTATCCTACAGGCCCTTTGGTTTGGCTCACAGATACAGTACGATTCCAGTTAGTGATGCTGGGTGCTAGAGTGACATTAAAGTACATAGAAATGATGGGGAATTGCTGTGCTTTGCAATTGTGGTAATCATTGCTACATTCAGATAATTTTTTTTAACATTAAGGAAAAAAAACTTTAGGCTGGGTTCACATCTAATCCACATGTGGCTCGTAGCAGGGGTCCAGTGCATCCCTGTTCTCCGTTTGAAGGAAGAATCAGGTCCAAATTGTTGCCTAAATTCAGCCCTGAAACGTAGCCAAAGACGTGCAGGACCTCTGTACAATCCGCTCTGCAGCCACCCTAGAGATATGTGAACCTGCTCCATAGAGAGCAAGTCACAATTACCTGTGAATTCGGGTAAACAGGCATAATTCCCCTGAGATCCTGTGATCCAGGTGTCTACCACTTTTGTTTGCACAGTCTGTTTAATATTACTATTACCTCTATTGTCTCTTTTTTGCAGGTTTATTATTGCTTTTACCTCTTTTCTATAATTCATTCACAATGTACTATATACATTTTATGTATTCGGTTAAGAAAGACAATGATATGTATTCTATTGCTAGATTTTTTGTTTGTTGCATTGTGATCTAAAACTGTTTTTATTATTGTATAAAACAATAAAAAGCATCTTTAAAATATATAATAATCTTATTGTCTCTCAGTAATGGAAAACAATTGAAAATGGTTCAATAAACTCTAAAAACAGCAACCATCGCATTGCCATTCAAAGGGCATTTTCGTTTGATTTTTGCACTAATATTAATCTCATTTTGTCTCAATAAAGCCAAATAATAAAACTGTTTGGTGTGGATTGTCTGGTTCTAATACAAAAGCAAATGGAAAGCTTCAAAAATTGCCACAATACAATATCCAGCATACATTTTTGAAAGCAGGATTTTTTTTCCTAACTGTGGCTTGGGAACTTCAGACAGATATGAAACACACAAATGAATGCAGAACTGTATTCATTAATACACAATTAAATCCATTTCCTATTTAATATAAGCAGTGAAAATTCAACCATAAATAAATGCACATATTCGCCATTACACCAAAGATCCTCAAATATTGTCCAAAGGCTTTTATTGCAAAACATCACTTGGCAAGAACAAGTGCAATGTTTCGGAGCCGCACAGGACCCACTTCGTCAGGCACAAAACAGGTCTTGCGTGGCTCCAAAAACATGCCTGACGAAGGGGTCCTGCGCGGCTCCAAAACATGCCTGACGAAGGTGTCCTGTGTGGCTCTAAAACATGCCTGACGAAGGGGTCCTGCATGGCTCTAACACATGCCTGATGAAGGGGTCCTGCATGGCTCTAACACATGCCTGATGAAGGGGTCCTGCGTGGCTCCAAAACATGCCTGACGAAGGGGTCCTGCGCGGCTTCAAAACATGCCTGACGAAGGGGTCCTGCGCGGCTCCAAAACATGCCTGACGAAGGTGTCCTGTGTGGCTCTAAAACATGCCTGACGAAGGGGTCCTGCATGGCTCTAACACATGCCTGATGAAGGGGTCCTGCATGGCTCTAACACATGCCTGATGAAGGGGTCCTGCGTGGCTCCAAAACATGCCTGACGAAGGGGTCCTGCGCGGCTTCAAAACATGCCTGACGAAGGGGTCCTGCGCGGCTTCAAAACATGCCTGGCGAAGGGGTCCTGCACGGCTCCGAAACATGCCTGACGAAGGGGTCCAGCGCGGCTCCAAAACATGCCTGGCGAAGGTGTCCTGTGTGGCTCTAAAACATGCCTGACGAAGGGGTCATGTGTGGCTCTAAAACATGCCTGACGAAGGGGTCCTGCGTGGCTCCGAAACGTTGCACTCATTCTTGTGATGTAATCTTTCTGCAATAAAAGCCTTTGATGATATTTGAGGATCCTTGGTGTGCTGGTGAATATGTGCATTTATTTGTGATATTTCCAGTATCAAGCTAGTAGTCGCTACGGCACCCACAACAGATGACCCTTGTTTTCAGGAACGTGTGTGACGGGAATACAGACAAGACTAAATCCGGTTCACCAGGAATGAGAACGCTTTAACTTAAATGTCCCAGTGGTAGTATAACACCTTTAAACTTACCTGAGTCTTCTCTTGATCTAGCACTGTGCCTATCCTCAGCAACGCTGGTCTTTGTTTCTTTTCTCACAGGAGATATATATATATATATATATATATCTCCTGTGAGACCCAGGTGGTGTTTTGGTTTGGAAGGCATGAATATTTCCACTCCTGCTATTCTTTTGTAAAATCTTCGTATATACACATACGTTTTTTTCCTGCACTCTTTATTTGTTAAACCAGCCAGTAGGGGCATGGTCAGGTAGCACACCAGCACCTTTTCTTCTATGCGCTGGGTGTTTGGTGTGCTCCTGCCCCTTTAAGGAGGACTGGGTTACCCCCAGTCACCTGCCCCTTATCTATTGATTAGCACACCTGTGTCACACTTTGGATTACAATTGCGCGGTCATGCAACACTGTACCCAAATTAAATTTTTATCATTTTTTTCCCACACAAATAGAGCTTTCTTTTGGAGGTATTTGATCACCTCTGCAGTTTTTATTTCTTGCACTATAAACAAAAGAAGAGGGACAAGTTTGAAAAAAACACAATATTTTTTACTTTTTGCTATAATAAATATCCATATTTTTTTTAACAATTTTTTTCTCAGTTTAGGCCAATACATATTCTTAAAAAAATCGCAGTAAGTGTATATTGATTGGTTTGCGCACAAATTATAGGGTCTACAAAATAGGGGATAGATTTATAGCATTTCTATTTATTTATTTATTTTACTAGTAATGGCGGCGATCAACGATTTTTATCATGACCGCGATATTGCGGCGGACACATCGGACACTTTTGACACATTTTTGGGACTATTCACATTTATTTAGCGATCCCTTCTATAAAAATGCATTGATTACTGTATAAATGTGACTGGCAAGGAAGGGGTTAACACTAGGGGGTGATCAAGGGGTTAATGTATTCCCTAGGGAGTGATTCTTACTGTGGGGGGAGGGGAGTGACTGGGGGAGGTGACCGATGGTTGCCCTATGTACAAGGGACACACCATCGGTCCCCTCTCCCTGACAGGATGTGGATCTGTGTGTTTACACACACAGATCCACGGTCCTGCTCAGTTACTGGGCAATCGCGGGTGCCCGGTGGCCACGCGCACCCATTCCCCAGTGACGGGCGCACACCCCCTAGTGGGTTAAAAGGGCACAGCGTCATATGACGTCCACCCAGAAAAATAGGGTCTGCCTCCCACCGTCATGTGACGGCAGGCGGTGGAGAAGAGGTTAAAGCTGAAGTCCAAGATAAGCAAATGTCATCTAAATGCAAGAGTCATGTGTATTCTTTGTGAACTTTGGTGTGCTTTGTGTATTCCTTTCATATCTGTGCAGTAATCTAGTGTGAAACTTTACTCCTGTGCAGGATCTTCTTGTGATAAAGACCGGTCACTGTTGCTCTTCCTCCTTGTGCAGGGTGACTGGTTTATCTCCGCCCCTTCCTGTAATTTTCTGCAGGCAGAAATGTTGAGCCTGTTGGGCTCCTCCCACAGCTCTGCTCCCTGCACAGGCTATGTATAGCCAAGTGATGATATCACTGCTTGTAAGGTAATATCTGTGTTAGCAAAGGCATTTGTGGGTTTATATACATTGTTTATATACATTGTAAACGTGATTGTAAACCCTGTTACACCACTTGTACCTACAGGTAAACCTATATTAAGGCTTACTGTAAATATCTCATAAACTTGCATGGTTTAGGAGATATTTACCATATATATTTGCGCCAACGTCATCACTGAAGAAACAGCTCGCTCGTGCCGTTTCTTCAGAAGCATGCCATGACCGGCGGCTCCTACGCGAATGCGTGGGAGTGACATCACCGCGGCTCCAGTCAATCACAGTGACAGGAACCCGTGAACCTGTAAATAAATCCGGGAGACATGTCGCCGGACACAGGAGTGTGCGGGCACCTCTGCAACAGCTTAGATCTAATGTAAGTATTTCATAATGAGCCAGTATGCGATGCATACTAGCTCATTATGCCTTTGTCTTACAGGTTTTTTTTTTCTTCGGGTTTACAATCACTTTAATATTGAGGAATGTATTTAAACAAACGTTTTTGTGCCCAGACAACAGATTTAAACTTTTGTTGCATAAAAACATACAGGGTCAGAAAGATACGTTAGGAAGGTTATTGGACAACGTGTTTGGAGATGTGTAGATCTTAATCTTTAATTCTGACAGGCTTGGCTAACGTCATAATCCACCTTTATCAATGCTTACATCAAATGAAAACTGTTAATTGATTTGTTTTTTTGAAACAATGTCACTTTGATAGTGTTCTATCCCTTAATTTATTGTCCTGCTGAATATTATTACCAAGGAAATTGTGTCTCTTCCCAGGGTGAGTCATTTCCATCCATTAATCTATCTCTGTCAGGAATATGTTGTAATCCCCCCCCCCCCCCAAGTACTAACAAATGTTATTTCATTTTCAAAATCATTCAGCAACTCCAGGTTAATAGGGTCAGTCGTTGAAGAGCGATTGCCCCCCTATATAGGTATTATCACAACAGTGATACCTTACAAATAATACAAAGGAAATGTGAGTATTCCGCGCCACAACAAATTAATTAGTGATCTCCACTTGTGTGGAGATAAGAATACAATAATGTGCTGCTCCTCAGTGGTATAGTATGTGACTATAAGAAATAATGAATAAAAGAAACAATAGAGGGCGCCACTGAGACTATATAAAATATTCACTAGTAGTGACTATGTGATTAATTATATATCATAAGTATTAGAACAATGGAAAAACAATATTAGGTAAAACAATAATTGGTAGGTGATGGTGATAAATAGTAACGTCCACCTGGAATCCCAAACACATAAATACAACAAATTGTAATAGTGGGATGGCGGAAAATCTTCTTGTGAGAAAAATATATATTGGGAAAGAGTCCGTGAACAGTTATAGCAGGATTGTGATGTGCTGATTCTGGGATGTGCAAGAGCCTTCACCAATTGAATAATTCGTGTTCCACCTCAGGTGCTGGGGAAGTGCTAGATGTTTACCAGATGATTAGACCTCTCTTTTAAAAGTAGGTCTGATGGGCAGGTCAGGATAAGTGCCTGAACACTAAGGGCATGCTGGATCAGGTAGTTCCACAATGCTAGCAGGTACGCTCATAGATGCATGGAAATATGAATGAAAAAAATCATGGTGCAATAGCGTTTTATTAAAATCAAATTAAAAAACACATACAGCCGAATGGCCTCCTACCCCAGCTAGTGCCTGCCTGGCACTGGGAGTGTAGCGTGTCACTGCTTCTATCTCCAATGAACCACCGAAGGTTGTAGGTAGCAGACAGGTCCGGGCTTGGTGAGTTCAGGTAGGCTCAGACGGAGGGCTTGTAAGCCGTGCTGGATGCCAGAGTAAAAGCCGCCGACATATGTTTCGCACGTTGTGCGTCTTCAGGGGGGCGCCCCCCTGAAGACGCACAACGTGCGAAACATATGTCGGCGGCTTTTACTCTGGCATCCAGCACGGCTTACAAGCCCTCCGTCTGAGCCTACCTGAACTCACCAAGCCCGGACCTGTCTGCTACCTACAACCTTCGGTGGTTCATTGGAGATAGAAGCAGTGACACGCTACACTCCCAGTGCCAGGCAGGCACTAGCTGGGGTAGGAGGCCATTCGGCTGTATGTGTTTTTTAATTTGATTTTAATAAAACGCTATTGCACCATGATTTTTTTCATTCATATTTCCATGCATCTATGAGCGTACCTGCTAGCATTGTGGAACTACCTGATCCAGCATGCCCTTAGTGTTCAGGCACTTATCCTGACCTGCCCATCAGACCTACTTTTAAAAGAGAGGTCTAATCATCTGGTAAGCATCTAGCACTTCCCCAGCACCTGAGGTGGAACACGAATTATTCAATTGGTGAAGGCTCTTGCACATCCCAGAATCAGCACATCACAATCCTGCTATAACTGTTCACGGACTCTTTCCCAATATATATTTTTCTCACAAGAAGATTTTCCGCCATCCCACTATTACAATTTGTTGTATTTATGTGTTTGGGATTCCAGGTGGACGTTACTATTTATCACCATCACCTACCAATTATTGTTTTACCTAATATTGTTTTTCCATTGTTCTAATACTTATGATATATAATTAATCACATAGTCACTACTAGTGAATATTTTATATAGTCTCAGTGGCGCCCTCTATTGTTTCTTTTATTCATTATCACAACAGTGTTTATGTCAGAAAATGATCTGAATAGAGTGGTAATCTTATTCCGCATTAAGCTTGCCATACATGGATCCAGATTCGGTGGGTTCTGCAGGGACCAGTCGAATTTTGATCCCTGTATGGGCAGGGTGGTTGTACAGAAGTTAATCTTCCAATCGACTTCTTTGCAACTAATGCTCAATGCAATAGCTCATTGGGGGGATTCCCCCATTTACCTGGAATGTGTGGATGCAGAAGTTGAGTCTGTTTTTTTCCCAACCCATTGGTTGAAAAAAAACAAAAACGGATCAATGTATGGACTGTTTTAGTCATGTTACTTGATTTTGGGGGCCTGAAATACATCTCCTGACATTACCAACTGAACATACCTGATAATGCTACAGGAAACACTCAGACTGGTCATGTGCTGCTGGAGACATACTGCAGGAGACAGTAGGAGATTGGGATTTGCTTTGGGAGACATTAAAGTGGAACGAAACCCATCAGTTTAAGCCAGGGGTCTCAAAACTGGTGGCCCTACAGCTGCTGCAAAACTACAAGTCCCATCATGCCTTTGTCTGTGGGAGTCATGCTTTTAACTGTCAGCCTTGCAATGCCTCATGGGACTTGTAGTTTCACAACAGCGGGAGAGCCGCCAGTTTGAGACCCCTGGTTTAAGCCAAACTCTGGCAAAAGTTTTCCCCATTCAGGGCCAGATTCTGGTAGAATCTGCGGCGGCAAAGAGTAAGCCATTTACACTACGCCGCCGCAACTTATTGAAGCAAGTGCCGTATTCTCCAAGCACTTGCTCCGTAGTTTGCGGCGGCGTAGTGTAAATGGCCCGGCGTATCCTGCGTAATTCAAAGGGGGCGGCTTGTATTTAAATTAAGCGCGCCCCCGCGCCGGGAAAAAAGCCCAGTGCGCATGCTCCAGCTTACGTAGGAAAATGTAGCTGAAACTGACGTAAAAAACTACGTGATCGCCACTTACGCAATGCCCTATTCGCAAACGTCGTAACCGACAGAAAAAGACGACGCTGACCCGACGCCATACTTAACATGGCATACGACGGAACTTCGTAAGCCTACCCCTCATATAGCAGGGGTAGGTTTACACTTATGGAAACTATGTAAACGACGACGAGGCGGCGTAAAAACATTCGGGAATTTGCGTATTAGGTCCATTTGCATAGGCAAATGAGAAATCAACGTAAAGGCCACCTAGCGGCCAGCGAAGTTATTACATCTAAGATCCGACGGTGTAAGTGTTTTTCACCTGTCAGATCTGTGCCGTATCTATGCGTAAGTGATTCCATGGAGCAGACGCATAGATACCTGGGGAAAAAAACAGAGATACAACGGTGTTTCCTGCGATACATGGTCGTATCTCTTTTGAGAATCTGGCCCTCAGTGTCAGCACTGCATGGGTCAACTGCTCATTTTTTCTAGGGGGGTGAACGCAAAGTTTTTACTTACTTGATCCGCCAATCCTCCAGAAAACCACACTCCCCATGGTCAACTGGTGGCTTTATTCTGTCGATGGAGCATGCTGTGAGCTTGCTGATTTCAGGAACAGCCCATTTTCAAAACTGCTGAGGGGGGGGGGGGGGGGGTTCTACTTTAAATGTTTAAAAGAAATAGTTACATTCACGGCATGCCAGGAATGCTCACTGTTACATTGCTTGTGCTTTCAACCAAACTGTCAAACCATGAAATGGCTAGTGTCACTTGTGCAACACCCTGGCAGCTTCAGGTTAAACAGAAGCTAAGATGGCAGCTTTCTTGGCTGAAAAGGATAGGATGGTTTCGTTCTTGGGGTCATGCTAGAGGAGACATTTGGAGACTAAGGATATGCTGCAAGTGACAGTTGTGCTACATTGCACATTTAGAGACCAGGAATATGCATCAGGAGACAGTGGTCAAGTTACAAGAGACATTTAAAGTGGATGGCCCCTTAAAAAAAAAATATTAAAAGCCAGCAGCTACAAATACTGCAGCTGCTGACTTTTAATATTAGGACACTTACCTGTCCTGGAGTCCAGCGGCGTCCGCAGCAGAGGACGAGCGTTCGCTCATCTCTCTGCTGCTCCCCCCTCCATCCACGGTGAGGGAACCAGGAAGTGAAGCGCTCCGGCTTCACTGCCCGGTTCCCTATGGCGCATGCGCGAGTCGCGCTGCGCCCGCGGATTGGCTCCCGCTGTGTGCTGGGAGCCAAGAGTTCCCAGCACACAACGGGAAAAACCCGTCTTTTGCCCGAGACTGCGGGCCAGAAGTGGGTGCAAATACCTGTCTTTAGACAGGTATCTGCACCCCCCTGAAAGGTGTCAAATGTGACACCGAAGGGGGGGAGGGTTCTGATCAGCGGAACTTCACTTTAGGGTGGAGATCCGCTTTAAAGACTGGGCATCTGCTATAGAGGGCAGTAAGAGACCGGGGAAATGCTGCATGAGAAAGTCCTCTACACACTGTAACATTAACTGACTAGCCTGCCTGCCTGCCTGCTCTATCTACCTGCAAAAAATGACACTTTCTCTGTCTCTCTCTGTTCTCTCTAACCACCGCCGCAACACACTTCACAAGGCCGACCTGCAGGCAGCCTTTTATAGTGTGGGGCATGTACAAAACCCCCTGAGCCATAATTGGCCAAAGCCACCCCGGCTTTGGCCAATTATGGCTCTCCGTTTTTTAATGAGTTTATTTTTTATTTTTTTTTACACACATTTAAAAGCGCAATTTAACTAGTGCTTTTAAATTCACCTTCAAATTCCACAGCAGAACCGTCAGTCCGGACGCCGGCCATTGTGTGTGGACCTACGGAGCCGGCCAACATGCCTTCAAACCGTTCTAAGTTGGCCTGTCCTTCAGGAGTGAGATGAGATAAGCCTTCTTCATAGGTATAAAACGTCGGGCCGTCAACTAGTCCTCGCTCATGAGCCTCCACATCATACTCCTCTCCTTCAAAATCATCATCATAATCGTCCAAATCTTCAGGGTCGGGGTGAAGAGCCTGGCAGTCACACATGGCAGAGAACATCTCTCCTAAGTCTGTTTTATCCTCTGGAATGAACCGAATTTTTGTGATTGGCCCCTCCTCATCATCACTGTCTTCACATTCCTCTTCAGAGTCCGCATCCTTCATCTCAGCTTCTGTTTCAATATCGTCTCCCAGTTTGGCATTGACCATGACATAGAGGTGCTCCTCAGGGTAAGCCGCGGTGTCCCTAGAGATGGCATGCAGACTGATGGAGGGATATTCCAGAGAAAAGCCAAGGCCTGAAGCATTCAGCCATGACAGGCGACTCTCGGCTATGTAGAGCGTTCCTCTCCCGAGCTTCTCCCCGCTCATCACGGCCTCGGTCATCTCCTGCTGCCGCCTCACCCCCTCCTCGGGCGGCAGAAAATTTCTCAGCGTACCCAACATCGTCCGGAACACACACACACATCCAGTAACGAGCACCGCTCTCAGACAAGCAGGTGGCGCGCTACAAGTTTTCTGACAGCAACTAGCCGGAAGTGACGCGCACAAACCATTTTTCCGTTTTTTGCGTGCTGTGATTGGCCAAGCTTGCGGGTCATAGTGCATGCTTGGCCAATCATCAGCCAGCGATGCCGCAGTGAATTATGGTCTGTGAAACGTAACTCGAATTTGGCGCGAACGACCCGTTTTGTTCGTATTTCGACGAACGATTGAGCATACGATGTTCGACTCGAACATGAGTTCGACTCGAATACGAAGCTCATCCCTAGTGGTGTACCCCAAGGTTCAGTGTTGGGACCCTTACTTTTTAATATCTTTATAAATGATATTGGGTCTGGGATGAAAAGTACCATTTCAGTCTTTGCAGATGACACTAAGCTATGCAGTGGAATAATATCCTTACAGGATGTCTCCAATTTACAAACCAACCTCAATGCTCCGTTTAATTGAGCAACTATGTGGCAAATGAGGTTTAATGCTGATAAATGTAAAGTTATGCTCTTTTGAGGGCTAAGCATATGCGTGGATAATACATACTAGGGGGAGTACAACTGTGGAGAAGGATGTGGGGGTTTTGGTAGATCATAAGCCCAGGGCCGGTGCTACCACTAGGCAAACTAGCCCCTACTAGGAATGGTCTGAAGTTATTCAAGGGGTGCATGTGAGGACATCACTACGACAGAGGTTCATGAGTAATTGCAAGGAGAAACAGCAATCAGTTTAGGCATTGTACCTGTTATGTGACAAGTGCTCCGGTAGCGAGATTCTTCTGAATTCAACACACATATATCAATACAAGAGTGAAGGACATGGGATGAAGAAGCTTAAGGAGGAATTACTACACACATGTGGCTCACCTGTGGCTCACCTCTGAATTGGGAAGTCGCTTTAATGTTTGACTCTTTCCATGTCCATGGTGCCTGCCTGGTCCCGGGCATTGGTGAACATGCCTTCGGGCAAAATGTTACCCCATGTGCATAGGCTAATGACCCGTTCAATGCCTGTCTTAGCCCAAAGAACCCACCCAGGGTAGGTCTCTTATGTGACCCTCGCTTGGTGCCTGTCAGCTGTAAATCTTTGTCTGGCTACTGAATGGGATGGGTGGTAATAAATTACTAGTTTTTGGGACACCGTCGAATGCCTGCTCTCTAACATCTAGCCAAAGTTGGAAGCTGTTCTTGCTCAGGGTTGTCAAAGAAATTACAGGGTCAAAGTCAAAAGCAACCTCATCAATCCCTAATGATAAGGTATCTCTACATGCACCTTCCAGGACTCATAGAAGCCATGCAGACTGCTATGGCAGTTGTTAGACCAGTGTCATCTATTGTGATGGTTGGAGAATTCATTCAATGGTAGTAGCACTTTCCAGTGAATTCATGCCATGCAGGAACTTAATGGACCACTTTTATTTAAAACAAAAGTAAATAGTTCCCCAAAATAAATGGTTGCCCTTACATCACTTCACATAGAAACAAAAATGAAATTAGCCTGGCTTGCTTTTGCAGCCCCATTGCTCAGGCCTTAACCCCAGACCCTTTGTTGGTCCCCTCGACCATTACACAGCACTGCTGTGCTAGCATACATCTCTGTACCTCTCACAGCTCCCTGTTGCCCTCACACATCCTGCTGATCCCCAGTAATACCTGGATAGTAGGTTAAAGGCTATAGGCGGCCTGTCCATAGAGGGCACCACTGGGGTGAGGTCTGACCCCCTAATCTACATGCCAGGCATCGGATTTCAATGTTTTTTTTTTTTAAACACAGGATTAGATCCGGAGGCTCGAATAGGCTTCAAAAAAGTGTAGGCTCACCCAGTTGTGTGAATATTCACTATTGTGACACTGATTCTCCTCCTGGCCAATCAGGACCTGTCTCCCTATTGGCCCGAATTGAGAGGCAATCCAATTGGTCACCTAGGAGGAGGAAGGAGGAGATGCATGGTGCACGGAGTAGACGCACAAGGAAACAGGGGAAGTCGCCGGCCGCCACCTGGAGGACCGCTGCCCAAACTAGATAGGGTAAGCGTGGGTGACCCGACCGACCCACTAGGGGGTGGTATGAGGCTGACCTAACCAAAGGGGGGTGGCGCGGCCCACAAATATATCACCAGCCCCCACTGTTAGCTCTTCAAAGTCTCTGGACTCCAGACCCCGATCCAGGAGTTTCAAAACTCTCTGGCCTCGTACACACGATCAAATCTGTCTGCTGGAAACGGTCTGCTAGACCGTTTTAGCAGACAGATTTGATTGTGTGTACGGGCAAACAGACGGATTTGGCCACCCGACAGATTTCAAAACATGCTTTAAAATCTGTCGGCTGGGAACCCGTCCGCCCGACATGTCTGCTGGTTAGTATGCTAACCAGCAGACATGTCTTCTCGCACACGCGCCGAATGATTTCGACGAATGCGCGGAAGTGTTTTACTTCCTGGTGCGGTGACGTGGCGGCGTCAACGTCACCGCCACGTCACCGGCACGTCAGCGCTCTGTCTGCTGGCGGGGATTTTGGTTTGCTCGTGTGTACACGTGAGCAAACCAAAATCCCAGCAGACAAATTTGTTCAAATCAGTCGGTCCGACCAATTTGAACAAATGGATTTACTCGTGTGTACGAGGCCTAAGGCCCCGTACACACGAGCAAATAGATTTGTTCAAATCAGTCGGACCGCGGTGACGTGGCGGTGATGTTGACACCGCCACGTCACCGCACCAGAAAGTAAATTACTTCCGCGCATGCGTCGAATCCATTCGACGCATGTGCGAGAAGATATGTCTGCTGGTTAGCGTAGTAACCAGCAGACATATCGGGTGGACGGATTCCCAGCCGACAGATTTTAAAGCATGCAAACACTAAAAAATCTGACATCCTAGGAATGGGTATGAATGAAATTTGCTCTCATTATCCAACTGTCACATAAATTTGTTCTGCTCGGTTATAGTCACTGTAATGAGGCCATTAAACGGCTATGTCTCTGACTATCCTACAAAAAGTTCATCTTTGAAGAAAGAAGAAGACCCTGCAGGTCTGTGATGATTTAATCACTGTGTAGTCTGCGGAGGGATGTTTCTAGGAAAACCATTTAAAAGAAAGTGTGATTCACCTTGTTCCAGAGAAATGATAGTGTAATTGTCCAGGCAAGTATTACATGACCACAAGACATCATTTACATGGCATTTGTTTTAGTAATGTGAGAAAGTATAGGATGTATAAAGGAAAGTCACACTGCATGGAATTGCAGTATAGAAGGATATTATGGTGCAGCCATTGCACAGTGCTGATAAAAATTTCTTCTTACAATACAATTGTAGAATGTTTTTTAAGATTGTTACGTTTTTCCTCATACTGTCTACGGATGTGAAGATTCCTAAATATAGAGCCATTTATCCAACTGTCCATCCAGAGCCTCTGGTTTATAGACAGGATACATGCTAAATATAATCTACAAATTCGAGATTTTGCAAATGTGAAAATTTGAGATTTCAAAAAATTCTGAATTTGAAAATCGGACATTCGAAAATCATGAAATTAAAAATTCGGAAATTCTGAATTTGAAAACTCGGAAATCGAAAGTCGGAAATTCAGAATTTGAAAATTAAAAATTTCGGAATTGAAAGCATGAGATTCGTGATATAAAAAAAAAAAAAAAGCAGGAAGGGAAAAAAAAACCCTGTAAAAGAAAACATTTAAATGTATAACGCTTTACACAATCTCTCAGTTCGGGGCCTGAAGCTGTGGACTCAAGCCTGAGCGCAAAGCCTCCTTCCCTCCACTGGAGTTCCAAAACTTGTAAGTGCTGTGGGAGAAATACTCTCGTTATGCAAGAAATCAGAATAGCAGAACTCAACATATACACATTTCTTTTCTGTAAAGTCCTGGTGCAGCTCACTGCCCCTATTGGTCAGTGCGCTGGTACTGCAGCAAGCGGTTTGTACAAAGTCCCCATTCTAACTGACTAAACCCTACCCCTCCCAAGAGTTCTGCACAAAGTTTATGTGGTTCTGGAAGGGCAGGGGGGGAAGAAGAAAAAAACGGGAAACAACACAGTCAAAAAGAAATATGGGGAGGGCATACTTGTTCGTAACTTTCCCTAATGTCAGCAAATCAGGCTAAATTCTCTTTACTGATATAACCGAGGGTCAGGCAACCAAACAGTGTCCCCCCTCGGTGTGGTGAGCTGTACCTTAAAGACTTGGTCTCTCTTCCCGGGGCACTTTAACACGACTCAGTCTGGGTAAAGGTGATGGCCCCAGCTCCAATCTCGATGGCATTCCTCAAACCTGGCTTTCAGCTGAGGTAGCTTCAAATCGGCACCCACTAAGACATGGGGGGCCCTAGATAGCCTCCTGGCACCAGGCCGGGGTCATCTGCTATGCGGAGTTCCCTGCTGATGCTGCAAGGGGCCCTAGTGACTTGCTGGGGGCCCACTTCTACTGAAGAGATCCTAAGCTATATGCTGTTCGGTGGAGGATCGGCTTGAGGAGCACCCGGAGGCAGGTGATCCAAAAGTCTCAAAATATTCCAATTACACACCTTACTGGATATCAGCCAACTAGAAAAAAGGGTGCTGAAGCGATCACCAGCAGGGAACTGGAAAAGCAATCATATGAACATATTCGCCAGCACACCAAGGATCGTCTAAGAGAACGTCCAAAAACTTTTAATGCAGTGAAACGATCACAAAATTAGCAACGTTTTGAGGTCTCGCAGGGCCTCTTCGTCAGGCAAGTGATACAGATAAAATGCTACATGATAGTATATATAAGAAACAGTCACCAATCAAATCGTGTGAAGATAGAAAAAAAGGAAGAACCCACCCTCCCCTATTTCCTCCTCCCCCTCCCCTCCCTCCACATGGAACCTGCATCATAACAAAAGAGAACCGAATAACTGAATAAGCATCGCTTACCCTTGATATGTGTGAGGTTCAGCCTCATTAATGGGCAGCGGATCGACCCCAATAGTCACCCCATAGTGTGCACAAAACACCCCAAATCACCGTCGGCATATCGCTGTCCCGGGACATAGGAACGTCCCCAGCCAATCAGCAGGCGCCACGTGTCTGCGTGCTGCCCATCAATGAGGCTGAACCTCACACATATCAAGGGTAAGCGATGCTTATTCAGTTATTCGGTTCTCTTTTGTTATGATGCAGGTTCCATGTGGAGGGAGATGAGGGGGAGGAGGAAATAGGGGAGGGTGGGTTCTTCCTTTTTTTCTATCTTCACACGATTTGATTGGTGACTGTTTCTTATATATACTATCATGTAGCATTTTATCTGTATCACTTGCCTGACGAAGAGGCCCTGCGAGACCTCGAAACGTTGCTAATTTTGTGATCGTTTCACTGCATTAAAAGTTTTTGGACGTTTTCTTAGACGATCCTTGGTGTGCTGGCGAATATGTTCAGGTGATCCAAAAGGGCTTGAACGAACCATCGGGGATCTGGTCGCCAGGAACTGACAGATAACCATAGACTGTCAGCTGGTGACGCCTACTAAAAGAGAACTTTCTGGGAGGATTTGCTCTACAGTTCACCATTGGGCCTGTGGCAGAGGTCTTCATCTTGAAACACTAAATTCAACTAGAGCCAAGTCAGTGAGAGAGACTTGTTCCTCCCAGCAACCTTAAGTGATGCTCCGGCTGCCAAGCTTGTGGCAGAAGTCTGTCCGGAGGCACACTGCCCACTCTGGCTAGAGTGGCGATGAATTGTTCTACTACTGAGAGCAGGACTGTTCTCTCTTTTCATCTAAAGCCTGATACTGCAATGTTATCTCCTTTCATCAACCTTTCTTCTCTACCCCATGTTGATGTTGGTCGTGTTGGACCAGGAAATAAAGCATTCAGAAAACTTCAGCAGCAGGTTTGGACATTCTCTTATTGCTCTTCTCACTACAATCACCCCTAGACAACACACAAGGGTAACTTAATAAGCCGATCCCAAATCAATCAGAGGCTCCTGAGGGGGTATCGCTACACATATATATATATATATTGCAAAAAAAGTGCTCAGATTTTCTAAACTTCAATAGTCCCACTTTCGTTGCCGTGAAGGAATGATGATAACGTGCATCACTGAAGAAAGAGTGTTCCCAAAAGGAATCACCACAACTGATTAAATTACCTCCTTACCAGCTGCTCTGATCCCACAAGTAGACCATCAGACACCTTTCTGCATAGCAGCAGGCCATATACACCATGATGACCTTGCAGGGCTGCTGTTAGAAATGACAGGGGCCCAATACAGCCTTCCTGACAGGGCCCCCCCTTCCCCCCAGCCAAAATTCACTGTGAGGACATAGTTTATTCCTTTGCAGTCTCAGTTGCAAAGATTAATTAATTGGAAGGACTCTGAAGCTTCTTGCTCATTCACAAACTGAAGCATACTATGCTTCAGTGATGAATAGACACAGGAGTGATTGGTACCAATGTAGCAATCACTGTGTTCATTCAGGAAAGGAACTCAGCACTCATGCAGCCCCAGACCATGACACTCCCACCACCATGTTTGACTGTAGGCAAGTCTTTGTACTCCTCACCTGATTGCTGCCACACACGCTTGACACCATCTGAACCAAATAATTTTATCTTGGTCTCATCAGCCCACAGGACATGGTTCCAGTAATCAATGCCCTTAGTCTGCTTGTCATCGGAAAACTGTTTGCAGGCTTTATTCTGAATCATCTTTATAAGAGGCTTCCTTCTGGGATAACAGCCATGCAGACCAATTTGGTGCAGCGTGTGGCATATGGTCTGAGCACTGACAGGCTGACCCCCCACCCCTTCAACCTCTGCAGCAATGTTGGCAGCATTCATACGTCTATTTCCCAAAGACAACCTCTGGATATGATGCTGAGAACGTGCACTCAACCTCTTTGGATGATAATGGCGAGGCCTATTCTCAGGGCCGATCCTAGGGTCACAGGCGCCTGGGTGCAGAAATATTTCTGGCGCCCCCACATGGGCGTGGTTATCTTTACTAACTCCTCCCCTTTACACGCGTTTCTATGGCAACAACTCAAATACAGAGATGCTCCCCTAAGGAGTCTTCGTCACCCTGGGATGCTCCCATGATGTCTTAGCAATACAAAAAATACAGAAAGAGCAAGGAGTATGCTAATGGGACCTGGAGGGAGGGGTCTCTCTAATGCACACAGAGAGGGCCTCTGGTAGAGTCTGTTAGAAACAGCCCCCAGTCATACTACAGGAGATGGTCAAAGACTACAGATATGACACAAAAGGTGGTCAGAGGCTGCAGACATACTACAGGAGATGGTCAGGGACTGCACAAATTATAACCCGGGCCGGAGCCAAAGAATAAGTACTGCAGTATGAACCCTTAGGGAGAGAGAGAGAAAAGGAAGAGGGAACACTATGGTACATGGAAGGAAGGAAGGATCACTATGGTACAAGGAAGGCAGGAAGGATCACTATGGTACAAGGTAGGCAGGAAGTAAGGATCACTATGGTACATGGAAGGCAGGAAGGAAGGATCACTATGGTACATGGAAGGAAGGATCACTATGGTACAAGGAAGGCAGGAAGTAAGGATCACTATGGTACATGGAAGGCAGGAAGGAAGGATCACTATGGTACATGGAAGGAAGGATCACTATGGTACAAGGAAGACAGGAAGGAAGGATCACTATGATACATGGAAGGCAGTAAGAAAGGATCACTGTGGTACATGGAAGGCAGGAAGAAAGGATCACTATGGTACAAGGAAGGCAGAAAAAAAGGATCACTATGGTACAAGGAAGGCAGGAGGGATCACTATGGTACAAGGAAGGAAGGAAGGAAGCATCACTATGGTACAAGGAAGTCAGGAAGGAAGCATCACTATGGTACAAGGAAGGCAAGAAGAAAGCATCACTATAGTACAAGGAAGGCAGGAAGGAAGGATCACTATGGTACAAGGAAGGAAGGATCACTCTGGTACAAGGAAGGCAGGAATGATCACTATGGTACAAAGAAAGGCAGGAAGGAAGGATCACTGTGGTACAAGGAAGGATCACTATGGTACAAGGAAGGCAGGAAGAAAGGATCACTATGGTACAAGGAAGGCAGGAAGGAAAGCTCACTATGGTACAAGGAAGGCAGGAAGGAAGGCTCACTATGGTACATGGAAGGCAGGAAGGAAGGCTCACTATGGTACATGGAAGGCAGGAAGAAAGGATCACTATGGTACATGGAAGGCAGAAGGAAGGATCACTATGGTACAAGGAAGGCAGGAAGGATCACTACGGTACAAGGAAGGCAGGAAGGATCACTACGGTACAAGGAAGGCAGGAAGGATCACTACGGTACAAGGAAGGCAGGAAGGAAGCATCACTATGGTACAAGGAAGGCAGGAAGGAAGGATCACTATGGCATATGGAGGGCAGGAAGGAAGGATCACTATGGTACAAGGAAGGAAGGATCACTATGGTACAAGGAAGGCAGGAAGGAAGGATCACTACAGTACATAGAAGGCAGGAAGGATCACTATGATACAAGGAAGGCAGGAAGGAAGGAAGGATCACTATGGCACATGGAGGGCAGGAAGGAAGCAGGGCCGGTACAAGGCAGGGGCGGAAGGAGCGGATGCCCCTGGCGATATAATTTGCGGGCGGGAGTGGGCGCAGATGAAGTGCCGGGCTGGCTTTAGTGACTTCACAGTATGTACATACTAGCCGGCTCCGCGCCCCCCCCCCCTCCTGTGTATATCACAGAGTTGGCTGTATTTGTGCGGACTTGGTCGGGCACGGGCAGGCCTTGTAAAAATGCCGCTTGCATCAGTTGGACGGACACTCTCACCGGCGCTCTGCTGCAGATATACTAACACAGACAGTGTATCGGCGGCCAGCCGTGACACCCGCCGGCCGCCGATACACTGTGTTAGTATACCTGCAGCAGAGCGCCGGTGAGAGTGTCCGTCCAACCGATGCATTCACTTCCTTGTCGGGCGGAGTGTTCGGGCGGAGTGTCCGCCCGACATGAGCTTCCTAGTCCCACCCGGAGTGATGTCATTTACATGCCGGGAGGCGGGATGAGAGAGCCGAGGAGAGGCTGCTGCAAAAACCTACGAGGAGCCAGTGAAGCCCCATGCAACAGTGCAAGTAACTTTGCAGAGGCTAAAAACCTAACATTAGGCAGTGTTGTCAACTTGTCACAGTGGCTTTGCTATGTTGTTAACTGCCTGCCCTGAGGTGATTAACACTTTGGGGGAGTTTTACTGTACAATGGTATTTTCAATATGCAGCATGGAGGGGGTTAATGTACTGCCACTGATGCATTGGTGACCAGTGGCAGTTAAATTAACCCCTCTGTGCTGCATTAGTGACACCAGTGTCAGTGTTTATTTCCCCTATGTGGTGCAGCATGAAAGGGTTCATAAACACTGACACTGGTGTCACTAATGCAGGCACAGAGGGGTTAATTACCTGCCACTGGTCACCAATGCATCAGTGACCAATGGTGTATTTGATACTGCCCTCCTCCCATACACTCTGCACCCCTCTCATGTACATACCACCCCCCACCATTCACTCCGCACCCCTCTCATGTTCATGCCACCCCCTCTCATGTACATGCGACCCACAATCCGCACCCCTCTCATGTACATTCCACCCCCCTCCATACACTCCGCACCCCTCTCATCTACATACCACCCCCCTCCATACACTCCGCACCCCTCTCATCTACATACCACCCCCCTCCATACACTCCGCACCCCTCTCATCTACATACAACCCACCCCATACACTCCGCACCCCTCTCATGTACATGCCACCCACCTCCATACACTCCGTACCCCTCTCATGTACATGCCACTCACCTTATACACTCTGCACCCCTCTCATGTACATGCCACCCACCTCATACACTCCGCACCCCTCTCCTGTACATACCACCCCCTCCATACACACCGCACCCCTCTCATCTACATACCACCCACCTCCATACACTCCTCATCCCTTTCCTGTACATACCACCCCCCTCCATACACTCTGCACCCCTCTCATGTACATACTACCCCCCAACATAGACACCGCACCCCTTGCCTCCATAGACTTCACACCCCTCATGTACATACCACCCACCGCCATACACTCCACTTTCCTCTCCTACTCAGGTTTACTGCCATTGTACAGTACCATCATAATAGCATCATGGGCTGTGGCCCCTACTAGGTAGATGGTGACCTGTTTCATACATAAAAAAACAGTGTGTGTTGCTAAATTATGCTATATATTGGGCATGGCTTTTTAGTTTGATTAGAAGATTTAGTAAAACATTATTTATTTATTTTTATTTTTTTAAATTTTTTGGTGAGAGTTTTTTGGTTTCTTTGGTGAGATATCATGGGTCTAAACGGACCCCCGAAGTCTCACTATTGAGACAGAGAAAGGGACTGAGGAAAAACATTCCCCAGTTCCTTTTCTCTGTAACCTCAGCTACACTGCAGTTGAATGGACAGGAGACAGAGGCTTCTGTTAATTCATAAACTAAAGCATAGTGAACACAGTTTACTGTGCTTCAATTATGAATGAACACAGTGAGTGATCAGTATCGATCACTCACTATGTTCTTTTAGAAAAGGTAGGGGCTGGTAAATGACAGGCCTCCATTCTGAATATCCCCCACAGCAGTCAGCGGGTGAGCAGAGGAGGGAGGTCAGCAGCACTGTGGGGGGGCACACTGTTATTTTTTATCACTTGAATTATTTTTCCCATTATGAGTGTGAGTGGAGCCTCGTGTCCCAAGTCTTGCCTAAGGCCTTTACAAAGCCTATAGCCGCCTCTGGCATCAGTGACTAGTGGCAGTGCTCAGCATAGATCAAATGATAGAGGAGTTGAACAAGATAATACATGGCAGGTAGTCATACATGACAGCACTGACCCCATCCATAAGACATGTGGAAAGAGCTTGACATGGGAATAAGGAGGACACGTCTTGACAGAGCTTGGAGCAAGACAGAGGGAATAAGGAGGACATTCTCAAAAAAAGTCATAGGAAAATCCAGAGGGAAGCAGGGGACTGGCTTCCAGGCTTCATGGGTACTTTGTTTTCGAAAACAAGAGCCCCCCCCCCCCCAAGTAAAATACAGGGGTAGCAGGAGAGAAAATGTTCCATTCTTACAAAAGCCCTTTAATAAGGGAGATGTATCTTTTAGCAAAAGGGACGGGTTCTGCACCCTTCCTTGCGGCACTGCCTGCAGAAGAATGCCTGCGGAAATCTCCAGGCAGGCACAGATAGTCACAAAGTTGACGATGAACAGTGACGATAATTGGGGGGGGGGGGGGGGCACCGTTTGCCATCTTTGCCCTGGGCACCAAATTACCTTGTCCCAGCACTGGAAGGAAGGATCACTATGGTACAAGGAAGGCAGGAAGGAAGGATCACTATGGTACATGGAAGGCAGGAAGGATCACTATGGTACAAGAAGGGCAGGAAGGAAGGATCACTATGGTACAAGGAAGGCAGGAAGGAAGGATCACTATGGGGAAGGAAGGATCACTACGGCACATGGAGGGCAGGAAGGAAGGATCACTATGGTACAAGGAAGGCAGGAAGGAAGGATCACTATGGTACAAGGAAGGCAGGAAAGAAGGATCACCATGGTACAATGATGGCAGGATCACTATGGTACAAGGAAGGCAGGAAGGAAGAACCACTATGGCACATGGAGGGCAGGAAGGATCACTATGGTACATGTAAGGCAGGAAGACTATGGCACATGGAAGGCTGGAAGACTATGGCACATGGAAAGCTGGAAGGCTATGAAGCATGGAAGGCTATGGCACTTGGAAGGCTATGGCTCATGGGAGGTTGATAGCCTTGCATGCGTCATAGATGTCCAGCCTTCCATGTGCCATAGCCTTCCAGCCTTCTGTGTGCCATAGTTGTCCAGCCGTCCGTGTGCCATAGCCTTCCAAACTTTAATGTGCCTCAGCCTTCCAACCTTCCATGTGCCATAGCCTTCAATGTTCCATAGCCTTCCGTGTGTCATAGCTGTCCAGCCTTCCATGTGCCATAGCCTTCCAGCCTTCAATGTGTCATAGCCTGGCTGGAATGCTATGGCACATGGAAGGCTGAACAGCTATGACACACGGAAGGCTATGGAACATTGAAGGCTATGGCACATGGAAGGTTGGAAGGCTGAGGCACATTAAAGTTTGGAAGGCTATGGCACACGGACGGCTGGACAACTATGGCACACAGAAGGCTGGAAGGCTATGGCACATGGAAGGCTGGACAGCTATGGCACATGAAAGGCAATATATATGAAAGCCTGAAAGTCTATGGCACATTTAGAGAAGATAGAGGGGAGAGAGCACTAACCTGCTTCAGAGGCACAGGCATTCAGGCAGCTGTCTTGAAATCTCCCGCCCACACTCCCTTCCCAGGTACAGATTGGCTACACACAAGGGGTTGTGGGCGGGCACATGCGGGACATGGGGAGGAGGCGGGGCAGACTTAGCCTACCTTCTTCTGGCACGAAATGTACAGCAGCCGCCGCAAGAAAATGATCACGTGCAGCAGGCAAGCGGGGGGCGAGTGATCGGCCAGGGATGATTCATGTGCAGCACTGCAGTAAAGGTACTCGGGCAGCGACATCAGAACGGGCAGGATTCGAATAATGATCGCTGGCTGGTTTGAAATCTCCCGCCCACATCCCCTTCCCAGGCACAGATTGGCTGCACGAAAGGGGTTGTGGGCGGACACAGGCGGGACATGGGGAGGAACCTAGCCTACCTCCTCCTCACACGGAAAGTACAGCAGCCGCCGAAAGAAAATGATCATGTGCAGCAGGCAAGCGGAGTGGCGAGCGATCGTTTGCCGCTTATGCACACTGCCGCGAGCGCGCCTGTGGGGCAGGGAATGCTAATATACTCCGTGATGGGGGCGGGAAAATGCACACTGCCGAGGGCGGGGAAGGAATATGCTAATATATTGAGTGCTGCGGGCGCGAGGGGGGCGGTGAATATGCACACTGCCGCGGGCGCGAGACAGAACACTCGGGAGTCGGGACTGACAATCCAGATACCCTAGCACTTTGGCGCCCCCCTCTGTGGCGCCTGTGTGCAGTGCACCCCTCGCACCCACCCAGGATCGGTCCTGCCTGTTCTAAATGGAGCCTGTCCTGTTAAACCACTGTATGGTTTTGGCCACCGTGCTGCAGCTCAGTTTCAGGGTCTTGAGAATCTTCTTATAGCCTAGGCCATCTTTATGTAGAGCAACAGTTCATTTTTTCAGATCCTCAGAAAGTTCTTTGCCATGAGATGCCATGTTAAAATTTCAGTGACCAGTATGAGAGAATTCACACCTGAGACCTTGTAACACTAAAGAGTCACATGACATCGAGGAGGAAAAGTGGTTAATTGGGCCCAATTTGGACATTTTCACGTAGGGGTGTACTCGCTTTTGTTGCCAGTGGTTTAGACATTAATGGCTGTGTGTTGAGTTATTTAGAGGTAATAGCAAATTTACACTGTTATGCAAGCTGTACACTCACTACTTTACTTTGTAGCAAAGTGTAATTTCTTCAGTGTTGTCACCTAAAAATATATAGTAATTTTTTTACAAAAATGTGAGGGGTGTACTCATTTTTGTGAGATACTGTATGTGACAGGTAAAATAGCCTGTAGACAAGTGCAGTCTTCTTTATCCACTACAGGTGGCGCTATTCACAGCTTTATTGCAGATGGAGAGGAAGTGAGGAGGAACATGGTTTCTCTATGGTTTCCTGGGTCACTGATTCGATGCTGTTGCCCCATGTGACTCTGGCGACCATCTTGGGTCAGGCAGAGCCTGTTTAGACCTTGACTCCTGTGTTTGGTGTGATTTTTGGCAAGTCAGTAGAGTAGGGACAGGTATCCTGTCTGTGAGGGACAGTAATAGCGCTAAGGAAAGGTTCCTGATGAGGAGGGAAAGTGCAGCATCTCTTCTGGATACGAGCTAGGGAAAGGCTGTGTAGTCTAATTTACAAGAGAAGCCTAAGGTGGCAACACAACTCATTCTTGGATAGGAAGTGTGTTACTGGTGGTATCATTTGTAAAAAATAGGGTTGTCCAGATACCGATACTAGTATCGGTATCGGGACCGATACCAAGTATTTTTGGGAGTACTTGTACTCACGCAAATGCTCCCGATACCTAAATAGAATACTTTTTTTGTATTTATCAACATGTTCTGTGAAAATTCTTTGAGTTTTTACTACTGCGTGACAAGCAAATAAAACATTTTAATTTAATTTTTTACTCATTTTTATTCTTTTATAATGTCTTGAGTTAGAGTTCTTCATAATTCTAAAGAAAATATCCTTAGTCTGTATTGTGGTTTGAAAACTGTCACATGACATTTAAAAAAATATATCGGTATTCGGTATCGGCGAGTACATGAAAAAAAGTATCGGTACTTGTACTCGGTCCTAAAAAAGTGGTATCGGGACAACCCTAGTTAAAAACAAATGAAAAAACCCCAAAACAAAACATGAATGGGGGCACCACTTCTAATTACTAGTAAGTTTAGTAAGATGCAATATATTAGATAATGTTTTTGGGTTTAGATATGTTTTAGAAGCTTTCCACCTCAGAAGCAATTATTGCAAACCTGTACAGTATGGCATTGGGTTTGGTGCCCAGTGCAGTCCCTGCAGTTGAAGAGGTTCCTCAAGGACGTTCATCAATTTCTCTGCTTAGTTTCTCAGCAGTAGGCAATTCTAAGACCCAAAATAGATACTATAAATATTTATCATGGTATACATGCATTGTTGTTGGTTTGCCTTTAAATTGTTTTTTCCCTTCCTCCTTCCATAGCTAGACGATGATTGATCTCTTTAGGCTGCATTCACATCTAGGCGTCAGCGGCAGCGGGCGTATTCGGGCGACATGCAATAGGCGTTTTGTCCACGCGATTTGCGGCGACAAAACGCCTATTGCTTTTTTGCTGGAGGGCAGAATTTACACTGTCGGCTATGGCCGAACGCCCGATACGCCTGAAAAAAAGGGTCCGGGACTTGTTTCAGGCTTCACGCTTCAGGCGTATCGGCGTTCGGCGTAGAGATGTGAACCATCTCCATAGCCGACAATGTAAATTCCCCCCTCCAGCGTATGTCAGGCTGCTTCAGCGTCGGGCTTCAGGCGACAAAACGCCTAGATGTGAATGGAGCCTAAGTGTTTAGTTGCTGTTCTGAGCACATGTAATTGCTGGGGCTAGAGTCTAGACATACTATGATTTTTTTGTCCTATATGATGTTCATCTGTAATCAGGTCCACTACCAAAGTTATCATTTAAGAAATGTATTGTTCTTTAGAAATGGTTTGGCTCCCTCTAGTAGCCATTGAAACTTTATCAGGATATTTCCTTCTGGTTAAGAAAAACAGCTATGCATTGTGAGATATATAGGACAATGAGGAAGTACTCATGTTGTTAAATCAGGCTGGGAACTACAAACCCACAATGCCAAGCTACAAACCCACAATGCCAAGTCACAGCACAACCTGCTGGGTAAGCAGATAATAGGACAGGCGTTGCCTGTTTTCTCTCTCCCTCTCTCTGAACTCCATTCAACAACCAGCAAGAGGCCTGTGAGTGTTCGCAGGGCTGGGAGAGCCTGCGGCCTATAGCAGAGAGCAGATTGCCTGCCCCAGAAGGATCCTTGTGTGCAGCCCTGCTGATCGAGCAGGAGGGCCAGCCAGCACTTTGGGGCCACCTGCCTTCCAGGCCACCGGGAGGAGCAATACGGCGCGGAGGTGCCATCGACACATACGGAGTCCACAGCCAGCTGGGATCCAGAGTTGGGAGAAGGCATTTGCCTAATCATGTAGTGGCTGTACTATTGCTAAGTGATTGCTTGCTATACAGACTGACGCTGAGACCTGTAGTTCCACGGCTGTGGATCTATTAAACCTGAGCATTTTATAGCTGTATCTTGGAGTTTTCTGTTTCCTTTCCCCGATGCTGCATGGTCAGTACTGTACTGTTCACTCACAGAAGGAATTTCAAGTGGGGATAGTTTGCAGCTAAGTAATCAATCTCACCATATTCTACAGTTAGTTTCCCTTGCTATTTTGGATTACAAATATGTGCACCACTTTATATTGCAGTACAATTAAGCTAGCTGAACACAAGAAAACAGGAACTGGAGGAACTTTCAATGCTTTATTCTTTCACAAGGCTTTTACTGCTATACAATTGTGTATCACTCTGAACTGCACTCTAGGGGGAGCCATTTAGCAACATACAGTTGGAACTTGTACTTTTATTACTGTGTTCACTATTGTGTATTCTGTGTGCAGTGTCCTGTGTGCTGAGGCCTCAGTGGTGCTTCGATACAAGTGTTAAAGTATTGACTATATGCTCTTTTATTATTGTGCCACTTTTTGTTGCTGGGTTCTACACTAACATTGTTAAGCAGGTATGCCAGAGGGGTTAAAACAGTTCTTGGGGTTGAGCGGCAGACTGCAGAACCAAACAAATATTAAGTGGCTCCTACTGGGGTAGCGCTACAATCTGCATACAGGTTTTTGGATTAGAGCTTTCTACGATCTGTAAAATGCCACTTGGATTGAGTTACTGTCTACTAAGCTACTGAGACTGTGGAGTTGTTTTACTAAAGGCAAAAAAAAAAACAGCATTTTTGCTTGCACATGATTGGATGATGGAAGTCAGCAGAGCTTCCGCTCATTACTAAGCTCTGGGGCAACTGCACTTTGAGGGCCAGATTCAGAGAGGGTGGCAAAATTTTGTGCGGGTGTAGCGTATGCTCTTTACGCTACGCCTCCGCAAATTTTATGGGCAAGTGCCTTGTTCAGAAAGCACTTGCTCCATAAGTTGCAGCGTAGCGTAAAGTGTCCAGCGTAAGGGCGCCTAATTAAAATTATTAATGTGGGGGCGTGATTCATGTAAATGAATCATGACCCCACGCAATTTATGTATTTTCCGAACGACGCATGCGCCGTCCGTGGACATATCTCAGTGGGCATGCGTCAAATCACGTCGCTAGTAGTCAATGTAAACGACGTGTACGTAAATTCCCAAACGATTTACGCAAACGACGTAAACGACGTACAATTCGACGCTGTCCCGATGTCCATACTTAACATTGGCTACGCCTCCTATAGCAGGGGTAACTTTACGGCAGGAAAAAGCCATACGCAAACGTCATAAACTACGACGCCCGGCCGCAAGTACGTTCGGGAATCGGCGTAAATCCCTAATTTACATATTCGATGCGTAAAACGACGGAAGCGCCACCTAGCAACCAGCGTAAAACTGCAACTAATATACGACGATGTAACAGAATTACGCCACTCGTATATTAGCAGAATTCCGGCGTATCTTCTTTTCTGAATACCAAAAAAAGATACGCCGGCTATTCTTAGTATCTCTCGATACACCGATGTAAATACTTTCTGAATCTGGCCCTTAGTGCTTAGACTGCAGAAGCAGACCAGTTTATTAAGTCCTTGAAACATTCAAAAACAAGGATGGAGTACTCTCCTTTACACACCCTGTAATCCAGAAAAACCTTGTATGAAAGCCGCAGCCCTATGGATCTTTTCTGGAATCATAAATTTGGCTCTCCATATCTTACAGATTTAGCTATAGTAGTGGTGGACCAGGTAGTCCTATAGGCATCTGATAAAACCCCCATTACCGTTTCTGATAACCCCCCATTCCGCATTCTGATAAACCCCCAATTCCCCATTCTGATAAACACCCAATTCCCCATTCTGATAAAATCACCACCCCTAATCCCCCCATTCCCTATTCTTTTTTTTTTTTTTCCCTATTCTAATAACATCGCCACTCCTAATTCACCCCATTCCCCATTCTGATACACCCCACCCAAGAACAAACAGAACTCAGAGTCCAACTCTTAGATAGATTCCAGAGCTGAGTTAGCTCACCTCAAGCTGGGCAGTTAATTCTGCCTTGGGGTCCAGATTCCGGATCCCTTTAAGACAATGTCACTGTGTTAACCTCTGGGTACTGCTGCCCCCTGCCTGGATCCCTTCAGCAAGGCTGAGTCTAACTTTCACAGGGTCCCAGATGGATCTCCTAAAGAAGACAGTGCAGCAGCTAGCAGGCTGAATCCCCGGCTTGTGTCAGCTGGCATCTGCAGACAGTCATCCATTCTAACTCTCCCAATTTGTCTCCCAGAGTGGACAGTGCTCCTCTAAAGATGGCACCCGGAGCACATGTCCCCCTGCCCCCCCCCCCCCAAGTTTTGGCCCTGGTAAGAGATATTAGTTTATTATACTGGATATAGACCCATTTTGCACTTGAGAACTTTGTATATATTATAAAGAAGTTTGCCTGACTTCAAGAAGGAAAATCTTTGATGTAAACATATAAAAGGAAGAGCACCAAACACATTTTTTCCACATATCTTTTATCATCGTCAATTGAACCAGAGTTGGAAATTTTTCTTCCTTAGACAATGTTTCTAGGTACTAGAAAACTAATAAAAAGAAGACATAAGAAAAGCTCTTGGCAAATACTTATTTCACAAAGTGATTATCATACATTCACAAAGTCGTCTCTATTTTCTGTTTTTTATTTCTTTATCGTACACTAACTATTGTCTTGTGTTAAACAACATTTGTGTGTTAAACAATGCACTTAAAGAGGAGTTCCACCCAAATTTGGAACTTCCTCTTATCCCACTCCTTACCCCCTTACATGCCACATTTGGCATGTAATTTTTTTGGGGGGGGAGTGGGGGCTTCAGTAGGAGTGGGACTTCCTGTCCCACTTCCTGCTTCCGCCGAGGGGCTGGTTAGGCGATTAAGCCTTAATCGCCTACACCAGCCCCTCCCTGTAGGCGATCACATGGGACACTGACAGGTCCCATGCGATCGCCTCTCCAATCAGAGGCGAGCCGCGCCGCGCGCGCATGCGCAGTGCGGCTCGCGCATGCGCAGTGGGTGCCCGGCCGTGAAGCCGAAGGCTGTCACGGCTGGGTGCCCACAGTCAGGATGGAGACCCTGGCCGGGGAGGGGGGGAGAGGAGCGGAGCCCCGGTCGGCGCGTCGCTGGAACGCAGGAGCAGGTAAGTGAGTGTTTATTAAAAGCCAGCAGCTACACTTTTTGTAGCTGCTGACTTTTAATAAACACATTTTTGGGCTGGAACACCCCTTTAACTTGCAGCTGAACTCTACTAAGCCATTTCATTGTTTTTAGAAAACTTTGCTTCAAGACATCTTTGCCTGAACTGACAGCACAATGCAGAAAAAATGATTTAAAGAGAACCTGTCAATTTGGTTTATTCTGACTCCGATTGTAGTGAAGTGATCTATCCCTTGTGAGACCTCTATACCTGGCCTGTATAAGCAGATATAATCATTTCAGGGCACTTCGCTGAAGTGAGTTGAATCTGCATAGAGCCTGTTCACAATTGGTTGGGAATTTAACCCTTGCAGCATGATGAGGTAATGGTGCAACCCAGCTGTTATGCTGCGTACACACGATTGTTTTTCGGCATGAAAAAAAACGACGTTTTCAGCATGTAGAAAAAACAAAGGGCCAGATTCACAGAGCGATTACGCCTGGTGTTAGACAGGAGTACTTTCAAATTACGCACGCCGTATCACTAGTTTGAATCCTCAAACCATGATACGGCGGTGTTGGGCTTCGATCTGACAGGCTTACGTCTTTGTACGCCTTCGGATCTACGCTGCAATCTTTTTGCGGCCGCTGGGTGGAGTTCGCGTTGTTTTCAGCGTCGGGGTATGCAAATGAGCTTTTTCCGGCGATCCACGAAGTTACGAGCGTCGTTCGCAATCGCGTACGTCATTTTTTTGCTACGTAAAGTTAAACCAGCTATTAGCTGGTCTAACGTTACGCGGCCCATGTTAAGTATGGCCGTCGTTCCCGCGTCGACTTTCAATTTTTTTTATTTTTTTTGCGTAAGTCGTCCGGGAATAGGAATGTCCGTAAACGACGCTACTAAAAAAAAAAATGACGTAACGACATGATTTTGCGCAATGCACGGCGGGAAATTTCTGAATGGAGCATGCGCAGTTCGATCGCCGCGGGAACGCGCCTAATTTAAATGCCTCACGCCCCCTAATCGCGTAGTTTGATTCCGCCGGGAGAAATACACTACGCCGCCGTACCTTACGGGCCAAAATCTCTCTGAATTCCTCGTAGAGCCAGGTAAAGTACGGCGGCGTAGAGTATGTCTGATACTCTGCGGGAATCTAATTCTACCTGAATCTGGCCCAAAGTTTTTTCCAACTTAATCATTAAAACGACGTTGCCCACACATGGTCGTTTTTAAAAAATGTTCTAGCAAAGTGCGGTGACGTACAACACGTACAACGGCACTACAAAGGGGAAGTTCCATGCGGATGGCGCCACCCTTTGGGCTGCTTTAGCTGATTTAGTGTTAGTAAAAGTCGATTCGCACTTTTCAGTCTGTTACAGCGTGATGAATTGTGCTTACTCCATTCCGAACGCTAGTTTTACCAGAACAAGCGCTCCCATCTCATAACTTGCTTCTGAGCATGCGCGGGTTTTTAATGTCATTTTAGCCCACACACGATCATTTTTTACAACCCGAAAAATTACAATTTTGAAAACGTTGTTAAAAAGTGAAGCATGTTTGAAAAAAAAAATTGACGTTTTTCAGAACCCGAAAAATGATGTGAAGCCCACACACGATCATTTTAAATTACATTTTTTTTAAACAACGTTTTCTTCATGCCGAAAAACGATCGTGTGTACGCAGCATTAGGCTCATTCTGGAAGAATTTTTGTCCATTATTTTGATGAACTCTCTGTCTTCAACTAACAAGGCTATTTTGTTGTCATCGCTTGTAGTACAAAACACTGTGGTACCTACAGTAGGTTGTCACCACAAAGGTTAGGAGTGATGTCAGGTACTTGGATGATGTCAAGAGTAGGGGTGCAACGGATCAAAAAAATCACAGTTCGGATCGTTCCTCAGATCAGGAGTCACGGATCGGATCATTTTTCGGATCAGCAAAAAAAAAAAATCTCCCCCACTGTAATATCCACATCTCCCCCCACCCACTGCAGTGGCGTCACTCGGTGCAAAAAAATAATAAAAATGGTGTCACCCCCCCCACCCACTATGATCCCCCCCTCAGTACAGACACCCCACAGTAGTGGAGACCTCAGACGGTAACCCCCCCATTAGTGCAGACCTCAGACGGTAACCCCCCCCAGTAGTGCAGACCTCAGACAGTAACCCCCACCATAGTGCAGACCTCAGACAGTAACCCCACCATAGTGCAGACCTCAGACAGTAACCCCACCATAGTGCAGACCTCAGACAGTAACCCCACCATAGTTCAGACCTCAGACAGTAACCCCACCATAGTGCAGACCTCAGACAGTAACCCCTCCATAGTGCCGACCTCAGACAGTAACCCCACCATAGTGCAGACCTCAGATCCTCAGACAGCGGCGTGTGTTTCCATCGAGCGTGGGCTCCTCTGTGGGTGTGAACAGAGAGGAGGGCCCGCCGGGTGTACCAAGATGGCCGCCACTCTGGAGCTAGGCTGAAGCCGGGGACTTTCCTAGGCCGAGGCTCTGGAGCGCTTCGCGGATCGCGGGGTGTGCCGATCCGAACGGGGTGGCCCGGGGTGAATCGGTGATGATCCGTTGCACCCCTAGTCAAGAGGCTTCTCTTTTACTTCATAATGGCGAGGGCACTGCTTGAAGTGGGATGCACGTCCATTTCCCAACATGTAAGTTTTGAAGGAGTGGATCTCGAATGACGTTCGCATTCTATCCAAGCATACGTCGCCCACGATTACCCAGCCTAGATCAAGTTTTTGTGTGTAAGGGGCATCATCAGGTCCATTGCACTGCTTGCGTACTTTATGTACTCTGAGAATGTCTCCTCCTAGCAAGATCAAGATTTCAGCATTCATGTCCATTGCAGGAATCTAATTAACAAGGTGCCTTAAGTGAGGTTGGTAATATGCAGCCTCTGGAGCAGGAATTTCTTCCCTTTCGTCTGGTATCTGGTCACACTGAACTAATGTTGGTAGGGCTATGCGATCTCAAAGAATTTAAGCTTAACCAGGAATCTGTTGCTTTGTTCATCTATTATGGCATACATCCTGATAGCTTCCTCAGGTTGGCCCTTTGGGTATATCTTGACTAGTAGGGATGAGCCGAACACCCCCGCGTTCGGTTCGCACCAGAACTTTCGAACAGATCTCCCGTTCGCGCGAACATTTAGAACCCCATTAAAGTCTATGGGACTCGAACGTTCGAATTCAAAAGTGCTAATTTTAAAGCCCAATATTCAAGTTATTGTTGGAAAACGTCTTTGAGAACACGGGTCTTGCCCGAGGGAACATGTATCAATGGAAAAAAGTTTTAAAAGGTCAATTTTACAGGAGCAGGACTCCTGAAAAAATTACAGTTTTTAAAACTTTTTTCCATTGATACATGTTCCACCGGGCAAGACCCGTGTTCTCAAAGACATTTTCACCGGCAAACTATAGACACCCAGCAGGTAAAATATTTAAAGGAATTTTTCTTTTTCTTTTTAATTTTTTTATTTAAGCATCATTAAAATCAGCTCCTTTAAATATTGTACCTGCTGGGTGTCTATACCTGTGATAACGTCTTTAAATAGCACAATCACCTGCCTGCCAGTAAATTAGGAATAGCTGATCTAGCTAAGCTATACAGTGTATAAATATATGTACAACTCCTAGGGATGTATATATATTCTCTACACACTGTATATTTAGCTAAACTGACTAGCCTGCCTGCTCTATCTAGCTATATAAAAAGACTATCTCTCTGACTGATCTCTGTTCAGCTCTGGAACACACTACATGAGGCTGCCCAGCAGGCGGCCTTATATAGTGTGGGGCGTGTGCTAAAGCCCTGAGCCATAATTGGCCAAAGCCACCCTGGCTTTGGCCAATTATGGCTCTCCGTTTTTTGCGCTCTGTGATTGGCCAAGCATGCATGGTCATAGTGTATGTTTGGCCAATCATTAGCGTGCAATGCCGCAGTGAATTATGGGCCGTTGCGCGTCACTTGAATTTGGCGCGAACGACCCGTTTTGTTCAAAGGTACGAACAGACATACCTTCGAATGGAACGCAGAGCTCATCCCTATTGACTAGGCATATCTTAGCACAGAATTTGCAATCTAGGTCTTCTCCACAGACTTCTGTGCATGAAGAGGAAACATTAGCTGTGGCTGGAGCATGACCTTGTTGCTCCCACCATGATTTGAGACATGGCTGGAGGTAGGCGGTTGCTGTGAATTGTATGATGGTGGGCCAGGATGCATAGCTGTAACATGTCTGTCGCTACTGAATTCTGTGCAATTGATGACAACTTTACAGTCTTTAGCAAAATGTCCATAATAAGCACAGCTCTTGTAGCATTTTCAAAGCTTCTGAAGAATCTCCCTGCGCTCTTGTAATGTCTTGGCCCTAAGCCCACGACATTTCTTTAGGGGGTGAGGCTTATTGTGAATAGGGCAATGATGATTAGGGTCTTTATCTTTTTTTGATTCTGCATCAGCACGGGCCTCTATTACCTTAATGTTGAACTTCTGGAGTGAGAGGATCTAAAACAGTGGTTCTCAACTCCTGTCCTCAGGACCCCCTAACAGGCCAGATTTTAAGTATTACCTTGGGGAGATGCAGACTAGAATACTGCAATCACTGAGCAGCAAATGATATCACATGTGATGTATTTCAGTTATCTTGCAAACCTGGCCTGTTGTGGGACCTGAGGACAGGAGTTGAGAACCACTGATCTAGAAGAACATGCAGTGTGCCTGGTTTATGTGGATCTGAGAGATCTGGTCTCCTGCAGTTGAGCAATGCGGAGTTCTGACTTATACTGAGCATTTTCCACTGGGAGGTCCCTTTGTTGGTTTAGTGAATCAGCCGCTGGTAGCGTTCATACGCGACAGATAAGCGATCTAAAGAGTCTCTTAATTCAACTGGTTGATCATTAAAGTGTGACAAAACTGACATGCAGTGTGAAGTGCTGTCCCATAAGTCTGACAGATTGCCTGAGAACTAATCTCTAGGGGTTTCATAGTTTTCTCTGAGTTTCTGTGTTGTTTTTTTTTTGTAGGTTTGGGCCTTATGCCGCGTACACACGGTCGTTTTTTGCAATGAAAAAAAAACGTTGTTTTTTAAAACGTCATTTAAATTGATCGTGTGTGGGCAAAACGTCGTTTTTTGTCTTAAAAAAAACGACCCAAAAAAAAATTCCAACATGCTTGAATTTTTTGTGTCGTTTTTCAAAACGTCGTTTTTTGTTTCACAAAAAGTCACCATGTGTAGCAAAAACGTTGTTTAAAACGACGTTTTTCAACCCGCGCATGCCCGGAAGCTAGTTATGAAGCGAGTTTCAATGTAAAAGAGTGGTGAACGTAACCTCGCTTTTTGTGAAAAAAACGATGGTGTGTATGCAACATCGTCTTTGAAAAGTGACGTTTCAAAAACGTCGTTTTTTACTTCACAGAAAACGTTGTTTTTTTTCATCACAAAAAATGATCGTGTGTACGCGGCATTACACTCTGTTCAGTAATATCTGCAGAATCTGTTCCCTGTACATCTGCACGCTCAGAGGCATAATGAATCTGCATTGGTTCAGCCACAAAAAAGTTGCTCAGAGTCTTGTCTAGACATTTTTCAAGTTTTTGTAAAAAATTGTACTGTCTCTTTAAGAAGACGAACAGCAGCTTAGACAGGTGGGGTAACACAATTCAATGTAGGGAAAAAGTTTATGACATTCACATGAGGTGCGGTAAGCTTGTGCGACCATGTGCTTTCACAAGATGGCGGATTGCACTGAGTTTCATTGCAGACCAGGTACACACATATACACAGCAGGCTGTAGAATTCTGTATATCTTTTGACTAAGCTTGATTGCAGATAAGAGCACACATATATACAGCAGGCTGTAGGATTCTATACATCTTTTGACTATTCTGACTCCGATTGTTGTGAAGCGATCTATCCTTTGTGAGACCTCTATGCCTGGCCTGTATAAGCAGATATAATCACTGAGGACAATCCTCATCAGATAGCTTGAACTCACCAAGTACAGCGC
Organism: Rana kukunoris; assembly: GCA_029574335.1. Taxonomy (NCBI): domain Eukaryota; kingdom Metazoa; phylum Chordata; class Amphibia; order Anura; family Ranidae; genus Rana; species Rana kukunoris. Next base: position 574,220,434 of record CM056050.1, on the reverse strand, counting down.
CCCTCTGAAGTTGGCACCTGGGGCAAATGTCCCAATGCCCCCCCTAGATATTAATTTATTATACTGGATAAAGACCCATTTTGCGCTTGAGTACTTTGTATATATTATAAAGAAGTTTGCCTGACATCAAAAAGGAAAATCTTTGATGTAAACATATAAAAGGAAGAGCACCAAACACATTTTTTCCACATATATTTTATCATCGTCAATTAAACCAGAGTTGAAAATTTTTCTTCTTTAGACAATGTTTCTAGGTACTAGAAAACTAATAAAAAGAAGACATAAGAAAAGCTCTCGGCAAATACTTATTTCACAAAGTGATTATCATACTTTCACAAAGTCGTCTCTATTTTCTGTTTTTTATTTCTTTATCGTAGACTAACTATTGTCTTGTGTTAAACAACATTTGTGTGTTAAACAATGCACTTAACTTGCAGCTGAACTCTACTAAGCCGTTTCATTGTTCTTAGAAAACCTTGCTTCAAGACATCTTTGCCTGAGCTGACAGCACAATGCAGACAAAATTATTTAAAGAGAACCTGTCAGGTGGCGTACACACGTACGAGAACCTGGACGGGCGGAACACATCGTTCCGCCCGTCGAGGTTCTCGCCCGGCTGTCGAAATCGGCGACCCGCCCGTCGGGAATGGCAACCAGCCATTCATCCAGGCGGGCCGTCGAGCAAATAGAGAGCCTGCTTTCTATTCGCTCGACGGGATTCCCGACGGGCAGGGCGAGCCAGGAGCGTACACACGCCCGAGGTTCTCGCTGGAATGCAGCTCCCAGCGAGGTTCTCGCTGGTTTCTAGCGAGAACCTCGGTCGTGTGTACGCCGCCTCAGATGTATAAAGCAACAATTCGGTTTATTCTGACTCCGTAGTGAAGCGATCTATCCCTCGTGAGACCTCTATACCTGCTAAATATAATCACTAAGGACAATCCTCATCAGATAGCTTGAACTCATCAAGTACCGATTCTATTCGCAGAGGTGCTCTTATGCCGAACATGGGGTTACAGCAGATGACAGGTTACAGCAGATGAATAGGTTTTGGTACTTATGCAGTCAAAAGATAATATTGTTTGTAGCTTAATATGCAAAATACATGTGGCCTGTAGCTGCCTCCATTACACAGGAAGTACCAAACACAGGAAGAAGGGGTGGAGCATTACATACAAAGGAAGTGTGTCATACATCATAAAAAAGAACATGGAAAAATAGGTGTATTACCACAAAAGGTCACTAGATGGCAGCATGAGAACTAAATATAAACATCCATTGAAAAATGCTTCAGAGAAACAATATATACAATCTTTTTTTGGGATCCCCATCCTGGTGGCCGTGTTCATGTAGTACAGGCTTTGACCTGTGCTACTAAAACCATAATACAGCTCCAGTCCTACCTACAGCAGTGGTGGTTGTGGATTGCCAGTGGTAGAAAAATGTCATTATGTTAATGAGATGACATTTGAAGAATACCTGTCACTGCTTGGCTGACTGTGCTTTGTGCCTTGGCTTTCCTTTATTGCACTGTATAACTACCATTGCCTGTACCTGTTACATTTAATGTGACATTTCAGATGGGCCATTGTATCCATTATGGCTGATTTCCTCAGTTCACCCGTTCCTTGTACAGCAATTGTAAGAGAAGCTCAGTACATGTTGTAACCAGAAAGCTATTACATGCTTATGTACATGTTCATAACTCGAACCCGCATGTTGACTTGCATGTCCGGTACTGGCACTGGTGTCACACAGCCTATTTGAGCTGGACTATGACATGATCAGTTGGCAGAATGGCACAGTACTCCCTGCTTTACCCGAGCCTTGACCTGCTTTACCTGCCTACCCTTGTATGACTTGGCTTGCTCCTAATTTGTTTCTGGATTTCTGTTTGCCTGCTATTACCTCTGCTTGTGCCCCTGTCTTACTGCCCAGCTGTGTACCTATCCAGGCTTGAATCCTGAATCTACTCCTGCCTAATGATTCCGTACATCGCTGCCCAGCTGTTGATAACCTTTTGGCTTGTGTCCCGACTACGCTCATGTCTGCCAATAATGTGTCACGAGGTGAAAGACAGAGGCGGCTCTTTAATTAGGCAAATTAGGTGGTCGCCTAAGGCCTCGCTCTCACAGAGGTCTCGCGGCCACCTAACTTGCCCAATGCATTACCCCAGTTTTGAGGACAGAGGACAATAACGCTGCTGTGCTCAGGCAGCGTTATGAGCCCTGACTCAGGAGCGGGTGCCAGCGACCCTAACAACCAGTGAATATCGGTGACACCACCCCTTGTGATGTCAATGACCCAGCATGCCCTCAGTCAATTACATCTCCGGGTGGCCCCAGTCCCTTAGTTATTAAAGAGCAGGAGATAGGGGCTGCCTTGTTAAAGGGGGGTTCTAGATCCTGATAAGCCCCCTGCCCACAGACCCCCACAACCAACGGCCAGGGTTGTCGGGAAGAGGTTCTTGTCTTTGAATTATTTTTCCCATCATGGGCATGAGAGGGGCCCCATGTCAAATTTTTTACCTAAGGCCTCACAAAGCCTAGAGACACCTCTTGTGAAAGAGAAGCCCCCTCTCCAGCTCAATCTCCACCAGGTAGTTGACAGCAATATACCCAAATCGTGGGATTTTTTTTTTTTTTTAGCATGATCTATGAGGACAAAGACATTTTTAAGAGTGGGTGGGGGTGTGGAGACCCTGTCCTAAGCTGGACCGTTCCTAATAAAATTTAGTGTGCACAGCTAGTCTGTAACCAGCCTCAGCTTTGTTTACATTGTCTAGACTTTGCTGGTTCTCCTAAACTTACTGTGTTATTTCTGTCTGTTACTGTTGAGGATGTTCCAGTAGCTAATGTAGGAAGAACAATCTCTGAGTTATGAATATTTATGTGACCCGACCAAAGCATTTGTTCAATGGTATGGCTTGGGTAGATGATAAATAGTTTGAGCATCCTTCCAGAAAGTTCTTTCCCTCTTGAGTTTCTGCCTGGAATGCCAGTGCAGAGGGTTCTTTCTTCTGTGGGCCCTGCCTCAGTTGGGGGCTGCCCTGCTGGAGGGTGTTAATCCATAGGGATCTGTGTTAATGGATGTCTGCCTGGCAGGAGCATCTGCAAGGAATGCAAAAGTTGAAGAGTGTTGCAGAGGGGCTGGGTAGAACCTACTGCTGTGCTTTGCAAGAAGCAATCATTGCCCACAGATCAAGGTTTGTCTGACATATAATACAAGGCCAAGAACCAGATTGACTGGAAGAAGATCCACTGCAACTCAAAAAAGCTGTGACTACTTGTACAGGGTTATAGATTTGTCTGGCTGATCTCACAGGGCCTACTATTACCAAGATGCCTCCTACCATTAGAATACCTGTCCTAGTCTGTGCTAATTTGGGTACCCTACACATAAAGTAAATCACATGTTCTTTTTAATATTTTTTTTCTAGAAACATACTACAAAAATAACAAAAATGTAGGATGTTTTTCTTATGCTAAATTCCCTAGAAATATCTCTCTGCAGACTATTGAATGATAAAATCATGACAATGCTGCAGTGTCTTCTCATGTCTTCAATGATGAATTGGGTGATGAATGAATGGGGAATGAATTCTCTTGGGGTGATTTGGAATGACCCGCTTAGCAGTGTGAAAAGCTAACATTTCCATCTCTGGGTTGGATTCTTGTCATATGGTGAGGTGGGATATAAGCTGGACACCAGTCACTTTAGTCTTTTTAGCATTTATTGCTGAATTCAATTTTTGGGAAAGAGATTTAGGGGTGTAGGCTACACCCCTAACTCTCTTTCCCAAAAATCTAATTCACCATATGACAAGAATCCAACCTAGTCTGCAGAGAGATATTTCTAGGGAATTTAGCATACATTTTTGTTATTTTTGTAGTATGTTTCTAGTAAAAAATATTAAAAAGAACATGTGATTTACTTTATGTTGCATAGCAGCAAATTAATGTAACCAGGGGTTGCGACTATATTTATTATTGTTGACTGGTTCATTGTTTTCTTGTGTATGAGTTTACCCCCCCCCCCCCCAGTGCCTGCTGAACTCTGTTAGGATTTTCTTTCCTCCTTGAGAGTGAACAGAGCAATGCATTATGGGACATGTAGTCTGGATGATGAAGTGACACTGTTAGCCGGGCCAGCTCTGGACTACAGGACACACAATGCAAAGCACTAAGAACAGCCTGCTGGGAGGATAAAAGGACAGGCGCGCCCTGTTTTCAGCCTCTCTGGATGCCATTCTGAGCCTGGCAGCAAGAGGTCTGTGTGACAGGGAGTGAGAGACTGTGGCCTACACAGTGGAGAGCTGGATTGCCAGCCTCAGAGGGACCTCGGAGGACAGCACCACTATTCCAGCAAGCGGACTGACCTGCGCTCCATAGCATCTGGGACCACCTGCACTCCAGTCCACCAGGAGTCGCAGCACGGCGTGGTAGCACTATTTCACCAGACATAGACACCAGGAGGGATTCAGGCAGGAGCCCATCATCTATTGGGGTTTATTGTGGTGAGAGGTCACCTGTCCATCCAGATAGAGATTACAGTATTGCTGAGTGAGTTTTTCCTACAGACTGGCTGGTGAGACTTGAACTGTAGTTCCACGGATGTGAATCTACTCCTTCACAGGACTTATACAGCCAGCGCTTGGGGCCTTGTCTTTCCCTCCCTGTGCTGTAAAGTCAGTACTGTATTTCATTCATAATTAAAGAGGAATCTACAAGTGGTGATATTTCTTCAGTTTAAGTTTTCATCAGTACACCTTTGTTCTTCAGCCCTTTTTGTCTTTTACCTACCTGAATTACAAAATTACAAATGAAGTATAAACCACAGGCTAGCTGAAGATATCCGGAATTGAAAAAACATTCACCATCCTCCTTTCTTAATATACTTTACTGCTCTACAGTTAGTACTAATTATTGAATTACAACCTGGGTGAGCCATTTTGTGAGATATTATCTGTTTCACACTGTGTTTACTGTATGTATATGCTGTGCACTGTTTGTGGGTTTGTGTGCTGAAGCCTCAGAGGAAAGGTATCCAATATATGTGTTAAAGGTGTTAAAGGATATTTATCTCTCTCTGTACCTGTTCACATAGACCCTTTACCGGTTATGTTACACAACCTTGTATTTCAGTGTCAAGTGATATTTTCTGTCAAACATAAGTTGTGTTAATTCATATATTTTCTTGTGTTCTTTCTTTATCTCAGTAAACATTTTTGAGTGGTTCAGTGATACTGTGTGAGTTTCTCATTACTAACGCAACATTTCAGAATAGAACCCAAGGTGTCAGAGGTAAGAGAAGATTTGCAGAGTCAGGGTGGCCTGTGGGGTATAGAGTCTAGAGTCTTTCAGTACTTGGTTCAGTCTTCTCTAATGGGATTTTGCAGTTCCCCAGAATGGGCTCTACTAGAGACTCCATACTTGACCAGACAAGTACTTAGGGCCCCCTTCTTTGAACCCACTTTACATGTCAGTTGTGCCCTGCTCTGTCCCCAGACAACATCTCTGCCCAATAGTAATTTCCCCATTACACAGAAGAATACATAGTACACTCAATGTCTTCATAACAATGTCAACTTTATGTAATAGAGTTTAGCATGAAGACAGTCATTTTGAGTAATGAGGGCATGAACCTGAAACGGTTGCAAACAGGCTTGAGGGGGAAAATACTTCATCATCCCCCATATGAGGAATTGCGTAAAGGCTGTCCAAACAGGGAGTACTCCCTGCATTCCCCCAGACGGGAGTGCCTGTTTAATGCTATTGGAGCCCACATGGCTGTTCTCTGCTAGGCTCAAAGTAAAGGAGTTTTCAGTACTCGAACCAACATTAGAGGGTAGGGACCAAAAGGGCAATCATTACCCATCGCCCAATCCTTATACACTTTTAGCCTAGGAAAGGAACGGCCTAGCATCCAAAGAAGAGAGTAGCCATCGCTGAAAGGGACTTTATACTGAAGGACTAACAATAACACCATGGGGTTTGGAGAAGCACAGTAGCTCCCTATAGAACAACACCAAGCCAACCACTGAGCCAAAGAATAGGGTCCTTTTAACCCCTATACTCCTCCTCACTTTTCTATGCCATGTACCCATAGTGTGTCAGCCAAAACTAAACTCCTGGTAACATTTTTCTCCCTAGCCACAAGGTTCTCCTCCAATTTTAGGTGCTTCTGCCGGGGGACCACCAAGGTATTTTCCCACAGCATCTTCGGCAATACATCGCCATTCCAAATCAATGCGGTTAAAAAGTTCCTCCAGTATGTTTGCCTGGCTTGTAGAAGGAAAATATGTGATGTACTGTAAATATATAACAGACAATCACTAAACACATTTCTTTACACACTTACAGCATTTTTTATTTTAAATTAAACCAAAGTCTGAATTTTTCTTCTTTAGACAATGTTTCTAGGTACAGAAAACAAATAAAAAGAAGGCATAAGAAATGCTCCAGGCCCCAAATCGGTTTCCATTTCTTCATCTTAGTTATCTATGGCCTTGTGTTGAAAAATATTCATTGTTAAATGACGCTCTTAACTTCCAGCTGAACTTTACTAAACATTTCATTGTTTCTGGAAAACCTTACTTCAAGGCATCAGTGCTATGCAGACATTTAAAAAGAAACTGTCAAATGTATGTAAGTATAAAGTAACAATGTTGCTGAAAAGAAGGTGGCAAAATATGCCTGTGTGTTAGTGTGAGATCAACTAAAACATTTTTAGGGACCCCAGTTCTAGAGGCTGTGCCAATATATATATATATATATATATATATATATATATATATATATATATATATATATATATATATATATATATAGTCCTACTTGGATCCTAATGGAGCGCCAGCCACAGTAGCATTGGATTGTTTAATATTGGAGAAGGGTTAGAACCTCATGAGGTTTTTATTGCCATCTCTGACTCTATTAGGGAAACTTCTCACTTCCTGTCAGTACATGATGTGATGGGAAATGTCTCCAATGGGAACAAAGGTTTAGTAGAGTGGGGAAGAGTAAGAGTGTTTAACAAGTTGATGAGCGCATATATGAGCAGGTGTCACAGAGACAGAAAGTGAAGGAAAAACTCCCCAGTGGGGTCACACAGAAATAAACACTTAACAGATCAGTGCTCTGTTGAAAAATGGTGGCCAGAACTCTTTAACCGCTTCAATACCAGGCTTTTATACCACCTCCATACTGGGCCTATTCTGACACTTCTCTCCTACATGTAATAATCATCATTCTTTTGCTAGAAAATTACACAGTACCCCCAAACATTATATATGTTTTTTTAGCAGACACCCTAGGGAATAAAATGGCGGTCATTCCAAAGTTTTATCTTGCACGGTATTTACGCAATTATTTTTCAAACGCCTTTTTTTTGTAAAAAAATTGTTTTATGAATTAAAAAAATAACAAAACAGTAAAGTTAGCCCAATTTTTTTGTATTATGTGAAAGATTATGTTACACCGAGTAAATAGATACCCAACATGTCACGCTTTAATTATGCGCACACTCATGGAATGGCGCCAAACTTCGGTACTTAAAAATCTCCATAGGCAACGCTTTATTTATTTTTTACAGGTTACAGTTTAGATTTACAGAGGAGATCTAGTGCTAGATTCGTTGCTGGCACTCTAACGCACGCGGCGATACCTCACTTATGTGGTTTAAACGGCGTTTACATATGTCGGCGGGACTTGCGCGTGCGTTCGCTTCTGCACGCGAGCTATCGGGGACAGGGGCGTTTTAATTTTTTTTTTATCTTTATTATTATTATTTTTTTTTTACTTATTTTTTATTTATTTTTACACTTTTTTTCATTTTTTTTTTCCACTTTTATTCCTATTACAAGGAATGTAAACATGCCTTGTAATAGGAAATGTGTGTGACAGGTCCTCTTTATGGAGAGATGTGGGGTCAATAAGACCTCACATCTCTCCTTCAGACTGGAAACTATGAGATCGGTGAAAAAAAATTCACGGATCTCATGAATGGGGGCTTACAGCCGCAATTGCGGCTTTGTTTACTTACGGGGACCCGGGCGTGACGTCATCAGATCGCGCCCGGGTCTTCCGACGGTCATAGAGATGACTGGTGACCATCTGGTCACCAGTCATCTCTATGCTTCCTGCCGCCGCCGCCGATTCGTTCTCCGGGCCCCCGAAGGCACAGGTAAGCCCGGAGAAGCCCCGGATGGCGGCGGGAGGGGGGGGATGTCCCCTCCCGCGGCATGTAAGAACGATCAAGCGGCGGAACCGCCGCTATGATCGTTCTTACATTGTGCAGAATCGTCGGCTGAAGAAGAGGATATCTGGATGATGCCTCTGGCTGCAGGCATCATCCAGATATTCGCCTGCAATGCCCAGGCCGTCAATTGACGGCCACTTAGGATGGTAAATCCCATCCCAGGCCGTCAATTTTCTATGGCTGGGTATTGAAGTGGTTAAGACAGTGATAATTTCACTTGCTGCCTGCTGGACTAGTAAGAATACAACTGATGGCAACTGGTGGAGGTTGTTTTTAAAGAAGTGACATGGCTGTTGTAGAAAGAAACTATGCTAAAAATAATTCTCCCTTAGGCTCCATGCACACTGAAGCTGATAAACTGCAGTTTATTGGCGTTTTGGCTTTTTATTTTAAAGCCCATAAACTGAACTCTATGTTAGCCTATGTGCCTATGCACACCTGGGTGTTTTTCAGTGTTAATGAGCTTTGGAGTTTATTGGCTTTTTTCTGGACGCCCGAAATTTGCATTCAAGGTGCCGTTTTTTGGCGTGAAAAAACACAAAAAATGCTGGCGCCAGTAAAAAAAAAAAAAAAGCTGATAAGAGCTACACTGAAAAACGCTGATTAAAGCTATTGCAAAAACGCTAAAAAAAACGTTGCAAGGCTCCCTGCAAAGCTTCTGGCGTTTTTTTTTATAGCTTTTATCAGCTTCAGTGTGCATGGAGCATAAAAGTGTAACTCCACTTTTGTTAAAAAAAAAAAAATCATCTAGAAGATCAATGTACATAAAAGGATATTAACAAACTTTGTAGTAGGGTAGATTGCTACTTTTTTCTTTTCTGAAGATAAAGCTGCATGCTCCACAATGTCCTTGCAGGACTGACTTCTGAATCGAAGGGACTGCATTTATTATGACCACCTGGTAAACTTTCAGTGTTCTAGTGAGGAAAATTGCAATGTCTGAATTTTTTTGAAGTAATAAAGCCTTAGGTATAGGTTAGGTTATAGACTTGGAGCATCTCTCCAAAAAAAAAAAAAATCATATAGTAAAGAACGCAAAAATGTTTTCCTTGTATCGTAATGAAGACATCAGACAAATTAGTAAGCCAATCACACAAGCAGGAAATTACATTTCCCAGTGGTGGACAGAACGCATTCAGGTTGCTATATTGCATATCTATATTTTCTTTTTAACCTCCCTGAAGGTATGATTATGTCAGATTTTTGAATGTCAAAGCGGTACCATTATTTTGCATAGAAATTTGGCGTTTTATATTGTAGGCCTGTGATTCTTAGGAATAACTCAAGTAAATCTGCCCAAACAAGAGTCTATTAGACACCCCAATATGATAAAGTATGAAACACAAAATCATAAATTATAGTATAATAAATAACTTTAAATTATTATATTATAATAAATAACTATAAAAAATATATAAAATAATAATTTAACATCACAATGAGGTAGAAGTGCTGAATCCACCTAATCCATCTAATCTTGAGACTTCCAGAATAATAACTCCAAGGTATGGAACCATGCTTAGGTAAACCGTCACACTGACGTTTTTAACAGTTTTAGAAAATGACAAAAGTTTCAGATTGAAATGGAAAGGTAGCTTTTAATAAAAATTGAATTACAAAATAGTTTGTATGCAGATGCAGTCTGTACTTCATTGCAGGTGGCGCTCGACCAAAGCAGCAGTGCAGAAGGGGAAGGAAGTTATGAGGAATTTGGCTCCACTATCGCTTCCTGTGGTCACAGGGAGATAGCTGTCTGATTGGATGCTGGCACCCCATGTGACTCCAGTGACTATTTTGAGTCAGGTCTATTTAAGAGTCTGGCTCTCGTTAGTAATGGCTAGGTGGTGGCTGTGCAATGACAGATCCAATACCTCCACGATTTTGGAGGCAGATGTGCTAAATTCTTTGGGGGCCCATCAACATCTCCTTTTTCGAGGTCCCAAGACCCCTTACTCCTTGACTCCTTCTATGGTTACTACACTCAAGACCTGGAAACAGGTCTAGCTTATGAAGATCTACCAAATAATACTATATACCTGAATGCCCCGTTGTGGTGCAATCCAAATTTGCCTCGTTTCAATACGTTGTCAGATCCACAAGTTTGTGCTAAGTACAAAATGACACTAATTTCCCAAGAAGTCAAAAATCATTCCCTATGGTCCCTTAACTACCTTTATGCTCCTTATAATGTCCCGGCCTCTTAGGCCGTGTACACACGATCGGTCAAATCGATGAGAACGGTCTGATGGACCGTTTTCATCAGACCAAACCGATCGTGTGTGGGTGCCATCAGTTATTTATCCATCGGTTAAAAAAATAAAAAACTTGTTTTAAATGTAACCGTTGGATACCTAACCGATCGAAAAAAAATGATTGTCTGTAGGCACGTCCATTGGTTAAAAATTCATGCATGCTCAGAATCAAGTCGACGCATGCTTGGAAGCATTGAACTTCATTTTTTTCAGCACGTCATTCTGTTTTACATCACCGCATTCTGACACGATCGTTTTTTTAACTGATGGTGTGTAGGCACGCCTGACCATCAGTCAGCTTCATCGGTTAACCGATGGAAAAATCCATCAGACCATTCTCATCAGTTTGACCGATCGTGTGTACGCGGCATAACTTGTTCAGATACTTTCAGTTGTCCCATGCTTTTGTCTGTCAATCCCCAAATGCCTCCCTAAGGTTGAAGCAATCTGATTGGGAACATTTGCTCTGGATGGAGTGCTTAGAGAAGCCTTCTTTGGTATTGTACAATAACCTCCTTTTGGTCTTCCTCCCTGACTTCTATCACATCCGGCAGAAATGGCTTAGAGACATTCCTGACCTAGATGATGAGGACTGGGAGGATGTTTGGGACCTTCCATTTTGACATTTGGTCTCATATAGAGACAAAATATTATCTCTTTTGCCCACTGTGAGCCTTTGTCTTTTGGGGTTGGTGGAGGAGTTGCAGTTGCAGAATGGATCATGCTCAGCCTGCTCGTTTTCTATGCTCATAAAGCTATAACTATGTCATGGAAGAAAGCTGATTTTCCTTACCTTAAATTTTGGAAACATTTGGTTAATGTTAATTTAACCTTATATAAAGAAACTTATGCCAATATGGGTTGCCTGAAGAAATACAGCAAAGTATGGTCCAAGTTGTCAACTGACCCAGCTACCACCGCTAGGCCTGATAGACCATAATACTATTGTATACATTTTCAGATGTAATTAAAGAACAGACCCATAGTGACTCCGGATGGGTGTGCCTACATGCTAGGCCTGAATCAGTTGTATTTGAACCTTTTCTACAATATAACTTTGTTGCCTGAATTTGTATGTTTACCACCGGCCACACTGTGCTGCATCTTGCTTTCATGGTTTTAAGGCAATTTCCATGCCCTGCTGCCTCTAGTTGATTCTACAATTTAATATAAGGAGAACTCACTTGAGTTGGTATCTTCAATATCTTGGCTAAAAGGACTTGACTGAGCCAGTGACATCTTCCAGCTAAGGTCCCTGGAAGCACTAAAGAGTAAGCGGGTAAGCCTTCCTCAATCCAAACAAGGAACTCGGTTTTGATGAAGTTTCTCTTTACCTCTTCTAAGATTATAATGTAATCTAAAGTTTATTTTATTGCAACTATCATAAATATTCATAACCAAGGACACCCCTAGGCAACATGTCAGCAGAATAACAATACCTAGCTAACAATTGCCAAATTTGATTACGCTATAGGTCAGCCCTGATGATTTCCAATTATCAGCATTACAAAGCAATGACTCATAGACATGGGCAAGGTAAAACACGAAAGGTTCTTTTGTTACAGATTCGACAGGAAGATTTCTGGCAATGGGATCAAAGCGGTTGGCCGTGTCATATTTCCAGTGTGAAAAGGGCAATATTTATTTTATAAAACCTGATGGGATTACGCATATTGCGGTGACAGCCGTAAGCACTTCATTATTGGTAATCTAGAGGTCACATATTTGTTGAATGATACTGTTCATAAATATGATAAAATATGGGCAGAACATTTAACCTGTGGACCAGGATATCCTCTGTTTTAGCTGTGGATGTTTTCACCATCCATCTTTTTGTAGGATACAATAAATACAAGCTTGCAATGAGTATTTCATGACACTTTATGTAAGAAGAGTAATAGCCTGTCACTAACCTAAACTTTGTTTTGCTTTTTTTCGAGTGAATTGCTGGACCCTATTTTGAGAGATTTCCTCTCACTTTCTGTCTTCCTGTTACTGGCTGACAGTAATGCCGCGTACACACGGTCGTTTTTTGCGATGAAAAAAAACGTAGTTTTTTAAAACGTCATTTAAATTGATCGTGTGTGGGCAAAACGTAGTTTTTTGTCTTAAAAAAAACGACCAAAAAAAATTCCAACATGCTTGAATTTTTTGTGTCGTTTTTCAAAACGTCGTTTTTTGTTTCACAAAAAGTCACCGTGTGTAGCAAAAATGTTGTTTAAAACGACGTTTTTCAACCCGTGCATGCCCAGAAAGCTAGTTATGAAGCGAGCTTCAATGGAAAAGAGTGCTGAACGTAACCTCACTTTTTGTGAAAAAACGATGGTGTGTAGGCAACATCGTCTTTGAAAAGTGACATTTCAAAAACGTCGTTTTTTACTTCACAGAAAGCGTCGTTTTTTTCATCACAAAAAATGATCGTGTGTACGCGGCATAAGTCTTTCAAACAGACAGCACAAATGGCAATAAAAATATGTTCTACTAGAGTGGCGAAGGATTGGAAGATGTTATTTTATTTATTTCCCCTGGGGAGATCTCTCCTAATTTCTTGTCTCAGCAACGCTTTACATGTCAAAGCATCAACTGAGACAAATCAGGATCAGTCATCCATACAGGAACACAAACATCCAGAAAAACTCCACAAATCTGTTTTAGGTACATTTATTGTCATTATGTACATGAAACTTGGCTATTGTATGAGCAAAGCAGCCATCTCAGTAGGGTGACATGGTAGAAGATGGGAAAGCACCTGCTATGTATAACTATTATGCCGCGTACACACGACCGTTTTTAATGTCATGGAAAAAAACAACATTCTTCTTGACGTGATTCTTGTCAAGCCTGCCTTGGATACACACGATCGTGAAAAGAAATGCTTGAGCAAAGCGCGGTGACGTACAACACGTACGACGGCACTATAAAGGGAAAGTTCCATTCGAATGGCGCCACTCTTTGGGCTGATTATGCAAATTTTCCTTCTCATAACTTGCTTCTGAGAATTTGCATTTTTTTCCTGTCGTTAAAGACTACACACAACCATTTTTCACGACGAGAAACTTGACAACGAGAAAAAATAGAGCATGTTCTAAATTTTAAATGCCCATTTTTCTCGACGAGAAAAATGCTCTGGAACCTTCACAATTAAAAAAATTGCATTTTTCTCGTCATGAAAAACGGTTGTGTGTACGCGGCATTAGACGTGCAATTTGTTTTGTTCCAAATAATTTTTTTAACAAATTTCAACAAATTCATTAATTCAGAAATATCTGAATTAGCGAAAACCGCTTTAAAATTTTACCGATGGACGTCTAACAATAGATCATAACTGATCGTTAGTAGGCAAGACCATCGGTTAAAAATCTACATATGCTCAGAATCAAGTCGACGCATGCTTGGAAGTAGGGTTGTCCCGATACCGATACTAGTATCGGTATCGGGACCGATACCAAGCATTTGTCCGAGTACACCCGATGCTTCACCCGATACTTGTACTGTCAGGTGTCAGCGATGATCAGTGCACCGATCACCGCTGTATAGATTTAAAAGTAATTTCTCCGCTTCCCTCTTCACCCCCCCTGCGCGGCTTCTAGCTGCTTTAAAATCAGCAGTGATCGGTGCTTGTAACTCCCCCACACATGATCACCGCTGACTGTCCCGTGTCCTCCTCCAGCCCCGCTCTGTTTTGCTGCAGTCTGACTCCCTCCCTCCATGTCCCCCGCCGTGTTTCTCTCTCCCTCCGTGTCCCCCCGTGTTTCTCTCTCCCTCCGCATAACCCTCAGTGTCCCCCCCGTGTTTCTACCCTCCTTCTGTGTATCCCGCCATGTTTCTCTCCCCTTCAGTGCTCCTCCTCCACCCCCCCCTTAAAAAAAGAAAGCATTATAAATACAACAAATTGTAAAAAATTAAAAACAAATTGTTAAAGATATAAAAAAAAACTACTGACATATGTGCCGCTGTCACATGAGATTAAAAAAAAGTATCGGTATTCGGTATCGGCGAGTAAACTTCATTTTTTTTCAGCACGTCGTTGTGTTTTACGTCACCGCGTTCTAACACGATCGGCCCGTTCTCATCGGATGGACTGATCGTGTGTATGCGGCCTAAGAGGGAAGTTTCAGGAAAAAAACTTTCCACAACCCCCTACTATAACACGCAGGCACAGTTTACCATCTATTTTCAGGATAAAAAAGTGAGTGTTATATGCCAATAAATACAGTAATAATAACTTAACTATTAGTAACTATTAATTTATAGGTATTGTAATTTCCATTCAAATTTGGCTGTTAGTGAACGTAATTAATACAAATTTATCTGAAGTTCCGAATTATTCGAAATAAAGAATGCCATATATAAACAAATGGAACATAATAAATTATTAAATAACAATAATAATAATAAAAAATATTTTTTTTTTTTTTTTTTTTGTTACTTTCCATTTGTTTAGATGCAGCATTCATTATTTCTTAACTTTGAATAAATTCATATTTGTTACGTTCAGTAACAGCCAAATTTGAAAGGAAATTCCAATACCTATAATTTAATAGTTAGTTATTGTTAGTTAGTTAGTTAGTTCATTAGTTATTCTTTAAAATTTTCAGGTTTTTGAATTTAGTAATTTTCGAATTTACATATTGCGATCATAACGAATGACCTGATAAACAGAAAAAAAAACCAGAATAAACGAAAAAAACGAATTAAAAGAAAACAAAAATGAATTTTTCGGCAGGGCATAACTATCTTGGTATTTTAAGCACAGCCCAAGAGATAGTTTCTGTTGCCATGGCAATGTAGGTTCTGTCAGTTTGTGTGCTTGCCTGATGCCGCAGAGCATCCCTAACTTGGTTTTGGGTGCATATGGGGATCTTTTTAAGGCCACTTTGTCTGCTGATACAGAGAAAGAGGGGGCAGAGCTTGTTGAAGCTCTTGTGATGGCTGCTTAAAGCGGATCTCCACCCTAAAGTGAAGTTCCGCTGATCGGAACCCTCCCCCCTCCGGTGTCACATTTGACCTCTTTCAGGGGGGAGGGGGGTGCAGATACCTGTCTAAAGACAGGTATTTGCACCCACTTCCGGCCCGCAGTCTCGGGCAGAAGACGGGTTTTTCCCGCTGGACTCCAGGACAGGTAAGTGTCCTAATATTTAAAGTCAGCAGCTGCAGTATTTGTAGGCTTGGTCTGACTTTCCATTGGTGTGATTTTTTTAAATAATTTAGTCCATATGCCACAAGCAGATTAAATATTTAATGTAATAAGAGGGTTCAAATTCTTCTCAGAATAGTGATGCACTCCACTGAATGCAAAGCCACGTAAAAAGGTTGGAAAGTCCACCATGGGCACATGGCCTCCACCACAATATCCCCAATTACAGAGATCAAAAACACATACAGAACAACCGACCCCTTCAGGGTTGTATGACGCCACAGTTTCATAGACCCACCTAATGTGTTTCATCAGGGAAAAAGGAGCGTGAAGGTTTGCTATTTTATAGATATTTTTAGCTGTTTTCCTCCCGTCTGCACGTAACATCTGAGACACCTGACGGATAAATGGCTTAATTGATGGAGTCATGTGCAGTAGAAGGAGTTTATACAGGGTTTGTCTAGTATTTCAAACATGTTTGTTTTGAGTTGTTTTATGGCTATCAATGAGGTTTTTTTTCCGAAACACGTACACTGCTGTAACTTGCACACTGTACCCTTTATCAATAAAGTACTTTTATCAGGAGGACAAGTTGCCGGCTCTTCGCCTCATACTTTCAAACCACATGACCCAAGTCTAGTATAAATGGGTCCATAAGTACAAGAGGGCTCCTGTGCAGCTGCACGATCTGCGCAAATGGTATTTGCACCCCTAAACATTGCACCTTATTTGAAGAGGTTCTTTCTAGTCTGTTCCCAAATGAAAAGTTCAAAACTGAATATTCCTCTTGGTAAAGTTGGAGCCATGTATTTGAGGACATGGTTCCAGTAATCCATGCCATTTATGAAAATGTAAGGGGTGTACTCACTTTTGTGAGATACTGTACATATACTATCTACACAAAGAAGCAGAGCCTAACATCTGTACATGAAATGATCACCATGAATTTATGATGCAACAAGAATGTCAAAGTGTGAAATGACATAAAATTACTTTTAAACATACTTTACACTAATAACTGCACACCAACTTAAATTATGCTATTGTGTCTCATTAAATGGTCTTAAGTTTCTGCATCTGGGATAATGCTCTGCTTTATAAATTGGTGTTAATGGCTTAGTGTGTTCAACAAATCACGGGTAAGTTTACTTTGTGAAAGACAAATGTTTGATCTGAAGACGCTAAATGTCAATTCATTTACAAAACTGTTGAACTAACTGGCAAAAACGTTTAAACACAAGGTGCCTGTGAGCTGTGTTATCCATTTAGTACCCTGATATAGAAATAACATTTATTCATCATAAGCTTCCAAGATCACCTTGTGCATTCTTGTATGAAGTTATTCTGAGATCTGAAGAGAAGAGATAGCTGAAATCTGGCACTCAGTGCTGAACTTTTAGTAGAATACTTTTGAGTTCACTGACTTGGCTTTTAGTATACATTTTCTTTATGTTTGGAAAAAAAATGCAAAATGTTATTTCTTTTTAGACAGTGTGACATTGCTATGCCCTGCCAAAGTACGGAAATAGGTATGTGTCATGTAGGGTTCTCACTAATGCAGGTTGAGGGTCTCCAGTATGTCTACTCTGCATGGGAAAAACTGGTTTTGCAATTTTCTCTAGGATTGGTAACTCAGATTGGGTTCTTGAGTCCAGAGACTTCCAAGAGCTTTGGCAGGGATGAAGCTTCCAACCCTGGGCCAGATTCAGGTAGATGAGAGTATCTTTCCTCTGGAGTAACGCTTCTCATTTACGTTACTCTGAAGACCCTTTCAGCGCAAGTCCTGTAATTCACATAGCAGTTGCGCGTAAACTTGCGCCAGAGTAACGATAATGCGCTGGCGTAACCCGACGCAAGTGAAACTGGGTGTGATCATATGTAAATGATGGGCGGAGCCCAGCGCAGAGGCTTACGTTCAGCGCATCATCCACGGAGCATGCGCAGTGAGTGCGGCTCCACTCGCCCCCTTGTGCGCATGCTCACAACTTCCGTCGGCACCACTTCCTGGGAAACGTCAGCGCAATGCGTTCCGCTGGGCGCTTAAAAGCGCTGGCGGAAACGCCATTCCGGCGCAAAAGTAGTTCCATTTCCCCCCACCCCAGGGAAGATACTTTTGCCCTGTAATGGCTGCTCCCGCTGCCCCCAAAGAGAGGAGGAACCTAAATTATAATGCCCAGGAGGTCACAGTGATAATATCGGCTATGGAGGCATTTAATGATTTTCTCCATGGTAAAAAAAGCAGGAAGACCAGCCGGGAGAGAAAGCAGGCCATCCTGGACACCATAGCTGCCAGGGTCAATGTGCTGGGGTACTCCACCCGGAGTGCTTCAGACATTCGAAAAAAAATCAATGACCTGCGGCGCAAGGTGAGGGGCAAGGTGTCCACCATTAGGAGCCATGAGAGGGGCACAGGTGGTGGTCCCCCATGTCCTGTCACCCTGACCGCGGAGGAGGAGGTGGTCGCCCGCTGCCTGGACAGGGAGCAGTTGGAGGGGGTCCCAGGCTATGATTCCGTAGAGGAAGGCTCCAGGACAGGTAAGTGATTTTTACCCCCTTTTTGGTGTGTTGCATGTGGGGCGGGGGTGGGTACATGTGCCAAGTGTGTGGGACCACCAACATGTGTCTGCTTTGTGTCATCCACAGATGACGGTGCTGGGCCATCTCGTGCCGGCCAGTCCACCCCAACCCCCCAACGGGATGCTGAAGACGAGGCCCTGGGTGCTGGAGACACCGAGGTGGAGGAGGAGAGTGCCCACACCACTTCAGCAGAGGTGGTTGTGGAGGAGCCTGTCCCTGAACAGGAGTTCATTTTAATGTTGGAGGAGTCCTCCTCCTCTGCAGGGCCCTCTGTGATCCCCTCCCCCATCCTAGGTAGCCCCTCAAGGGCGACTCCATCCCCACGGGGACAACCTTCCTCTGCCCCCAGGAAGGCCACCCGGAAGACCAGGGGGGTGTGTGATTTGGTCGAAGACCAGGTGCTTTTGGACCACGCGAAACAGACCCAGCAAATGGGGGAGATGGCTGGCCACCTAGACAGGGTCGCAGACAGCCTGGGCTCTATGTCACAGCTGCCCAGTCGCGTGCAGGGCGTTGTGACCAGCCTGGGGGAGGTGCAGGCTGATATCCGGCACTTGACAGCAGCTGTTCGAGACAACACTGCTGCCATTCGGGAAGAGGGGAGGCAGCGGCAACGTGACCAGCGGCATCAGATCACCCGCCAGCTGAGGATGCAGGCCCAAACAAATTTGTATCTGAGCCGTATCGCTGTGGCATTGGAGGGCATGCAGCCAACAGCTCCCAGGAGTGGCCCACCCGGGGATCAGCCTCCTCCTGATGCCCCCCCACCACCACCACCACCCACTCCCTCCAGGCAGATGAGGAGCCCGAGAGTGCCCCCAAGGAGGAGCCCCCGTCATCCCAGATGAGGTTTTTTTGTTTTTTTGGTTGTTATATATTTTTGTTTATACTCAGGACATGAGTTTATTTATTTTATTTATTATTATTGTTTATACTCAGGACATGAGTTTTTGTTAATTTTTTTGGTTCTCAGGTTATGAGATTTTATTTTTATTTTTTGATACTGCACACGTTGCAGTGTGAATGATGTGTGAATGTGAGAGGGTGGCACTCCTGAAAGTAAGGGGTGTCACCCTCGGCCGTGGTGGTGAAGTTAACCCCACGGCTGAATGAATGACGTGTGAAAGGTGTGTGAATGGACAGTGACATCATTGGGGCCTTGACGCGGCGTTACTGCTCCCAACTCCTACATGCTGGACTTGGGCTAATCCAATGCGATGTGCATGTGATGTGTGTGATCTAGGGACATCAGTGGTGTACATGCTTGCACTGTCTGTGTTAGTAATGTTTTGGTTTAGTGTCCAAAGATGCCTACGGCGAGGACCCTCCTGACTGCTCTTCCATCAGCAGACTGGGTGTCCTCTGGCAGGTGGGGACTGTGTGGGTCGGGGGTCAGGTCATCACGTATGTCAATCTGCAGGCCTTTTTTCATAGCAAAGTTATGTAGTATGCAACATGCACCGATGATCTGACACACAAAGGTAGGGGAATACAATAGGGTCCCCCCGGACTTATCCAGGCAGCGGAAACGGGACTTCAGGAGCCCAAATGTTTGCTCCACCACTCCACGGGTTTTGATGTGTGCTTCATTGTATTTTCTCTCTCCTCTGGTTTGGGGGTTCCGGAAAGGAGTCATTAGATGGGGTCCCAGTGCATATGCAGAGTCACCTGTAAGGTAAAAGACAGGAGAATGTTAGTCATGCATGTGCGACTTCTGTTGTGCATCACGGGAGGGGATAGTCATGCCTGACTCCCATGTCACTCACCAACCAGCCAGCTGTCCCCATACATGTTCTGTTCGAATTCTGCTGGGATGGGACTCTGACGGTATATGAAGCTGTCATGGCTGGATCCGGGGTGTTTGGCACGGACGTGCCATATGAGGCGTTGGGCATCGGCTATCACCTGTACGTTGATGGAGTGCCAATGCTTCCGATTGCGGTATATGTGCTCTGTGGCACTGGGGGGCTGTAGGGCCACATGTGTGCAATCAATGGCCCCCACAGTGCGTGGGAATCTGGCAATGTTGTAGAAATCTGTCATTGCCTTCAGCCGCAGCTCCTCAGTGGTGGGTCTGATGAACTGGTTGGACATGCGTCTGAGGATTGCAGGGACAACCTGGTGCACACATCTGCTTATGGAGGACTGTGACATCCCAGCCACCACTCCACTTGTACGCTGGAATGATCCACTGGCAAGGAAATGAAGTGTTGCCAGGACCTTCACCAGTGGCTGCACTGCTTGTGAGCGGTGTGTCTTGCTGGTGATGTCACCCTGCAGGGTTGTGGTTAGTTCAAGTATTGCATCTGGGCTGAATCTGAAGAGGCGATACACCTCCTCATCCCCCATGCCAAAGAGGTTCATACGAGTGCGGTATATCCTCTCACGTGCCCGCCTCCTCCGTAGCGAGGGACCCAGTACTAGTCTTAGGACCACGAGTGCCCCTGGCATGTTGGCACACAGAGGTGTTGTCCTTGCTAGTGTTGTTGTTCAGCTTGCTAGTTTCGTCGGTAACGCTGCTGTAGCTGCTCTCCTGCTGACCTGTGACCGTCTGGAGTAAAGATAAAGCAGCCTTTTGTAGAAATAACTTTGCGCCGGACGGACCAGATACGCGCGGCGCATGTAGCCAGCGTATGGTGCTAATCCGATCGTGAATTGGGAAAAATCCCTCATTTGCATATTTGCAGGGGAAATCAATAGGCGCGACTGATGCGCCCAGCGAAAATAAGCGCTGACGATACTCTGGCGTCGGAACGTTCCGCCGGTCGCAAATGACCCGTTATTGGGCGCATCTAGTTTGGTGGGTACGGGCACATAGAAAAGACGGCGCATCATCACAGTTACGCGGCGCATATCCAAATACTCCAGCGCAAGTGTTCGTGAATCTGGCCCCCTGTGTCTAAATCTTACTGGAGACCAAGCAGGTGTGCAGAGCTTTTATAATCAAGAGGCTGGCTGTGACTCATTCTTGTCTATATTCCTCTTGCACACGTTCCTGGTAAACAAGTCTCATCAATGGTGGGTGCTGTAGCGATTTCCCCCCCTTAATCAATAAACACACTAAGCTCTGGAAACAGTTACATTACAGGACTGTGTGCCATGATCACCTTTCATTGCTAAACATTAGAGCTTGGCTAGAGTCCCTGTTGCTACCGCTGTTCTGAACCTGGTTTGTGGCCACGGTGGTTGGTTGGCTCATATGTGCACACCATAAGTTATACTATGGTTTGAGCTTGCTGGACATTAATGATGGTTTCTATTAGAGTTGTCCCGATACCGAGCATTTGTCCGAGTACCTGAACAGTCAGGGTGATCAGTGCGGTGGGGGAGTTACAAGCATCGATCACCCTGTACAATATTGCAAAGTCTGACAGCCGTTTCTCCGCTCCCCCCCCCCGCGGCTTTCAGCTGCTTTGGTGAAATCAACGGTGATCGGTGCCTGTAACTGTCATGGACGTGGTCGACCACCAGGTGGCGCTAGCGGCACTACGCCATTTTGGCACCAGTCCAGGCTATTTAATGGGGCTCATCCTACAGCCTCTTGCTGCCCGATCGTTAGCGTTCCTGTTGCCCACCTGAGACCCGTTACCTGTTGTCGTCTGTTCCCGTGATCCTGGCTCGTCTCTGACCCTTCTGATCTCCGCCTGCCCTGACCTCCGGCCTGTCTGACGCTGCCTCTGCCTTAACCCTTTAACTGATTGTTGTCCGCCTGCTGCCGACCCGGCCTGGACTACGACTCCGCTATTGCTCTATCCACGAACCTGATCCGTCTGACTGTATCCGACCCGGCTTGCCTGACCCTGCCTGCATCCGTACTACAGTACACCTCCCTCCTGCCGACGGCTCCAGTCATCCGCACTAGCTCCTGTTACCTGTCGGCACCGGAACTACAGCACACCTTCCTCTGGCTAACTACTCCAGCGATCAGCGCCCAGCACTACAGAACACCTCCCTCCTGCCGCCTGTTCCAGTCAGCTGCACCAAGCGACTGAACCCAGTCTACCTGCTGATCCGGGTCACCTGTATCCAGCTCCCGCTGTCTACGGACCTGCTGTTCCAGCTCCTCTGCCACCTTCCTGAGACTACAGGAGACCTCCAGACAGCATCACCGCCAGGCGCTAGTGCGACTCTGAACTCCAGCGCTTCCTGTCCACACTACCAGGGGTTCCGGAGTCAGAGGAGCAAGAGTGGCCACTCCCGCACGTCAGGCTCTGCTCTGTACCAGGTACGTGACAGTATCGGGCAGCCATGTCTGAGCCTGCGCAGGGAGTAGACCCTATGACAGAACTTTGTCGCCATTTGGACGGCTTAACCCAAGCAGTCAGGGCCCTGCAGGAAGGCTATACCCGACTTGAGGACCGTGTCCAGGCCTTGTCCGCACCATCCGCTTCGTCTGCTTCGGGCACTTCCACTGCGCCTTCAGTCATCATGCTGCCACCAGAGCCCAAAGTGCCCATGCCGGAGAGATTTTCGGGGGAACAAAGCAAGTATAGAGTTTTCCGGAATGCATGTGAACTCTATTTTGCACTTCAGCCGCGTACTTTCTCATTAGAAGCCACCAAGGTTGGTTTTGTTATTTCTCTGCTATCTGGTGAACCGCAGGCGTGGGCCCACCATCTCTTGGAGCAAAAAGACTTATGCCCTGATCGACTGGAGACGTTCTTTCAGGCCATGTCCTTGCTGTATGAGGACCCCCACCAGGCCTCTACCGCAGAGGCTGCCTTGCATGCCCTCCAGCAAGGTCGCCGACCCGCGGAAGACTATGTATCCGAGTTTAGAAGGTGGAGTGCGGACACTAACTGGAATGACGCGGCTCTCTGTTACCAGTTCCGTTTGGGCCTATCAGAAACACTTAAAGACGAGCTTGCTCGAGTGGGGGTCCCCGAAACTCTGAAAGACCTCATTAACCTGACTATTCAGATCGATCGGCGCTTAAGAGAGCGCAGGACTGAACGTGCCACGGGTCCGACCCGTCCAACATGGATGCTACCGCGGGTACCCACCTTTCCTAATCCGACTTCTCCGGCTCCGATCGCCACCGATAGAGACATTCCAGAACCCATGCAGCTGGGCCTGATCCGCCCTTCCCTCACATCTGAGGAACGACTCCGTCGCCGAATTAACAACCTGTGCCTCTACTGCGGAGAGCCCGGCCACTATGTGAGGACCTGCCCAGCAAAGTCCCGTAAGTCCACTTCCATGTCTTCTGTCCACACACCTGTTGTCCTCAACAACCCCACTCATCTGGCTGTTCCTGTCTTATTGCAGCTTCCAGGAGGGGCCATCCGGACCAGCGCCATACTTGATTCCGGGGCGTGCTGCTGCTTTCTGGACTCTTCCTTTGCCACCCTACACCAAATTCCGTTGCGCCCAAGGGCCATTGGACTGTCTGTGCACCTGGCTGATGGGTCAGTTCTAAAATCTGGCCCAGTTACCCAAGAAACCTTGCCTATTGCCACCACTATCTCGGACATTCATCGAGAGTTTCTGTGCCTGGACGTTATTGAGTCTCCTTTATTCCCTATAATTCTGGGCATACCCTGGCTCCGGGCCCATAACCCTCAAATAAACTGGATTACCGGTGAAATCCGCTTCAGTTCTGTCTACTGCCAAGAGCACTGTCTGCAGGTAACCTCTTGTCCTCCTTCTTTGCTTTGCATGGACGCCGACATTGAGACCCGCCAATCCGTTCCCGAAGTTTACCATGAATTCCTGGACGTCTTTAGCAAGAAAGGGGCTGACACCCTTCCTCCACACCGGCCCTATGACTGCCCGATCGAGCTTCTTCCTGGGGCTGAAATCCCTTTCGGCAGGATTTTTCCCTTGACAGAGCTGGAGCTGGAAAATCTGAAAACCTACCTCGACGACAACCTCAAGAAGGGGTTTATCCGCCCCTCCACCTCACCAGCAGGAGCAGGAATTTTCTTCGTCGAGAAGAAAGACCATACTCTCCGCCCCTGCGTGGATTACCGCAAACTTAACAAGGTGACGATCAAGAATCGGTATCCCCTTCCCTTGGTGCCGGAACTATTTCAGAGACTTGGAACAGCAGTCATCTTCACGAAACTTGACCTGCGGGGGGCCTACAACCTGGTGCGCATCAGGGACGGCGATGAGTGGAAAACTGCCTTCCGCACCCGCTTTGGCCACTTCGAGTACCTGGTGATGCCATTCGGGCTCTGTAACGCCCCTGCCACATTCCAGCACTTTGTGAATGACATCTTTAAAGACTACCTTGATCTGTTTGTTGTTGTGTATCTCGATGATATCCTCATCTTTTCCCCCTCTACCGACAGGCATCGGGAGCACGTTAAGAACGTACTCAAGCGCCTCCGAATTCACGGACTATACGCCAAGCCTGAAAAATGTGAATTCGAACGCGAAAGCATACAATTTCTGAGACTTATTATTTCCGTAAACGGTATCGAGATGGACCCACAAAAGGTCGCGGCAATCCTTGATTGGCTTGCTCCCATGGACAAGAAGGGTGTGCAACGGTTCATCGGGTTTGCAAACTTCTATAGGAAGTTCATCAAGGGATTCTCCAACATTATCTCTCCCATAACCAGCCTGACCAAACAAACGGTCCGTTTCCATTGGTCCCCTGAAGCCCAAGTAGCCTTCGAAACCCTAAAGAAGCTGTTCACATCGGCACCTGTCCTTAAACACCCTGATGCCAGTCTGCCCTACATCCTGGAGGTGGATGCCTCAGAGACGGCGGTGGGAGCCGTTCTCTCCCAGAGACAGGGGCCGAAGGCCCTTCTGCATCCGGTCGCTTTTTTTTCTCGTAAATTATCTGACGCTGAAAAGAACTATGATGTGGGGGACCGAGAACTTTTAGCGATCAAGGCCGCACTGGAAGAATGGCGGTACCTATTGGAGGGTGCAGCTCATCCGATCCTGGTTTACACGGATCATAAAAACCTAGAATACTTGAAAATAGCTAAGAGACTAAAGCCACGGCAGGCCAGATGGGCGCTTTTCTTTACTAGGTTCACCTTCCACATAACATACAGGCCGGGGTCGAAGAACACCAAACCTGATGCCCTTTCGCGGATGTTCTGCGATTCTGAAACCCCCGCCCCCCCGGACACTATTCTATCCGCTGGGAATTTTCTGCTGCTACAAGACGACCTATTGGCTCGGATCAAGCAAGCCTCTGCAGGAATTTCCTCCACTTCTGATACAAATTTGCAGGCTAGGGACGGTCTGTTGTGGCATGGGAACAAGATCTTTGTGCCAGAAGACTTGCAGGTCATTGTCCTGAGCCTCTGCCATGATCACGCACTGGCTGGTCATTTTGGGGCACAGAAAACCGCGGAACTTCTACAGCGCACGTTCTGGTGGCCCCAACTTGTGAAAGATTGTAGAAGTTACGTGGAGTCGTGCACCACGTGCATCCGAAATAAAGGGAGCAAATCCAGAGCTTGGGGATTGTTAAGACCTTTGCCTGTACCAGAGAGACCTTGGCAAATGATCTCCATGGATTTTATCGTTGAGCTGCCACCCTCTGAGGGTTTCACGACCATCTTTGTAACGGTGGATAGACTGTCTAAGATGGCACACTTTCTGCCCATGAAGGGTACACCCTCTGCCCCAGAGACTGCCAAAATCTTCATTAAAGAAGTCGTGCGACTTCACGGCATCCCCGCAAACATCGTTTCTGACCGCGGGGTGCAATTTACCTCCAGGTTCTGGAAAGCGCTCTGCGAATCTCTCAAGATTGAGCTGTCCTTCTCATCCGCCTATCACCCTCAGTCAAATGGCCAGACCGAGAGAACAAATCAGACATTGGAGCAATACCTACGCTGTTTTTCTTCGTTCTCTCAGGAAGATTGGGCCTCTCTATTACCACTGGCCGAGTTTGCATATAACATTTCAGTCCATTCTGCTACCAAGCAATCCCCTTTTTATGCAAACTACGGCTACCACCCGCTATTTCTGCCTAACTGTGCCCCGGAGTGTACGGTGCCCGCTGTACAAGAGACACTGGACTTCTTTAGCGCTAACAATAAGCTACTGCAAGAGACCATGGCAAGGACTCAGGAGCATAATAAAGAGGTGTTTGATAGGAGGCGGAGGGGTGAACTCAATCTGGAACCCAGAGACCTGGTGTGGTTGTCTACTGTCAACTTGAAACTTGCCTGCCCATCTAAGAAATTGGGGCCTAAGTTTATGGGGCCCTTCCCGATCAAGAGGAGGATTAATAGTGTGGCCTATGAACTTGAACTGCCAGACTCACTCCATGTTCACCCAGTCTTTTATGTCACCCTCCTTAAACCCGATGTCGCTAACCCCTTCCCGGGGCGAAGCACTGACCCGCCCGAACCAGTCTTAGTGAACGGTGAAGAGGAATTCGAAGTGGAGTCTATTGTAGATTGCAGAAGGAGGCACAATCAGGTCCAGTTCTTGGTGAAATGGAAGGGCTACGGCCCTGAAGAAAATTCGTGGGAACCTGAGCGCAATATCCACGCTAAGAGACTGATTCGGTCCTTCAAGGACACTCACCCACTTAAGATGGCCCGGTTGGGCATCCGGAGGCTGCCCGTTGAAGGGGGGCAATGTCATGGACGTGGTCGACCACCAGGTGGCGCTAGCGGCACTACGGCGCGCACGGGGGCGCCAGGAGCGCGAATTCGCGGCAAATCGGCGCGCACGTGCACGCGCACGAGCAATCGCGGGAGCGGCGCGCGGGCACGTGCTGACGCCATTTTGGCGCCAGTCCAGGCTATTTAATGGGGCTCATCCTACAGCCTCTTGCTGCCCGATCGTTAGCGTTCCTGTTGCCCACCTGAGACCCGTTACCTGTTGTCGTCTGTTCCCGTGATCCCGGCTCATCTCTGACTCTTCTGATCTCCGCCTGCCCTGACCTCCGGCCTGTCTGACGCTGCCTCTGCCTTAACCCTTTAACTGATTGTTGCCCGCCTGCTGCCGACCCGGCCTGGACTACGACTCCGCTATTGCTCTATCCACGAACCTCATCCGTCTGACTGTATCCGACCCGGCCTGCCTGACCCTGCCTGCATCCGTACTACAGTACACCTCCCTCCTGCCGACGGCTCCAGTCATCCGCACTAGCTCCTGTTACCTGTCGGCACCGGAACTACAGCACACCTTCATCTGGCTAACTACTCCAGCGATCAGCGCCCAGCACTACAGAACACCTCCCTCCTGCCGCCTGTTCCAGTCAGCTGCACCAAGCGCCTGAACCCAGTCTACCTGCTGATCCGGGTCACCTGTATCCAGCTCCCACTGTCTACAGACCTGCTGTTCCAGCTCCTCTGCCACCTTCCTGAGACTACAGGAGACCTCCGGAGTTCCTGCACAGCATCACCGCCAGGCGCTAGTGCGACTCTGAACTCCAGCGCTTCCTGTCCACACTACCAGGGGTTCCGGAGTCAGAGGAGCAAGAGTGGCCACTCCCGCACGTCAGGCTCTGCTCTGTACCAGGTACGTGACAGTAACTCTCCCACACACGATCACCGCTGACTGTCCCCGTATCCTCCTCCAGCCCCCCTCCATTCTGCGGGTGGTACTCTCCATGCTGCTATCTCCCTCCATGTCCCCCTCCATGCTGCCGCCTTCCTCTGTGTTCCCCTCCATGCTGCCATCTCCCTCCGTGCTGTCATGTCCCCATCCATGCTGCCGTGTCCCCCTCCATGCTGCCGTGGGTAGGAGCCGGTAAATCTGGTTGCTTACTGTTCCGAATGTACAGAGTCAGTGATCACGGACTGTCCATTCACATAACTGAAACATCGTAAACTGTGTTTACAATGTTTCAGTTTATGAATGGAGAGGAGCCGCTGTCTTCTCTCTATTAATTTTCAGTGCTGCTGAGGCTGCTGAGAAAGGGACTGGGGAATCTGTGAGCCTGGTCCCTTTCCCTGTCTCAAAGGGGATATGTCAGGGGTCTGTGAAATCCCCTGATATCTCACCAAAGCCCCCCAACAAGGCTGATAAATTGTAAAAAATAAAAAACACACTGACACTGCCTATCCCCCCCCCCTTAAAAAAAGCAAGCGTTGTAAAAAACAAACAAAAAACAATTGTAAACAAAAAAAATAAAAATACTGACACATGTGCCACTGTCACACCGTCCGTGGACGTATCCCGGTGCGCATGCTCAGAATCACGTTGAATAGAATGCCTAAGATACACGTCGAACACTGCCTACGACGTGAAAGTCACAGCCCCATTCACGTACGACTTACATAAACAACGTAAAAACGATGGCTGTTCCGATGTCCATACCTTTGCATGGGATGCGCCACCTTTTTAGTAGTTTATCTTAACGCCCGAAAAACGCCTTACATAAATGGCGTAGATTACTGCGTCGGGAGTAGGTACGTTCGTGAATCGGCGTATCTTGCTCATTTGCATATTTATAATGGGAACGCCGAATGCGTCCAGCGTAAATATGCATCCAAGGTACGACGACGTAGGAGACTTGTATCTTGGCAAAATTCAGGCGTATCTGATTTAAAGAATCAGCGCATAGATACGACGGCCCACATTTGGACTTACGACGGCGTATAAGTAGATAAGTCAGCGTAAGTTTTTGCGAATCTGGGCCTAACTCTGTAACTCAAAAGATGCAACCTATAGAATTTTTTAAATGTCGCCTATAGAGATTTTTTAAGGGTAAAAGTTTGAGGCCATTCCACGAGCGGGCGCAATTTTTAAGCGTGACATGTTGGGTATCACATTTTACTCGGCATAATATTATCTTTCACAATATAAAAAAAAATGGGCTAACTTTACTATTGTTTAATTTTAAAATTAAAAAAGTGAATTTTTACCAAAAAAAGTGCGCTTGTAAGACCGCTGCGCAAAGACTGTTTGACAAAAAGTATTGCAATGACCGCTATTTTATTCTTTAGGGTGTTAGAAAAAAAATATATAATGTTTGGGGGTTCTAAGTAATTTTCTAGCAAAAAAACCCTGTTTTAAACAGCCCGGATCCACAAAGGCTTTACGCCGGCGTATGTCGAACGTAGATGCGCCCGTTGCTGTAAGCTATGCCGTTTACGTAAGGCGTACGTCCGGCGTAAAGTTACCCCTGCTATATGAGGCGCAGCCCATGTTAAGGTATGGACGTCGGAACAGCAGTCGAATTTTACGTCATTTCCGTAAGGCGTACATAAATGCGCCTGGGCGTAAGTTACGCGCACGTCGTATGCAGTGTTCGCCGTATCTTAGGTATGCTAGCCGGCGTAATTCTGAGCATGCGCACAGGGATACGTTAATGGACGGCGCATGCGCCGTTCGTTCAGGCCATGCATCTACATGGGGTCACGCTTCATTAGCATACAACACGCCCCCTACCTGCCTACTTGGAATTACGCGGGCTTACGCCGGCCCATTTGCTTTGTGAATACTGCACTTGCCTCTCTAAGTTGCAGCGGCGTAGTGTAAAAAAGATATGCTACGCCGCTCTAAAGATACGCCACTCTACGTGAATCCGGGCCAGAGTCTGAAAAACAGGCTCGGTCCTTAAGTGGTTAAATACTCAGATTTAGCCCAGCTGGGGAGGAGTTGTTTGGGTGGAGGCTGGAGATGGAGTGCTAGGCTGTCATGGCCTTGGAGGGAGCTCCCTAGTCTGGGGGGCTGACCTTGGGCCTAGGCTCGGGTGCGGACAGGACCTTCTCACAACACAAGAAAGTGTCCTGTACAGGAGGCACGGGGGGCAAGGAGAGGACAGCAGGAGAGCACTGCTAGGCAAGTGTCCAGGGAGGAACAACAGGCCGCAGCCAGGAGGGCTGGTGAGTGACACACAGTCAGGAGGACTAGGAGGCAAGTCTGAGAGGACTGGGGGAGTGCAGTCTGGAATGGGTGCAGAGCCAGTGGAGTGGACTGTGGTGTCATGGACAGTGGAGAGAGGCTGGCCTACCGGGATATCGGGAGATTTCCGGGGAGGCTGTCTGTCTTGCAGCCGGTTTCAGCTGCGGGGCTGCAGTGCTCCCTATCCCCTCTCTCCTGCTCCTGTGTATCATCACGAAGCTGGCTGCCTGGGTCTGTGTTTGGCGGAACCGTGTTACAGCGTCACCACCAAACACAGACCCAGGCAGGCCAGCCAGCTCAGTGATGATACACAGGAGATCATGCCCGCCGTACAGTCTGCCCTTTGTGCCTGAATAGGAGGATCGGATTCGGCAGGGGGCTGCATACAGAGGAAATTAGCTTTCTATATTCCTCTATACAGCTCTCCACCCCCGCTCCCCCCCCCAGTGTTCTCCACCCCTGTTCCCCCTCCCCCAGTTCTCTCCAACCCTGTTTCCCGGCCCCCCGTGCTCTCCACCCCTGTTCTTTTTGACTCCCCCAGTGCTCTCAAGCCCCCCCCCTAGTGCTCTCTGCTCCCCACCCCTGTGATCTCTTTGTGTATGTTTAGGTGACCAGGGGGCGAAGATGGGGGGCACCACAGGATTAGCTTGCACAGGGCGCCTAAACACCTAAGGCCAGCCCTGAAAACAACCAGCATCCCCTACGGGGGTACCACTACGTATGTAAGTAATGAAAAGAGAATATTAAAGTTTTTTCTACTATTACAAAACTGGACTTAGTTCCTGCCACTAAGGCAATTTTGCCCGTAGTTCTACTTCCAGTAAGGTATAGGGAGGTTTAACTGAGACAGTAATAGCTTCCAAACTACGGAAAAAGAAATCTCTCCTAAACGCAGCCTAGTTTACACAGAGCTAAGCTACGTCTTCCTGCAAGCACAGGGCTGAGACGGACAGTCAGTAACTTGTTTTATGCTCCATTGGGTAGTGAAGTAAATGTATGTTTGACTATAAATCCACAATGTAACTTTTCTTCACCTGCAGTCTGCACCAAACATTGCTCTGAATGTTCTATTTATCTTCCTTTCAGGATGCCATGTATCTTTCTCTGCCAGACTGCCACCTCCATGGGAAATTTTAATAATAATTGTAAGTATTTTATTGTAGGATTTTCTTTAACATGATTCAAATAATAAATGGGTGATTGCGCAAAATGAACATAAATAATCACATGAATAAATGTAAACATGAATAAATGTAAACATAGGTATTCCAATACCCACTAGGTAAAAAGTGCCAAACTAAATTAAATCAGGGACAAAGAGTCCAAAAGAGTGCAAAACCAACAAAGGTGCAGCAGTAGTTCTTGTGATAAAAGATGCTTGAAGGATGCCCACCAATCCGAAACAGGCAGAAACGATCGTAGCGCTGATGTCACGTCACTCAATGCACGTCTTTCCTCCCTACGCGTTACGACACACAGTCACGTGTCTTCATCTGGGGCCCCTGTGACTGTGTGTCGTAACGCGTAGGGAGGAAAGACGTGCATTGAATGACGTGACATCAGCGCTACGATCGCCGTTGTTCTACACGCAATCTGTTTCTGCCTGTTTGTAAGTGCAATTCCTTTTAATAAATCTTGTTACCAAGGATAACACACGATTCGAGCCCTTTGTCCTCCCCATTCCCCTCTTTGTTTATTGACACTGAGAATCCAGGTACTCATCTCCCCCATCGATCTGTGGTAGTGAGCAAGACCCCCCTGGGAGTTACACGTATGAGGACCGTTCAATGCCCATAGTCATTGGCTGGAGGTGAGAGTTCTGGGAGACCAGACCTGTGTGAGTGGTGTTTTTCTCACATCTCTCGGATTGGTGGGCATCCTTCAAGCATCTTTTATCACAGGAACGACTGCTGCACCTTTGTTGGTTTTGCACTCATTTGGACTCTTTGTCCATGATTTAATTTAGTTTGGCACTTTTTACCTAGTGGGTATTGGAATACCTATGTTTACATTTATTCATGTTTACATTTATTCATGTGATTATTTATGTTCATTTTGCACAATCATCCATTTATTATTTGAATACTGTTAGGTGTTGTGTATACACTTTTGTGTTTGCTGCATTATTGTCACTGTTTTAGATAGACCTTGTATTAGCACAGAAGCCTCACTTGCTTGATATTTTCTTTAACATGGTTTATGTTTCTCAATTTATACGAATTTGCAGAAGTTATGCAATCAAAGCCTTAATGCCCACATGCGAGTGCTGGACTGCATATAAATCGCACACATTCCCACGCCCTCATGCAACCACTCTCAAAACGAGATACTGCATTTATATTGCATTAACTCTTAATGGCATTGAAAAATGCAGTGCAGATTCCCGTCTATGGAAATTGCATGGTGCAGCCGCATTTAAAAAAAGGTAAAAAGGTACAAATTCTGGATAAACTCTCTGCACACTGTTTTGTTTTTGTTGAAATGCAGGTCAGTGACCAGACCTGAACCTTGTAGCTCTCCCACATCTTGTGTCTGTATGCCCCATTTTGGCAAGGTGTCCACTGTAGTATTTGCAGTGGCAGAGTAGGACGGCCATAAGAGGTATTACTTTGATGCAGTTGGCCAGCTTAAACATGTATTGCAATATGTGTGAACTAAAAATACACTTTTTTGAATAAAAAACAAAACAGTTATCCCAATTCTTTTGTATAATGTGAAAGATGATGTTACGTTGAGAAAATAGATACCTAACATGTTATGCTTTAAAAATTGAACGCACTTACGAAATTACGACAAACTATGGTACTTAAAAATCTCCATAGGCAACGTTTTAAACATTTTTACAGGTTACTAGTTTAGAGTTACAGAGGGGGTCTTGTGCTAGAATTATGTGTGGTTTGAATGCCGTTTACATATGTGGGCGCGACTAACATATGTATTCGCTTCTGAGTGAGCTCGGAGGGACGGGGCGCTTAAAAAAATAAATTCTTATTTATTTTACTTTATATTTTATATTTTAACACTGTGCCTTTTAGATTTTCAACCTGTAGCAACAAATTAAGCCTTACTCTAAAAAGATCCTTATTTTAATAGATAGACATTAGCTATAGAGAAAATCTAGTAATTTCACACAATGTATTTACTTTGTCCAATTAGTTCCCCTTTTCATCCAAGACTTGTCTTTAATAGTCTTTTTCCACAAGGCTTTTGAGAGCACTGACGAATACAGATATGAACTATTCACCTTATAAATGGTAATTTAATGCATAATCAGTTACCATAAAACCAGCTTAGAGTCTTAAATTGGCCTTACAATAGTATAAATTCGAACCCCTAAGGTGTTCTATTGGGTTGAGGTCAGGACTGTGTACATGCCAGTCAAGTTCCTCCCCCCAAACTCACTCATCCATGTCTTTATGGACTTTGTTTTGTGCGCAGTCATGTTGGAACAGGAAGGGACCATCCTCAAACTGTTCCCACAAAGTTGGGAGAATGAAATTGTCCAAAATATCTTGGTATGCTGATGCCTTAAGAGTTCCCTTCACTGGAACTAAGGGGCCAAGCCCAACCCATGAAAAACAACCCCACGCCATAATCCCCCCTCCACCAAATGATTTAGACCAGTGCACAAAGCAAAGACCATAAACACATGGCTGAGCGAGGTTGAGGTGGAGGAACTTGACTGGCCTGCAGACCTCAACCAGATAGAACACCTTTGGGATGAATTAGAGCGGAGACTGCGAGACAGGCCTTCGCGCCCAATATCAGTGCCTGACCTTACAAATGTGCTTCTGGAAGAATGGTTAGACATTCCCATAAAGACACTCCTAAACCTAGTGGACAGCGTTCCCAGAAGAGTTGAAGCTGTTATAGTTGCAAAGGGTGGGCCAACTCAATATTGAAGCCTACGGACTAAGACTGGGATGCCATTAAAGTTTATGGGCCAGATTCAGGTAGAGTTACGCTGGAGTATCAGTGATACGCCAGCATAACTCTCACTTTGAGCCGGCTTATCTGTTTTCTGTAGTCAGAAAACAAGATACGCCGGGATTGAGTTCAGATACGAGCAGCGTAAATGTATTTCGCCGTCGTATCGGAACTGCAATTTGAAAATGGGCGCTCGGGGCGTTCCCGCTGATTTACGCCAAGAATATGTAAATCAGCGAGAGTCGGAAATTCACGATCGTACGCGGGCCCGACGCAGTGACTTTCCGACGTTTCCGTAAGCGATACGCGGCGTAAAGAAAAACATTCCCCCTAGGTGGAGTATCCTATGTTAAGTATGGCCGTCGTCATCGCGTCGAATTTAAAAAGTTTAGCGTCGTTTGCGTAAAACGTCCGTGAATGGGGATTGACGTCATTGACGTTCACTGACAGAATTTGGAGCATGCGCACTGACAGTCGACGCATGCGCAGTACGTTTGCTGCGGGATCGCGCCTAGTTTAAATAATACACGCCCCCTACCCGCCCAATTTGAATTCCGCTACGCCGCCGAAACTTAAGGAGCAAGTGCTATGTGAATAACAGTACTTGCTCCTAAAGTTTCGGCGTAGTAACATAAATGACAAACGTTACTCCAAAATAAAGATTCGCCCATCTACCTGAATCTGGCCTTATGTGTGTAAAGGCAGGTGTTCTAATACTTTTGGCAACATACAGTAGTGTATTTCGATCGAAAGTACTTATAGCATTCAATTTTGGAACAAATGAACTTTATCTAATGAAAACCACATACACTCTTAGAAATGTATTTGTTCAAGAATTTTTTTTTATCCTGATCATTCGAATTTTCTCATCCCCATGTTCGAAAATGAATATTGATTTGATCCCAATAAAAATTAGAAAGTCAAACATTCTTAAATTGAAAATGTTACAATTAAATTTTAATAGTGGCCTGCTTTTCCCACATGTTCTTCCCTCTCGCATACAGTGTGTGAAGCCTGTCCGTCAATCACAGCCCACATGAATACATGGAAGAAGCGCCAAACGAAAAGCTTAGTTCACAGCCCACAGTTAGGATGCTGGCGCCTGCACCCGAAGACTGGCAAAGAGCCGGGTCGGGTGAGGACATCACTAGATCCTGGGATGGGTAAGTGCCTGTTTTTTTAAAAGTCATCAGCTGCCGTTTTTGTAGTAGCTGACTCTTACATTTTTATTTACAGGCTGAAGAACCTCTTAAAAAAAAAAAACATACATGTGATGTATGTCTGGTACAATATATGGAAATTATCAAATAATCTCTTACAGCTCAAAATATTTTATCATATTTCTAGAATCTGTCAAGCTGTCCTGTACTGCATCTGGTGGTTGCCGTTCTCTCCTAATATTTTATTCTTCCTAAAAAGTGGAATGTGAAGCAGAGAGATCTTATAAAATTGGAACTCTGAAAACTCTGATAATCCCTGCGAGTTAGAGACATTACCACAATACCAGCATGCCAGTGATTTTGGGGAACAAAACAACACATTAAATCCCCAATACAAAGACTGGGATCCATGAAGGAAGAGGCAGACACTGTGTTGGGGAGGCCAAGAAACACTGCACGTGTTAATAGGCTTGATTTGGCAGCTTTGTTCTGAGAACATTTATATGGTAACAGGAGATTTATCCCGATAAAGCCAGGATTCTGGTTCTGAATTTCTGTTTGCAAAATACAAAGAAATTTGTCACATGTCTGATGAAGGTATCAACATCTTCAGCAGGCTGACTGATAAGCATGTAACTTGTCATTCAGCACCTGAACTCACCTAGACCAGTGGCTCTCAACCCTGTCCTCAAGTACCCCCAACAAGCCAAGTTTTGGGAATTTCTTTTCTATCCAAAATGCCAAGCAATTGGCTCTGATTTAAAGTACCTGTACAAGATAAAGGAAAACCTGCAAACATGGCCTGTTGGGGGAACTTGAGGACTGCCCGCGGGACCCGTGGACTTGATGTCCGCCGGTGTACCGTGATCATGTCACGGAACGGCAGACCGAGAGGGAGGGGGTTGCCCGTGTAAACAAGGCATCTCCCTGTTCTGTTTAGTGACAGGACACTGATCGTCTGCTCCCT
This sequence comes from Rana kukunoris, assembly GCA_029574335.1. Classification (NCBI taxonomy): domain Eukaryota; kingdom Metazoa; phylum Chordata; class Amphibia; order Anura; family Ranidae; genus Rana; species Rana kukunoris. The sequence continues at coordinate 574,184,377 of CM056050.1, read as the reverse complement.
CTCATCGAAAGCAGTGATCAGTGTATTTTTTGGGGGGATATGTATTATAGCAAAAATTCTAAATTTTTCAAAATTGTTGCTGTTTTTTTGTTTAATGCGCAAAAAATAAATAAAATAAATTAAATAAATACCACCAAAAGAAATATCAATTTCTGGGGAAAAAAAGGACATCAATTTTGTTTGGGTACAACGTCTCACGACCGCGCAATAGTCAGTAAAAGCGACTGTCTAAAAAGTAAACATAGTGGGGTTAATGACCTAAAACTGGAGAGTGCAAAATCTGGTGCAGCTGTGCATGATAGGCAATCTTCTAGCCTCAGCTTGTTCAATTAATGCTTGACAAAATAAATGTTTGAGGTTTGAGTAAACACTGGATTTAGTGTAAAACGTGTCACCTTTTAATGTTCCTGTCATACATTTGATGTCATTTTAATGCTTCAATAAAGATACCAAGGAATGAACAATATTCTGGACATGTGCATGTTACACAACCCAACCGAGCTTAGGGAAAGCCCAAATACAAACTATGGGCCAGATTCAGTAAGAAGTTAAGCGGCTTATCTCGAGATGCACGGCCTAAGTGTAAATATGCACCGTCTTATCTATAAGCCGTACCCACCAAACTAGATACGCCTGAAAATAGTCTTTCTCCGACCGACCTAACTTTCCTAAGCCGGCCTATCTTAGGTGCATATTTAGGCTGGACGGATCTGGCGCGCCCATTGATTTCCTATTCAAATATGCAAATGAGGGAGATATGCCGATTCGCGTACGTATTTGTGCCAGATGCTGGCTACGTGCGCCGCGTGTAAGTCCTACAGTAAGTCCGGTGCAAAGTTATTCCTACAAATAGCTGGTTTATCTTTACACCTGATGGGCACAAGTCAGCTGGAGAGCAGCTACAGCAGCACCAATACGGACAAACTTAGCAAGCTGAGCAACCCCACTTGCAGGACAACACATCTGTCTGCCAACATGCCAGGGGCAGCCGAGGTCAAAGCCAGGAGCGCCATCAGGGGGGTACAGGCAGTACACCTGTAAGGGGCCTGGGGGTCCCCAGGGGCCCGGATGGGAACCCCCTAAAAAAAGGGCCCTGGATGGCAACCCCCACTTTTTTTAATTTATTTTTTTCTAAAGGGGTCTCCAGGGCCCCCCCTTTTTATATATATATTTTTCTTTATTCTTTTTGTAAAGGGCCCCCCGCTTCTCAATTTCAGGCGGCAGCACCCCCCCCCCCCCACGGTTCTCTGCTCCAGGGGGCCTATGCCTGAAGCTGTGTAAGGGGCCCCAAAATTCCTGATGGCGGCCCTGGTCATAGCAATACTAATGGGTCCGCTGGTACGCAGGAGAAGGAGGCATCCCTGCCACAATGATAGCCTTCTCCTCGGGGCTAAAGTATTTTTTCCTCCTCTCCTTGCCTGTATTTGCAGTAGCCGGCATCATTAGACAAAAGTACCTTCCCTAAATTTGCACCGGACGGGTGCATGTCTGGGCTTATTTTTAGGCTCGGCATAAGCCAGTTGGGCCAGCATATCTCAGGAAGTTGGGCTGGGGTAGTTGTGAGCATGCTCACAGGGAAGCGATCAGACACCGAGGTCACTGAGCATGCTCCGTGGATGATAGGCCAGGCTTAAGTGTCAGATCCTGGCTCAGACCATCATTTGCATAACGTCACACCCACTTCCACTTACACCTACTTGCGCCTTCACATTTAAGTTAGGCCGCGCAAACTTAGGAGCAAGTTCTTGGTAAATACTGTACTTGCCTCACTACTTTGCGTCGGCGGAACGTATATGCGCTGCGTTATGCCGGCACAAAGATGCGCCCATCTACCTGAATCTGGCCCTATGTAATTAAGTCTGAGCTGCCTACAGCCCAGCCAAAAACTAAATTTACAAAGTAGCCCCAGTTTAGGACAGGGGGCTACATCATGAAGACTCCTGGGATGTATGATATCATGATGACTAGGGTAGTTCAGATAACTTACTGCCCCAACTCAAGTATGTACTTACCAACACACCCCTTTTTCTCCCCCAGTAAGGACACTGACACCGTGTTGGATATAAATGGCCGCTTGGCATTTTATTAACTCAAAAAACATATTTAAATTAAAACCTTTTTAAATGCTCCACCTCTAATATGAACAGTGCTGGCGGTGAATTGGGATAAGTGGCAATGCTGGAGGAGTTTTGATCAGTCAAAAAGGCTGGGAGAGCGGTGTGGGCTTCAGGACCAGCCCAGGATTCGGAGACCCTGGCAAATCATCATTCGACCGCTGAGGGAGTCCCGACCCCAAAGTTGAGAACCACTGGTCTAGACTGAACTAGACAAACCAGGAGGACCCCATACCTGAGACGGGTCCCCACAGTTTTATCAAATACCTCATAGTTGTAACACTCGTCAAGGACCCCAATCGCCAACTTGCATCATGAAGCACCTAGGGCGAAAGGGCGGTATGTTCCACCACTGACTTTCCACCTGCAACTGATGCCTCCTCGTTCCTCCCTTCACTAATTATTCAGCTCCTCCCTATCCTGCACTGAACTCCACCAATCAGGAAAGGTCATCTAAACTGTCCTAATCCCCTCTTCATTCCTTTTCAGCTCCGTACATGTCTTTTTGGCCTAGGCCAGAAACTGAAGAAACTGAAGAAATGTTTAGAACAAGTGAATATAATATATTGTACCTTACTATATATTTACAATGCTAGCAGAATAAGGATTAACAATTGTTCATGTCGATCAAGAGCATTTTGTTTGTCTTTAAGTAGACAGATTAGATTCCAAGCTACTTTGGTGCAGCCTGTGATTGATTTAGTGTTATATATAAAGCTCTAAAAAAATTCTCAACACTAAATGAAAATGATTACAAGCAAAAAATGTATAAACTTTTTGAAAGATAATTTCATACAATGTGGCCATTCTGTCATCTAATTTAGAGAGTCAGTTAGGTTTCTCTTGTTTAAAAACGTGATCTTGCTGAAGAGAACACCAAAGCTGCAGTATCACAGATCAACGGATTTTGCTGTACTGTATGTACCATGCAGCTGCTCCATCTGCTGTATAAAAACAGTCCAAAGCTGGATTCCTCATAGTTTATCAGTTATGTAACTCCCCAGATGTGAGCCATGAATATGCCCCTAGACCTTATCTTCTAATTCCTTTCCTAATCCAGAGCTGCAGCCGAGAAATGTGAAAGCTACGAATAATCATAACATGAAGCTAAAAATGTATTTTGCTTGCAAGGGATAGAAATGTTATAATTTTAAAGTGAACCTGTGCTTTGGTCATGCAGGGACAAACAACAGGTTCTCTTAAAGGGGAACTGAAGTTGAAAAATAAAATTGCTTGACGATGTACTTCTGTTTTACCAAAAACGTTTTGCGATTTTCTGTGCAACACTGTAAAACTTTGGCTAGTCATTATAAAGCTGAACACCAGGAATTGGATTTTTTTGCTTAGTACTCAATACAGTGCTCTAGAGTATAATCCCACCCGAATATAAGCCGAGGCCCCTAATTTTACCACAAAAACCAGGGAAAACGTCTTGACTCGAGTATAAGCCTAGGGTGAAAATGCAGCAGCTACTGTAAGCGGAAAAGAGGATCAACAGTGTCCGTTTGCAGCTTCACTGCAAAAAAAGGGCTGAAAATCTTGGCTTATACTTGAGTATATACGATATTTTGCTTCAATTCTGAAACCAATGTAAGCATACATATTCCATATCTGTGATAGCACTCAGGAAGAAGAGAATCACTTGTGGTTGGTGCAGCTACATTGATCACCACAGTCAGTATAATGAACCCTTAGGCCGCGTACACACGATCGAATTCATCTGCTGGAAACGGTCCGACAGACCGTTTCAGCAGACAAATTCGATCGTGTGTACGGGCGGACAGACGGGTTTTTCCAGCAGACAAATTTTAAAGCGTGTTTTAAAATCTGTCTGCTGGGAACCCATCCGTCTGACATGTCTGCTGGTTAGTTTTACTTCCTGGTGACGGTGACGTGGCGGCGCCAGCGGGGACTTTGGTTTAATCGTGTGTACACGATCAAACCAATCTATCCCAGCAGACAAATCCGATCAAAACGGTCTATCAGACCGATTTGATCAGATTTATTTAATGGTGTGTACGGGGCCTTATGGTCAGTATGCAGCTGCTTGGTATAGGTCCCAGTAGACCACAATGATCATTGTAGTAACACCAACTATGAGAGTGATTCCAGTGGTGTCGCTATGGGGGTTCGGGGGGTGTGGACCTCACCCGGGTGGCACCCGGTAAAGGGGTGACAACCAGGGCCAGCCGCGGGATTGCCTTTACCGCTCACTAACACAGCAGAGCGGAGCAGGAGAATAAAAACACTTTTGTACAGCAGGAGAGAGATGGACGGGAACTGGCAGAGTTAACTTTGCCCTTCATCGCCCCCTAGTGTTTAATCCCTTCTCTGCCAATGTCATTTACACAGTAATTAGCGCATTTTTATAGCACTGATCGCTGTATGAATGTAAATGGTTCCAAAAGAGTGTCGCAGTCACAATAAAAATCGCTGATCGCCGCCATTACTAATAAAAAAATTATTAGTAATAAAAATGCCATAAAACTACCCCCTTTTTTGTAGACGCTATGGGCCACATACAATTGCATCGGCACAGCGTATCAGAGATACACTACGCCGCCGTACCTTACCTGGCGTAATTTCGAATCCTGAACGATTGCGCGCCGAAAGTAACGGCGGCGTAGTCTATCTCTGGCAGCGAAGATTAGGGGACGTGATTCATTTAAATGAAGCGTGTCCCCACGCCGAATGAACTGCGCATGCTCCGTTTCTAAATTTCCCGCCGTGCATTGCGCTAAATGATGTCGCAACGAGTTACATACATCCCTATTCACAGACGACTTACGCAAACAAAAATAAAAGTTCAAATTTTGACGCGGGACTGATGGCCATACTTAACATGGCAAGTCTATCTATACGCCGCAAAATACCAGCTTTAACTATACGCCGGAAATAGCCGACTAGAGACGACGTAAGAGAATGCGATGGCTGTGCGTATGTTCGTAGATCATCGGAAATAGTTAATTTGCATACCCGAAGCGGAAAACGACGTGAACGCCACCCAGCGGACGCCGAAGTATTGCATCTTAGATCCGTCGTATCTTGGTTTGAGGATTCAAACTAAAGATACAACGCGGGAACTTTAAAAGTACACCGGCGTATCAGTAGATGCGCCGGCGTACTCTCTCTGTGGATCTGGCCCTATAACTTTTACGCAAACCAATCAATATACGCTTATTGCATATCATGGATTTTTTTTTACCAGCAATATGTAGAAGAATACGTATGGGCCCAAACTGAGAAAGAAATTCTTTTTTTTTATATATATTTTTTGGGGATATTTATTATAGCAAATAGTAAAAAATATTGCTTTTTTTTCAAAATTGGCGCTCTTTTTTGTTTATAGCTCAAAAAATAAAAACCGCAGAGGTGATCAAATACCACCAAAAGAAAGCTCTATTTGTAGGGAAAAAACGGACGTCAATTTTGTTTGGATACCACATTGCACGACCGCGCAATTGTCAGTTAAATCAATGCAGTGCCAAATTGCAAAAAGTGCTCTGGTCGGGAAGGGGGTAAATTCTTCCGGAGCTGAAGTGGTTAAAAGTTCCCTCCTGAGTGGCAGCCATCTGCCTTAATACTTGCCCTCTATGCCCCGTACACACGATCCGAATATCGTACGACGGATCGTACAACTTTTTTTTGCTTAATTGTCGCAAGTAAAATGTAATAGGTTATTAAAGTCACGAAAAGTCTTCTACGACAGAAAAAAAATTATCGGAAGTTATGTCATGTGTTGTAATGTATTTGTATTGTATTTCCGGACGACAACTATACTGACTAAACGAAAATCACACGATCTGACATCGTACGAGGAATTTTCGTGCTTGTCCGATCGAATAATATCGGATGAACTGTTGTGATCGGCTCTCGAAAGTAGTGTACACACGATCCGAAAATCGTACGATTCTTCCTCGGACGATCGCTTTCGTCCGATATTCGGATCGTGTGTACGGGCCATTAGTCCCAATCCTGATTTGCTATCTGGATCTACCTGGGGACACAGTGCTTTTGCGGGGGAAAAAAACCTGACAGTGTCCAGTTCTTGCTGTGTGCACTCAATTTGATCCTATGGCCGACTTTGTACTTTCCTGGATGTCTGAGAACTGTAGGAAAGAATGGGCCCGGTGGGACTTTTTTCCTGCAAAAGTTGCTCTGATATTAAAAATAGTAAAGTTAAACAAAACCCTCCTATTCTTCCCTATGATGTGATGAACTTGTGCTCTGCTTGAAAATCATGACACATACAGTTCACGATGATACGAGACAGTTTGGGGGCAAAGAGCAAAAGTTGAACATTAAATAATGAGAACGTACAACTGAAGAAGGTATGTGGGGAAGGTGAGAAAAGGAAAACATTATTCCATATAGAATTACGGACCAAGTTAAGAAGAACTGTATTCTTAAGGAACACAGACGCACATGTGAACTGGCTGTATATTCATCTTGATTACAATGTATAAAGCTGAGGATAGTTTATTTTCCCAGCAACCTTTGCAGCTCTCTATAGGACAGAAAGCTATGGACTAGGCTATTGATACAACCTGTAGCAGAACCTTCTCTAACTCCAGCTAGAATGGTTTCTATCAGGCCTCTAGTGTCTTCCAGATTTCCCAGCTCTGCATAATATGGTTACATTTATTTTATCTCTGGCCTCAGAAAAAGAAAAAAGAAAAAAGATTCTGCTCTTTCTCCTTATTTAGTCAAATGTTCTTTGCACCAGCAGCTTAATCAGCTTGATACCTTTTTATAAGATGCCATTTGTGTCGTTTAAAAGTTCTCGGAGAAAGTTCAAAGGAAACTCCAAGTTGATGTTTAGTGTCATATGTTTAGGAAAATTGTTATTTAAAGCGGATGGCCCATTAAAAAAATATACTAAAAGCCAGCAGCTACAAATACTGCAGCTGCTGAACTTTAATATTAGGGCACTTACCTGTCCTGGAGTCCAGCGGCGTCCGCAGCAGAGGACGAGCGTTCGTTCGTCACTCTGCTGCTCCCCCCGCCATCCACGGTGAGGGAACCAGGAAGTGAAGCGCTCTGGCTTCACTGCCTGGTTCCCTACGGCGCCTGTGCGAGTCGCGCTGTGCGCGCCGATTGGCTCCCGCTGTGTGCTGGGAGCCGAGAGTTCCCAGCACACAACGGGAAAAACCCGTCTTTTGCCCGAGACTGCGGGCCGGAAGTGGGTGCAAATACCTGTCTTTAGACAGGTATCTGCACCCCCTCCCCCCTGAAAGGTGTCAAATGTGACACCGGAGGGGGGGAGGGTTCAGGAGGAACTTCACTTTAGGGTGTAGATCCGCTTTAACGTATGAGAAAAGGAAACATAAAAAAATTCAAAACACTTGAATGCGCTGAAATACTGAAGTGTATCTAAAGCAAAAAACGTTTTTTTGGAAGGGTTGGCAGATAGATTAGGTAATGGTTAAAAACCATGACAGTTATTTTTTTTGCTGTCTGTGTCCCATCATGGAATGAGGAAATCTCTGCAGGAGAAATCCTTTCTTTGGTAGGGTGACCAGACATCCCGGGGACAGTCCCTGGATTAAGGACACTGTCCCCATACCAAGTCTGTCCCTGGTTTTGTCCCCAGACTGAATTTGAACAGGGGCTGGGGCAATTTCAAAGACAGTGCAGAATAAAAAAAAAAAAAATCTGAATTACACACCCCACTCTGCCGCTCCTACTAGCTTAGGGGGGGGGGGTGTATTTTTTCCATTATCTGTGCCCCTTTCTGATGATCATGTGCTGGTCGGAGCGGAGGGAATATTTCTTCAGTTTTGGGTGCATGCCCATTCAGCTCCGCTCACATGTTCTTCTGCCTTGGCTCAAGTCCCGGTCAGCCGCCTGCCTATCTCCTTGCCTTCCCTGGCGGAGTGATCTTCCTCCGCTCTCCACACAGTAGTAGCCGTGGCCCGGAAGGCTTGACAGGCTGTGAGGCGGGCGGCGACGGGCAGAGAGTAACTGATTGCAGCCATTACTAGTAAAAAAATAAATAAAAAATATGTCCCCAGATTTCATTTAAAAAATCTGGTCACTTTATTCTTGGGGCTCGTTTACACAAGCATTACTCTGAATAATCATCCGTGGTGAATCAGTATTCAGGGGCCATTTGCAGACAGTGAAAAGGCAATATCACTGCCTGTTTTAGCCCCTGAAAACCCCACCACTGTGCCCTCTGCTCGAACGGGTCACGTTTAGCAGATGTGTAGGCAGAATCTAGGCCCATGGTACTCAAACTGTGAGAGACCACACACACATTCCCTGATGTTGAAATGTAACTATTTATGGATTAGCGGTAATAAATAAAGAGTTTTATAGGTTCTGGTACAGTATTATGCAAAATAGCGGTTGGTATCTGTACAGTACCTCCATGCTTTTTGCATGCTATGACTGAAGAGGTGGCAGTATGTGGTATACTGGGTAAAATGGGCACTTTGGTGTTGGAATGGGCCCCCTTTACTGGCTGTCCCTACTCACCTACACTGTCGCTAACAGTTAGGGTTTCTGTTCCTGACCTACCACTCGCTTTAGGCATGCCCGAATGAGCAGGTACCCTTATTTTCCCTTTATTTACCCTTCCCCTTAAATTATAGTCCTATGCCAAGATGGCTACCAGAGGTCACCAGGAGTTGCATGTCCTATCAGACAGCTGATACCTCTGAGTCCAAGAGGGGACAATTTCCTCTATTGACTCCACTCCATTTGTACAATGACACATTGCCACCAACTGGACAGAGGAAAACATGCACCTGCCTATAGGCTGGCAATAGTGTAAGGGAGGATTTTACACTAACCACCCATTTCATGGGGTATTTACACAGACCGCCAATGTAATGGGCGAATCTTCAATGGCCACCAATTTAAGGGGGATGTTACACTGTAATGAGAGAAATCACACTGACCTCCAAATGTAAGAGGTTATTCTACACTGGCCACCAATATAGGGGCAATTCCACACAGACCACCAACATAAAAGGGGTGTATACACTGATCACCAATAAAATAGAGACATTTAAACTGACCAACAATGAAATGGAGACATTTACATTGATCACCAATGTTATAGACACAATTACATTGACCAACAATGTTACAGGAGTGTTTACAGTAACCACCAACTCCCTCTCCCCCTCTGCTCACTTTTGCACCATTAACTCCACTTTCTCTACCCACCTTTGATCCAACCTCCCCCCCCTCTGTTGACCTCTGCACTGACCCCTTGGATACCTTTGCATCCCAAACCTCATCCCTGCTCAGCTTTATACCACAAACCCTATCTCTGCTCACCTTTGCACCCCAAATCTTCCTTTGCTCTCCTTTGCAGCCCAAATCTCCCTCTGCTCACCTTTGCACTCCAACCCCCCCTCTCAGCTCACCTTTGCACCCAAACACCCCCCCGCACACCTTTGTACTCCAACCCCCCCCTATACTCACATTTGCACTCCAATCCCCATTCCCCCAGCAAAGTCTTTTTCCTAATCAAGAATTTCTTTTTTTTTTCATACAATTTTTATTTGAAATCAAGGACAGATAATGCGTACAGGTGAACAGCATGCACAACATACAGACAGAAAACAGAAGGAATTGTAAAGCATTCATGTTCCACAATCAGATTCCTGTACCAGAATAATACAGCAAATGTACAAAAAGGAATGATGGGGTTTCAAAGGAGTAAACTCCATTTATCGCACACGTAACATATCAAACCATAACTTTATGTGCATAAAGAAAAAGACAACCCTGTTATATCTGGTACAATAATCATATCGGTAGCCCGACTTTCAGAGCGCTAATAAAGAATTTCAATGTGTTCAGGATATGAGATTTGAGCTGGTTAGTCCTGGGGAATATGCCTGTTAAGGGTGCTTCTAGAAGGTAATGTAGTCACCTGGATATATCGGAATTTTTCAGGTCATCGCAATACGCTTTATTTTTTTTGCTAACTTGGTGTTACAGCACAGTTTAAACTACTTTGTGCTAAAAGTACACTGGAAACGTCAGATCTCCTCTCAATATAGATCATGGCAACCTAGGCCTCCAATGGTCCAACATATCACCTGACCAGAGTGACAATCAACAGTACTCATACTCCCTGCGTACTGGGCAGGGGCATGTTCATTGGAGCACTGGGCATGGGTGTGTTTATTGGAGCACTGGAAAGGGGTGGTGTTCATCGGAGAGAGCTGGGCAGAGGAGTGTTAATTGGAACATTGGATTTAGAGCATGTTTTTTGGAGCACTGCGCTAGGGGGTGTTCAATGAAGCACTGGACAGGGGGCATGTTCGTGGAGCACTGGGCAGGAGAGTGTTCACTGGGCAAATAGGTGTGTTTGTTGGAACATTGGGAAAGAGGCGTGGTCATAGGAGTATTGGGCATGCGGGGAGGGGAGGTGGGTGTTTGCTGGAGCACTGAGAAGAGCATGATCATTAGACCACTGGGTAAGGGGAGTGTTTATTATAACTAGGGATGAGCCGAACACCCCTGGGTTCGGTTCGCACCAGAACCTGCGAACAGACCAAAAGTTTGTGTGAACTTTAGAACCGTGTTATAGTCTATGGGACTCGAACATTTGAAATATAAAAGTACTCATTTCAAAGGCTAATATGCAAGTTATTGTCCTAAAAAGTGTTTGGAGACCCGGGTCCTGCCCCAGGGGAGTGTTTGGGGACCTGGGTCCTGCCCCAGGGCACATGTATCAATGCAAAACGGCAGTTTTTTCAGGAGCAGTGATTTTAATAATGCTTAAAGTGAAACAATGAATTTTGTACCTAGGGGGGTGTATAGTATGCCTGTAAAGTAGCGCTTGTTTCCTGTGCTTAGAACTGTCCCTGCACAAAATGTAATTTCTGAAGGAAAAAAGACATTTAAAATCACTCACCTTAGGGTCTGGTATGGATATTAAGGGGAACCCTGCGTCAAAAAAAAAAAAAATAATTATGTGGGGTATGGATTTTAAGGGGAACTCCATCCCAATTTTTTTTTAAAAATGCCGTGGACCCCCACACATTTTTTTTTTATGAATGACTTTTCTCTGTATTGCCGGGAGGTGACAATTCATTATAGCCGCGAGTGATTTTAAATTACTTTTTTTCCTTTAGAAATTACACTTTGTGCAGGGACAGTTCTAAGCATGGGAAACAAGCGCTACTTTACAGGCATACTATACACCCCCCCGGTACAAAATTTAAAGGAATATTTACTTTTATTGTTTCACTTAAAGGAAATATTAAAATCACTGCTGCCAAAAAACCTGCAGTTTTTAAGACTTTTTTTTGCATTGATACATGTCCCCTGGGGCAGGACCCGGGTCCCCAAACACTTTTTATTACAATAACTTGCATATTAGCCTTTAAAATTAGCACTTTAGATTTCAAACGTTCTAGTCCCATAGACTTTAACAGGGTTCTAAAGTTCACACGAACTTGCCGCGAACACCCCAAATATTTCACTGTTCGGCGAACAGGCAATATTCGAGTCGACAAAAGACATAAAAAATCCCCCCTAAGGGAGAAAAACACTGCGCTAACGTAAATGAAGTGAAAAATATATTGAATAAACAAGCTGCCAGTACCAATTACTTAAACCAAAGCAATCCACGAAAATACAAAAAACTATAGGTACAGCGCTAGAAAAATCATGACATATATGAAATGAAAAGTAATAATTAATGAATAAAAAAACTTATGAATAAGGTGAGAATAGTGTGATTATAAGAAGTGAGATTCAAAAGTGATCCAATAAATATAGTCCATAATATGTGAAATTGAACATAAAATCTTCTTCCACCAAACGACACCCAGTGAATAAGGTTGGCTCCTTACCACAAAAATAGACCGTATATCCCCGACGACGTCTTTTGATGACGAAACACGTAGGTGTGGCCTAAGCAGTGGTGCGTCATCACGTCCACCGGATACGGATTACACAGTACGGAGCCCCAACACGGAACAGAGGAGACGCCGCAACTTTGCATTACTATATTGCGCTGTTTTTTTCAACTAAAGTGTGAGTGCATTTCCATTTATCCTTTGTTCAATAAACCCGTTATCTTTACATACTGCACTATGGGTCTTTTTGTTTTCTCTCCCATGAGCCTTTGAAAACATCCCCATACTTTGCTTAAACAACGCTGTGGAACCATCATATGTTCTGTCTGTTGCTTTGGAGAGGTCTGTCTGGGAAGACTATAATTATTCCTATGCTCATCTGACCGGTGTATATACGGTCTATTTTTGTGGTAAGGAGCCAACCTTATTCACTGGGTGTCGTTTGGTGGAAGAAGATTTTATGTTCAATTTTACATATTATGGACTATATTTATTGGATCACTTTTGAATCTCACTTCTTATAATCACACTATTCTCACCTTATTTATAAGTTTTTTTATTCATTAATTATTACTTTTCATTTCATATATGTCATAATTTTTCTAGCGCTGTACCTATAGTTTTTTGAATATTCGAGTCGAACATGAGTTCTACTCGAACTCGAAGCTCATCCCTAATTAGAACACTAGGCAGGGGTCATGTTCAATAGAGCACTGAACAGGGTGCATGTTCGTTGCAGCATTGGATAGGGGGAGTGTTCATTGGAGCACTGGGCAGGTAGTATGTTCATTGGAGCACTGGGCAGGGGGCATGTCAATTGGAGCACTGGGCAAAGGGCATATATGTTGGCGCAGGAAGGTTTGAGACCACTGGCGGCTCAGACTGCTGAGCTATGTGTAACAGAGGTCAGAAACAATAGCATGCCGATATCACAGGGTATTTTAACCCATGCTAGAGTAAAAAAAAAGACAAATATATTTATTAGTGTACAAGTATATACAACCTGACCGCATTACAGTAATAAATATAGAGGCTTCAGCTGGACTTTTAGTCCCATCTATTCTATCTCTGCCTAACTATTTGGGTTTGACATACTAAAATAATATAAACTTTGTACATACAAGGTTAATAGATACCTAGCTTGTTGAATAAGGTGAAGGTATTGCATATTTACACTGAAAATCCAGTCACATACATTAAAAAATGAAAAAAATAATTGCTTGCACATGATTGGATGATTGATGTGGATGCAGCGACACACTATTTATTAAGCTAAGTGAGCATTCACTTTCTGAACAATCTTTTTTACTTCAGTAAATCAAACCCATAGCAGTAAAATTTTACAAGGAAAAGTACTAAAGATATTTGGGTGGAAAATCTCGCGCCAATGTGGGGGAGGGGTGATAAAAATATTAGAAAAGCTGCTCCCTGAATAAATCAAATGAATTGAAATATAATAATTGTGTACATGGAATAGGGGCGCTACAAAAATTAAATGAAATAAATAGGTGAATAAATTCTACCTATCCCAATAGAACATAAATCCTTAATTGCAAATATTAACATAAATTGTGCGATGTGCATATAAATTCAATAATAATGACAACACCTGCAACGAAACAGGTGTGCAATTGAATGAGTGAATAAAATTAGACAATATACAATACACGGTGAAATAGTGACCATGAATAATATAAAAATGCTCCGTGCTCAAAAAAGTCCTTGTGGTAGGTTCCACCTTCACCAATGGGACACCTCAAGTGGGGATGGATGGCTCCTTACCAGATGAAGTAGACCTAAACTAAGGTCAATAGAGCCTGGGTAACACCACCTTGCGCATGGGGGATTCCAATGAAGTTGAACGGATAATGCAGATGTCATAAGAATATTACCTACTTCCGGTTATCTGGTTTCCTCGCGCACAGCAGTGGAACGCACGCCGGTCTTCGTTTCTCTCTCCATACACACAAGCCTACAGCCTCAGTGCCGGGATACGGGCACCCATTCAAGTAAGGGGCCACTTGGCACTGTGTATTTTGTTTTATATTGCATTAAACAGTTTTACACTATGGGAGCTGTTCTTTCTCCTTTCTTATGACATCTGCATTATCCGTTCAACTTCATTGGAATCCCCCATGCGCAAGGTGGTGTTACCCAGGCTCTATTGACCTTAGTTTAGGTCTACTTCATCTGGTAAAGAGCCATCCATCCCCACTTGAGGTGTCCCATTGGTGAAGGTGGAACCTACCACAAGGACTTTTTTGAGCACGGAGCATTTTTATATTATTCATGGTCACTATTTCACCGTGTATTGTATATTGTCTAATTTTATTCACTCATTCAATTGCACACCTGTTTCGTTGCAGGTGTTGTCATTATTATTGAATTTATATGCACATCGCACAATTTATGTTAATATTTGCAATTAAGGATTTATGTTCTATTGGGATAGGTAGAATTTATTCACCTATTTATTTCATTTAATTTTTGTAGCGCCCCTATTCCATGTACACAAGGAAAAGTACTGTAAATGTTTAATTAGATTATTCAATAAAATGTAACTGCATCTACATCAAACCAATCATGTACAAACAAAATATCTGCTTGCACATGTTTGGTTATTCTCAGTGAACATAGCTTCTTTTTATTCAGTAAGCAAAGTGACCACTCTCTACGCCTTTGGTAAATTAAAGTGATTGTAAACCTTGGAAAACAACCCATTCAGTTTAAGTTTTAGTACTGTACTATGACAGTTTCTGGTTTCAGGCTCAAATTCTACCAAATTGCATGATTTTACGATTAAAGAAGAACTCTCATCTGAAGTTAGAAATTAGTGCTGTGATTTAGAAATAAGACACCATTTTTATATACTGTCAGTGCTGACTGTATGTCCACCCCAGACAGAAGCCCAAATTATGGGCATAACTATGAGGAATGCACAGGCAGCACTGAAGCCACCATTCTGCAGCAATGCCCCCGCTGCCCATGTTAAACAACTGAGACTGCTATTTCCCACAGCTCTTAGATAGTCTAGTGGCGATTACTGCTGTTGGCTTGTGTTGTGTGAATGACAGCACCTAGGGAGCAGTGTCCAGCATTCACAAAAACACAAACCAACAACAGCAAACCCTGGCAGCTGCTACGCTATTCTATCTCCGATAAATGTAGTAGCTCCCAGCTTGCTGTGTTGTCAGCTTGTGTTTTTGTGAATGACCGGTGATGCTCCCCAGCTGCTGTCAATCACAAGTTGGCAGCTATTACTGTCGTAACCTCATCTGAACTAGCTGGTGCCTGAGGGAGACTGCAGGCTCAATTTTATAACAGTTGCAGAGGAGGCATTGCTGCAGAATAAAGATGGGTTTTTAGTACAGAAGAGCCTTAGGTCATCCTAAAATGTATTAAATAAAATTCAGTTTCAAAGTCAGAATTCAAACTTTCAGGCCTCATGCACACTGGACGTTATAAAAATACAGTAGCTTTAGCTGTAGAAGGCCATGTTCAGAAAGCGAGTTTTGGCATGTTTTGTAGTGTTTTTGCATTTGCGTTTTTTAGCGTTTGCGTTTTTTTGGCAAAATGATACTCCCACAATAGCTTATGTCTCAAAAATAATCCTAAACGCCAAATAGCCACGTTTTTCAGCGTTAGAAAATTTTTATAGCTGAAAAACTCCTCTTAAAACCCACTAGCTCTGTTTTTTTTCTTTCAGCCAGAAACGCTGCTGCCAAAAACGCTGCTGCCAAAAACGCTGATAACAGCGTATGTGTGCATGGACACATAGGATAACATGCTAGGGAGTTTACTGCCTGCAGAAAAAAAACACCTGAAGCCGAAAACAGTATAAAGAATGAAGGTTGGGACTTTAGATGAGGTATATATGTATGGCTAAAGAAGTAGTCAATATTTGGAAAACATATGTTTATTATACCAAGGTGGACAAAACATCTCATAAGGGGTACATACATATGAAATCAAAACATCATATAAACATGCTGCAAACAATATAGCACATATCAAAAGAAATAACATAACACATAGTATTGTGTGGTATAGAAGGCTGGTCTCAATAGCATAGGCAAGTGTTGTGGTGAATTCTTGAATGTAATAAAGTAGAAAGACTTGTAAAGCCATGAGTGTAAACATGGTGCATCAAATCTATGGCTGGCGCATTTCGTTGGGTAATACCATCTCTTCTAGGGCACATGCAATAGTACTTTATAAAGAAGCCAAAAACAGCAGCTGTAAAAATGTCCAGTGTGCATAAGGCCTCAAAGTCAGAATATTCTGAGTATATAAATATGTTTTGGTAGTCATCTGAGCCCTATAATTCCCACGCCAGAGACGCGCTCCTCCCCTCTGCCCATTGTCTCAGCTCTTGATTGGATAGATTGATAGCAGCGCAGCCATTGGCTCTCACTGCTGTCAAACAAATCCAATGATGTGGGCCCCTGGAGGGCGGGGCCGAGTCTGGAATTCTGCATCTATGGATGCAAATGCTGGACTCGGGAGCGAACTGCAAGGTAACACCCCCCCCACCCCCGGAAGAGTGTCGAAGATCGGGGTCCCTCTGTGCAAAACGAACTGCAAAGTGGAGGTAAGTATGATATGTTTGTTTTTTTTATTTATTTTTTAAAACAAAGCTTTACAATTACTTTAAAAGTCAGAATTCTAAGATTAAAAGTCAGAATTCTCAAAATTCTGAGTCTCAAAGTCAGAATCTTAGAATTCTGACTTTGAAACTCAAAATTGTGATACATTTTGGGCTGGCCCTAGGTCTCTTCTGTAAACGAGGGCCCATTTACACTGATGCATAGCAAAAGTGAACAGTATAATGCTCAGTTCACAATATTACCACAATGTGTGTTGCTGAGCTATTTGTTTAGAATTGCACTCCAATGCACTTGCACAACACCTGCATTACAGCTGAGCACACCACTACTTACATAATGGGGGAGATTTACTAAAACTGGTGCAGACAGAATCTGGTTCAACTGTGCATATTAACCAATCAGCTTTTAAGTTTTATTGTCAAAGCTTAATTGAACAAGCTGAATTTAGAAACTGGTTGGTTACTATACACAGTTGCACCCGATTCTGTGTGCACCAGTTTTAGTAAATCTCCCATTCAGTGTGTGTTGAAAATGCTGCAGGTGCATTTTTTTTGTATGTTAAGGTGCACTGCAAGTCTATTCAAGTCTATTCAAGCACTACCAGAATAAAATTCTTTATATTATCACACGTATTAACACAACGCATAGTGGCAATGTCTATGTCCTTTGGACATTATTTATTGCAGCAGAGCTGATTATTATGATTTTATTCATCTTTATTAATTGTGTGTCGTTATAGGTATTAACTCCTCCACTCTGGCTATACTAAATGTTACCCAATAGAAAAGTTCCCAAACAAATTTCTTGTTATTCCCTGTTTAATTCCTTTCCTGGCAGCCATCATAAAATGATAATATTATTGGAGGTGATGTAAAAATATACTGATATAACTGCAGCAGTTCAGGAGTGCAGGATCTTCTGGTGACCCGAGATATTTGTTTTATCCAGTGGTTATTAAAGTTATTGTATTACTGGCCGGGTTCCAAACCAGTGTTATGAGAAATATCTCTTTCTCAGCCCATTTAACCTCACATTAACTGGCCACCGATGTTCTGGAGTCTAGACGGTTGGGCAGCGCTCCAGTTAGAGACGTGCGTGGTGATGTGTTTTATGAGTGTAGTGGACTAGACTGTTGTTCTATAGTCATGTGCACAGAGAAAGACACACTATAAATCCTTATGGAAGTCATTAATATGCGTGTTTTTATTTTTTATTAATGAGTAACAAGGGGAAAAAAAGAATGAAAAGTTACAATTTAAAGCTGAACTGAAGGAAATCATCCAAAATACACAGTTGAGATACATGTAGCTATTAACACTTTTACCTGGGGAAAGATTTGTAGTTGTGTTTAGCCTGTTTTGTGATTTAGAAAACCCGACCAGGTTAGTGACCTTACTTTATTTTTTTACATAAAGTGTTTGTTAATCCAAAAATAAAAATGGATCCTGTTCCTTTAAAGCATGTTATAGGACACAGTGCTTGTCCTGTGTCATTTGGTCCCATGTAACACCTAAAAAACCTGGCTGATCCTGCCAGTTTCTCCCCACCCCTCTGTAAACTGACCACGATGTATCATGGCTGCTGGGACCAGACACCGTGGTCAGTTTAGGTACTTCCGTCATCAGCAGCCTGTTATCTGCTCCTGTGTCCTCCTCGGCCGTCCCCTTTCCATCTGTGTGTGAGCTGCCCCTCTCCCTTATGCTGCTCTCATAACACTAACCTGTATCCACCATCAGCACTGCCTCCTATTGCAGGTTCCCCTACTGTGAATGATTTATAAATATAAATGCTGTAAATACCTAATTTAAGAGCCGAGATTGCGATCACATGACCAGCCAGCTCTCTCCTCCTCCCCTCTAGACTGACATCAGCAGAGGAATATCAGCCCCGCCCACTGCGCCTCTCAGAGGAGAAAATGAGACAGCTGGCCAGTCATGTGATCGCAATCTCGGCAGAGAAATTAGGTATTTGCAGCATTTATTTTTATAAATCACACACAGAGGGGGATTCTATATTAGGAGGCAGTGCTGATGGTGTATATAGGTTAGAGTGGCTTAACCACTTGACCACTGGGCACTTAAACCCCCTTAATAACCAGACCAATTTTCAGCTTTCGGTGCTCTCACAGTTTGAATGACAATAACTCAGTCATACAACACTCTAACCAAATGAAATTTTTGTCCTTTTTTTCCCACAAATAGAGCTTTCTTTTGGTGGTATTTGATCACCTCTGCGGTTTTTATTTTTTTCGCTATAAATGAAAAAAGAACGTAAATTTTGTAAAAAAATGAATTTTTCTTCATTTCTATTATAAAATTTTGCAAAAAAGTAATTTTTCTTCATAAATTTGGCCTAAAATGTATACTGCTACATATCTTTGGTAACAAAAAAAAAAAAAATTGGATAATATTTAGTCTGGGTGAAAGTTATGGGGTCTACAAGCTATGGTACCAATTACTGAAAATTGATCAATTTGATCACATCTGATGTACTGACAGCCTCTCTCATTTCTTGAGACCCTAACATGCCAGAAAAGTACAAATACCCCCCAAATGACCCCTTTTTGGAAAGAAGACATTCCAAGGTATTCAGAAAGAGGCATCGTGAGTTTTTTGAAGTTGTCATTTTTTCCCCACAATTCTTTGCAAAATCAAGATTTTTTTATTTTAATTTTTTTTCCACAAAATGTTCATATTATTAGGTTATTTCTCACACACAGCATATGCATACCACAAATTACACCCCAAAACACATTGTGCTATTCCTCCCGAGTATGGCGATACCCCATGTGTGAGACTTTTACACAGCGTGGCCACATACAGAGGCCCAACATGCAGGGAACGCCATCAGGCGTTCTGGAACACCCAGACCAATTCTGACATTTCTCTCCTACATGGAAAAATCATCATTTATTTGCTAGAAAATTACATAGAACCCCAAAACATTATATATGCTTTTTTAGCAAAGACCCTAGAGAATACAATGGCGGCCGTTACAACTTTTTATCTCGCATTGTATTTGCACAGCAATTTTTTGAACGCGTTTTTTTTTGGAAACAAAACAGTTTTGTGCTTAAAAAAAAAAAAAACAGTAAAGTTAGCCCAATGTTTTTGCATAATATGAAAGATGAAGTTACGCCGAGTAAATAGATACCCAACATGTCACCCTTCAATATTGCACACGCTTGTGGAATGGCGCCAAACTACGCGACTTAAAAATCCCCATAGGCGACGCTTTAAATGTTTTTCCTGGTTACATCTTTTTAGTTGGAGAGGAGGTCTAGGGCCAAAATTATTGCTCTCGCTCTAACGTTCGCAGCGATACCTCACATGTGTGGTTTGAACACCGTTTTCATATGTGGGCGGGACTTACGTGTGCGGTCGCGTCTGTATACGAGCACACGGGTACAGGGGCGCTGTAATTTATTTTTTATTTTTTTATTGTTCATTTTACTTTATTTATTTTAGTTTGACACCTTTTTCCCCAAAAATAAATGTTTTGGTTACTTTTATTCCTATTACAAGGAATGTAAACATCCCTTGTAATAGGAATATAGCATGACAGGTCCTCTTTACAGTGAGATATGGGGTCAATAAGACCCCACATCTCCCCTCTAGGCTGGGAAGCCTAAAAAAAAAACGATTGCAGAGTATTGCGCGGGGGAGTATTGCGCGGGGGAGTATTGCGCGGGGGAGTATTGCGCGGGGGAGTATTGCGCGGGGGAGTATTGCGCGGGGGTACTGCAGAGTATTGTGCGGGAGTATTGTGCGGGAGTATTGTGCGGGAGTATTGTGCGGGAGTATTGTGCGGGGTACTGCGGGGTACTGCAGAGTATTGCGGGGTACTGCGGAGTATTGCGGGGTACTGCGGAGTATTGCGGGGTACTGCAGAGTATTGCGGGGTACTGCGGAGTATTGCGGGGTACTGCGGAGTATTGCGGGGTATTGCGGAGTATTGCGGGGTATTGCGGAGTATTGCGGGGTATTGCGGAGTATTGCGGGGTACTGCGGAGTATTGCGGGGTACTGCGGAGTATTGCGGAGTATTGCGGGGTACTGCGGAGTATTGCGGGGTATTGCAGAGTATTGAGGAGTATTGGGGGTATGCAGAGTATTGAGGAGTATTGGGGGTATGCAGAGTATTGGGGGGGGTATGCAGAGTATTGGGGGGGGTATGCAGAGTATTGGGGGGGGTTATGCAGAGTATTGGGGGGGGGTATGCAGAGTATTGGGGGGGGTATGCAGAGTATTGGGGGGGGTATGCAGAGTTTTGCGCAGGGAAGGAAGGAGTTAATGCAGGGATGGCTGAGCAGGGATGGATGGATCTGTGACTGCAATAGTCACAGATCCATCCCACACTGCTGCAGCCATCCGCGCTCTCCTCTCACGCTGTACCGATCGGTACAGCGAGAGGAGGGAAGAACCGGCGTCAGCAAGTGACGCGGTTTGTTTACATGTGATCACGCCGTCATTGGACGGCGCGATCACGTGGTAAGGAGCCGCCACCATTGGCTCCTTACCGAGATCACTGACGCTGCGGGTCCCGTGGACCCGCCGAGCGCCGTGACCGCGTGTGCGCGCCCGCTCGGGCGCGCGGATCTGACGCACGTCAGATTTGTTTACACACGTGGTCGCGCCGTCATTGGACGGCGCGATCACGTGGTAAGGAGCCGCCGCCATTGGCTCCTTACCGCGATCATCGGTGCTGCGGGTCCCGTGGACCCGGTGAGCACCGGTGATCGCGTGTGCGCGCCCGGTTGGGCGCG
Organism: Rana kukunoris; assembly: GCA_029574335.1. Classification (NCBI taxonomy): domain Eukaryota; kingdom Metazoa; phylum Chordata; class Amphibia; order Anura; family Ranidae; genus Rana; species Rana kukunoris. The sequence goes on along the minus strand of CM056050.1, from coordinate 574,163,062 downwards.
CACACCTGACTCTAACGGAGGACGTCCATGGACGTCCTGTTAGAGTACAGGAACCGCCCTATAGCCGTATTTCGGCTATAGGGCGGTGATTAAGTGGTTAACAAACACTTTAAGCAACACAGCTTGGTCTCCAACCTGCCCACAGATTGGGATTTGACTAAGAAAAGAGGCAGCCGACTTATAAGGTCATAACTTTGCTTTCTCTTTCTGTAAACATGTAGAAACTGTTGACTAACAACACTGGACAAAGACTCCAGCACTGCAAGGTGGAAGTGCAAACCACTGAGCCAGGGGTCTCCAAACTATGGCCCTCCACTCCAGGTGTTCAGAAAAATTAAATTCCCATTACGACTGATCATGTCTGTGAATGTCAGAGTTTTGCAATGCCTCATGGGATGTGTAGTTCTGCACCAGCCTGGAGGGCCGCAATTTGAAGATCCCTGCACTAAGCCACTGTGCTGGAAAGGACAGGTCCCCCCTCTGTGCCCTATCCGCTCTACTAGGTTTATTATTGTTAATTATCTGATACACCAACTGTAATAGAAGATGCTTTGAATGGTTGGGATTTTTGCCTTTCGCACCAGATAAAGACAAGCCAAGAGAAGGAACTTGGCCCTGGTTTAGCCTAATTTATTCCCCCAGCTATTCTACAACTTTATATTTATTTTTAGATTCATTCTATTCTCTTCATAGATTACATAATTATATTATATTATTTCAATAAACCTAATTTCTCAATTACTTGTCAATTGTCAGCAAATAGCTGCCATGAAGCTATGATTATGACATTTCATGTTGCATAATCTTTTCCCAGAATCTGCTATGTTATCTATTCTCATTTACTGTACATTTATAAGAGTTACTTTCCTGAATGATTTCGCCTTTTTCTACTATACTATTGTACATGTTCTGTCAATGGAATATCTATTTTTATTATATTATTGTACATGCACTGTTAATGGAATTTTGTTGATAATTATAAAATTCAATATAATATTTGAAACAGGAAAGGAAAGGTCCGCTCTAATGTTTATTCTGCTGTCCTTTTGTGGTCATAACAACAGAAAGCTAGAGGAAATCTATAAAGACAGTAGTTGATAGAATATTAAAATGTTAACTCCACTCTATCCAAAATTGTTGGGGTTCCACTTTAAACCTGATCTGCAGCACTGAGACTTTGTTCACATGTGGAAGACTTTATTTACACGGATAACAGCGGCATGCGTGGAGATATTCTGGCCACATTACATTTTTCTGTCCCGATCCAGAGATAATTTGCTTTCCTTTGAAGAAAATTATACCTTTAACCTCCCTGGCGGTATTGCCGAGTCTGACTCAGGGTTAGATTTCTGTGCTGCGATCGGTAACCCCGAGTCAGACTCGGGCTTGCCTCGCTGAATCAACAGGCTTGGTTTACTTACCTTGTTCCTGGATCCAGCGATGCCACCACGCTGTGTGAGTGAGCGGGTGCTCGCTCGATTTACACAGTGTCCCCGTGTGCCGCCGAGCTCCGTTTCCTGCAACGTCACGACGCACGGAGGCGGAGAACGGCGCCATATTCAAAAAAGTAAACAAACACATTACATACAGTATACTGTAATCTTATAGATTACAGTACTGTATGTAAAAAATACACACCCCCTTGTCCCTAGTGGTCTGCCCAGTGTCCTACATGTTCTTTTACATAATAAAAAGTGTTCTTTCTCCCTGCAAACTGTAGATTGCCCAAAGCAACCAAAAGTGTCCCTTTATGTCAAAAATGGTTTTAGAGCAGCTAAAAAACAGCGATAGTAAATTAGAATCACTTGCAGAATTGAGCGATAGCGATTTGTGGGGAAATTCGTCATAAAAAAAAAAAAAAATGACAGCGACAATTCTGCAACTGAGCAAATTTCAGAGATTTTGATTTGATTACATTATTGAATAATTTTTATTATAATTATATTATTATTTGTTATAATTATTTATAATTATTTATTATATTATAATTTATAATTTTGTTTTTAAAAAAATGTCATACCCGGGATGCCTATTAGACTCTTGTTTGGTCAGATTTAAGTGAGTTATTCCTAAGAATTACAGGCCTACAGTATAAAACGCCAAATTTCCATGCAAATAATGGTACCCCTTTCAGCACCTAAAATCTGAAAGAATCATACCGCCAGGGAGGTTAATGTGATTAGATGTAAAAGCTTGATGTGAGCAAATGCAATGATAATAGGCTCACGCAAGTAACTTTTTTGGTCAGTTCACAATGCAAAACCTAAATTATGGATATTTATTTTAATGTGATATTTATTTTTAAATGTTCCCCTGAAAAAGTGCCATAAACACCAGCAGAGAATTCACCTGCCTTTCCCCAACAAGCATTTGATTTTCCTGGTGGTCTGCTGCTGATCTGACATCCAATCTACTGTAGATGATGTAGATAAAAAAATGTTCCCTTGTGACTTGCTGCGGGAAAGCCAGAACTTTTCGGCTTTTATTAAGAGTTTTAAACTCAATCTTGGAGAAGCAGCACAGGGGTTATAAACCTGTACAAGCCACCACCCTAATTGATCCACAGCCTTGCATTCAGCTCCCCGTTTGATTATTAATCACAGGGTATGTAAGGTAAACATACATAACAAGTTAAAGCAGCGTTTCTCAACCTCTTGAGATACTTTCTGGAGTAAGGGACAGTAATTACAGATCTATGTTGGATTATGTAGGATATGTAGTAATTTTTATAGGATATATATATATATATATATATATATATATATATATATATATATATATATATATATCTTACACACTATATTACCAAAAGTATTGGGACACCTGCCGTTACACCCACATGAACTTTAATGGCATCCCAGTCTTAGTCTGTAGGGTTCAATATTTAGTTGGCTTTGCAGCTATAACAGCTTCAACTCTTCTTGGAAGACTGTCCACAAGGTTTAGGAGTGTCTCTATGGGAATGTTTGACTATTCTTTCAGGAGTGCATTTGTGAGGTCAGGCACTGATGTTAGACGAGAAGGCCTGGCTTGCAGCTCCTGCTCTAATTCATCCCAAAGGTGTTCTTTCGGGTTGAGGTCAAAACTCTGTACAGGCCAGCCAAGTTCCTCCACCTCAAACTTGCTCATCAATGTCTTTATGGACCTTGCTTTGTGCACTGGTCCAAATTATTTGGTGGAGAGGGGATTATGGTGTGGGGTTGTTTTTCCAGGGTTGGGTTTGGTCCCTTAGTTCCAGTGAAGAGATATCTTAAAGCGGAGTTCCTCCCAAAAATGGAACTTCTGCTTTTCGAAACCCTCCCCCCTCCAGTGTAACATTTGGCACCTTTCAGGTGGAGGGGGTGCAGATACCCGTATAATACAGGTATTTGCACCCACTTCCGGGGAGAGACTCTAATGGGAGTCACTCCACTTCCCGCCCCCCCTGCTGCCTTCTGGGAAACACACTGGTCCCAGGGGACAGCAGGGACCACTAGGAACGCGCCACGCTACTCGCACATGCGCAGTAGGGAACCGGGCAGTGAACCTGATTCCCTCACCGAGGATGGCGGTGGGGGCAGCCGAGAGACAAGCGGTTGCTCCTCTTCTTCTGCCGACATCGCAGGCACCCTGGACAGGTACGTTTTCATTTAATAAAAGTCAGCAGCTGCAGTATTTGTAGCTGCTGGCTTTTAATATTTTTATTTTTTTCATGGGACCCCCGCTTTAAGGTATCAGCAAACCAAGGCATTTTGAACTTTCATGCTCCCAACTTTGTGGGAACAGCTTGGGGATGGCCCCTTCCTGTTCCAACAATGCCGCGTACACACGATCACTTTATGTGATGAAAAAAAACGATGTTTTCTGTGAAGTAAAAAACAACGTTTTTGAAACTTCAATTTTCAAAGACGATGTTGCCTACATACCACCGTTTTTTCACAATGCTCTAGCAAAGCGAGGTTACGTTCACCACTCTTTTCCATTGAAGCTCGCTTCATAACCAGCTTCTGGGCATGCGCTGGTTGAAAAACGTCGTTTTAGACGTTTTGAAAAACGACACAAAAAATTGAAGCATGCTTCAATTTTTTTTTGTCGTTTTTCACAAGACATAAAATGGAAAATTGTTATTCTTACCTACGGTAATTTTCCTTTCCTGGCCTGTCCTCACGTCAGCACATCATGGGTTAATCCCCTCCTCCGGTCTACCAGTACCACCTTCTCCTAGCTAATAAGTAGGGGGCCCCTCCTCCCCAGTCCTTGTTCCACTAATTTGGCGGACGACAGACTAAAGGGAGGGAAAGGCTGTGCTGACGTGAGGACAGGCCAGGAAAGGAAAATTACCGTAGGTAAGAATAACAATTTTCCATTTTCCTGGCCAGTCCTCCCGTCAGCACATCATGGGATTTAATTTAGCACCCTAGGGCGGGAAAATGTATATAAGACTCGGACGACAACTATAAATGCTGCTTAAGTGAATCTTTCTTTATTTTGCCTGAAAAGGAGCCGATATCACGGCATTTCCGAAACTAGACGCCTTAGATGATGTCACGTCTAGATTGTAATGTCTTGCAAAGGTCTTGCAGGAACTCCAGCTGGCCGTCCTGCATATTTCCTCAACTGGTACTTTGGCAAATGCTGCCCAGGAGGCTGCCACCCCTCTGGTAGAGTGAGCTCTAGTTGCCTGAGGAGGCGTCAGCCCTTGTTTCTCGTACGTGAGTTTTATTACTTTGGTGATCCAGGTCGAGATTATTCTTGTTGAGGCTGCTTGTCCTTTTTTAGGCCCAGAGGGTAAGATGAAAAGGGAATCCATTTTGCGCACTTGTTGAGAACGATGCAGGTAAATTGAGAAAAGGTTTACCATGTCAAGAGGTCTGAGGTCCAGTTCTTCTTCCTGCCTAGGAGGTGATGTAAAGCTAGGTAGCACTGCCTCCCAGTTAAGGTGAAATTTTGAAATTACCTTGGGCGTTGTTATTGGTGAAGGCCTCAGAATTACCTTGGATGATGCAGTACGGCTCCTTACTGGACAGGGCTGCCAGCTCGGATACCCTTCTTGCCGATGTTACGGCGGTGAGAAAGACCAGTTTAAGTGTTAGAAACCAGAATGGACAGGATTCTGCCGGTACAAAAGGATGTAGAAGCAGTGCTCTTAGTACTGTGCCTAAGTCCCAGGCCGGAAATAGAGACTTTCTTGGAGGATTAATCTTCATAGTCGCTTTTAGGAATTGTTTTACCAGAGGTTCGTCTGCCCACTTGTATCCTGTAAAACACGACAAGGCTGAAATTTGTACCTTCAATGTACTATAGGCTAAGCCTTTGTTTAGAGCAGATTGCAAAAAGTCCAGTACTTGTGCTACATTTGGATTCACCGAAGCAAAACTTTTCTGTAACACAAAAGTTGTAAACTTTGCCCAAATCCTGTTGTAGGTGGCGTTAGTTGAGGCCTTTCTAGCCTTTAGCAGTGTTGAGATTACCTCCTTTGAAACGCCTTGTGCCTGGAGTCTGGTTGATTCAGCAGCCAGGCCGTCAGTTGCAACCTGTTCGGGTTGGGGTGTATCCATTGGCGCTGCCACAGGAGATCCCTCTTTAGCGGCAGACGTATCGGGGGGGCCGACGCCATGTGTAGGAGTAGAGGGAACCACGGCCTCTGCGGCCAAAATGGTAGAATTATTATTGTGTGGACCTTTTCTCTCGCGATCTTTAACAAGGTCCTCATTACTAGCGGCACCGGCGGAAAGATGTAGACTAGGGGAAAGTCCCATGGAATAGAGAAGGCATCCTGGGTCAAGGCTTTGTTGCAACGGAACCTGGACACAAATTGGGGTGTCTTTGTATTGACTTGGGTCGCCATTAGATCCACTGAGGGTGTCCCCCACTCGGCAAAGATTGGTTCTAGGAAGTTCTTGTTCAAGGCCCATTCGTTCTTGTTGGGGAACTCCCGACTTAGATGATCCGCAATGGAATTCTGGCTGCCCGGAATGTAGGCTGCTGTTAGGGCTTCCAGATGTGCTTCGGCCCACACAAATATTTTGGTTGCTACCTGCAGAAGTGCCAAGCTCTTGGTTCCGCCCTGTCGGGCTATATATGCCACCGCCGTCTTGTTGTCTAACATTAGTTTGACTCGAGCTCCCTGTACTAGCTTCTCGAAGGCCCGCAAGGCCAGGTATGCGGCCTGCAGCTCCAAGAGGTTGGAGTGTCGGGATTCTGTCTTGCTCCAAACTCCCTGCACCTGCCTGCCGAGGCAGTGAGCACCCCAGCCCCGGAGACTGACATCCGAAGTTATCAGAACCCAGTCCCCGGGGCTGAGGGGCATGCCCCGCGACAGGTTCTCTGATGACTTCCACCACGCTAGGTTCTGTCGAATCCGGCTTGGTATGCGAATCCTCTGATGGAGAGAGGTACCGTCCCATTGGTTCAGGAAGGTTGCCTGGAAGGCTCTTGTGTGGAACCCTGCCCAAGGAATGGTTGGGCTTGCTGCAGTAAACATCCCAAGTAGGGTCATACAATCTCTTGCCGTTAGCGACGTTGACTTCATCACGGTGCTGATGCAGGCTACCAATTCTGCCTTCTTCCGTTCGGGTAGGAGGACAAGGCCTCTGTTTGTATTGAAAATCAGTCCCAGATATTCCATCTGTTGTGAGGGAATCAATTGGCTCTTTTGCCTGTTGATGATCCAGCCAAATCTTGATAGGATCTCTAGAACCGTCTCGCGTTGGGAGGCCAGTTCTCCGCTCGAGGGTGCCACTACCAGAATGTCATCTAGGTAGTGAAATATTTTTATGCCTTTCAGGCGAATGATGGCAATCACCGCTAGCAGGATCTTGGAAAACACTCGCGGAGCTGTGCTGATGCCGAACGGCAGACACCTGAATTGGAAGTGATCTTTCCCTACCAAGAATCTTAGGTATCTTTGGTGGCTGTCGTTGATTGGGACGTGCAAATATGCATCCGTTAGATCGACTGATATCAGCCAGTCTCCTGGTTGCAACACCCGCATTCGGAAAAACAACAGCAGCTGGTTTAACAACCAGCTGTCGTTACTGAAGCAAGAACGCAGAAGGGCAGAATCTGCCTGGAAAAAATGTTCTTCAGAGCTAAACCTATCCATCTACAAGGCGGCGACAAGAAAATACCACAAAGGAATTTTCCAAGCCAAGAAAAATTATTTTTCGGAGGCTATCAACGGTGCCCTAAACCGCCCCCGCGAACTCTTCAAGATGGTCACCCAGACCATGAAGCCAGGATGCATTGAAGCCCCCAGTTCGGACACACAAGAATTTTGCAATGAGCTATCGGATTGCTTCATTAATAAAATTGAGGCAATCCGTGAAAGCATTCAGCAAAACAATTCTCCCCCCAGCCCCCCCCGCAGCCTCTCACACAGCACCCATAATAATTCTCCGATATCAGGTAAGTTCACCCTGGAACCCATCTCCATCGAGACCACTAAGAATGTCATTTGTACTCTGCGCAATGGCACAGCGCCAAATGACATTATCCCCACAAAACTGCTGAAGGAATGCGCCTACATCCTGGCTCCTCCCATTACGCAGCTTATCAACCAGTCTTTCTTGGAGGGCATAGTGCCCTCACAGTTGAAAGAGGGTATAATCCAACCCATCCTGAAGAAACCCTCCCTGGACCCCAAGGACCCACTCCACCGCCGTCCCATAACAAGCCTCAATGTACTCTCAAAGATAATGGAAAAAGTAGTGGTACAACAGCTGCAACAGCATCTAGATACCTATAAGCTACTTGACCCATTGCAATCAGGCTTCCGTCCCGGACATGGGACGGAAACAGCATTGCTGAAAGTATGGGACGATGTTCTCAAGGCCGCAGACGAAGGAGAATCTTGTCTCCTGGTTCTGTTGGACCTAAGTGCAGCTTTCGACACTGTAGACCACAATCTGTTACTGACTCGGCTTGCTGAAGTAGCTAGAGTCGCAGAAAGCGATTTATCTTGGTTCTCCTCTTTTTTGGAAAACCGATCGCAAACAGTGAAGTTAGGACCTTTTACGTCTGAAAAACGCACAGTAACATGCGGAGTCCCTCAAGGATCGCCTCTGTCACCAGTGCTGTTTAACATATATCTCCGTCCTCTTTTTGAGATTATCAGCAGCCAAAAACTGCTCTATCACTCATACGCAGACGACACACAACTCTATTTCCGCATCTGCAACAGGCAGGATCACCACCTCAATCTAGAGACATGTCTCTCTTTGATAGAGGACTGGATGACAAAGAGTTATCTTAAACTCAATGGAGCGAAAACAGAACTTCTTCTGTTTCACGCCAAGCGCAGGAATCAACTTTCAACAGCGTGGACCCCCCCGCCTATTTTGGGCAAATTCATCACCCCTAGCGCCAAAGTCAAAAGCCTAGGGGTCATTTTTGACTCCTTTATGACAATGGACGCACAAATAGGGTCAGTAGTCAGCGGATCTCACCATCTACTGCGCCTACTACGTAGACTCACTCCGTTCATCCCCAAAGAAGACTTAGCGGTCGTGGTGGGAGCTATTGTAAACTCCAGGCTGGATTATGCAAATGCCCTTTACCTCGGCCTCCCCAAGTACCAAATCGCCCGTCTGCAAGTCGTTCAGAATACGGCCGCCAGACTGGTGACTGGGAAAAAACCCTGGGAATCCATCTCACCTTCACTGAGAGCCCTTCATTGGCTGCCAGTTAAAGACAGAATTGCTTTTAAAGCTCTCTGTCTTACGCATAGATGTGTCCATGGGAATGCCCCCATTTATTTATGCGAAATAATAAAAGCGCATAATCCCAATCGCGTTTTGCGATCCACGAATCAGAACCTGCTCCAGGTTCCGAAAGCCAACTTCAAATCCAAAGGAGAAAGAAGATTCGCGATCCAAGGTCCCAGACTATGGAACGCTTTACCAACCAGCATTCGGTTGGAGGAGAACCACCTAGCATTCAGGAAAAAGGTCAAGACTTTTCTCTTTTGATATCAAAGGAGACAGGAACAACAAGCGCCCAGAGGCGATTCAGTTCGCATGTGCCGCGCTATACAAGTTTTCATTCATTCATTCATTCAGAGATGATTGTAAATACAGATTCCATCTTGAACGTCTTGGGTTCTATGAAGTGGTTTAGAAACCTCAGGTCCAGAACTGGTCTGAGATCCCCCGATGCTTTGGGAACTAAGAAGATTGGCGAGTATACCCCTTTTTCCTTTTTGGGATAGGGGTACCGGTGAAATTGCATTCTTTTGCTGTAAGTCGTCTAAATATTCTTGTAAGTAGTTCCGTTTCCTCCGGTCTGTCGGCCATTCTGTGTGGACCACCGTATTGGGTGGTTTCTTCTGAAAAGATATTCTGTAACCGTATTTGACCGTCTTGCGGACCCACTGGTCCTTGACTTCTTCCGCCCATACTCCCCAGAAGGACATTAACCTGCCGCCCACCTGGGGGGAATGGGCGGTTAACCCGTCAAAAAGACTTCTCTGTTTTTTTCGCGGTCTGTGCCGCTCTAGACTTTACTTTCCGCAAGAAAGAATTTTGTGGGTTTTTCCAGTACGGTCTTGTATATTCCCGTCCTGGCCTGTATGACCTGGCGTCGTACGCCCTCTTGTAGTCTAGCTAGGCTGGCCGGGTGGCCTGCTGTGTCTTCCTGGGTCTTTGTGGTATTAGACCCGACTTTCCCCCAGTAGCTCGACTAATAGCTTCTTCTAGGGTCTTTCCGAACAGCACCTTGCCGTTAAACGGAATGTTACAGAGACTCAATTTTGAGGTGCTATCAGCTCCCCAATGTCGCAACCAGAGGGCCCTCTTTGCTGTCACTGCAAAAGCCATGATTTTTGCGAGTAACTTTGTCAGGTCCATAGAGGCTTCTGCTATGAAATCGGCGGCAAGGTCGAATTCTTCCATTGTTTGTATGACTGACTCTGACCCTGTATCTGCCTTTAAGGCTGCTTGGGTTCTCGTGGTCCAAACCTTGAGTGCTCTGGAGACTGAGGTTAGGGCAATGGCTGGACGGCACGCTGCACCCGCAGCTGAGTACACCTTTTTCAGGTCTGTGTCTGCACGTCTATCCATTGGGTCTTTGAAGGTTGTAGAATCTTGCAATGGCAACGCGATCTGTCGGGCCAGACGTTGTAAGGCCGCATCTATGCCCAGCGGAGAGTCCCAAAGGTCTGCTTCTGGGGTTTTAAAAGGGTACAACCTTGAGAAACGATTTTGTATGTTTGCCCGCTTCTCCGGCTTTTCCCATTCTTCCTCGAACCATTCCCGGATCTCTGGGAAGAGGGGGAAGGTAACCCCTTGTCTCTTCCGGCTAGGAAAAAATCTTTTAATTTTTTCAGGTGGCTGAACATCCTGATCCCAATCAATGGCCTCCCTTACGGCTGTGACAAATGATTCAATATATTGAAAATCAAATAAATATTCTGAGGGCTCTTCAGAGTCCGATGAGTCTATTAACAGCGCCTCCCGGGCAGGTGATTCGTCGCGCACTGGCTGATTGGATCTAGACCTAGGTGATTTGGTGGCTGAGGCTGACTGAATACCCTCTGCCACTGCTTCTTGAATATAGTCTCTAATTCTTCTGGCCTCTGCTTCCCTGTCTGTAGCCACGTCCTTAATGCAGCCAGTGCATAGAAGTTTGCCAGGTTCGGATGGTGCCGAACATGCCCAGCAAAGACCATCGTCTGGGCGGGGTCTTGGTACATTTGGCTCTGCTCCAGTCGCAGAGTGACTGGATTTGCGTGCTGGACTAGAATGGGACTTATGCATTGCCCGAGAGCCAGACGCTTGCGGAGATTTTGAGCAGTGGCGGGACTTTTTTCTCCGTTCATGTCTTATCTTAGGGCTTCTGCTCCTAAAAAGACAACCAAGAAACACTACCTTTAGCTCTTGGTATTGCCCTCTTTTACATTATGGCCCCCGTTGACCCCTCCTACCTGTCCGGTGACCTTGGTGCATTCTGGGGCTGTGGTGAGCTCATGCTGTGTAAAAAAGATACACATATCAGGCGGTGAAGCAATTGATACCAACGCAGTAAGAACAAGCGTGTACCTAAAAAGTCTCTTTTTTTTTTTTTATCTATTTACATACACACATTTTATTTTTATTTTTTATTTTATTTTATTTTATTTTATTTTTTTAAACCTCCTGTTTACCTTTAAGGAGAAGAAAAAGTTCCAGGGTGGCAGCACTTTTTGGTGTCTAAAAAACGAGGATGGAAGTCCTGTTAGGCAGAGTGTTTTTCAGAGGAAGAAAGAAAAGAAAGAGATACCTTTTAAAACTTGCAGCTGACACAATCCTAACACACCCCCCTCCTCAGCTGAAGGCTTACCTAGAGCTTCCTCTCCCAGACAGTGGCAGACCACACTGAGCTTCCTGCCCTGGAGAGTTTTTATAGCCGATTTGGGGTCCGCCCACGGCACGCCCCGGCCCCGCCCCCTTGTGATGTCACCGCCGACTAGCAGAAAGTGGAGGAGGAAGGGGCGGCGCGCTCCTACGGAGTTCAGAGCTGAGTGAGGAGAGGGAGCCACAGCATGTCCTAGCAGACGGACAGGAGCCACACCACAGCCCCTGTTAAAACAGTAAGCTTCCTACAAGCTAAAACGCCCACAGCTCATGCACCTGAGCGTCCAGTGTCATAAAGGGGCATACCTTTATTACTTCTGGACCTTCCAACCCGAGGAGAGGCTGAACCTGGGTGGGGATGGTTCGGCAGGGGGGTTCTTTTCTTCCTTGTCCCTTGAAATTTTCTTTGTTTGTCTGGAAGAGTCTTAGGTGGTCTGATCGTCCGACCAAAAAAAAGGAACAAGGACTGGGGAGGAGGGGCCCCCTACTTATTAGCTAGGAGAAGGTGGTACTGGTAGACCGGAGGAGGGGATTAACCCATGATGTGCTGACGGGAGGACTGGCCAGGAAAACAACGTTTTCCCCCGCACACGGTCATTTAAATTGACGTTTTTAAAAATGTCGTTTTTTTTCATCACATAAAGTGATCATGAGGTACTCGAAATCTGCTTGCAATGTGTGGGTGGTTAAAAAAGGAATAGATGTATGCAAATATTTAGACATCAGGTCCAGGGAAGTTATTGGTCCTATAAAACTGCTGCCCAGCTTATTGGTAAGCTCTTTCCAGTGATTTCCATGGAAAATCTCCATAACATTTTGCAGTCTCTTATGCCCCATACACACAATCGTTTTTCGGCATGAAAAAAAACGATCGTGTGTGAGCTTCACATCGTTTTTCATCTTCAAAAAAATCTTCAAAAAAACGACCATAAAATAAATTCGAGCATGCTGCATTTTTTAACGTCGTTTTTAAAAATGTTGTTTTTCAGGTTGTAAAAAATGATTGTGTGTGGACTAAAACAACGTTAAAAACGACGTTTTAAACCTGCGCATGCTCAGAAGCAAGTTAGGAGACGGGAGCTTGAATGGAACTTCCCCTTTAGAGTGCCGTCGTACGTGTTGTATGTCACCGATCTTTGCTCATCATTTTTTTTTAAAACGATGGTGTGTGGGCAACATCGTTTTTAATGATGAAGTTGGAAAAGCGTAGTTTTTTGTACATGCTGAAAAACGATTGTGTGCATAAGAATTATCTAGGCAGCAAATATGAAGCTTAGGTCTCTCTTCTGATGAAAAAAAGAAAAAAGAATGCTATAAATAGCTGCTTAACCCCAGTGCCTTGAAAAAGTATTCACACCCCTTGGAATTTTGTAATATTCCAACCAAAAACGTAAATGTATTTTATTGGGATTTTATGTGATAGACCAACACAGAGTGGCACATAATTGTAAAGTGGAAGGAACATGATAAATGGTTTTCCGATTTTTTTGCAAATAAATATCTGAAAAGTGTGGGGTGCATTTGTATTCAGCCCCCCTGAAAGGCTCCTTCGGATAATCCATTAAGGATTAACCCTTCACTACATACTGCTTCTACAGGTGAGGACACTAATGCATCTATGACTTACATGTTCAGGAAACTGGAACAGCTAATGGCTATTGGCTAAAGAGATTAAGTCATACTGGGACACTCATTTTTTATTGGAATATACTTCCTTATCCCAAATCCCCCGGGGTCTACGAATAAAGAAATTTCCTTCATCAGAATTATTTGATGATGACTTAAAACAGGAATGGACTGAAACTTTAAGCACCTGTTCCCTTAAACTGATGAACATCCTGATACGATCTAATCAAAAACAGGTGGAAAAACTCCAAGGGGAGATGGCCTCTTTACAGAAGGATCTCATTCCACTCCAAACCCAAGTTGATTTTGCCACACTGGATGGACACCTGAATAAAAACCTGGACAGACTGGAAAGATCAGTCATAGAGAATAAAAAAGGCAAAATGAACAGGGACAATACGGATTATGAGAATACATGGAAAAGACCGCAGTATCAATCAGGTCGTCCACGCAGGAATCGCACCAAAAAGGTCAGCTTCATGGACCCTGATTCAGAGTTTGCATATGACACCATGGGCACCACCGGCTCCGATTCTTCCCCCGAACGACCTGTTTTACCATCCACACGGAGCCCAAGTCGGGAAATCCACACTCATGCATACCCCCGTGCATCGGATCCAAGGTCCAAGAAAAAGACAACACCATCTACAAAAAAACACAGAGGGGAGGCAGGCGACATGAAAGTACCAAAGAAGCCCGGTTACGTCCTCCGGGGCCGAATGAAAAAATAATCTCCAATGTTTTGAACATATCCAACAGGACCCTCAGCACTGAAGAGAATGATTTATTATCAAAGGGTCTTAATTTTTGTCCCACAACTCATTTTAACCTTTTCAGTACAATCCTGGACGTGAACAAATTCTCACGGAGTCTTACCTTAAAAAAACATTTTCATTCAACTACAGCGGAGAACACACCTGCTTTATCGGAAGGTCCGGAGAACGGTGAGTGCTTGCCTCCCCCCATTTTATTTAAAGATGTTTGTGCTCTACAAGACCTTATTGATCTAGCGTCTGAGTCCAACCCATGTACCATAGACCCCATAGATTCTGACACCACACTGACTTTTAAATTACGGTCCTGTGGGGTCCAGGGGCAAGGACCTAGATCTTTTCCAAAAGCTGGTTGGAGGGGATCTTGTACGTCTAGCCCAGAGGTGTCACAAAAATCCTCCCCCTAACAATTTGTCTAAGGAGGAGTTACTTGCATGTAAGGCATTGAGTACTGATAACAGCATTGTCATTAAAAACTCTGACAAAGTAGGCACCGTGGTTGTTATGGATTCCCTCATGTACAGAGAGGAGGCCATACGACAACTAACTGACACTAACACCTATTTACCATTGAAATCCAATCCTACCATTGCATTTAGCAAAACGCTGGCCTCACTCCTGGACCGAGCAGTACAGGCGGGGATTTTTTCTGCCAAGGAAAGGGATCTTTTCATTCCAGTCAATCCCATAACCCCCATCTTTCACCACCTGCCCAAGGTTCACAAGGGCTTATGCCCACTGACTGGCAGACCCATCGTAGCGGGCATAGGGTCGTTGAATGAACGCCTGGGTGAATGGGTTGACAATCAGCTCCAGCCCCTGGTTTCTGAGCTCCCCGGTTTTATCCGGGACACCAAGGATCTACTCACTAAGTTGTTCAACTTTGAGTGGCAGGACAATCACAAGTGTATAAGCTGTGACGTTTCCAGCCTGTACTCTAGTATTGCCCACCACCTGGGAATCCAGGCGGTTAACAGTTTTTTGAGGGAATCGGGCAAACATTCTTTGATACTCCAGGAGTTTTTACTACAGGCTCTGGAGTATTTGCTAACCCATAATTTTTTTATGTTCGACGGGGACTATTACCTGCAGAGATGCGGGGCCTCTATGGGAGCTAAGTTCTCCCTTTCCTTTGCCAACCTCTACATGGGTTGGTGGGAGAGGTCCCGCATCTTTGCATGTGATAGCCCCCGCCGTATGGATACATCATTTTATTGTCGGTTCATTGATGACCTGCTGTTTATTGTTTCTAGTGATGACATTAGCCTAGACTCATGGCTCCTTTATCTTAATGATAATGATCTTAACCTTAAGTTTACAGGGAATTTACAGAGGGTGGAGATTGATTATCTGGATGTCAAATTAACGGCTAAGCATGGTTGCATCACAACCAGTATCTATAGGAAAGAGACAGCGGGCAATGCCCTCCTCAGGGCGGATTCCGCACACCCTAATCATACCATCCGGGGTGTACCGTACGGACAATTTTTGAGGTTAAAACGCCTTTGCAGCTCGCCTGATGATTTTTCTAGAGAGGCTGGTGAAATGTCCCATAGATTTTTGGATAGAGGCTATCCTATTAAAACCATTAAAAATGCTCTCTCCAAGGCTAGCGGTGTTCCAAGGACTGAGCTATTAGGTGCCATAGGCACCTCTGCACGCAAACCCTTGGACACCTTTTTTAGGGACACTCCGGTTTTTTCTACCCCCTATAGTTTGGAGTTTGACAAAATTAAACATACAATTGATAAATACTTACCCATTCTATATAACGACGAGATTTATCAACAAATTCTACATAAAGGTGTCAAAACAGTGTCCCGGCGGGCACCTACACTGGGGGACAGACTGTCACCTAGTCTATATCAGAGCAAACGCACGAACGTGAATTGGTTACAGTTTCAGGGCACATATAAATGTGGCACCAAGGATTGCAGGTACTGCAGACACATTAAAACTGGCCAACAGGTTCACTCACATTCCTGCGATAAAAGCTTTGAGATTAAGCATTTTATTAATTGTAACACTAAGTACCTCATTTATGTTATCAGTTGTGACATATGTCACCTCCAGTACGTAGGACAAACCATTCGTAGACTAAAGGATCGTTTGTCCGATCACCTGTACGATATCGAGAAAGATCATAACACTAACGTCGCCAACCATTGGAATAATGTACACTTTAAGGACCTATCCAGCCTCACAATACAGGGTGTTGAGAAAATAACTACCCCCATTAGGGGAGGAGATAGGTTCAGAATCCTCTGTAAGAGAGAGGTATTTTGGATCTTCTCGCTCCACACTAGGATCCCACATGGGATGAACTTTGAGTGGGATGTATCCCACTTTTATGACTAATGGCCAGATTTGATTTGTCATTTATGGTGGTTTTCTCTAATGATTCAAATCCATACAGGCAGGCCCTCTACCCATGTTAATGGGTTTGTTACATTAATCTATATGTTCGCTCTCCACTTCAGATATCCCGCGAGCCTCATGGATTGGTCTATTTTTGTAGCTGGTGTCCTTTTTACATGCGGACACACGTATACACGTGTATATGTCCCCTCCATGTCCAGGGTTCTGTGCGTGCATCATGTATGGATAGTATTTCACTGTCCGGGCGTGATCCATGCACTGAGCTTGAGGTCTCCTCATGTCCTGCAGTATGAGCCATTATGAAACTTTTTTGTTTCTTCTTTTTTACCCATGGGTTCTATTTTTAACATATTGAAAAAATATCTCTAAAAACAAGATTTTAATGTTTCAAACAACTTTTATAGGTTGGACCTGTTCTACAGTTGATTATGGTAGAAGTGTTTTTCCCTTTATTAAGGGACCCCTCTATCTCAGATTATATGATAAATCCAGTGTAATCAGCTACAGGGAGGTTTCCTACATTAACTATGCACCCGTCAAATATACAGGGCGAAAATAATCATTCCTTTATACAGCAGTACACTGGTAACAGGGTCCTTTCTATATAATAGTAACAATAACCAGAATTGTTTATTCTTATTGTTTGATCTTACTTTTCCTTCACTTCATATCTTGTATGCTCTGTGCTTATTGTACACGGCCCCTATTATTCCATCCCGTTTATTTAAATGGTACATTCACACATTTTGTTGTCACATTTATCTCTATCACCATTCACTTTACCCATGTATATGTCCCTTCTATACTATGGCTGTTAGGGATTTGGATTAAACACTGAAGACATTTAATCTCCTTACGGGGAAAGGGTAGCACACATTTCTTTTTAACTCAGTAAATTTTACCATATTTTGTGCTTTTGTGCTTTTCTGCTGTTTTGAGGACACCTAACGTATATCCTCAAACTACGGCCCTCCAGATGTTGTAGAACTACACATCCCATGAGGCATTGTAACACACTGACATTCACAGACATCACTAGGCATTATGGGAATTGTAGTTCTTGAACAACTGGAGGGCCGTAGTTTGAAGACCCATGGTATATACTTTGGTCACTTGACCGTTCAATATTGTCTCCATCTCATATGATGTGAAACGCTACACATTCACATTGGTTATACCAGCAACTACCAATCCTCTCCTTTTCCCCCTCTTCCCCTCTTGCAGCACGCCACACGCTAAAACACCATTTTATATGGGTCGTTAGGGATTTGGATTAAACACTGAAGACATTTAATCTCCTTACGGGGCAAGGGTAATACACATTTATTTTTAACCCAGTAACTTTTACCCTATTTCGTGCTTTCATGCTTTTCTGCTGTTTTGAGGACACCTAACGTATATACTTTGGTCACTTGATCTTTCAATATTGTTTCCATCTCATATGATGTGAAACGCTACACATTTACATCGGTTCAACCAGCAACTACCAATCCTCTCCTTTTCCCCCTCTTTCCCTCTTGCAGCACACCACACGCTGAAACACAATTTTCTATGGGTTATACATTTTAATAATTATTTACACGTCCGGCGTAACATGATTCACACGCTTTGGCTGGGTTTTTATTTTTGTTTTTATATCTTCTCATCCCACACACATCTACACTTGTTTATCAGTGTTGTAGAATATGTAATGTCATACTTCCATTGGGATAAAAATAAGGTTTCTTTACATTGTAACACATATGTTCTCAACACACATCCACTGTATATATTTTCCTAGGGGTTGAAACTAGTGATGAGCGGAATACGCCATATTCGATTTCGCGATATTTCGCGAATATTTCGAAGAATATTCGCGAATATTCGTTAATATCGAATATTCGTGATATTTTATAAAAAAAAAAAAAAAAAAAAAATTGCGAATTTTCGCCAATGCGAATTTTCGCTAATGTGAAATTTCGCGATTTTTTTTTTTTTTTTTATAAAATATCACGAATATTCGATATTTACGAATATTCGGTATATTTTATATAAAAAAAAGCGAAATTTCACATATGCGGTTGCGAATATTCGTTAATATCGAATATTCGTGATATTTGATAAAAAAAAAAATTGCGAATTTTCGCTATTGCGAATTTTATTGCGAATTTTTTTGCGAAATTTGAAAAATATCGAATATTCGAAATAGCGAATATTCGCCGCGATATTCGAGATATTTGCGAATACTCGAATATGCAATATTCGTAGCGAATATTCGCAATGCGAAGATTCGTGAGCAACACTAGTTGAAACTAGGTTTGCTGCTATTAGACTGGTGTAACCAATTTTAATCGGCCGATGTATATATTATGTTCCCATCTAGTCATGATGGATTGTGTTTTTTCCTTGTTGCATTCTTTCAACAGGTGTGCACGATTACCGGCATTAGCCAGGCCCCACCAGGAGACTAATTAATGAATCATCAGATGGTTTCTGGGACTTTTTTCTTTCTATAAATGAGATTTCTTTTATCATTATGTTTAGCTATGACTAAGCATCGGTTGTCGATGTGAAACGCGTCAGCTTTTGTTACCCCACTGTTTGCTGTTTTTGCTGTTTTAGTTTTTTGACTGGAATAAACAGGCACTATTTTTAAGTCTTTTCATCCATTGGAATGCGGCTGTCCATTTTTCTTTCCTTATATCCCCCTGAATCAATACTTTGAGGAACCACCTTTTGCTGCAATTTCATCTGCAAGTCTTTTTGGGTATATCTCTTCCATCTTTGCACATCTAGAGAGCAACAATTTTTTATATTCCTCTTTGCAAAATAGCACAAGCTCTGTCAGATTGGATGGAGAGCGTCTGTGAACAGCAATTTTCAAGTCTTGCCACAGATTCTCAACTGGATTTAGGTCTGGACTTTGACTTTCGAACCCATTAAATATGCTTTGATCTAAGAAAATATTAATTGTACCAACACAGAGTGGTCTTGTGGATACTAAAAGAGTAAACAGTGCCAAATCCTATTAGATTGAGGAGAAAAAATGGAAAAGAGGCTTGGACTTTTTAGGCACGAACAAAAGATATTTATACAAAAATACAGTATGTTTTATTGTAGACATAAAGAATTGATAATTAAAAAAAATCTGCATTCATAAATCAAATATAGGATAAAATGCAGCTACTGTACATAACAAATTGACAACTACATGGAAACTTGTAGATGAAAACAGACCATTCCATTGTAGTACTGGATCGTATAAATGTTCTAGGCTCTACATGTTACGCGCCTTGCGCTTCTTCAGGAGCATCAGAATGATAAATAATGTGGAATATAGGGAATATAGCTTAAAAAAAAATTAAGGTAAAGTATATAAAGTGCAGGGCGGCTGTTAGGAGGTTTCAAATAATAATAAGTCACAAAATTCTGGTATAGGTATAAAACATCAGTTTAGTAGATAACTAGTAAGATGAAAGGGCAAAAAAGGAGGTTCTTTGTAAGAATATATTTGTATATTTGAATCAAAGTATCAAAGATATATTGAGGCACATACTGTACTAGGTAGAGGACAGCCACTAGTCAGCTCCTCACTGAGGAGTACTTGAAACCACTAGCTTAAAAGGAACCAATGGTGTAATCCTCCCTAATAAGCCCAGAGCACGGATAAAACAGTAAATAATCTTAACACAGGAACCCAATCGTATAACAGCCGCCACTATTATTATTATTATTATTATACAGGATTTATATAGCGCCAACAGTTTGCGCACTATGCTGGCACACCAAATGCGTGTAGCTAGTTATGGACGATTACACCATTGGTTCCTTTTAAGCTAGTGGTTTCAACTAATCCTCAGCGAGAAGCCGACTAGTGGCTGTCCCCTACCTAGGATGTGCCTTGATATATCTTTGATACTTTGATACAAATATATTCTTATGTAGTTGTCAATTGGTTATGTACAGAAGCTGCATTTTATCTTATATTTGATTTATGAATGTGGATTTTTAAAAATATAGATTCTTTATGTCTACAACATTTTTTATTTTTTTTTATAAATATCGTTTGGTTATGCCTAAAAAGTCCAAACCTCTTTTCCAATTTTTTCTCCTCATGCTTTGATCTAAACCAGTGGTTCTTAACCTTTCTAGTGCCGTGACCCCTTGATAAAATTTCCCAAGTTGTGGGGACCCTAACAATAAAATGATTTTCGTAGTGTGGGTTGTCAGCACCCAAGGCAAGACAAGTAATTTGCGCCCCTAACTCAAGGACATTTAGCGCTTCCTGAGTCCCTTCTACTCGTACAATATTAAAACCCCTTATGGTACATTTTAGGATGTACCAGTCTTTCTCTTTATTCTCCTTTCTTTACCTTTTATCTCTCTCTATCCTAATTTCTTGTTTTTTTCCCCAATTCCTCTCTCTAGTGTCTACAGTCCCTCTGACCTCTAGTCTCTGTTCCCCACCCATGCCATGAACTGAATGGGCGGCTGTGAAGAGGCTGAGTGGGCGGCTGCAGGCTCCAGGAACAGCCCAGCTGGGTTTCCACAGGTTCCAGGGACAGCCCTGCTGGGTTTCCACAGGCTCCAGGGACAGCCCTGCTGGGTTTCCACAGGCTCTAGGGACAGCCCTGCTGGGTTTCCACAGGCTCCAGGGGCAGCCCTGCTGGGCAGCGTGGAAATGGCTGGGAGAGTGGTGCGGGCTTCAGGAACAGCCCAGGATATGGTGACCCCTGGTAAATCGTCATTTGACCCCCATGGGGGTCCCGACCCCCAGGTTGAGAACCACTGATCTAACCCATTCCATTGTAGCTCTGGCTGTATGTTTAGGGTCGTTGTCCTGCCGATAAGTGAACCTCTACCCCAGCCTCAAGTCTTTTATAGACTCTAACAGGTTTTATTCTAAGATTGCTCTGTATTTGGCTCCATCCATCTTCCCATCAACTCTGCCCAGCTTCCCTGTCCCTGTCCCGGATGGTGTGTTCAGGGTGATGTGCAGTGTTAGTTTCCCCCCACACATAGCGTTTTTCTTTTAGGCCAAAAAGTTTAATTTTGTTCTCATCTGACCAGAGCACCTTCTTCTACATGTTTGCTTTGCCTCCCCACATGGCTTCTTGCAAACTAATATCAGGACTTTTTATGGCTTTCTTTCAACAATGGCTTTCGTCTTGCCACTCTTCCATAAAGGCCAGATTTGTGGAGTGCACAACTAATAGTTGTCCTGTGGACAGATTCTCCCACCTGAGCTGTGGATCTCTGCCGCTCCACCAGAGTTACCATGGGCCTCTTGGCTGCTTCTCTGATTAATGCTCTCCTTGCCTTGCCTGTCAGTTTAGGTGGACGGCCATGTCTTGTAAAGGCAGATAGTTTTTTATCTTAATGCATTCTAAGCACATTGACGCCAGTCTATCGCCCATACTAAAGCTCATTGACGCCACACCCATACTAAAGCTCATTGACGCCACGTGCCATACTTTTTTCATTTTCAGATGATGAATTGAACAGTGCTCTGTGAGATGTTCAACACTTGGGACATTTTTTATTTATAACTTAACCTCTACTTTAAACTTCTCCACATTTGTATCCCTGACCTGTATGGTGTGTTCCTTGGCCTTCATGATGCTGTTTGTTCACTGAGGCTCTCTAATAAACCTCTAAGGGCTTCACAGAACAGCTGTATTTATACTAAGATTCAATTACACACATGTGGACTTTATTTACTAGTTATGTGACTTCTGAAGGTAATTGGTTCCACTAGATTTTAGTTAGGAGTATCAGAGTAAAGGGGGCTGAATACAAATGCACGCCACACATTTGAGATATTTATTTGTAAAAAAAATTGAAAAGCTTTTATCATTTTATCCACATCATAATTATGTGCTTTTTTTGTTGGTCTATCACATAAAATCCTAATAAAATACATTTCAGTTTTTGCTTGTAACATGAAAACATTTGGAACATTTAAAGGGGTATGAATACTTTTTCAAGGCACTTCGTATATATATATATATATATATATATATATATATATGTATATATACACAGTAACAATATATACACATACAGTATATATTTACATCTAATTGTATAAGTGCTATCAGCACTACCTCCCACACTTTAATCCTTTTGACAAACTAACGTGATCACATGAAAAAATTAAATAACTTTTAAATGTACTACTATATTAAACGTATAACTGCTTACAGAACAAAGCAGGCTGACTGTCCTCTGACTGACTCCCGGAGGTGGCTGTGAGCTTTTGCAGTGGAAGAGGATCTCTCGGTCTGGTGTTGTTGAGGCTGCAATCCCAACGTCAAGAGGAAATCTGGTGAACTCTTTGGTCTCTGTGGCAATTCCTTAGGGTCAACAGAGATAACAATGCGACTGGATACAACGTGATCTTGCTCTTTACCTTGGGTTCTTTTGGGCTGGCTCCATTTCCTGCTCCCACCAACTCTCATCAGTAGATCATGTGACACGTAGGAGCCACAGATAAGTTATTAGTGATGGGAGACTTCCTGCGATGGATATTTGCTATGAACACTGTAGATTAGAGGAGACTATCAAGTGGCAGGTCCACCTTTGGGGTAAAAGACCAGGTACTTCCAAAGTCTGCACGTTAGCAAGCCTAATTCACCCAACTCTGGGCATCTTCTGCGATACTGGTCTTACTTTCATGTCATCTGAACCCAGATCTGGGATCTTATAACTAGTTTATTTAATTGATGAAAGGTCAAAGTGCTGTTTTCTTGGTGGCAGATTGTGTTTAAACAAGATCTCCAGCTCGATGGGCTTCATACCTTATTTTAATTTGACTAACGATGAGGCACCTTAGTGTCAAACTAATTTCTAGAATAACTAAACTTTAATATAATTGTATATATCTTTGCTAATGCTAACATGTATTAAACAAATATATCAGAAACATCATAACAAACAAGTGAGGCTGTTATGGCAATGAGCTTAGTAAAAGACATCAGGCTGTTATTTATTTCACAGTATAATCATGGATCTCATTTTGCAGAACACTTTTAGTGAAATTTGAGTATAGCCTCCTATAGCATTGGATAATATTTAAAGGGTCACTAAAGGAAAAAAAAAATTCTTTAAAATAACAAACTTGTTATACTTACCTCCAGGGATATACTAAAACATTTAATGTGAAATTGGCTTAATGTAGCTTAACGAGCAATAAAGTGCCTAAACCTCAATCAATTGCCCTGAAACTTTGCACAGCCCAAGATCTAAACTACCCAAACATATCCTATAAGTTTTGTGCTATTTGGTGTCCCACAAGGCAAACTAGGGACATTAAGCTTGTTTTTTTGGGAGCTTAATGTAGCTTAACGTACGAAAAAGACCTTAAATGTTAACCAATCTCCCCAAAACTTCACACAGTAGAAGGCTCTATCGATGCCAACATATTCTGAAAATTTCAGCTCATTTGGGTTATCACACCAAAATTTATTCACATTAAGCTATATTTTACAATGCAAAAACAGAGCTTAACGTACCATAATGTACCTAAACCTCAATCAATTGTCTTAAAACTGTGCACAGCCTAAGATCTTAACTACCCAAAGCTATCCAAGAAGTTTTGTGTGATTCGGGGTCCCACAAGGCAAACTAGGGACATTAAGCTTGTTTTTTAGGGAGCTTAATGTGGCTTAACGTACGAAAAAAACCTTAAATGTTAACCAATTTCCACCAAACATCACACAGTAGAAGACTCTATCCATGCCAACATATTCTGAAAATTTCAGCTTATTTGGTTAATCACACCAAAAGTTATTCGCATTAAGCTATATTTTACAATACTAAAACATTTAGGGCCAGATTCAGGAACACTTGCGCTGGAGTATTTCGATATGCGCCGCGTAACTGTGATGATGCGCCGTCGTTTCTATGTGCCCGTACCCACCAAACTAGATGCGCCCAATAACGGGTCATTTGCGACCGGCGGAACGTTCCGACGCCAGAGTATCGTCAGCGCTTATTTTCGCTGGGCGCATCAGTCGCGCCCATTGATTTCCCCTGCAAATATGCAAATGAGGGAGATTTCCCAATTCACGAACGGATTAGCACCATACGCTGGCTACATGCGCCGCGCGTATCTGGTCCGTCCGGCGCAAAGTTATTTCTACAAAAGGCTGCTTTATCTTTACTCCAGACGGTCACAGGTCAGCAGGAGAGCAGCTACAGCAGCGTTACCGACGATAGGAGCTTGCTGAACAACAACACTTGCAAGGACAACACCTCTGTGTGCCAACATGCCAGGGGCAATTGTGGTCCTAGAACTACTGATGGGTCCCCCGGAACCAAGAAGGCGGGCACGTGAGAGGATATACCGCACTCGTATGAACCTCTTTGGCATGGGGGATGAGGAGGTGTATCGCCTCTTCAGATTCAGCCCAGATGCAATACTTGAACTAACCACAACCCTGCAGGATGACATCACCAGCAAGACATACCGCTCACAAGCAGTGCAGCCACTGGTGAAGGTCCTGGCAACACTCCATTTCCTTGCAAGTGGATCATTCCAGCGTACAAGTGGAGTGGTGGCTGGGATGTCACAGTCCTCCATGAGCAGATGTGTGCACCAGGTTGTCCCTGCAATCCTCAGACGCATGTCCAACCAGTTCATCAGACCCACCACCGAGGAGCTGCGGCAGAAGGCAATGACAGATTTCTACAACATTGCCAGATTCCCACGCACTGTGGGGGCCATTGATTGCACACATGT
The DNA here is from genome assembly GCA_029574335.1 of Rana kukunoris. NCBI lineage: Eukaryota > Metazoa > Chordata > Amphibia > Anura > Ranidae > Rana > Rana kukunoris. Next base: position 574,138,253 of record CM056050.1, on the reverse strand, counting down.
GGCCCTACAGCCCCCCAGTGCCACAGAGCACATATACCGCAATCGGAAGCATTGGCATTCCATCAACGTACAGGTGATAGCTGATGCCCAACGCCTCATATGGCACGTCCGTGCCAAACACCCCGGGTCCAGCCATGACAGCTACATATACAATCAGAGCCCCATCCCAGCAGAATTTAACCAGAACATGTATGGGGACAGCTGGCTGGTTGGTGAGTGACAAGGGAGTCAGGCATGACTATCCCCTCCCGTGATGCACAACAGAAATCGCACATGCATGACTAACATTCTCCTGTCTTTTACCTTCCAGGTGACTCTGCATATGCACTGGGACCCCATCTAATGACTCCTTTCCGGAACCCCCAAACCAGAGGAGAGAGAAAATACAATGAAGCACACATCAAAACCCGTGCAGTGGTGGAGCAAACATTTGGGCTCTTGAAGTCCCGTTTCCGATGCCTGGATAAGTCTGGGGGGGCCCTATTGTATTCCCCTACCTTCGTGTGTCAGATCATCGCTGCATGTTGCATACTACATAACTTTGCTATGAAAAAAGGCCTGCATATTGACATACGTGATGACCTGACCCCCGACCCACACAGTCCCCACCTGCCAGAGGACACCCAGTCTGCTGATGGAAGAGCAGTCAGGAGGGTCCTCGCCGTAGGCATCTTTGGACACTAACCCAAAACATTAATCACACAGACAGTGCACGCGTGTACACCACTGGATCACACACACCACATGCACATCGCATTGGATTAGCCCAAGTCCAGCATGTAGGAGTTGGGAGCAGTAACGCCAGCGTCAAGGCCCCAATGATGTCACTGTCCATTCACACACCTTTCACACGTCATTCATTCAGCCGTGGGGTTCACTTCACCACCACGGCCGAGGGTGACACCCCTTACTTTCAGGAGTGCCACCCTCTCACATTCACACACCATTCACACTGTCCCCTGCACTCCTGACCGTGTGCAGTACAAAAATAAATTAATAATATCATATCCTGATAAATAAAATAAACAAAATCTCATAACCTGAGCAAAAGAAAAAATAAACTCATGACCTGAGTATGTCCAAATCAAAAATATAAAACAAACAAAAAAAAAAGGCCTCATCGGGGATGCCGGGGGCTTCTTCTGGGGGCCCCTCTCTGGCTCCGCAGCTGCCTGGATGGAGTGGGTGGGGGGGCATCTGGAGGTGGCTGATCCCCAGGTGGGCCACTCCTGGCAGGTGTGGCCTGCGTGCCCTCCAAGGCCCTGGCTATCCGTCCAAGGTAGGAGTTGGTCTGGGCCTGCATCCGGAGCTGACGGGTGACCTGGTAGTGCTGGGCCCGCCGACTCAGCCTCCCCTGGTCCCGGATGGCAGCACTGTTGGCCTGGACGGCTGCAGTAAGGTGCTGGATATCCCCCTGCACCTCCCCCAAAGTGGTGACCACTGCAGCGCAGTTGCAGCTGACATCCTGCACTGCATTGCTGAGGTTGGCAACGGAGCCCAGGCTGTCAGCCACTTTCTCCAAGTGCACCGCTATGGCCCCCATCTGTTCCGTCTGCCTGGCGTGATCCCTCGCCAACTGGTCCTGTATACCATCAGACACCCCCCTGGTCTTCTGGGTCGCCTTCCTGGGGCCAGAAGATGGATGTCCTCGGGTGGAAGGAGTCGCCCTTGAGGGGCTTCCAAGGATGGGGGAGGGGACGACAGACGGCCCAGGAGAAGGGGAGGAGACAGACAACACTAATGAAAAGTCCTGCTCTGCCACAGCAGGATCCTCCACAACCACCTGGGCAGGTGTGGTGTGGCCACTCTCCTCCTCCACAACCTCTTCACCACCCAGTGGCTCAGGCACACAATGGCGTGGGGGGGATGGGGTGGAATGCACGCTGACAGATGATGGCCCAGCTCCGTCATCTGTGGATGACACAAAGCAGACACATGTTGGTGGTCCCACACACTTGGCACATGTACCCTCCCCCCCCCCAAATGCAAAACAACAAATAGGGGATTATAAAACACTTACCTGTCCTTGTGCCTTCCTCCACTGAGTCATAGCCTGCGACCCCCTCCACCTGCTCCCTCTCCAGGCAGCGAGCAACCACCTCCTCCTCTGCGGTTAGGGTGACAGGACATGGGGGACCACCACCTGTGCCCCTCTCATACCTCCTGATGGAGGCCACCTTGTCCCTCACCTTGCGCCGCAGGTCATTTATTTATTTTTGTATGTCCCCAGCAGTCCGGGTGGAGTAGCCCAGGACATTGACCCTGGCAGCAATCGACTCCAGGATGCCCTGCTTCCTCTCCCGGCTGGTCTTCCGGCTTTTTTTGCCATGGAGAAAAGCATTATCCGTCTCCATTGCCGAAATGATCACTGAGACCTCCTGGGCATTAAAATTCAGGTTCCTCCTCTCTCTGGGGGTAGCGGGAGCAGCCATCACCAAACAAAAGTATCTTCCCTGGGGTGGGGGGAAGCGGAACTACTTTTGCGCCGGAATGGCGTTTCCGCCAGCGCTTTTAAGCGCCCAGCGGAACGCATTGCGCTGACGTTTCCCAGGAAGTGGTGCCGACGGAAGTTGTGAGCATGCGCACAAGGGGGGCGAGTGGAGCCGCACTCACTGCGCATGCTCCGTGGATGATGCGCTGAACGTAAGCCTCTGCGCTGGGCTCCGCCCATCATTTACATATGATCACACCCACTTCCACTTGCGTCGGGTTACGCCAGCGCATTATCGTTACTCTGGCGCAAGTTTACGCGCAACTGCTATGTGAATTACAGGACTTGCGCTGAAAGGGTCTTCAGAGTAACGTAAATGAGAAGCGTTACTCCAGAGGAAAGATACTCTCATCTACCTGAATCTGGCCCTTAATGTGAAATTAGCTTAATGTAGCTTAACGAGCAATAAAGTGCCTAAACCTCAATCAATTGCCCTGAAACTTTGTACACCCCAAGATCTCAACTACCCAAACATATCCTATACGTTTTGTGCTATTTGGTATCCCACAAGGCAAACTAGGAACATTAAGCTTGTTTTTTTGGGAGCTTAACGTACAAAAAAGACTTTAAATGTTAACCAATTTCACACAATAGAAGACCCAATCAATGCCAACATATTCTGAAAATTTCAGCTCATTCTGTTAATCACACCAAAAGTTATTCACATTAAGCTATATTTTACAATACTGAAATTGGCTTAATGTAGCTTAACAAGCAAAAAAGTGCCTGAACCTCAATCAATTGCCCTGGAAATTTGCACACCCCAAGATCTCGACCTTCCAAACATATCCAAGAAGGTTCAAGTGATTTGGTGTCCCAGAAGGCAAACTAGGGACATTAAGCTTGTTTTTTTGGGAGCTTAATGTAGCTTAACGTACGAAAAAGACCTTAAATGTTAACCAATCTCCCCCAAACTTCATACAATAGAAGACTATGACCATGCCAAAATATTCTGAAATTTTCAGCTCATTTGTTTAATCACACCAAAAGTTATTCACATTAAGCTATATTTTACAATACTGAAATTGGCTTAATGTAGCTTAATGTAGCTTAACAAGCAAAAAAGTGCCTGAACCTCAATCAATTGCCCTAAAACTTTGCACACCCCAAGATCTCGACCTTCCAAACATATCTAAGACGTTTCAAATGATTTGGTGTCCCAGAAGGCAAACTAGGGACATTAAGCTTGTTTTTTTTGGGAGCTTAATGTGGCTTAACGTACATAAAAGACCTTAAATGTTAACCAATTTTCCCCAAACTTCACACACTAAATGACTCTATCCATGCCAACATCTTCTGAAAATTTCAGCTCATTTGGTTAATCACACCAAAAGTTATTCACATTAAGCTATATTTTACAATACTGAAATTGGCTTAACCACTTTAGCCCCGGGCCTGTTTTTCAGATTCGGTGTTTACGAGACTAAAACATTTTTTTTTGCTATAAAATTACTTAAAACCCCCAAACATTATATATTTTTTTTTTTCTAACACTCTAGAGAATAAAATGGCAGTCATTGCAATACTTTTTGTTACACCGTATTTGCGCAGCGGTCTTACAAGCGCACTTTTTTTGGAAAAAATTCACTTTTTTAAATAAAAAAATAAGACAACAATAAATTTGGCCCAATTTTTTTACATATTGTGAAAGATAATGTTACGCTGAGTAAAATGATACCCAACATGTCACGCTTAAAAATTGCGCCCGCTCGTGGCATGGCGTCAAACTTTTACCCTTAAAAATCTCGATAGGCGATGTTTAAAAAATTCTACAGGTTGCATTTTTTGAGATACAGAGGAGGTCTAGGGCTAGAATTATTGCTCTCGCTCTAACGATCGCGGCGATACCTCACTTGTGTGGTTTGAACACCGTTTTCATATGCGGGCGCTACTCGCGTATGCGTTCGCTTCTGCGCGCAAGCTCGTCGGGACGGGGCGATTTAAAAAATTTTTTTTTTTTGTTTTCGTATTTATTTCTATTAATTTTACCAATTTTTAACACTAAAATAAAAAAAAAAAAAAAAATGATCACTTTTATTCCTATTACAAGAAATGTAAACATCCCTTGTAATAGAAAAAAGCATGACAGGTCCTCTTAAATATGAGATCTGGGGTCAAAAAGACCTCAGATCTCATATTTAGGCTAAAATGCAAAAAAAAAAAAAAAATGTTTAAATGTCATTTTTCAAATGACATTTAAAAAAAAATGTCTCTTTAAGACGCTGTTTGGAACTGACGTTTGACGTCACTTCCGCCCAGCAGAGCTACGGGGATGGACGAGGGAAATTTTTTCCCTCACTCGCATCCCCGCTGACCAGACGAGCGCACCCGATCGCCTCCGCCGCTACCGACGGCTCCGGTAAGCGGCGGAGAGCGCGGGAGCGCAGCGGGAGGGGGGGGGGGGACGCTCGTCCGCTACCGATAACGGCGATCTCGCGGCGATTCCGCCGCGGAGACCGCCATTATCGTTTACCCGACCGCCCACAGAAGAGATGGATATCTCGGTTGTGGCAGCAGCTGCTGCCGTTACCGAGATATCCATCCTCAAAGTGCCGACGTATACCTGCGGTGGGCGGTCGGGAAGTGGTTAATGTAGCTTAATGTAGCTTAACGATCAAAAAAGTGCCTGAACCTCAATCAATTGCCCTAAAACTTTGCACACCCCAAGATCTCGACCTTCCAAACGTATCTAGGAAGTTTCAAGTGATTTGGTGTCCCAGAAGGCAAACTAGGGACATTAAGCTTGTTTTTTTGGGAGCTTAATGTAGCTTAACGTACGAAAAAGACCTTAAATGTTAACCAATCTCCCCAAACTTCATAAAATAGAAGTCTCTGACCATGCCAAAATATTCTGAAATTTTCAGCTCATTTGGTTAATCACACCAAAAGTTATTCGCATTAAGCTATATTTTACAATACTAAAACATTTAATGTGAAATTAGCTTAATGTAGCTTAACAAGCAATAAAGTGCCTAAACCTCACTCAATTGCCCTGAAACTTTGCACATCCCAAGATCTCGACCCTACAAACATATCTAAGACATTTCAAGCGATTTGGTGTTCCACAAGGAAAACTAGGGACATTAAGCTTGTTTTTTTGGAAGCTTAACGTACAAAAAATACATTAAATGTTAACCAATTTCCCCCAAACTTCACACAATAGAAGACTCTGTTCATGTCGACATATTCTAGAATTTTCAGCTTATTTGGTTAATCACACCAAAAGTTATTCACATTAAGCTATATTTTACAATACTAAAACATTTAATGTGAAATTAGCTTAATGTAGCTTAACGAGCAATAAAGTGCCTAAACCTCAATCAATTGCCCTGAAACTTTGTACACCCCAAGATCTCAACTACCCAAACATATCCTATACGTTTTGTGCTTGTCAGGGATTCTAGATGGACCAGGACTGTGTGCCTACACAGAGGAGACCAACACTGTATATAGTGGAAAAAAGGTGTTTATTTACAAAGGTGAGAAAACAAGTGAAAACAGTGCACGAATAACACAAGGCTATATACAGGTTTAGGGGAAATGCAATAATCATAAGCCAGAGCCAAGCCGGGGTCAAATACCAGAAATCATCAAAAGAGGCTGCAGACAGGGAAGGGGCAGGAAGGAAATGTCCAGGAGAGGAATCGGGATCGGGATCAGGATCAGGTCAGGACAGGACAGATCAGGTCAGAGGTCCAGAGCAGGTTCAGGGTCCGGTTAGTAAACAGATACCAGGGCGAGTTCTGTTTGAACTCGCCGGGTATTTATAGTGGGTGTATTGATTGGGTTCAGGTCACACCTGAACGGAGCAAAGGCCAGGTGTTCCACACTGCCAGGGTCTATCCGCTGGTGGAGGTCAGTACTGCATCCCAAAGGTGATATACCAGCAGGGGGAAGTTCCCCTGACAGCTCCGAACTGCCAGGAGACCCCTGCTGGTGGGACGCAGCACTGCAAGACAAAATATCAATAGCACCAGCGGATGGACGCTCCAACTATCCGTTGCCGGGGAAAGTCCAGAGTGACCAACTGGACAATGGGAGGCTTGAGCCGAGAGGTGGGTACATCCGGGTCGTCGAGCTGGGGAGCAGGCACCGGGTCAGCGAACTGGGCAGCAGGCTCCGGGTCAGCGAACTGGGCAGCAGGCTCCGGGTCAGCGAACTGGGCAGCAGGCTCCGGGTCATCGAGCTGGGCAGCAGGCTCCGGGTCATCGAGCTGGGCAGCAGGCTCCGGGTCATCGAGCTGGGCAGCAGGCTCCGGGTCATCGAGCTGGGCAGCAGGCTCCGGGTCATCGAGCTGGGCAGCAGGCTCCGGGTCATCAAGCTGGGCAGCAGGCTGGCAGACTGGCACAGGAACAGCAGGCTGGGCAGCGGACTGGAAGTCATCAACCGGGGCAGCAGACTGGAAGTCATCAACCGGGGCAGCAGACTGGAAGTCATCAACCGGGGCAGCAGACTGGAAGTCATCAACCGGGGCAGCAGACTGGAAGTCATCAACCGGGGCAGCAGACTGGACGTCATCAACCGGGGCAGCAGACTGGAAGTCATCAACCGGGGCAGCAGACTGGAAGTCATCAACCGGGGCAGCAGACTGGAAGTCATCAACCGGGGTAGCAGACTGGAAGTCATCAACCGGGGTAGCAGACTGGAAGTCATCAACCGGGGCAGCAGACTGGAAGTCATCAAGCTGGGCAGCAGACTGGAAGTCATCAAGCTGGGCAGCAGACTGGAAGTCATCAAGCTGGGCAGCAGACCGGAAGTCATCAAGCTGGGCAGCAGACCGGAAGTCATCAAGCTGGGCAGCAGACCGGAAGTCATCAAGCTGGGCAGCAGACCGGAAGTCATCAACCGGGGCAGCAGACCGGAAGTCATCAACCGGGGCAGCAGACCGGAAGTCATCAACCGGGGCAGCAGACTGGAAGTCATCAACCGGGGCAGCAGACTGGAAGTCATCAACCGGGGCAGCAGACTGGAAGTCATCAACCGGGGCAGCAGACTGGAAGTCATCAACCGGGGCAGCAGACTGGAAGTCATCAACCGGGGCAGCAGACTGGAAGTCATCAACCGGGGCAGCAGACTGGAAGTCATCAACCGGGGCAGCAGACTGGAAGTCATCAACCGGGGCAGCAGGCTGGAAGTCATCAACCGGGGCAGCAGGCTGGAAGTCATCAACCGGGGCAGCAGGCTGGAAGTCATCAACCGGGGCAGCAGACTGGAAGTCATCAACCGGGGCAGCAGACTGGAAGTCATCAACCGGGGCAGCAGACTGGACGTCATCAACCGGGGCAGCAGACTGGAAGTCATCAACCGGGGCAGCAGACTGGAAGTCATCAACCGGGGCAGCAGACTGGAAGTCATCAACCGGGGCAGCAGACTGGAAGTCATCAACCGGGGCAGCAGACTGGAAGTCATCAACCGGGGCAGCAGACTGGAAGTCATCAACCGGGGCAGCAGACTGGAAGTCATCAAGCTGGGCAGCAGACTGGAAGTCATCAAGCTGGGCAGCAGACTGGAAGTCATCAAGCTGGGCAGCAGACTGGAAGTCATCAAGCTGGGCAGCAGACTGAAAGTCATCAAGCTGGGCAGCAGACTGGAAGTCATCAAGCTGGGCAGCAGACTGGAAGTCATCAAGCTGGGCAGCGGACTGGAAGTCATCAAGCTGGGCAGCGGACTGGAAGTCATCAAGCTGGGCAGCGGACTGAAAGTCATCAAGCTGGGCAGCGGACTGGAAGTCATCAAGCTGGGCAGCGGACTGGAGGTCATCAAGCTGGGCAGCGGACTGGAGGTCATCAAGCTGGGCAGCGGACTGGAGGTCATCAAGCAGGGCAGCGGACTGGAAGTCATCAGGCTGGGCAGCGGACTGGAAGTCATCAAGCTGGGCAGCAGCGGACTGGAAGTCATCAAGCTGGGCAGCAGCGGACTGGAAGTCATCAAGCTGGGCAGCGGACTGGAAGTCATTGGACTGGCAAGCTGGCACAGCAACATCAGGTTGGCAGGCTTGCACAGGAACATCGGGTTGGCAGGCTGGCACAGGAACGTCAGGGTGGCAGGCTGGCACAGGAACGTCAGGGTGGCAGGCTGGCACAGGAACGTCAGGGTGGCAGGCTGGCACAGGAACGTCAGGGTGGCAGGCTGGCACAGGAACGTCAGGGTGGCAGGCTGGCACAGGAACACCAGGGTTGCAGGCTGGCACAGGAACACCAGGTTGGCAGGCTGGCACCGGAGCAGGCTGGTCGGATGTCACAAGCTGGGCGGCTGGCACTGGAACTGGTAGAGCAGCTGGCACAGGGACAGATGGCACTGGGACAGGTTAAACAGAGGGCACTGGGACAGGCTGGGTAACTGGCACGATGGTATGAGTTGGAAAATACTTCCGTTTCTTTTTAGACTTAGTCACTACAGGTTTGTTAACAGAAGTGATGTATGAAGAGGATGGAGATAAGTAAGAGGAAGGATTGGAGTATGGCAGAGACAAAGGGATGGTGACTGGAGGAGGTTTTTGTGGAGTAGTTACAGGTGGATTAAAGGCAGGGTAGGTACAATTAGTAGAGACTGGGTAGTAATATTTGGTGGGATGTGGAATTATCTGGGCTGGAGTTGCCATTGGTGATGGACAGATGGATCCTTGGGAAGGCAGGTGGTTACTAGTAGGACTGGAACGGACAGGTGGATTAAAGGCAGGGTAGGTACAATTAGTAGAGATTGGGTAGTAATACTTGGTGGGAAGCGGAATTAACTGGGCTATAGCTGAGGTTGTCATTGGCAATGGACGGCTAGAACCTTGGGAAGGTAAGTGGTTAATGGCAGGGCTGGAATGCAGTGGCTTGGCTGGAAGCAGGAGATCTGACCATGCCTGCAGCACAGGTTGAACAAAGGCTGGTTCACACACACCTTGTTTAATCAGAGCCTGCACAGAATCAATACACTCAGATAACTTTTGCTGGGGACAGGAGGAATAATGCTCATCAAAATAAGCCGGATCATCCTCCATCAACCATACCAGGGATTCAACTTGGTCAGGACTGAAGGGGGGAGAGAAGTCATCACCTCCAGCTGGAATAACTGACAGGGCTGGTTTAACACATAACTTGATCAATGGCTGAACATCATTGTAAGACATATAACCCAGATCCACCATGGAATGGGCCGATCGGATGGCTTCCATCAGCTCATCCCTTGTCCATCCCTCCAACACCTGACGACAATACTCCTCATCCTCCTCTGCTAGCAGAGAAAAGTAAGTAATTTCATTGAAATCCATGTTTCAACAAAAACGCACTACAACAGGATGGTTCCCTATGCAGGCACGTCTGGTCAAAATGGCCCTGGTATACTGTCAGGGATTCTAGATGGACCAGGACTGTGTGCCTACACAGAGGAGACCAACACTGTATATAGTGGAAAAAAGGTGTTTATTTACAAAGGTGAGAAAACAAGTGAAAACAGTGCACGAATAACACAAGGCTATATACAGGTTTAGGGGAAATGCAATAATCATAAGCCAGAGCCAAGCCGGGGTCAAATACCAGAAATCATCAAAAGAGGCTGCAGACAGGGAAGGGGCAGGAAGGAAATGTCCAGGAGAGGAATCGGGATCGGGATCAGGATCAGGTCAGGACAGGACAGATCAGGTCAGAGGTCCAGAGCAGGTTCAGGGTCCGGTTAGTAAACAGATACCAGGGCGAGTTCTGTTTGAACTCGCCGGGTATTTATAGTGGGTGTATTGATTGGGTTCAGGTCACACCTGAACGGAGCAAAGGCCAGGTGTTCCACACTGCCAGGGTCCATCCGCTGGTGGAGGTCAGTACTGCATCCCAAAGGTGATATACCAGCAGGGGGAAGTTCCCCTGACAGCTCCGAACTGCCAGGAGACCCCTGCTGGTGGGACGCAGCACTGCAAGACAAAATATCAATAGCACCAGCGGATGGACCTTTTCCTGACAGTGCTATTTGGTATCCCACAAGGCAAACTAGGAACATTAAGCTTGTTTTTTTGGGAGCTTAACGTACAAAAAAGACTTTAAATGTTAACCAATTTCCCCCAAATTTCACACAATAGAAGACCCTATCAATGCCAACATATTCTGAAAATTTCAGCTCATTCGGTTAATCACACCAAAAGTTATTCACATTAAGCTATATTTTACAATACTGAAATTGGCTTAATGTAGCTTAATGTAGCTTAACGAGCAAAAAAGTGCCTGAACCTCAATCAATTGCCCTAAAACTTTGCACACCCCAAGACCTCGACCTTCCAAACGTATCTAGGAAGTTTCAAGTGATTTGGTGTCCCAGAAGGCAAACTAGGGACATTAAGCTTGTTTTTTTGGGAGCTTAATGTAGCTTAACGTACGAAAAAGACCTTAAATGTTAACCAATCTCCCCAAACTTCACAAAATAGAAGACTCTGACCATGCCAAAATATTCTGAAATTTTCAGCTCATTTGGTTAATCACAATAAAAGTTATTCACATTAAGCTATATTTTACAATACTGAAATTGGCTTAATGCAGCTTAATGTAGCTTAACGAGCAAAAAAGTGCCTGAACCTCAATCAATTGCCCTAAAACTTTATAAAACCCCAAGATCTCGACCTTCCAAACATATCTAAGAAGTTTCAAGTGATTTGGTGTCCAAGAAGGCAAACTAGGGACATTAAGCTTGTTTTTTTGGGAGCTTAATGTAGCTTAACGTACGAAAAAGACCTTAAATGTTAACCAATCTCCCCCAAACTTCATACAATAGAAGTCTCTGACCATGCCAAAATATTCTGAAATTTTCAGCTCATTTGGTTAATCACAATAAAAGTTATTCACATTAAGCTATATTTTACAATACTGATATTGGCTTAATGTAGTTTAATGTAGCTTAACGAGCAAAAAAGTGCCTGAACCTCAATCAATTGCCCTAAAACTGTATAAAACCCCAAGATCTCGACCTTCCAAACATATCTAAGAAGTTTCAAGTGATTTGGTGTCCCAGAAGGCAAACTAGGGACATTAAGCTTGTTTTTTTGGGAGCTTAATGTGGCTTAACGTACATAAAAGACTTTAAATGTTAACCAATTTTCCCCAAACTTCTCACACTAAAAGACTCTATCCATGCCAAAATATTCTGAAAATTTCAGCTCATTTGGTTAATCACAACAAAAGTTATTCACATTAAAGGGGTGTTCCAGCCCTAAGTTGTGTTTATTAAAAGTCAGCAGCTACAAAAAGTGTAGCTGCTGGCTTTTAATAAACACTCACTTACCTGCTCCTGCGTTCCAGCGACGCGCCGACCGGGGCTCCGCTCCTCTGCCCCCCTCCCCGGCCGGCGTCTCCATCCTGACTGTGGGCACCCAGCCGTGACAGCCTTCGGCTTCACGGCCGGGCACCCACTGCGCATGCGCGAGCCGTACTGCGCATGCGTGCGCGGCGCGGCTCGCCGCTGATTGGAGAGGCGATCGCATGGGACCTCTCAGTGTCCCATGTGATCGCCTACAGGGAGGGGGCTGGTGTAGGCGATTAAGCTTAATCGCCTAACCAGCCCCTCGGCGGAAGCAGGAAGTGGGACAGGAAGTCCCACTCCTACTGAAGCCCCCACTCCCCCCCCAAAAAAATTACATGCCAAATGTGGCATGTATGGGGGTGAGGAGTGGATTGAGAAGGGGTCATTTTTTTGGGTGGAACACCCCTTTAAGCTATACTTTACAATACTGAAATTGGCTTAATGTAGCTTAATGAGCAAAAAAGTGCCTGAACCTCAATCAATTGCCCTAAAACTTTGCACACCCCAAGATCTCGACCTTCCAAACATATCTAAGAAGTTTCAAGTGATTTGGTGTCCAAGAAGGCAAACTAGGGACATTAAGCTTGTTTTTTTGGGAGCTTAATGTAGCTTAACGTACGAAAAAGACCTTAAATGTTAACCAATCTCCCCCAAACTTCACACAATAGACGACTCTGACTATGCCAAAATATTCTGAAATTTTCAGCTCATTTGGTTAATCACAATAAAAGTTATTCACATTAAGCTATATTTTACAATACTGAAATTGGCTTAATGTAGCTTAATGTAGCTTAACGAGCAAAAAAGTGCCTGAACCTCAATCAATTGCCCTAAAACCTTATAAAACCCCAAGATCTCGACCTTCCAAACATATCTAAGAAGTTTCAAGTGATTTGGTGTCCCAGAAGGCAAACTAGGGACATTAAAGCGGATCTCCACCCTAAAGTGAAGATCCGCTGATCGGAACCCTCCCCCCCTCCGGTGTCACAATTGACACCTTTCAGGGGGGAGGGGGGTGCAGATACCTGTCTAAAGACAGGTATCTGCAACCACTTCCGGCCCGCAGTCTCGGGCAAAAGACGGGTTTTTTGGCGACATCCCGTCGCCCCCCCCGTTGTGTGCTGGGAACTCTCAGCTCCCAGCACACAGCGGGAGCCAATCGCCGGGCGCAGCGCGACTCGTGCATGCGCCGTAGGGAACCGGGCAGTGAAGCCGCAGCGCTTCACTTCCTGGTTCTCTCACCGTGGATGGAGGGGGGAGCAGCAGGGTGACGAGCGATCGCTCATCCTCTGCTGCGGACGCCGCTGGACTCCAGGACAGGTAAGTGTCCTAATATTAAAAGTCAGCAGCTGCAGTATTTGTTGCTGCTGGCTTTTAATATTTTTTTTATAGTGGGCCATCCGCTTTAAGCTTGTTTTTTTGGGAGCTTAATGTAGCTTAACGTACGAAAAAGACCTTAAATGTTAACCAATTTTCCCCAAACTTCACACAATAAAAGACTCTATCCATGCCAACATATTCTGAAAATTTCAGCTCATTTGGTTAATCACACCAAAAGTTATTCTCATTAAGCTATATTTTACCCTTCCCTGTCTCAGTACACAGCAATTCAGCAGCAGCTGTCAAAATAAATAAAAAAAGAAGCAGGCTGGCAAAGTTTATCAACAAACACTTCACAGAAAGTTACATTGAAACATTGTATCAATTGTCTGTGTTTTGCATCTATATAGAGCTGAACTTTGGTTTGCAGGTGAAAAGATTTAAAGCAACCATGACAAGGCAAAACATTTTTTTTTCTAATTACATGTTCCTCTGTTGAACCCCTTATTAACCCTTTAGTTTTCTCTAATCAGCACTGATTAACTCTATATTCTCCTTCTCTATTCAAATTTAATTTTCCTGGTGATTTTTTTTTCTTTTCTATTTTATTTATCTAATAAACTTTTTTTCAGGTTTTTGTTTGCTTCGCTTATTAATATTTTTTACAACTTTTTACATATATCTACTGCCTTTTGTTTAGTTTTATTACATTTAATTGTCTAAGGATTGCAAAAAAATAAAATAAAAATATTGGTGCAGGACAATATTCACAGAAAAACTTGTTTGACCCTAAAAAAAATTGTACGTATTACGTCATTATCTTAAAGCGGACTTACATCTAAAAATGGAACTTCCACCTTTTGGAATCCTCCCCCGGTCCGTGTCACATTTGACACCTTTCAGGGGTAGGGGAAAGCAGATACCTGTCTAATACAGGTATTTTGCTCCCACTCCCGTGCATAGATAGGCGCAGTACCCGCCGATAACTACGCTAGGTTCGGCTCCTCCTCCGTCCCACCGCTGTCTTCTGGGAGACACACAGGTCCCAGAAGACAGCAGGGACCAGTGGGATTGCGCAGAGCGACTCGAGAATGCGCAGTAGGGAGCCAGGCTGTGAAGCAGCAAGGCTTCTCTTTTTCTTTTTCTTTTTCACAATCAAGTTTATTGATTCAAAAGTAGCAAAGTTACAATATCAAAGAACAGACAATATGAAAGACCAAAATCCAATCATACATTAACATGGGCATGACATTAACAAAGACGAGTTGGATCAAGTATTTAGTGTTCGAAAAATTTGGGTCAAAGCACGTATTCTTAAGCATTGTTATGTAGAAAGAAAGAAAAAAAAAGGGGGGGAAGTGGGGGGGGAGTTTGACCTTCGATATAAACATCCAGGGGTCGTGTAAGGGTAGTAAACCTTCTGTCAATCAACAGACAATAACAGATGTTAAAAGATAAACCCTAAACATTACAGGGATCAGTATTCTATAATGTATGACAGAATCAGTACAAATCAAGCCACCAACAACTGATAATCATTGGAGTATTTAAACAGTACCCACGGTTGCCAAGTTTCATTGAATTGGTTTGAATCTTCACTTCTCATAGCTATTAATTCCTTTATTCTGTAAATGTAATGTACCCTGTTCAACCAATCCACAATCGAGGGGCATTTAGAGGACTTCCAAAACAGCGGAATTAGCGTTTTGGCGGCTGTTAGTAAGTGCCTTGTCAGTGATTTTTTTGTATCTACGAATGGAAATGTGGTTAATATGCAAGAGACAAGCAGCAGCATCAAGTGAGATACTTGTGTCCGTGATCCGTTTGATATGGTGTATTATTTGGGACCAAAAGCCTGATATCATAGGGCAGGACCACCAAATATGGATGAAGGACCCAACGTCACTCTTGCACCTCCAGCATCTATCAGACGCGGTCGGTGACCAAGCCTTTATTTTCTGGGGGGTGATATACCAGTGTGTAAGGATTTTGTACGAAATTACTTGGAACTTGGAGCTTAAGGAACATTTATGTGCAAATACGCACGCTTTTTCCCATTGGCCTTCCGAGAATGTGACATTTAGTTCACTCTGCCATTTATTCTTGTGTTTATCTGGTGCTGGTGTATGGTGGGAGCTTAACCAAGAGTAGGCCAGGGAAGTTGTCTTTAAGATAGGGGAGCCTGAGAGGCAGATTTGTTCCAACTGGGTGGGGGTTTTACAGTATTCTAACTTAAGCCTGCTATTGACCAAAAAATCTTGTGTTTGTAGATAGAAACAAAAACCGGGGTAGGCGTGTCCAAGTTCTGATTTCAACCTGTTAAGAGATTTGATCCTATTGTCCGAGAGACAGTAAGTGGCCAGAAGTTTCCCTGTGCTGACCGTAAGTAATTTAATGTCCATTCCTGGAGGAAAGTCTGGATTATCAGCAAGACTTCTCTTCCCGGTTCCCTTACCGAAGATGACGGCACCTCCACCCGAGAGCCAAGGGACAGATTGAAGACAGAGAGGGGGCGTTGCCAAACCACGGCTCTGAGTCTTAATGGACACACAAAGCTGCGGCTCTGCTCAAGTGCCCCATAGCAAGCTGCTTGCTGTGGGGGCATTTGGCAGGAAAAAACACTGTACAGAGGAGGTACAGTATCTCACAAAAGTAAGTACACCCCTCACATTTTTGTAACTATTTTATCTTTTCATGTGACAACACAAATGAAGAAATGTCCTTTAAGAGCCATAGCAGGCGTGTGCCCACTGCACGGTGAGGGACCCAATGCACATATCCAGCAAAGCATGGGGGTCCCCCCAAATTCAATTACCTGGCCCTTCAGGTCTAATATGGATTTTAGGGGGAACCCCGCCGCCAATAAAAAAAAATGGCGTGGAGTTCCCCCAACAATTCACACCAGACCCCTTATCAGAGCATGTAACCTGGCCTGCCACCGAAAAAAGGTGGGACGAGAGAGCGCCCTCCCTCCTGAACTGTACCAGGCCACATGCCCTCAACATGTTGATGGGACAAGGGTCTCATCCCCACAACCCTTGCCCGGTGGTTGATGGTATGACAACTCTTATATATGTAAGGCAGGGCCACCCTTCACGTGACCTGTCCCCCTCTGACACAAGGGAAAGCCTGGGCTTCCCCAGTGATGTAGTCAGAGGGTGCGTTAGAGGGGGATGGGTCACGTGACGGGTGGCCCCGCCTCACCTATATAAGAGCCGTCATACAAAACAGACCTCCCCTACAAAACAGCCCCCCCAACAATACAGACCCCCCTACAATACAGACCCCCCTACAACAGTGCAAACACCCCCCCCTTTCAGACCTGTAATGCACCTCGCTAGGCTCAGATGATCAGCGTGCTGCGTGCTGCACACACAGCAATGGTAGATAACACAGAGGAGGGGGAGGCGGCGTGGCTTCACTCTGCTCGGCTATGTGACTGCGAGACAGTCGCAGCCAAGACTTATCAGAGCCACGGCGTGGCCACGAGAGAAGGGGATTGTTGCGGCCGGGACCTGGGTCCGCCGACGGGATGGGTATCACTCAGGGTGCGGCTCTCACCCCCCCTGCAAAGCGAGGCGGCTTCAGCCTGCAGTGTGCTACTTAGGCTGCCGCTGCCTCCCAGTCATCACGCCATGCTGCCCTCTGTCTCTGCCTTTAGTCTTTAGTCACGGAGGGGGGGCACCGGCCTGACACCCCCTTCAGTGTGTGGCACCTGGTGCAGCACACCCCCCCGCCCCCGACTTACTACCCAACTGCATTAGGCTCTTTTTACACTAAGCTATGTGTTTTGGGCATGTAAAATGTGACTAATTTTTGGTGTGATTTACCAAATGGGGGAAATTAGTTGACATTTAAGGTCAGTTTTGTAAGTTAAGCTCCCCAAAAAAGAAGCTTAATGATGCTAGTTTGCCTTGTGGAACATCAAATCGCAGGAAACATATAGGATAGTTTTAAGGGGTTGAGATCTTGGGCTGTGCAAAGTTTCAGGGCAATTGATTGAAGTTTAGGCACTTTATTGCTCGTTAAGCTACATTAGGCCAATTTCACATTAAGTTCCAGATTCTCGTAGATGCCGGAGTAGTGTATCGTAAGCTATTTACACTACGCTGCCGCAACTTACAGGAGTAAGTGCCGTATTCTCCAAGCACTTGCTCCATAATTTGCAGTGGCGTAGTGTAAATGGCCCGGCGTAAGGCCGCGTAATTCAAAGGGGGCGGCTTGTATTTAAATTAAGCGCGCCCCCGTGCCAAACGAACTGCGCATGCGCCGGCCTTAAACATAGGCCACTGCACATGCTCAATAGTACGCCGCAAATACATTTATTACAGCGGCAATGTAATTAACATACAGGCCTATTCGCGAACGAGTTACGTAAACAACGTAAACGATGGAAAAATACGACGCTGTCCCAAGTCCATACTTAACAGGGCATACGGCGGACCGACGTAAGAAAGGTTACCCCTCATATAGCAGGGGTAACCTTGTGCTTACGGAAACGACGTAAACTACGGCGAAGCGGCGCAAAAATGTTCGGGAATCGGCGTATCAGGCTCATTTGCATATTCAACGCAGAAATCGACGGGAATGCCACCTAGCGGCCAGCGTAACATTGCAACTTAGATCCGACGATGTAAGTGACTTACGCAAGTCGGATCTAAGCAAAATCTATGCGTAACTGATTCTAAGAATCAAGCGCATAGATGCACAGCCCCGCAAACAGAGATACGATGCCGTTGTATCTCCTTTCAGAATCTGGCCCTAAATGTTTTAGCATTGTAAAATATAGCTTAATGTGAATAACTTTTTGTGTGATTAACCAAATGATCTGAATACTTATTAATAATTTTCAGAATACGTTGCTATGGAGGGAGTCTTCTATTGTGTGAAGTTTGAGGGAGATTGGTTAACATTTAAGGTATTTTATGTACATTTAGCCACATTAAGCTCCCCAAAAAAACAAGCTTAATGTGCCTAGTTTTCTTTCTGGGTCACCAAATCACTGGAAACTTCTTGGATATGTTTGGAAGGTCGAGATCTTGGGGTGTGAAAAGTTTCAGGGCAATTTATTGAGATTCAGGCACTTTTTTCAGTATTGTCAAATATAGCTTAATGTGAATAACTTTTGGTGTGATTAAACAAATGAGCTGAAATTTTTAGAATATGTTCGCGTGGATAGAGTCTTATATTGTGTGAAGTTTGGGGGGAATTGGTTAACATTTAAGGTCTTTTTTGTATGTTAAGCCACATTAAGCTCCCCAAAAAACATGTTTAATGTCCCTAGTTTGCCTCCTGGGACACCAAATCGCTTAGATATGTTTAAAAGGTGAGATATTGGGGTGTGCAAAGTTTCAGGGCAATTGATTGAGGTTCAGGCACTTTTTTGCTCGTTAAGCTACATTAAAGCGGAGGTTCATCCTAAATATAAGCTCTCCCATGTGATCCAGCATACTGGCGTCAGCGCCAGTATGCTGTTTTTCTTTTTTTTTTTTTTAATCCATCACTTACTGTATTATGGTGAATTTTAATCTCTTTCCCCCACAGTGGACGGATCTAGTATAGCGCGTCACATCTTACGAAAATACCCGATAAGGACTCGGGTAATCTCTGCGAAAATGCGGCGCCTGCACACAGACCTAGGAGCTGACTGCGCAGGCGCCGTATTTCTCCGAGTCCTATTTCGGCGTTTTTCGGAGGGCGTGACGCGCCATAGCCGTAGGACTCGGAGAAATACGGCGCCTGCGCAGTCAGCTCCTAGGTCTGTGCGCAGGCACCGCATTTTCGCCGAGATTACCCGAGTCCTTATCGGGTATTTCCGTAAGATGTGACGCGCTATACTGACGTCGTCCACCACGGGGGTAAGAGATTAAAATTCACCATAATACAGTAAGTGATGGATTAAAAAAAAAAACAGCATACTGGCGCTGACGCCAGTATGCTGGATCACATGGGAGGGCTTATATTTAGGGTAAACCACCTCTTTAAGCTACATTAAGCCAATTTCAGTAATGTAAAATATAGCTTAATGTGAATAACTGTTGGTGTGATTAACCAAATGAGCTGAAATTTTCAGATTAATGTACCTAGATTGCCTTCTGGGACACTTCTTGGATATGTTTGGAAGGTCAAGCTCTTGGGGTGTGCAAAGTTTCAGGGCAATTGATTGAGGTTCATGTACTTTTTGCTCGTTAAGCTACATTAAGCCAATTTCAGTATTGTAAAATATAGCTTAATGTGAATAACTGTTGGTGTGATTAACAAAATGAGCTGAAATTTTCAGAATATGTTGGAATGGATGTGGTCTTCTATTGTGTGAAGTTTGGGGGGAATTGGTTTATTAATTTAAGGTCTTTTTCGTACATTAGGCCACATTAAGCCCCCCAAAAAACAATCTTAATGTCCCTAGTTTGCCTCCTGGGACACCAAATCGCTTGGATATGTTTTAAAGGTGAGATATTGGGGTGTGCAAAGTTTTAGGGCAATTGATTGAGGTTCAGGCACTTTTTTGCTCGTTAAGCTACATTAAGCTAATTTCAGTATTGTAAAATATAGCTTAATGTGAATAACTTTTATTGTGATTAACCAAATGAGCTGAAAATTTCAGAATATTTTGGCATGGTCAGAGTCTTCTATTGTTTGAAGTTTGGGGGAGATTGGTTAACATTTAAGGTCTTTTTCGTAAATTAAGCTACATTAAGCTCCCAAAAAAACAAGCTTAATGTCCCTAGTTTGCCTTCTGGGACACCAAATCACTTGAACCTTATTGGATATGTTTGAAAGGTCGAGATCTTGAGGTGTGCAAAGTTTCAGGGCAATTGATTGAGGTTCAGGTACTTTTTTGCTCGTTAAGCTACATTAAGCTACATTAAGCCAATTTCAGTATTGTAAAATATAGCTTAATGTGAATAACTTTTGGTGTGATTAACCAAATGAGCTGACATTTTCAGAATATGTTGGCATGGATGTGGTCTTCTATTGTTTGAAATTTGGGGGAAATTGGTTAACATTTAAGGTATGTTTTGTACGTTAAGCTCCCAAAAAAACAAGCTTAATGTTCCTTGTTTGCCTTGTGGACCATCAAATCACTTGAAATGTCTTAGATATGTTTGTAAGATCTTGGGATGTGCAAAGTTTCAGGGCAATTGATTGAGGTTTAGGCACTTTATTGCTCGTTAAGCTACATTAAGCTAATTTCACATTAATTGTTTTAGTATTGTAAAATATAGCTTAATGCGAATAACTTTTGGTGTGATTAACCAAATAAGCTGAAATTTTCAGAATATGTTAGCGTGGATAGGGTCTTCTACTGTGTGAAGTTTGGTGGAAATTGATTAACATTTAAGGTATTTTTTGTACGTTAAGCCACATTAAGCTCCCCAAAAAACAAGCTTAATGTCCATAGTTTGCCTTGTGGGACCCCGAATCACACAAAACGTCTTGGATAGGTTTGGGTAGTTAAGATCTTAGGCTGTGCAAAGTTTTAAGACAATTGATCAAGGTTTAGTTACATTATGGTACGTTAAGCTCTGTTTTTGCATTGTAAAATATAGCTTAATGTGAATAAATTTTGGTGTGATAACCCAAATGAGCTAAAATGTTCAGAATATGTTAGCATCGATAGAGCTTTCTACTGTGTGAAGTTTGGGGGAAATTGGTTAACATTTAAGGTATTTTTCGTACGTTAAGCCACATTAAGCTCCCCAAAAAACAAGCTTAATGTACCTAGTTTGCCTTCTGGGACACCAAATCGCTTGAAACTTCTTGGATATGTTTGAAAGGTGAGATATTGGGGTGTGCAAAGTTTCAGGGCAATTGATTGAGGTTCAGGCAC
Source organism: Rana kukunoris (assembly GCA_029574335.1). Lineage (NCBI taxonomy): Eukaryota > Metazoa > Chordata > Amphibia > Anura > Ranidae > Rana > Rana kukunoris. The sequence goes on along the minus strand of CM056050.1, from coordinate 574,117,344 downwards.
TTTTTTGCTCGTTAAGCTACATTAAGCTACATTAAGCCATTTTCAGTATTGTAAAATATAGCTTAATGTGAATAACTTTTATTGTGATTAACCAAATGAGCTGAACATTTCAGAATAGTTTGGCATGGTCAGGGTCTTATATTGTGTGAAGTTTGGGGAGATTGGTTAACATTTAAGGTATTTTTCGTAAATTAAGCTACATTAAGCTCCCAAAAAAACAAGCTTAATGTCCCTAGTTTGCCTTCTGGGACACCAAATCACTTGAACCTTCTTGGATATGTTTGAAAGGTCGAGATCTTGGGGTGTGCAAAGTTTCAGGGCAATTGATTGAGGTTCAGGCACTTTTTTGCTTGTTAAGCTACATTAAGCTACATTAAGCCAATTTCAGTATTGTAAAATATAGCTTAATGTGAATAACTTTTGGTGTGATTCATCAAATGAGCTGACATTTTCAGAAAATGTTGGCATGGATGTGGTCTTCTATTGTGTGAAATTTGGGGGAAATTGGTTAACATTTAAGGTCTTTTTTGTACGTTAAGCTCCCAAAAAAACAAGCTTAATGTTCCTTGTTTGCCTTGTGGACCATCAAATCACTTGAAATGTCTTAGATATGTTTGTAAGTTCGAGATCTTGGGATGTGCAAAGTTTCAGGGCAATTGATTGAGGTTTAGGCACTTTATTGCTCGTTAAGCTACATTAAGCTAATTTCACATTAAATGTTTTAGTATTGTAAAATATAGCTTAATGCGAATAACTTTTGGTGTGATTAACCAAATAAGCTGAAATTTTCAGAATATGTTAGCGTGGATAGGGTCTTCTACTGTGTGAAGTTTGGTGGAAACTGATTAACATTTAAGGTCTTTTTCGTACGTTAAGCCACATTAAGCTCCCCAAAAAACAAGCTTAATGTCCATAGTTTTCCTTGTGGGACCCTGAATCACACAAAACTTATTGGATAGGTTTGGGTAGTTAAGATCTTAGGCTGTGCAAAGTTTTAAGACAATTGATCAAGGTTTAGTTACATTATGGTACGTTAAGCTCTGTTTTTGCATTGTAAAATATAGCTTAATGTGAATAAATTTTGGTGTGATAACCCAAATGAGCTGAAATTTTCAGAATATGTTGGCATCGATAGAGCTTTCTACTGTGTGAAGTTTGGGGGAAATTGGTTAACATTTAAGGTCTTTTTCGTACGTTAAGCTACATTAAGCTCCCAAAAAAACAAGCTTAATGTCCCTAGTTTGCCTTGTGGGATACCAAATAGCACAAAACTTATAGGATATGTTTGAGTAGTTGAGATCTCAGGCTGTGCAAAGTTTCAGGGCAATTGATTGAGGTTTAGGCACTTTATTGCTCGTTAAGCTACATTAAGCCAATTTCACATTAAGGGCCAGATTCTCATAGAATTCCGGCGGCGTAGCGTAAGCCAGTTACACTACGCCGCCGCTGCTTGCTGGAGCAAGTGCTTGATTCTCTAAGCACTTGCTCCCGAGGTTTCGCTTACGTTGCGTAAATCGCGCAGCGTAAACCCGCGCAATTCAAATGGGGCGGCTTGTATTTAAATTAAGCGCGCCCCCGCGTCGAACGAACTGCGCATGCGCCGGCCGGGGGAAAAGCCCAGTGCGCATGCTCCAAAGGACGTCACATTTTCTCAATGTAAACGACGTAATCGCAGCGTACGCCAGCCCCATTGAGAATCGACGTACGCAAACGACGTAAACGACGCACAACACGACGCGGTCCCGAGGCCATACTTAACATGGCATCCGACGGGACACGACGGCATCCGACGGGACCTCGTAAGGTTACTCCACATAGAAGCTGGGGTAACCTTACGCGGACGAAAACGACGTAGGCGACGACGGGGCGGCGTAAAAGCGATCGAGAATCGGCGTACTACTTCATTTGCATATGCAAATGAAAAAACAACGTAAAGGCCACCTAGTGGCCGGAGTTGTCATTACATCTACGATCCGAAAGTGTAATTGTATTACGCTTGTCGGATGTAGAAGCGTATCTATGCAAAAGTGATGCTCAGCATCACACGCATAGATACGAGCCAAAAAAAAAGGCGATACGACGGGGTATCTGAGATACTCCGTCGTAACGCCTCTGAGAATCTGGCCCTAAATGTTTTAGTATTGTAAAATATAGCTTAATGTGAATAACTTTTGGTGTGATTAACCAAATGAGCTGAAATTTTCAAAATATGTTACTATGGATAGAGTCTTCTATTGTGTGAAGTTTGGGAGAGATTGGTTAACATTTAAGGTCTTTTTCGTACGTTAAGCCACATTAAGCTCCCAAAAAAACAAGCTTAATGTCCATAGTTTGCCTTGTGGAACACCAAATCGCTTGAAACTTCTTGGATATGTTTGGAACGCCGATTTCTTAGGGTGTGCAGAGTTTCAGGGCAATTGATTGAGGTTTAGGCACTTTTTTGCTCGTTAAGCTACATTAAGCCATTTTCACATTAAATGTTTTAGTATGTCCCTTACCTCCACTGCGCAGTTCTTTTGCTGCCCTGATCCACATCTTCTGTGGTCCCTCGGCGGCTGTCTCTGGTCCTCCCTGCAGGAACTGAGTGAGCTAGCATGGTGATGAGTCCTTGCCGGCACGCTCCCGTGATACAGCGAGCGGACATAGCCGCTCGCTGTATCACTCAGCCCCGCCCCTCGTCACTGGATGTGATTGACAGCTGCGCCAGCCAATGGCTGCGCTGCTCTCAATCCATCGGCTCTAGCCAATCAACGGCCAGGCTGAGCGGTGAAGAGGATCTTGGGACCGAGCGCGGGACTTTGGAGGGGTCAGGTAAGTAAAACAGGGGCTGGGGGGGGGGGGGGGAGGCCGGCATCATCAGATGTTTTTTCACCTTAATGCATAGATTTTTTTCCTTCGCAACTCCTTTAAAGCGGAGCCCCACCCGCATTTTTTTTTTTTTCAAAGTCGGCAGCTACTAACAGTGTAGCTGCTGACTTTGAATAAGGACACTTACCTGTCCTAGGCGCCCGCGCTGACGGCCCCCGCCGATGCCGATCCTCGATCCCGGCACCGCCATCCACAGTCAGGGAAACAGGCAGTGAAGCCGTGCGGCTTCACTGCCCGTTTCCTACTGCGCATGTGCGAGCGACGCGGCGCTTTGTGAATGGTCCGGCTGCTTTCTGGGATACACACAGTTCCCAGAATGCAGCGTGGCCCATTCACAAGAAGACACCCAGAAGAGGAGGAGGAAGAAAACAGCACCGCGGATCGGGACTTCCGCATAGCAACAGCCTATTTAGGGTGAGTATTTTTTTTTTTCCATTTCATTTTTATTTATTTTTTTCAGATTTTTAAAAAAAAACTATATATCAGGGTGGAGCTCCGCTTTAAGCAGAATACGTACCATCATCCAGATTGAGTGTAAGCGATTGAGCCAGGTAGACCCATGGTGGCAGATGCTGATACTGCCTAACCCATATAAGGTCACCTATGAAGAGAGTTGATTGGACTATCTCGGTACTGATAAAATAGTATTGACACATTGACAGGTGACCTTATATGGGTTAGGCAGTACCAGCATCTGCCACCATGGGTACCTGGTTCAATCGCTTGCAGAACATTTTGGCTTGTTGTTTTATTTTTATTTCTTTAAGCTGCTTTGGATTTAAAAGGGAAAAAAAAATATGTGACATCCCTCTTCTCTTTCTTGGTCCGCCAACCGCTAAATAATCTGAGCAGTGCTTTAAAGTGAGTTGGAATGAAGTCACCACTGGTAGGAAAATGGACTACATTTTTTTTAACCGAGGTTTGGAAAAATAATTACAACATTAAGACATAACAAGCATTTAGTTAGAATTTGTTGTACTAATCTACTGACAGTAATTAAAATGTTATGTAAAATAATGTATTAGAAATAAAAGGACCTTAAATGGCTAAAATGTAACAATACAATATAGTCTTCCTTGCACAGAACACATTGGGGGGACATTTATTACTGACAAAGTGAGTGACTTGTAATCCAGGGCAACCAACATCATCAGATTTGCAAAGGTCTGCAACAGCTTTATTACTGAAGATTAGATAGATTTCCACATACACACAAACCATTAATACGTGGTCAGGGTCAGGTTTCATTCAGTCACAGTACAAAAGCTGAGGAAGGAATTTATAAATTCAGCTATATCCATGTAGTTATTGGTGTGCACAGCCTATTGCAATAGGGAGTGCACATCAAAGCTCAAACACACATTTTAAAATGTACTAAACATGGACATGTCAGTAGGACAGAGGATGATGTCAGTAAGACAGTGGATGGTGTCCATCAGTAGAGCAGGGGAAAGTGTCAGTAGGGCAGTGGACTTTGTCAGTAGGACAGAGGATGGAGTCAGTAGGGCAGAGAATGGTGTCAATAGGGCAGAGATTGGTGTCATTAGGACAGTGGATGATGTCAGTATAGCAGTGGGCATGTCAGTAGGGCAGAGGTTGATGTCAGCAAGACAGTGAATGGTGTTAGTATAGCAGTGGGCATGTCAGTAGGGCAGAGGTTGATGTCAGCAAGACACTGAATGATGTCAGTATAGCAGTGGGCATGTCAGTAGGGCAAAGGTTGATGTCAGCAAGACAGTGGATGGTGTCTGTCAGTAGAGAAGGAGACATCATCAGTAGGGAACAGGATGGTATCAGTATGGCAGAGATTGGTGACAGTAGGGCAGTGGATGGTCAGTATTTTTTTATTTGTATTTTTTTTTTACAATGTTATTTTTAATGTTTTTTCATTTTTTTTAGGAGCCCTGTTTTAGTGAAATATCAGGGGTCTAAACAGACCCCTGATGTCTCAATTTGGGACTGAGGACAGAGATTCCCCGGTCCCTTTCTGTGGTTCATTCACTAACTGAATCATAGTACACTTTGTAGAGCTTTGGGTGGGATAAAACCTCTATTCCTAGGTCCACATTTTACCTGGTAGTCAGACCTCATTATTAATCTCAGCTAAAAAAAAAAAAAAAAGGTTGTCACTGAGATTCACCCCATTGTAATAATCTGGGTGTAGAGGTATGGGTTATTAATTAACAATACAAAATAATTCTTCCACTGCCCTTACACTCAGACCATTCACCTTAGTATATACAGAATCAGAACTAGCTGTGTCCCTCTGAATCAGGGTAAATGCATAAGAAAAAAGAAGGGAGAGAACGAGGGCCAAAGGCCCGGTCAGGATTCTTCAGAGAGAAATAAACTGAATTTTAGCAAAAGATAATTATTTTATTATAAATAATTCCACCTAAATTTAAATTTGACATTTTTTATATAGAATTTTTTTCCCGAGTCGAGCAGTGGAAGGGGAAGCCGCCTGTGATGCCCGTGTGGCCCGCCATAGTGCTCCGGAACCCGCCCGACCGCAACAAAAACAAAATTACCACCAGCCGCCACTGGTCTTCGCTGTATTCTCATGCTGCTTTTGGAACATATGACTGATGTCCAGCTTTTGTCTCTGCCTGTCAGTTAAGAGGTGTAGGTCCCATGTTATCTAAATTACATTGAGTTTATTGATTATCCATATTCCTTATCCTTATATTCCCTGTTCCCCTTTCATCCAGAAGAGATGGTCAGACATGGCAACAATAACAACCCTTTATATGTGTGAGCGTGGCAATGCATCCTTTTTAATGGATTAAAGAGCTATACTGCATCTGAGCACCACAAACCAAAAATGCGATTTTTTTTTTTTTTTTTTTTAATTCAAAGCAAACACCCCTATCCATCCATTTTCTCCATGCTTTGGTTTGCAGGAAAATCACTTTGAAAAATACTCCCTAGCATTTTTTTGGTGTAGCCACCTTGAGAAAGGGCAAATGATTCATGTAGCATTTACTTCCTGGAATCCATCTGCCCTAAGCTCAGGCATGCAGACAGGAGGGTGCGGTTAACTAAGAAAACCCCTCCTTCCCTCCTAAAGACTCATGGGATGTATGATATCATTTGCCTAAGCATTGAAAGCAGGAAGTAACTAAAGAAATGGGAAAGAAAAGTTTAAAAAAGTAACTATGATATACTTTCCTATATATTTACTAATGTTAGCAGGACACTATCATACCAGTCCCAGTGTCCCTGATCACTGTCATACAAGTCCCTGAGCACTGTCATACCAGTTCCAGTGTCCCTGAGCACTGTCATACAAGTCCCTGAGCACTGTCATACCAGTTCCAGTGTCCCTGATCACTGTCATACAAGTCCTAGTGTCCCTGATCATTGTCATACCAGTCATTGTGTCCCTGATCAGTGTCATACCATCCCCAGTGTCCCCTATCACTGTCATACCAGTCACAGTGTCCCTTATCACTGTCATACCAGTCACAGTGTCCCTTATCACTGTCTTAACAGTCATAGTGTCCATGATCACTGTCACACCAGTCCCAGTGTCCCTTATCACTGTCATACCAGTCCCAGTGTCCCTGATTACTGTCATACTAGTTCTTGTGTCCCTTATCACTGTCATACAAGTCCCAGTGTCCCTGATTACTGTCATACCAGTCATAGTATCCTTTACCCCTGTCATACCAGTCACAGTGTCCCCAATCCCTGTCATACCAGTTATATTGTCTCTTATCACGGTTATACCAGTCACAGTGTCTCTGATCATTGTCATACCATCCCTAATGTCCCTTATCACTGTCATACCAGTCCCAGTGTCCCTGATCACTGTCATACCAGTGACCGTGTCCCTTATCACTGTCATACCTGTCACAGAGTTCCTTATCACTGTTGTACCAGTCCCAGTGTCCCTGATCACTGTCATACCAGTCCCAGTGTCCCTGATATCTATCATACCAGTCATAGTATCCCTGATCAGTGTCATAGCAGTCATAGGGCCAGATTCAGCAAGACTTGCGCTGGAGTATTTTGATATGCGCCGCGTAACTGTGAAGATACGCCGTCGTATCTATGTGGCCGTACCCACCAAACTAGATGCGACAGAAATCGGGCTTTCCCCGACCGGCTTAACTTTCCGACGCCAGAGTATCGTCAGCGCATAGTTTCGCTTGGCGCATCAGTCGCGCCTATTGATTTCCCCTGCAAATATGCAAATGAGGGAGATTTCCCGATTCGCGAACGGATTAGCACCATACGCTGGCTACATGCACCGCGCATATGTCGTCCGTCCGTCGCAAAGTTATTTCTACAAATTGCTGCTTTATCTTTACTCCAGACGGCCACAGGTCAGCAGGAGAGCAGCTACAGCAGCGTTACCGACGATAAGAGCTAGCTGAGCACCCCCACTTGCAGGACAACACCTCTGTCCCTGCTTGTCTGTCAACTTTTACAGCCATGGAGGAAGACATCATAGGTCTCCATAGCTGAGATGACGGCTGACAGCTCCTGGCCTTTAAAGTTCAGCTTTCTCCTGTGTTTGCGGGGAACGGGAGCAGCCATCTCAGAACAAAAGTAACTTCACTGCGGGGAGGGGGAACAGGATATACTTTAGTGCCGGAATGGCGCATCTACGGGCGCATTTAAACGTCCAACGGAACACATTGCGCTGTCGTTTCCAAGGAAGTGGTACCGACGGAAGTTGTGAGCATGCGCACTGGGATGTATTGACAGTCGACGCATGCGCAGTACGTTTGCCGCGGGATCGCGCTTAGTTTAAATAATACACGCCCTTACCCGCCCAATTTGAATTCCGCCGGCTCATTTTCGATACGCTGCCGCAACTTTAGGAGCAAGTGCTTCATGAATAACAGCACTTGCTCCTAAAATTTCGCCAGAGTAACGTAAATGAGAAACGTTACTCCAGCTTAAAGATGCTCCCATCTACCTGAATCTGGCCCATAGTGTCATACCATCCCTAGTGTCCCTTATCACTGTCATATCAGTCCCAGTGTCCCTGATCATTGTCATACCAGTCCTAGTTTCCCTGATCACTATCATACCATTCCTTGTGTCCCTTATCACTGTCATACTAGTCCCAGTGTCCCTGATCACTGTCATACCAGTCCTTGTGTCCCTTATGGAAAAAATATGGTATATACCTAAGTATGTACGCTCACCGCGCTACTAAACAAAATAGCAGCTAACACAACTAAATGATCAATTTAGCAAACATAGAAACTACAAAAGAAATATGTAGCGCTTAAATAAAGAATAACAAATAATAACATAAGCTGAACATTAGACACCATAGGTGCACATTGAAGTGTCTCTGAAAATAGTGCTGAAGTCCAAAAAATCAATATATAGTGACTGGGTGCAAGTGAGATCTGAAAGGTCCACCACCATAGATGAAGCTGAGGAGGCTTACCGGATGGATAGCGACCACAATAAGTATATACCTATTTGGTCAGCTAAAGCATGATCTTATACCAGGAACTGCTCACAAGGCGACTCCAGTAGGAGGAAGAGTGGTAGAGGTATCCGATCGGTTGAAAGATCAAATCCAAAAATGTTATTTTCCTTTCTTTTTACAATATACTCAGCCGACAAGGTGACTCAGAAGGCCCAATAATAAGGAGGAGGAAAAATAAAGCAAACATAGCGTAACTCTGATAAACAGGTTTACTGAGATAAAATAAAGTAGTACACTCACATTGGTATGAACAATCATGGGCACATAGATATACAGGCAGTAGGGTCAATCGGTTCCCTTATCACTGCCATACCAGCCTTAGTGTCCCTTATCTCTGCCATACCAGTTACAGTGTCCCCGATCATACGGATTAAATATAATTAATGATGATTGAAAGAGTGATTTAAGGCACATTGTTCTAAGACAGCCCAATTCATTTTAAAAAGGTTGTCAAAAAACACTTCAGCACACACAAAAACATTATTGTACTATTTTTGGCAATGCAGTGCACCACAATGCACTCTGATTGGTGCATTTCAGAACATTAGAGTGCAGGTGCATTTTTTACTTGCTGCAGATGTGTGCCAATTAGAATTAATGGAACTGCAGCGCAATGCACATATTAACTGCATTGTTACAACAATACACATTTGTAAAGGGGGTGCTTAGCCAGGGATTTTGGCTTAGTTTCTTTGTTGCTCAGCGAATTCTAGAGTAATTATTTCAAAACAGAGCTGCTGTAATTAGCTGGCAGGCTATGGGAACTGCAATAGTCAGCACTGTTACTTAGCCATTAACAACTATGCTGTGCAGCAATACATATTTAATTCTGAGCCAAGCCATGAAGAGTTATATGTAACTAGGACATTGTAAAGATGATAATTAACAACTTCTACTGGCAAATTTTACTTGGCACCAAAAATGTTCACATGGATCTTGACTCACTTGGGGTTATTTACTAAAGAAGTAGAGAATGTCCACAAAGCAAATTGAGGCGGTTCCCAGTCATGGGTAGTAAAATGTAAAAAAAAATGCGTTTTGGCTCTCCTTGCACAGCATGGCATGTGAACTTAAAGTGGAACTTCAATCTTTCAATCAACGTTGATTAGTTTTAATCCTTATGTTGCTAGCATTAGTACATAGATAGGAAAGTATATCATATTTAATTGTTTTAAAACGTTTTTTACATTTCTTCATTTTCTTCCTGTTTTTTTTTTTTTGGCCTAGGCAAATGATGTCATACATCCCAGGAGTCTTAGGAGAATCTCCTCCCTGCATGCTTGAGCTAAGGGCAGATGAATTCCAGTAAATACTACATGAATCATCTGCCCTTACTCAAGATGGACATGCCAGAAATGCTAGGGGGTAAAGGAAACAGAGAGGACGGGATTATTACGGTGCCAGAACAACTCAATCAAAATTGTTTAAAATTACAAATTGTATTACATTATATTATAAGTGTAGCACCTGGTTACTTTTTAAAACCGGTGATAGTGTAAATTTAGAGGGGGTCAGAGAGTTAAGTGATTCTGACCAGCAGGGCCAGTACAAGGTGTGGGCGGTGGGGACGAGTGCCCTGGGCAGTACCATTTGCTATAGGAGGGGGGGGTGCAGGTTTAGTTCTGCCACAGCTGCCAGTAGCCAGCGGGCAGCGGCACTGTACAAATTGTGTGTGCCGAGTCACGAGTGTGTTCCTGCATCCGTCACCTCCCTCTCTGCCCTGTCAGCTTCACTGTTTAGTCCCGCTCCTCCTGTCTTAAAAGATAGCCGCTGTACCTGGGGTTGAACTTCGTGCCTTTACCTGTGTAAATGACCGAATTCCAGATGTATCCAGTGGATGACTCGCAGAGCATGTAGAATTTGATGCCAAACCGCGCTCTTTTGGATGCAATAAACTCTATCAAGCTTAGGCGTCCCTTGTAGGCCATCAAACTTTCATCCACGCTGACGTCCCTTTCTGGCATGTAGGCCTGCTGGAAATTGGTCACAACCATTTGACATACCTCCCAGATTTTTTTTATTTTGGGCGCAGGATGCGTGGCCTCATCAAATACTTCATTGTTCGTGAAGTAGAAATACTTAATGATGAGAGAAAACCGCTATTCTGACATCACAGTGCCAGTAACTTATTGGTGGTCCAGTACCATTTTTGGAGCGGTTTCCCCACCACCCCTGAAGAATGATGAGTCCGAGAAACTGCCAGATGTCCTCTTTAGTTTCTTTAGATTCGACTAAGAAGCAAAACTGTACGACGCTGTAATCGTACATTTAGGCAAATTTTCCACCTACAAGCTATAGAAGAATTCTAATGTTGTATGACTAGTAATAATTATATTTATGAATTATTATTACTAGTCAAACAAAATTTTAATTCTTCTATAGCCTATGGGCCGAGCATTCGAGCAGAAATGTATGATTGCGGAGTCGTACAGTTTAGCTGCTTCGTCGAATCTTCGCTGTTCATGTCAAATGGTCTACCCCAACACTGTCTCTATAATGTCAAATCTTTTCTCTCTATGTCAAAGCTTTCATCTCTCCTCTCTATGTAGAATAATCTTGGACTAATAGAGTTAGGTTAGGCACATTCGACAGCAGGTTCAAGAGACACAGATTGCTATTGTCAGCATCATGTCAAATCTCCTATCTATATCGAACTGTTGTAGCAACGAAAACAAAGCCTTTTTTTATGTTGGATCTTTCGGATTTTGGATTCTGCGCATTTGTTTTCGTTTGTTAAAACGATAGCGAAAATACCCGAAATAAGGACGAAAATGCATTCGGAGGAATACGAATGCACATGTTATTCTATTAAACATGTGCACAAGGAATGGAGGGAAAAAAGGCTCTGAAAGTACCGTATTTATCGGCGTATACCGTGCACTTTTTTCCCTTTAAAATCAAGGGAAAATCGTGGGTGCGCGATATACGCCAATCCCCGCTTCCCGCACTGTGTTTGAAAGCCGCCACCGACATATACCGAGCGCAGTACACTCGGGCAGGCTCGGCTCCGCTCACGCCCTGTGCCGCCTCCTAGCCTTTATACAAAAGGAGCCGAGCCTGGCTGAGCGTGCCCGAGTGTACTGCGCTCGGTATATGTTGGTGGCGGCGTTCAAACACAGCGCGGGAAGCAGGGATTGGCTCAGAGACAGCGTGGGAGAAGCAGGGAGGACACCACCAAGGCCGCCGATGGACGCTGGGCAAGACACCGACGAGGGGCATTCAAACTGTAAGTATTTTCTGAAATTCCCCTTCTAGGTTGGGGGTGTGTGCTATACGCTGGAGCGCGCAATACCCCGAATCCCCGATAAATACGGTAGATAGTGGAAGGCCAATTGACGTAGTATATCTAGATTTTGCTAAATGATTAAATACTGTACCTCATAAATATTTATTTTTCAAAATGAGGTCTATAGTTGTGGAATAAATTATCTGTACATGGTTAGGAAACTTAAATGGTTTAGGTTATGCGTGGTGTGCCCAGGGGCTTTGTCTTGGAGCCAGTGCTGTTTAATTTGCTTATTAATGATGCAGAGGATGGAATTAAGAGCTCAATTTCAGTGTTTGCTGATGATTCCAAACTATGTAAGGGAATACATTTGGCAGAGGATGCAGCAACATTACAGGAAAACATTTAAAAAGCAAGGGGATGGGCAAGTTTATGGTAGATAGGGTTCAATATTAGAAAGATTTTAAGTTATACACTCGGGTACTAAAAATACACATGCAAAATACGCTATCTCTGGGAGAATTGGTGATGGAAATTTTTCTGGGGGTATATGTAGTTAACAGACTTAGCACAAGAATGCTATTCTTCAGCTAACAAATCTAGCAGAATACTCGTCTCATGTGTTAAAATGTTTCCCCTTTTGCAAAACACTGGTTTGGCCTCTTGAATCTGCAGTTCAGTTTTGGTCACCAATCCACAGAAAGGATGGAGGGAGCCGAGCTGCTGACATAATTCACCCCAGAAGCTATCCACTTCTCCTTGCCCCAGAAAGGTGCTAAATGTTGCTTTATGTGTCCAATGATACACACAGCGTGGGTCAGCCCTGCTTTCCACAACCTGTTATTAAAGAGGAGGTCCACCCACCGATGCAAAAATTAAAAGCCCAGCAGCTACACATACTGCAGCTGCTGACTTTTAATAATGGGTAATTTTACCCCACAGGGCCAGATTCTCACATAATTCCGGCGGTGTAGCGTAAGCCATTTACACTACGCCGCCGCAACGTAACAGAGCAAGTGCCGTATTCTCCATGCACTTGCTCCGTAGTTTGCGGAGGCGTAGCGTAAGGCCGCGTAATTCAAAGGGGGCGGCTTGTATTTAAATTAAACGCGCCCCCGGGTCGATCGAACTGTGCATGCGCCGGCCGGGGAAAAAGCCCAGTGCGCATGCTCCAGCTCACGTCGGAAAGCACCGTTGAAACCGACGTCAAAACGACGTGATCGTCACTACGCAATGCCCTATTCGCGAACGAGTTAGTAAAACGACGTAAGCGACGGAAAAAGCCGATGCTGACCCGACGCCATACTTAACATGGCATCCGACGGCACCCGACGGCATCCAACGGTACTGCGTAAGGTTACCCCTCATATTAGCAGGGGTAACCTTACGTGGACGAAAACGACGTACGCAATGACGGGGTGGCGTAAAAGCGTTCGGGAATCTGCGTAGTAGCCTCATTTGCATAGGCAAATGAGAAAACAACATAAAGGCCACCTAGTGGCCGAAGTTGTCATTACAACTACGATCCGCAAGTGTAATTGTATTACACTTGTCGGATCTTCAGGCGTATCTATGCCAAAGTGATTCAAGGAATCATTCGCATAGATACCCGGCCAAAAAAACGGCGATACGACGGGGTATCTGAGATACTCCGTCGTAGCGCCTCTGAGAATCTGGCCCAGAGAATATTTTTTACCCAAAGTACATCTTTGTATCCTATCCTTTTTGCTATTGGTTTGCTTTTCCCATAAGCAAAGCTCGATGGTTGAGCATGAGCATTAGTACACTTTGCTTCACCTTACATGACTTTTGCCTTTTACATCATTCTGTGTCCCTTACAGATTATTCTAAAACTTTAATGTTCATTATGTCTGCTCTATATTAAGCAAAAAAGAAATTTCACTATCTCCTATTTGTGTGACAAATAACCCAAAGATAATATTAAAAATACTTCTAAAATGTAGCTTTAAACACTTCATGAAGTAATAGGATAAAAATCTTAAAATGAGACAATAGAAACACATGATCTTCAAAACAGAAACAGATTTTTGTATACATTCCAGCTTTGAGTGGAAATACTGTGCAATATATGCATGTTTTTTATTTAAATATAAAACAGCTCCAAAAAAAAAAAGAAGATTTTTAGCCCAAGTAATCCATTAAAGATGACTATTGTTTGTGTACAAATTAAGCACAATTCTGATGAGGTGTTTTCTGAAACATGAACCTTTAAAATTCAAAGACTGGATAACACTGGATGAACACTGGGTCCAAATGCATGGATAATGCAGGCAAGTAGGAGAGAGCTGCAGTGCCCCGCAGTGCCTCTGAACAAAAAACACACTTTTTTAAAAGGAAGCCCTGCAGCACAAAAAAAATAAAAAAATTCTATGGACTGCTAAAAGGTACTATGTGACTATTGACTTCAACTCAAACACAAAATAAAATGAAAGACAACCCCCCCCCCCCCCAAAAAACAAACAAACAAAAAACAAACAAAAAAAAAAAACAGCAAAGGGTTTGATTGCCCAAAGAGATTTCAATCAAAATTAAATTATAGTATCGTAGCTGACCCTAATCTCTCCATATGCAGTTTGCCAGCTTTAGTGAGGGGGCTGACTTATCCCCAAAAAAACTTTTTCGCCCTTATAAGCCTGCTGGACATAATTTAAGGCCTCATGCACACACGAGCTGCAAAGACACTACCAACACCACGAAAAATATGCTGTATAAACGTGCTTTTAGTAGCTTTTTTCATTGACGTTAATGCACGTTTAGCCGCGCTAGTTTTTAGTATTGCTTCTTTGCCTTTAATCAAAATCAATGTTTCCTTATGAGAGCCCATTTATTTGAGTGAGTGAAAAACTTATATAGCGCAGCACATGTAAACTTAATCGCCTCTGGGCGCTCGTTGTTCCTTTCTCCTTTGATATCGTAACAGTTGTTCGTTCATTAGGGCTTTTTTTATCACGGCTGGTAGTATTGAGGCACATGGTTTAAGCCCCCGGATGAACTCCGCAGAGTAACTCAGATGAGTCATACCTGCAGAAAGTGCCCGGGGAGGGGTGGGTTTATGGGGGGGGGGATACTCAATGAATGATTGGGGAGCTACCCTCCCTGTTTGATCCAGAGAAAGGCGAAAAACTCTTAGCTGTGCTGGGCCAATCTGCAAAGGCAAGGGGAAAAATTTGAATAGAAGTCCCATCCAAGTCGGATCATGATTATCCGACTTGTGGTGCGACTTGTGTTTTGAGGACCTTGAAGGCAAACCACATGCCAAAATGGAAAAAAATGGTGTGGGATCCCCCCCCCCAAAAAAAAAATCCATACCATCCTTATCTGAGCATGCAGCCCGGCAGGTCAGGAAAGGGAGGGGATAAGCTTGCACCCCATCCCCTCCTGGACCATACCAGGCCACACACCCTCAAAATGGGGGCATGTTGATGGGGGACAAGGGCCTCTTCCTCACAACCCTGGCTGGTGGTTATGGGGAATCTGTGGGCGGGCAGCTTATCTGAATTGGAAGCCCCCTTTAAGAATTTTTTAGGTCCTTTAATAAAGCAGGTCCGACGTATCTTCTTTCTCCCGTCTTCTCCCCTCTCCAGTTCTTCTCCCTCCTCTGATGATATCCTCTCCCCTCTCAGGCTGTTCTTCCTCCTCCACTAATGTCTTTTCCCCTCTCTTCTCCCTCCTCCAGTGATGTATTTTCCCCTCCCTGGTTCCTCTCCCTCCGCTGTCTTCTTTCGCTGTCTTCTTCCACTGTCTTCTTCCACTGATGTCTTCTCTCGATGCTAGCTCCCACTGTTGTGTTAGGTCCAGTGTGTGCCGTTACTTATATAGCCATGGGGCGTGCCCCCTTGTGACATTACTGCCCAGGGTATGATGGGGCATGCTTAAAAGTCATGCATGATGGGGCATGTATAAAAGTCATGCAGTGCACCATGGGTTTAAAAAAATTCTCCTGGGCAAATCAACACAAAAATTTGCCTGGATGGCAAACCTTGAACCCACGTAATTTGCATTGAACCCACGGTAGCTGTGAACTTGAACCTCATCCCTATCTAACACAAGTTTACTCACATTTTAATTACATCACTAATTGTTGGATGATCTCTTTATACACACAGTACCCTTTCTTACTGATTAAACTTACTGATAGAATCCAAACATGCCATCTTATCTATGTTTATCTGATGGGATACCCTGACAAACTGGTGCACAGAAGAGTGGCACATGCTGGTTTTCTGTTGAGGAACAGCCTGTTAGCCTCCGGTCAAAAGAGCAACCATGTTAGCGAGCTTAACTTCTGGCTAGAATATTCTGCACAGTAAAATATTTACCGTGACCATTTTCTGCCATACATTGTGAAATCATGGAGGATTACATGGCAGGTCATTTAGAATCTTTCAGTTGAAGGTAGATGATTAAATTAGGAGTGATGACATAAAAAAGAGAGCAAATCCCACCTAATTCAATATTAGTACAGTATGCTTGAGAGTCTGGCATGCAAAACATATGGAACTTGCTGTCATCTGTCCGCATTTGCTATGATAATCTCAAAAATTACAATATCAAACAATAATATGACTGGATGACTTCACATCCGTGGAATGCAGACTATCCACCGCTGAGCTGTTCCTAACTTATGCTGTGGGTTGTGCTGTAGACAGGGCCAACTTTTATAGAAAACATCACTCAGTTTAGAGTATTACATAACGTTTAAGAATAAGTTGGTATAATGTACTCAATAATAATTAATTGCTTAAAGAAAAAAGAAAAAACAATTCCAAATCTGATTTATGAAACGGACTGTGATATGCCAGTTACATAAATCTCATAAAGCAGTATGTTTATAGCCGACCAGATATACTGCGGCAGGTCTGCTCTCCTGTGCGAACCCAAGTACCTGTACGTCGCTCGGTGCAGGGAGGATAGCGGGTGCGCCCGCCACGCCCCACAGGAGCGCACCCGCATGTCCCGCTGACTCGATGTCCACCGGCGACCCGCAATCGTGGTGAGGAGAGGCAGAACGGGGAATTGCCTTTGTAAACAAGTCAATTCCCATTCTGCCAGATGACATGTCAGAGATCTATGATCGGGAACAGTGATCTCTGTCATGTTCCAGTAAGCTCATCCCCCTACAGTTAGAACACACCTAGGGAACACACTTAACCCCTTGATCGCCCCCTAGTGTTAAACCTTTCCCTGCCAGTGTAATTTTTACATTGATCAGTGCTTTTTTATAGCACTGATCAATGTAATGATGCCACTGATCCCCAAAAACTGTAATTTGGGGTCAGATTTGTCTGTTGAAAAAAATCGATGAAAAATCGTTATCCCGTAGCTTGTAGATGTGATAACTTTTGTGGAAACCAATCAATATACACCTATTGCAAAAAAAATGTTACCAAAAATATGTAGAAGAATATAAATCGGCCTAAAATGATGAATATATTTGTTTTTTTATATATTTTTGGGGGATATGTATTATAAATAGCAAAAAGTAAACATTTTTTATCTGTTTAAATTGTCACTCGTTTTTTTGTTTATAGTGCAAAAAATAAAAAACGCAGAGGTGATCAAATACCACCAAAAGAAATCTCTATTTGTGGGAAAAAATTACATACATTTTGTTTGGGTACAACGTCGCATGTGCAATTTCAGTTAAAGCGACGCAGTGCCATATCGCAAAAAATAGCCAGGTCATTAAGGGGGCAAATCCTTCCGGGGGCTGAAGTGGGATACTTCAAAACACAATGTATGTGTCAAACCTTGCCACCCATTGGTCCATTGTTTTAGTCCTGGTGGCAGTCTTTTAACATGGACGGATGTTGGTGTGCAGCTAATTTTTCTTACTTGGTTTACATGTTCACGGTGTTGAAACAGAGCTGGAACCCAGCCCTTTCTTTTTGGTGGATTATATTTCCTGGAGAAGCGATCTGTCTCATTTCTCCCTGGGGTGTGGTATCTCAGGACAAGTGTGATCATTGGAGGAGAGCTGAGTTTGGACTGTGTTTTTCTGCTTAGTGTGATAATTTTTTTATTTTTTGTCCGATGGAGCCTACACACGCTCTTAATATCTGACCAAAAGTTCACATCGAAACATTTGTTGTCAGAAATTATGACCGTGTGTCCTACCCTCAAATCTCTGCATCAATGAAATCACCTTGCCATGTAAGAAATGGAAAGCAATATAAAGGATGACTAACCCAATGGGAAGGATTATGGGAAATGTTCAAGAGGGGAAAGGAAAGGGATGAATAGGAATGGGGGGGAAACAAAGGAAAGCGGTAACAAAAACAGTACATTTGTATAAATGCTTTTAGGTAAACAGTAAAGTACTCCTTGGATCGGATCCATTAAGGCTTAAAAACAGTCAACAACGTCCATAGTTCAAGAAGCCATTGATTGAGTTCCTTGGGATCTTTCTATGGGATTTGGGCTGATTTCCAGAGAACTGGAATCAATCGCCTAGCCACATTCAAAAGATGGGGCACGAACTCAACAATTTCGTGTTCTCCTTCTCGTACTATGGGGACCCTTCATCATCTATGAGTTAAGAAGCCTCTCCCAACAACAAATCTCTATCCAAGATCCCGGGATTCTCTTTTTCGCTCAAACAACTTGTTAGTTCTCTCCTTAACCCTGCAGCGCTAGCATATCGGCAGCCCAGTGAACAGGCATAGCTCTTGCTTCTCACATACCCCTTTTTATAAGTTTTTTTATTTATTTATTTATTTTTAGCTCATTCCCTCTTTCTAGTGGTGACCCCCCCCCTCCTCCTTTTGGTTTTCCTTTTTTGGTTTGTTACCTACCCTTATATTTTTTCAGGGTCTAGCTTTCATATAATCCATCCAGTTTCTGCTTTTTATATGACAAAATGTGACTAGTAGCCTTTGTGTACTCAGTTCTATTGTCATTTCTATTATTTAATTGTATCTTCTGTTTTTTGTACTGCAATTTACCTCAATAAATTCTTATAAAAACAACAACAAAAAAAAAAGATGGGGCAAGAACGATTTACGGTAGTGACTGGGAATAATGGAGGGGACATGCAGCAGGAGCTCCAACGGGGAGTTAGGTAGCTCAAGATCCAAAATTACTTGAATTTGGGTCCTGATATCTTGCAAATAGGATTGTAACTTGTGGCACTCCCTCCCACCATAGCCTAAAATCCTTTCACAAATCATCCAATAATGTTGGATAAATTCTAGCAAGTTTAGAGAGGACCCTATACAGTACCAGCAAGTAAGTAATTTGAACCCACTCTCTTGCATTTTCGTATGTACAGAGCTGGTATGTGTACAACTGTCAAGTTGTAGCTCGGTAAATTCATGTCGCAGGTCTCTCTCCCACTCCCTTATGTATAAGGGTTTACCCTTGGGTTCCAGCGACTGTAGCATGCCAAATAACAGAGATAGTATGCAAAATCATAGAGGTGGACATCATAGGTGTGCACAGCTTATTGCATTAGGGTGTGCACCCCAAGTTTAAACACATATGAATGCCACCTGCAGTCACAGGGAGGAGGTTCTGGTAGTGGGAGACAGTTGAACCTAGCCTATAGACCCCTTTCACACTGAGGAGTTTTTCAGGTGGTACAGCACTAAAAATAGCACCTGAAAAACTCCTGCACAGCCTTCTCAATGTGAAAGCCCGAGGGCTTTCACACTGAGGCGATGTGCTGGCGGGAGAGAAAAAAATCTCCTGCAAGCAGCATCTTTGGAGCTGTATGTATACCGCTCCTTCCCATTTTAAACAATGGGAAACCGCGGTAATACCGCCCGCAATGTGCCTCTGCAGAAGCGAATTGGGGGCGGTATTAACCCTTTATCGGCTGCTAGCGGGGTTAATACCGCACCGCAAGCGGCCGAATCCCACTGCAATTCTGACGGTATAGCGCCTCCCGCCCCAGTGTGAAAGGCACCTTAATATAATAGGGGCATTTACACTGGCCACTGGCACCTTCAACCACCCACCTGGTGCCGCCCCTGGATAATGTAATGCTAATGTACATGGGGTGATTAGGGTGTGCCCAGGCACACCCTGTGCACACACCTATGGTGGACATACATAGCTTCTTAAAGGGAGCGGCAGAGGAGGGGAAGCGGAAGGCCTGAGGCAAAAAATGAATAATCTGTTAGAGCTCTTGTGTCACCAATCATTCATAGGAAAGCTACCATAATGGTCCCTGAGAGCAGCCAGGGATTAAAACCCCTGCTCTTGATTGAACAAACCGGCCACATTGCGTTTTCCCATCAAATGCCCAGGAGTGAAAAAAGGAGAGATATTTCCCTGAAGCAAACCAAGGGAAGCCTCCCAAAGGAGCAAGTGAGGAGACCAAGGGGCCAAGTCGTCCCAAGTCATTTAAAGCATTCCACACTTTGAGGGTGTGGGCAGTGACAGGGGAGGTAGTGTGATCAATTTTAATTGGAGAGCAGAGGAACTAGGATGCTGAGCCCAGACCACCGTCTCAGTATATGTCCCTTCATCATCCGCAGCCCTGCTCTCAGCTCTCCTCTCTCCCCCTCACCCCTCCTCCCTGTCTGTCAGCTCTGTGTTCTGTGTCTCTGTCTCTGCCCCTCCCCCATCCCTGCCGCTATGAGTACAAAACATTTTTTATATGATCACTGCCAGCCCCTCTATTATAGTGAGGCATAGCACACTGTATAAGTCTTTTGTAAAAACTAGGGGCCGGATTCAGAAAGAATTGTCTAACTTTATGCGGGCGTAGCGTATCTCAGATACACTACGCCACCGTAACTTAGAGCGGCAGGCACGGTATTCAGAAAGAACTTGTGCCCTAAATTACGGAGGCGTAGCGTATCTGGTCCGGCGTAAGCCCGCGTAATTCAAAATAGGAAGGAGGTGGGAGTGTAGTATTGAAATGAGCCGTGACCCCACGTAAATGACGCGTCTAACGTACGTCCGTGGACGTATCCCAGTGCGCATGCGACAAAATCACGTCGGCTAGAGATACGTCGAACACTGCCTACGACGTGAACGTAACTTACGCCCAGCCCTTTTCGCGTACGACTTACGCAAACGACGTAAACAATGTAAAATTCAACGCTGTCCCGAAATCCATACTTAACATTGGCTGCACCTCATATAGCCTCATATAGCAGGGGTAACTTTTTGCCGGTCGAACGCCTTACGTAAACAACGTATATCAATACGCGGGGCGCTACTACGTTTCTGAATCGGCATATCTAGCTCATTTGCATATTTTTAATGGGAAAGTCTAATGCGTCCAGTGTAACTATGCGCACACGATACGCCGGCGTAGGCAAGTTACACCAGACGACTGAAGCGTATCTTTCTTTCTGAATCGGCGTAAAGATGCGATGGCGCACATTTGAATTTACGGCGTAGATTCTTTCTGAATCTGACCCTAGGTTTATAAATACAGATTTAGCACGATCTTAAGGCCGGTCACGTGGCCAGTTTCCAGGGCTACTGCAGCAGGGGCTGAGTGACCATGTGACCTCCCCAGCTGATGTCAGAGGGAGATCTCGGCCCCTCCTGCAGTAGCCATGTATCAGAGCTGTACAGCGGCCGCGAGTAACGTGGCCAGCCTAAAGATTGCTCTAAATCTGTATTTACAAGCCTCGTTTTTATAAAAGACTTATACAGTGTCCTATGCCAAACTATAATAGAGGGTCTGACAGTGCTTTACATATTTGGGTTCGCAAACACTTAAAAAAAAGATCCTTAAAGTGACATGTCCTTATCCTTTAAGGCCCTTCATAATCCTGATCATCTGACTGCATTATATTTCGTTTACTCAACGCACATGGCCGATTATGTCAGTTAACCTCTCATTTTAGCTACAAGCCAGGTTGGAAGGAGACGTGACATACATAATATAGGCATCCCATGATTACCAAAACGAATAGCAGTATTCTTTTATAATCATCTGGAACTCAGATGAGAGCCAGCTTTTTTTCTATTGCCCCTTTTCTTTCACATTCAATATTTTTCCTCCAGCCCTATGAACTGCTCTTGATTATAAACTCTACTAATTCTTTGATCCGTGAACAAGCATGTTGTTTAAGTACTCACAAACAAATCTTCCACATCTTCCCTGGGCTTCTTTGCCACATATGGTATCAGTCTTTTATAGCTCACTACACCGTGAATGGAGCCATAAGGACTGTCTCTGTAATTGAATCCTGCATCTAGGATACTGGAGATAGAATCTCTTCAGTTGGGACTGCTTTACATTTATTTGCTCAAAATGTCACATTTGAGAACACAAAGTAACGGTAATACTGTTCTTCATTATGATAAGTAAACAGCAATAAAGCATGTGATGCAAGGAAAGAATCAGTCTATTTCATCTATGGGTGAACCGGCATTGCAGGTGTGCATTCTCTTGTGATTTCAAGCTTCCATTTTACCAGAAGGCAGTGGTGAGGCATGGTAATGTCATTGGTGCTTCCCAGAAGAGTGATGCCCTGTACACACGATCGGTTCGTCTGATAAAAACGGACCGATGGACCGTTTTCATCGGACGAACCAATCGTGTGTGGGCCCCATCGTTTTTTTTCCCCATCGGTGAAAAAAAATAGAACCTGTTTTAAATTTTTCTTATGGTTAAAAAGACGATAGAAAAAAAAAACGATCGTCTGTGGGGAAGTCCATCGGTCAAAAATCCATGCATGCTCAGAATCAAGTCAGCCCATGAACTTAATTTTTCTCTGCACGTTGTAGTGTTTTACGTCACCACGTTGGACACGATCGGATTTTTAACCGATGGTGTGTAGGCAAGGCTGATGAAAGTCAGCTTCATCGGATATCTGATGAAAAAAATCCATCGATTCGTTTTCTTTAGACGAACCGATCGTGTGTACAGGGCATGAGAAGCCAGGACCCAGATTAGTATAATTATTTTTGTTTTCAAGGGCTTTATTTTTTACATATATTTGGGGGATTGGGGCTGTTTGTAGATAGGACCCTCCATTTTATAGAAGGTCCAGAACTATATTTTAATTATTTTTTCAAGAAATCCCTTTACAATAAACAGGAGAAAATTGTGCCTAAATGCATATCTGTTTTCCCTGTGGCCGTATCAAAAACTCACTATCTTGTAGAAACCTCTTATTTTATTAGTCCTTTGAGTGGATAAACGAGGGGTAATTCAACTTGTTCCTTAGGGAGTAAACTCTAATGCCACATGACACATACACATGATCGGAATTTCCATCAGGATAAACTCCAAGAGATTTTTCAGACGGAATTTCGTTGAACCCAATTCTGACCGTCAAGAACGTGATGAAGTACAACACTACGACGAGCCAAGAAAAATGCTTCCAAGCATGCATTGACTTGATTCTGAGCATGCATGTTTTTTTCTCCATTGGAGTTCCATACAGATGAATGGAATCTTATTTTTCTGTCCGTCCGAATTTCCGAAGGAAAAACTCTAATGGGGTACACACACAGTCAGAATATATCCGATGAAAAAACTCTGTCTGCCTTTTTGCATCGGAAATTCCGATCGTGTGTACAAGCACTTTTACCGATGTATACACCGCTACTACAGTGCCTCAAAGACTAGCTACCAGGACTTTTTTTATTGTCCTGCCAGCACACTGCTCCAGTGTGAAAGCTCTCAAGCTTTCACAGTGGAGTGAAAGGAGAGGCTCTTTCAGGGCGCTTTGCAGATGCTATTTTTAGCAATAAAGCGCACGCAAAGCGCCTCAGTGTGAAAGTAGCCTAACAATTATATTAAATCATTCCAGCAACTAGATGTGCATTAGGGTGGCTGTACTAGAGATGTATTTTTTTTATTACAAATGGAACAACTGTATATGTTAAAAAACATTTCAACTATGCATGAGAACAGTTAACCACCCCCCTTTCTCTCATAATAATATAAAAGTTTCCTGCCAATATGCATTTTCAGTTATTAACAATGCTGATCCAGAAACATAGATTGCTCTTGCAAGAAGGGGCGGTTCCAGGGGGAGAGGGCAACAGGGCAATTGCCACCCTCGAGAAATTTGTTTTAGTTGCGGAATTTGCGGGCACAGGAGAGTCTGAGTGGGCGGTAGTTGCAGAATTCGCAGGCACCAAGGAGTTTGAGCGGGTAGTAGTTGCTGAATTTGTGGGCGCCGGAGAGTCTGAGTGGGCGGCTCTGTGGCGAGTGAGGGTCAGAGTGGGCAGTCAGCTGGTCGGCTCTGTGGCTGTGGCCAATCAACAAGCCGGCTGCTGGGGGGAGCAGAGAGATGACATCATCTTTCACCGCCCCGCGCCCGCCTTGCATCACTGCAGTAACTTCCACCTCACTGTGCAGGCAGCAGAGAGATTACATCATCTCTCTGCTGCCTGACTCTGACAAGCAAAACACCACCTTAGTAAGTGACAATCCGCAAGGTG
Organism: Rana kukunoris; assembly: GCA_029574335.1. Taxonomy (NCBI): domain Eukaryota; kingdom Metazoa; phylum Chordata; class Amphibia; order Anura; family Ranidae; genus Rana; species Rana kukunoris. The sequence goes on along the minus strand of CM056050.1, from coordinate 574,093,408 downwards.
TCGTGGCAAGTGACAATCTGCAACTTGTGGCAGGTGGCATGGCAAGTGACAATCTGAAACATATGGCAAGTGACAATCCACAACATGTGGCAGGTGACGTGGCAAGTGACAATCTGCATCTGGTGGCAGGCAAGTGACATTCCGCAACTTGTGTCAGGTGGCGTTGCAAGTGACGATCTGCAACGTGTGGCAAGTGACAATCCGCAACGTGTGGCAGGTGACGTGGCAAGTGACAATCTGCAACATGTGGCAGGTGAAGTAGCAAGTGACACACTCGGGTCTCCCACTGATTCTACATTATGGTGAGTTGAACCATTTAATTTAATATTACAATGTAATAATAGAAATAATGCGCTTCAATCACCCTGACACCATAACAACCATGGTGCCGTGATCATTGAAGCGCTTACACCAGCCATTTACCTGATAAATTGCCCCCCCCCCCAAAAAAAAATATTTTCTGGTAGTGCCCCTCCCGAGACTAGACTCTGTATCCGCCCCTGCTTGCAAGGGTTTGATCAATGGAAAGAAAAGAGGAAAGATCCCTTGTGCTGCACATCCATGAAGTCCTGTGGTGGTATGAGAGAGACAATCTTATCCTGGGCTCCCATCAGGCCACATCTGTTCTCCTGATTTTAAGGTTTCATTGTATCTATAATAAAGAGATTGTGTATTTTTGGGAGGCTTTGGTTTGTAACACTACCTTACTTGAAGATACTGCTTGTGAAGAAACACTTTGTGATGTTCCAGAAGTAGCAGAAAGTGTTTCTGGAATGAGAACTTTGGAGGGAAAAGTTACTCACACTTTCATTATGGTTCTTATCATTTAATTCTATAAAGTATTTTTGTATGTCATTACGGCACCCTATGGCATACCAGCATGTGTTTTGTCATCCTTGTAGCATTTGGAGAAGAATATTTCTTCTCGCAATATTTGCAAATTGCAGCTTTGCTCTTAGCAGAAATAGCACTGTGAAAATGTTTCCAAACTCTAGATGTTGGTCTCACAATTTTACTGAGAGGAGGGAAAAAAATTACTGACCAAATTATAGGAAAACATTATACTGTGATGGTGGAGAACATTAAAAGGAATCATTTAAAAGGTTATAAAGATAAACTAAAATGTACCCTCTTTCTTACCTGTCAATTAAGGCCTGAGAGGACAGAAACTATTATGTACTGTATCCTAACAGTCACCCAACTGTAGGAGGTACAATATGAAGCCAACAAGCAAACTGCACTGGAACCTTTCCACTGAAGTGCCCCCTAGTGGCATAAATGCATACTTCTATTGTTTAAGAATTGTACAATGTTACTTAAATTGTATTCCATGATTTACTTCATCTGAGAGAACTTTCAATACCGTATTTATCGCGGTATAACGCGCTCCCGCGTATACCGCGCATCGCTAAAGTGACCCCCAATCCTGTGGAAAAAAAGTTATTTTTGTACTTACAGTTTTGGTGTCTTGCGCGGCGTCCATCGGCGGCCTCATCGGGTCCGGCGTCCTTCTGCGGCTTCGGGTGTCCTCTTCGGCGGGTCCGGCGTCCTTCTGCGGCTTCGGTTGTCCTTCTGCGGCTTCGGTTGTCCTTCTGCGGCGGGTCCGGTGTCCTCTTCGGCGGGTCCGGTGTCCTCTTCGGCGGGTCCGGCATCCTTCTGCGGCGTCCTTGCGTCCTCCCCGCTCGTTTCCCGCGCCAAGTTTTGAATACCGCGCCAGCATATACCGAGCGCAGTACACTCGGGCAGGCTCGGCAACTGTCGCGCTCACGTCCTGTACGTCCAGGACGTGACCGCGGAAGAAGCCGAGACTGGCCGAATATACCCGAGTGTACGGCGCTCGGTATATGTCGGCGCAGTATTCAAAACTCGGCGCGGGAAAGCGGGTATCGGCGTATATCGCGCACCCACGATTTTGCCCTGATTTTCAGGGCAAAAAAGTGCGCGATATACGCCGATAAATACGGTAATTTAGGAGTTTACATAAAGCCTCATAATATTTTCATTAAGGTCTTCATGGTTTATATTTGAAATATTATGTCATAGATATATTATTTATCCTTGTAAAAAAAAACTATTCCACACTTTGTTTACCCCAAAAAGCTAAAAACCACTTTGAAAATAATTGAGATTTTTTTCCCCAATTTATTCAATTTTTCCCCAGGCCTTCCCATTTCTAAGTTCTACCACCACACTTTACTCCTCCTTTCTATGAAGCCTTATCTAAAATGAGTGGATAGTGATCAAGCTAGCTCTTTGGGTAAGAAATGTACAGTTTATTTTTACATTGCCCCATATAGAAATGTCTATCATAGGGGCATTTGCAGAGATACTGACTGATTAAATAGAAGAGATGTGTAGCTAGAGAGTGCCAACAGGCACAGAGAAATCTATCAGAAAATGGGAGGGGCGCAGAGAGCAATGGTGTATTTAGGTTTTGTTCTGCCCTAGGCCTGACTAAACTCATGCACCCCCTAATTTAAATATGACCCACCCCTTCCTGTCACGGCCACACCTTGTGTTGTTTAAGACCCACCCTGACATTTTCGAGTGAGGACACTAGTTCTGAGGGCCTGGGGGGGGGGGGGGGGGGGCAATGGATTCCCTTAATTTACTTAGATTTCCTCTTACTTCCTGGTTGCCCATAGAGCAGGAAGTGAAGGGAAATCTTTGCAACGGGACAGGAATGGTAAAAAATAAACTGACAGTCCCTTACTCTACCCAAAATGAAAAAAAAAAGTGTTGCCTGTAGTTCTACTTTAAGTAGATAGATGGTGCAGCAGAAAAATATAGCACAGTGAGGAAGGTTTGTGGTCCAGGATAATAAAACAGTCAAAATTGGATTCAAAGAGTATAGGGAGGGGAAAAAACATAAAGGCACTCACATTTTGCCAACATCCGAAATATTTGAGTCAAAAGGAGAGAAACTACACTGGGTAGTAGTGTTGAGCAGAATATGCCATATTCGATTTCGCGATATATCTCGAATATATAGTCGAATATTCAAGATATATTCGCTAAATACGAATATTCGTGATATTTTTTGGAAATGAAATTATTGCGAATTTTCGCTATTGCGAATGCGAATGCGAATTGCGAATGCGAATGCGAAATTTCGAGAAATGCGGAATGGAGCACTCTGATTGGCTCAGAATATTCGTGATATTTTACAATACAAAATAATTGCGAATATTCGAGAAATGCGGAAGGAGCACTCTGATTGGCTCAGAATATTTGTTATATATTACAATACACAATAATTGCGAATATTCGGCAAATGCGGAAGGAGCACTCTGATTGGCTCAGAATATTCGTGATATATTACAATACACAATAATTGCGAATATTCGAGAAATGCGGAAGGAGCACTCTGATTGGCTCAGAATATTCGTGATATATTACAATACAAAATAATTGCGAATATTCGAGAAATGCGGAATGGAGCACTCTGATTGGCTCAGAATATTCGTGATATTTCACAATACAAAATAATTGCGAAATTTCGAGAAATGCGGAATGGAGCACTCTGATTGGCTCAGAATATTCGTGATATATTACAATACAAAATAATCGCGCGATATCGCTATTGCCGAATAATCGCATTGCGATTTTTCGGCAATATAAAATGAGCGCTGCAGCTACTCGGCCCAAGGTCATTAATCATACCAGCAATGCTTTTAGACGTCGATGGGGATCTCTAGGATGTGATCTGTTCTAAAAAAAAAATTGAAAAAATTCGAATATTCGAAATAGCGAATATTCGCCGCGATATTCGTGTTATTCGCGAATACTCGAATATGCAATATTCGTAGCGAATATTCGCAATGCGAATATTCGTGAGCAACACTACTGGGTAGCAACAAGGCGGACTTTTCAGGCAATCACAGGGACAAGAGGAGTTATAAAAGTATAAATTTAATTACAAAAAGTTTCTAACATATAAAAAACAAACCACAAATCATACAGAAAAACAAAACAAAGGGTTAAAAGGTCATTCACAGGCAATATTATCTTTTCGTCTCGCCTGTTGGGGAATGCCGGCCGCCCGCATACCAGAAGCAGCGCGGCTGCTTTATGGGGGCGCTAGACTTATTTTCCTAACAGTGTATCGCAAGCCGGTGGGGACTCTTTTCATGCTGCCCCCCTGCAAAGTGCTGCCCTAGGCCTGGGCCTTGTTGGCCTAGGCCAAGATACAGCTCTGGCGCAGAGGAAGATTAAGGGAATGCCTAATGCACAAATATACCTTTTTATCTAGCTGCAGGTGTGACAAGAGTACCATATACTAATGTTAGCTGTATTGAAACAAGGTGAGACCCAAGAGCTGCAGTGAGGTACTGGAAGCAGCCAAAATTTACTGTACCGTTGACTCACACTTAGGAAGAGGTATTCAAATGTTTATGACCTCAAGGGATTTTTTGCTAGTGAATCTCTACCCAGAAGTCACAAATTGCTGAGTCCTGCAGAACCTGCTTAGCATATGCAAAACAAAAGAAATAAAAAATGAGTGATGTATTTGAAAGTTTGAATGCATGTACATTTTTTCCAAATATGTGAAAAAATTGCATTTAAGAAAAAGGTTGACCCCTGCCTTAAAGTGATTGTAAAGGCAGACTTTTTTTTATCCTAATGCATTCTATACATTATTTTATAAACAGCCTTCTGTGTGCAGCAGCCCCTCCTCAGCCCTCCTAATACTTACCTGAGCCCCATCTCGATCCAGCGATGTTGCAGGAGAAGGTTGTGTCCCTGTCCTACCTCTCCACCTTGTTTAATCACAGAATGTCTTGCAGTCAATGAAAGAAATGCAAGGCATTATATAAATGGCAGCAGTGTCAAGTGAGAAATCCCATGGGGTTGATATATTAGCACTGAAGAGTGCAAAATCTGGTGCAGCTGTGGATGATAGCCAATCAGCTTCTAACTTCAGCTGTAATGGCCCGTACACACGATCCGAATATCGGACGAAAACCATTGTACGATGATGGATCGTACGATTTTCGGATCGTGTGTACACTACTTTCGAGAGCCGATCACGACCGTTCATCCGATATTATTCGATCGGACAAGCGTGAAAAGTTTCCTCGTACGATGTCAGATCGTACGATTTTCGTTTAGTCAGTACAGTTGTCGTCCGACAATACAATACAAATACATTACAACACATGACATCACTTCCGATTTTTTTTTTCTGTCGTACGAGAATTTTCGTGACTAATAACCTATTTCATTTTACTTGCGACTATTAAGCGAAAAAAGTCGTACTATCCGTCGTACGATATTCGGATCATGTGTATGGGCCATTAGTGTGAAAAAAAATACTCTAAGCTGATGGTTTCTGTGATGTTTCAGAGCTGCAATAGATTTTACACTCTCCAGTTTTCAATGTATTCACTATGAAGAAGGGAAGCCACTTGGCACAAGACCCAGAGGACCATGCGGTCAATAATGCCAAATCCTATAGTGATTCTTTGCTTCCACAGTAGTTCCACAGGTATGGAATATGCATACTTAGATTGATCCAGGCTGGACCAATATAACTATTCAATAGAAACCGCAAAGTTTAAAGTGATATTAAAGTCTTGTTTTTTTATTTTATTTAACCACTTAAGGACCCCCGCACGCACATATACGGCCACAGAATGGCTCGTACAGGCACAAGGGCGTACATTTACGTCCCCGCCTAAGTGCGGTTCGGGGGTCCCATCGGGCCCCCCTCCGCGGCGTGCGGGGGTCCCCCTGGCTCCGGGAGCAATCCGGGACGAGCGGGCGGATGTCGGCGTTTACCCGCCCCCCCGCGATCGCTCCCAGCCAATGCACGCGCTCCAGGTTCTGTCACTTCCTCCTCCTGTGTAAACACAGGAAGGGGGAAGTGATGTAATCTCCCATCGCAGCGGTATTTCCAACCGCTGCGATGGGAGAAACACCTCACAGTAAGTCCTGCACCAACACTACACTGACATACACACACATAGGCACACTTAACCCCTTGCGATCTGCCCCCCCACCCCCCCTGTCACAGTGTCACTGAATGCAGTGATCTAATCACTGCATTTAGTGTCAGTGTGACAGGCAGTGTAAAATCAGTTAGTGTTAGGTTCAGGATAGCCCCCCCCCCCCCCCTAATAAAGTTTTAACCCCCTGATCACCGCCCTAGTTAACTCTTTCACTCCCTATTGCCAGCGTCACTAAGCGATCATTTTTCTGATCGCTGTATTAGTGTCGCTGTTCCCGCTAGGTAGCTATTTTTTTTTGTTGCGATTTTTTTTTTTACTAAAGACATGTGGCTAAATAAATTTTGGCCTAAATGTTTGACTAAAATTTAGTTTATTTGATTTTTTTTTAACAAAAAGTAAAAAATAGTGTTTTTTTTTTCAAAAATGTCGCTCTATTTTTGTATATAGCGCAAAAAATAAAAATCGCAGAGGTGATCAAATACCACCAAAAGAAAGCTCTATTTGTGGGAAGAAAAGGACGCAAATTTTGTTTGGGAGCCACGTCGCACGACCGCGCAATTGTCTGTTAAAGCGACGCAGTGCCGAATCGCAAAAACACCTTGGGTCATTTACCAGCGTATTGGTCCGGGTCTTAAGTGGTTAAAAATAATAAACATGTTATACTGACCTGCTCTGTGCAGTGGTTTTGCAGAGCATCCCTGATCCTCCTCTTCTCGGGTCCCCCATCTGCTTTCCTGGCCCCTCCCTCCTGTTGAGTGCCTCCACAGTAAGCAGCTTGCTATGGGGGCCCCGAGCCAAGCTGCTGCTCTGTGTGTCATTTCAGACATGGAGCTGTGGTTTAGCCCCGTCTCCTCTCTCCCCACTGGCTCACTGACTTTTATTGACAGCAGTGGGAGCCAATGAGGAGGGAGAGTCCCAGGCAGTCACATGCATCATTGCTGGATCAAGATAGGGCTCAGGACTGTATTATTGGTGTAAAAAGGATAAAAAGCACTACAAAACACAGCACAGCAAGCAGTGGGGTAAAAAAGCTGACGCGTTTCGCACAAACAATCAGTGCTTAGTTATAGCTATGACTTAGCACTGATTGTGCTGTGCTGTGTTTTTTGCCTTGTGCATTGCCAGCACCCACGGTCTTTGAGGAGGACATTGATTGCTTATTGCATTTGCCTGGAGAGGCAGTCTCTTTTTCTTCGACTTTATTAGGGGGGCTGAGGGGGGCTTTTGCACACAGAACGTTTTTTATCTTAATGCATTCTATGAATAAAAAAAACATTCTGACTTTACAACCACTTTAACCTTCTTAGCTTGGGGGAACATTTTCTATACCAAGAGCCACACTCGGGGCTACATCGCAGTATCCAGGGAAAGTTGCTTACCTTGTCCTCAGGATAAGTCTTCCCGCTATGTGCGGCAGCTGTGTCTTCTGCCCGATGTTCTTACAGATTACATTACTGTATCAAATTATTTCACCTCCCTTTTGTTTATAGTGATTTGTCCAGTGCAGTGCCTCTTTCTGCCTGGAAACTGGAGAATGTCCATAGCAACCAAAAAGTGTTCCTTTACATCAAAAGCAGTTTCAGACCAGCTAGAAAACAGCGATAATAAATTAGAATCACTTGCAAAATTTAACGATAGTGACCCTCCCTTTCAGCATTTTTGGGCAAACTACCCTTAAAGGAGTTGTAAAGGAAATGTTTTTTCCCCCCTAATGCAATCTAAGCATTATGGTGAAAAAACATCTGGTGTTGCCGCCCCCCCCCCCCCCGCGAGCCCCCGTTTTACTTACCTGACCCGTCGAAAGTCCTGCGCGCTCTCGATATCCTCTTCGCCGCTCAGCCTGGCCGCTGATTGGCTAGCGCGGATGGATTGAGAGCGCTGCTGTCAATCACATCCAGTGATGCGGCGCGCTGAGGGGCGTGGGCCGAGTGATACAGCCATAGCTGCTCGCTGTATCACAGGAGCGCTCCCGCAATTCGTGACCACCATGCGAGCTCTCGCATGACTGTGGTGACAAATTGTGGGGAGGACCGAGACAGCCGCCGAGGGACCCCAGAAGACGAGAATCGCGGGCACTCTGTGCAAAACAAACTGCACAGTGGAGGTAACTATGACATGTTTGTTATTTAAAAAAAATAAAAATTCCTTTACAAACCCTTTAACCTTCTGCTACTTCACTCTTACCCCACTCTTTCACTTCAGAGTTCTGATCCTTTCCCTATTTCATTCCTATTTATTTGCTACTGCCCTTTCTGCTTAACCCCAATTAAAAAAAAAATAGGCAGTGGAGTTGCTTCAGGCGGCATTAACCCTTGGTTAAGCTAACAATGGCCAGCTTTGCTAAATCGACCTACGATGGCTAAGCTGTTATGATTCCTATGTAACCCATTGTGTTGTGATCAGAATACATACATTTGTATTTTGCTAATTTGCATCACCATGTATTACATTGCCTATCCAATAAGTATTCAGATGCAATTTTCTTGTTTTGTCAATAAATAAAGAATATTCATTAAAAAAAATCATAGCAAGTGCCAATAGCATAGATCCCAACTGTCCCTGATTTTGAGGGACTGTCCCTGATTCGGAGCAATGTCCCTCTGCCCCTCTTTCCTCCTCATTTGTCCCTCATTTTGGTCTGATCTATAGAGATGTATATAAAATGTAGTTTGTACCTATCAAAAAGTGTTTTCCAGCACTAAACCTTTCATCTGATTTCTAAATTGCTGCATTTGTAAATTCCAAAATCCAATATAAAGGAATACTAGTGGTAAAAAAAAAAAAAGCAGTTGTGGGTTTAACCAATCTTTTTTTGTACAATTCTCCTTTAAGGGGCGTGGCAAGGGGTGTGTCCTATGCCTGCATACTTTTGCTTATGGGTGTCCCTCATTTCTATCTCAAAAAGTTGGAAGATATGCCTTATTATAAAAACATGATGATTTACCACTAAAGAATGGAGAATCTAGATGTGTATAGCCAGGGCCGCCATCAGGAATTTTGGGGCCCCTTACACAGCTTCAGGCATGGGTCCCCTGAAGCAGAGAACCGGGGGGGGGGGGTGCTGCCGTCTGAAATTGAGAAGTGGGGGGGGTTCCCGCAAATTGAGAAGAAGCGGGGGGGCCCTTTACAAAATGAAGCGGGGGCCCTGGGGACCTCTAGACCCTTTAATTAAAAAAAAGAGAAATATATATATATTTTTAAAAAGGGTGGTTGCCATCTGGGGACCTCTGGGCCTTTTAATCATTTTTATTAAATAGAAATAGAAATTACAAAAAAAGGGGGCTTTCCATCCGGGTCCTCTGGGCCCTGTAATAAAAAATAAATAAAAAATACATGTATAAAAAAAAACAAGGGGGTTGCCTTCCAGGGCCCTGGGGACCTCTGGGCCCATTAATAATAAAAAAAAATATATAAACAAAAATAAACATTTATAAAAATAGGGGGGTTTGACACATGGGGCCCTGGGGACCTCTGAGCCCTTTAATAAAAATATATCTATATATCTATATATATAGATATATATAGATATATAGATATATATATATCTATATCTATATATCTATATATATATATAAAAAGAAATAAAATAATATAAAAAAAAATGTAAAACATTTTTATAAAAAAAAAAGGAGGGTTGTCATCTGGGGCCCTGGGGATCTCCGGGCCCCTGGGGACCTCCAGACCCCTAAAAAAAATGGCCCTTTAATGAAAAATAAAATAAAAATATATTAAAAATATATATATTTTTTTATAAAAAATTAATTGAAAAAAAAAGGGGGTTTGCCATCCAGGGGCCCTAGGGGCCTCCAGGCCCCTGGAGACTTCCGGACCTCTAAAAAAATAAATAAAAAAAATTGGCCCTTTAATAAAAAATTACAAAAAAAAAAATATATATTAAAAATGTATTTTTTTTTTTTTTATAAAAAAAGAGGGGGCTGCCATCTGGGGCCCTGGTGGCCTCCGGGCCCCTGGGGACCTCCGGACCTCTAAAAAAAAACAGGTGTACTGTCTGTACCCCCCTGATGGCGGCCCTGTGTATAGCAGCAAAAGAGGCATAATGTAATGAATGTGTTGGTAAATCTGATGATAAATATGCTCATATGTATGCAAAACAGTGCTGTATGTGGCATATAAAGTTTATTAATATCATTCAAATATTTCTAGAGCAGCTTGGGTTGATGGGGTTTAGGGTAAGCGCGGAGAGTTTTGTATTTTGTTTTCTAAATACGCCCTGTAGTGAAACGTCCTGTTATGTTGTGTTTTTCTACAATGATGACAGGTACTCTTTAGTGCGAATCACCAAACAGGACACTGTTCAATTTCCAGCCTAATGAGTTACAAGCTGCTAACTTTTATCTGCTTTGCTTCTATCATGGCATGGAATGTCTACTTTATATTATTGGTATCTAGGGTCAAATATAAATCCTATGAAAACATTCAGGACATTCGGTTTGCTAAGTGCTCAATGATATGTGAATTATAGATCCAAATTCTGAGAATTGGTCTGCTGCCATATATAATATTTTTTTTTTTTTAAGTCTCCTCATTGCTGAATGCATGAATTGGAAAGAATAACAGAATGGGAATGGTCGTCAAGAAAGTGGATGAAAACGCGGGACTCTTTCATAAATCAGATAGAGATATACCCTGGGCAGACTCCATGGGTGGGCTCCGAAACACATACGTTCTGTATTCAAGTCCTGAGCAAGCAAAAATCTTTATATCAGCTCAGCAGTACTAAAGATGTAAGATATTGTGTGTTACAATATCAAGGTTTATTTTAAAGAACTATTTATTAACAACCAACATAATCAATCAGTGACCTGATAGTTCTGTAATATATATGCTACATTTTAACCGCTTGAGGACCGCCACACGCAGATACACGTCTGCAGAATGGCACGGCTGGGCACAAGAGCGTACATGTACATGTATATTGTTTCCTTTCTACTATAAGACATACCCAATAAAAACATTTCAAAAATCAAAATTCTTCAAAAATTTAGGCCAATATGTATACAGAATACATATTGGCCTAAATTTTTGAAGAATTTTGATTTTTGAAATGTTTATTTTTACACAGAGTACCACGTCACCCCATTAATAACATCTATTTAGACGAACCGTGCCGGGGCGGAGATTTCGGTGCTGACGTCATGCTGCTCCACGATTCCTGGGCCAGCAGTAACTCTTGATATGAGTTGTATCAATTCACCGTCCTTTATTTGTTTTACGTTCCTTTTTTTTTTTTAAATACTACACTATTGGAATCTTTTTCTGGCTCGTGTGAGTTTTGTTTATCCATATTTTAAGGCTTTAAGATGTTTTTATGCGGCAGTGATCCCTGTGTGACCCTCATACTGTTTTGGGCGTTTATGCTGCTGTGATGGCAGCTACTCGCTTTGGTGAGTTTGCATTTCATTTAATGGCGTTGTGAGATCACTTCTAAGAAGAACTAATTCATGAGCGCTGGTGCTGTTATTTTGCAGTTTTCACATTATGGGTCATTTTGTTGGGACTATACCTTTTACTTTGGACTTTATCTAACATATGTATTATCTGGTTTTGAGTTGAATGATTTACATTTACATCATTTGTGGTACTGCACTTTTATTTAGGTAAAACAAATCCCAAAAAAGCGTAACCTGTAACGCAAAAGTTATAGTAGCTACAAACTATGGAATATCTACTGTAATTTTTTTGATAGTAGTAATGGCAGTGATCTGCGACTTATAGTGAGACTGCGATAGTATGGTGGGCTATTTGACACTAACTGACCCTTTTGACACTTTGTGGGAACCAGTGACCCTAATACAGTGATCAGTGCTAAAAATATGCACAGTCATGTCACTATACTAATGGTACTGGCTGTGAAGGGGTTAACTATGGAGATTATGGGGGAAAATGTGTGCCTAACAGTGATTGGTGCATTCAATGTGTGTTGTTTTTACCATAAATTTGTTATTGTTTTTTCTCCCTGCTTTGCTGGGTAACAAAAACCGGCACATTCCAGCTCAGAGGACAGAGCTCTGCCCTGTCTTTCTGTTTGGCGATCAGTGGGTCATGCCCCCTATCCAGAACAGCCAGATCACATATTAAATATGTTATCCAGCGCAGGAGAGTCGCTCAGCTGCTGTATGCGCCTACATGAGTCAGTCGGCAAGTGGTTAAAGCAGATCTAAACTCAAACATTTAATAAATGGCAGCCTACCAGTCTTTAGATCTGGTGGCTGCATTTTATTTAGGGTTTTGTTCTTTAGTAATCCTGTGAATAAGATACTTTCTATCCCTGGATGCAGCAATCACTCCCCCACTGTAGCTATTGAGGAAGTCATAGGCCGCGTACACACGAGCAGACAGATTTGTTCAAATCGGTCGGACAGACCGATTTGAACAAATCTGTCTGCTGGGGACATATTGGTTTGATCGTGTACACACGATCAAACCAAAATCCCCGCCGCCAGACGGCGCGCTGACGTGGCGGTGACGTTAACGCCGCCACGTCACCGCACCAGGAAGTAAAACACTTCCGTGCATGCGTCGAAACCATTCGACGCGTGTGCGAGAAGACATGTCTGCTGGTTAGCGTACTAACCAGCAGACATGTCGGGCTGACGGGTTACCAGCCGACAGATTTCAAAACATGCTTTGAAATCTGTCGGGTGGCCAAATCCGTCGGCTCGCCCGTACACACGGTCGAATCTGTCTGCTGGGACGGTCGGGCCGACCGTTTCCAGCAGATAGATTTGATCGTGTGTACGCGGCCATAGTTTTCACCCAGGCTGGACTACAAACATGTGTGCCTTTGTTCATCTCCATTATATGGGGCATTAGGGAGATTAGCCGTTTACAGAAGAAAGATAAGATTGTTTTTGCTTTTATCTCACAGGAAGTACTTGGTATTTTTGGCAAAACCAATAGGAATTTTCTGTATTTGCTAAAGATACATTTGCTAAATACATTTGCTGTATTTGCTAAACTTGAAAAACTGGAATAAAAGAAAGATCCCCCGATGATCTCTGTGGTACAGGAAACAGGAAGTAGGGTTTCCATCTGCTCGGGATTCACCCCAGATGGCAACCCAGTCCAGGTTTTGAATCATGTGTCTGGGTTTTAGTCCGCCTGACTCATTATTCCGATAGGAATGTGGCTCAGAACAGGACCCGATTGGGTGAATCCCAATCCCTATGCACGTCTCTTTGCAGTGCCCAAAAGTGTCCCAAGTCTGTTACAATCCCATCTAATCCTCTAAAAACAATATATAGATATATATATATATATATGTATAAAATGTTTGAGTATTCTAAGTAATTTTTACTTGTAAACAAAAAGTGGCAGAAAAAGGCTTGGTCGTCAAAAAGTCCTGCCTTTTGATCATTTTACTATAGGCCGGGCGAGACTTTCGTCAAACCGGGTGTATCCCATATGACATCCTCCCAGAATGCCCTAAGGCCTCACTAAGGTGCTATCGATCACTGGCCGATGACTGATCAGTGTACCGGCCTGCTGCCAATACCATGTGATTGCTGCGACCAATCAGATCACATGACAATTGTAAACAATGTATGGCTTCCTTTCTTGCCATCTATTGTGTACAATTGTTTTACCATGTTCGGAGCAGTCTGGAGTCAGTCTGGAGTCAGTATGTTAGTTTGGAAAAGTAAGAGGGGAGAAGGAGGGAAGGGAAGAGGAGAGTGCCTTGTAATCCTAGGCTATGTGTTTCCATTAATACAGTGTAGGGAGACACAACTCTAGTCCCTGCATGCAAGGGTGACTCCATAAAATGCTGCAAGAGAAAGAAGCCACCCTGATAAAAGAAAACCTGGGGCAGCGGTCATGTCATGGCACCCAAAATAGAACATAGGCAAGGATTATAAGATAAAAAAGCTGCATACTCAGTATGTGATTAAAGTAAATCCTTCTATAAAAGGTTTAAGCTCTGGTTTACACTGGTGCATTTTAACATGCAATTTGACATGTCAAAACGCATGTCAAATCGGAGACATTTGCCGGCAATTGCTGGCAATAGTACCGTCCTAATCGGTGTGACAACGCATCTGCAGCGATGCACCGATTTCAAAAAGTCGTTTCTATATTACTTTTTGCGATTTTGGGCCGCGATTTAATTTACATTGACATCTGTGCAGAAACCTGCACAGATGTCTCTGTAATCGCGACCGAGATCAGGACAAATAAGCAGTGAAATTGTGCGAGTTCAGCTGAACTCACATGGCTTCATTCCCACAGCCCAGTTTGAACCTGAGCTTAATGTCACTTTAACCCCTTCCTGCCTGCCCTGGTGTCCCTAAAAAGTTCTGAATGCCGAGGGGCGGAAAAGATCAGGTGACACATGACCGCTGTGATTGGCTGTCACAGTGGTCACATGATCAGGAGCCGGTCCTCCCAACTCTTGTCATCCTGTGATGGAGGAAGTGAGATGTAAAATGAATAAGATGGAAAACAAAGCTGCAGATAGCAATAACAAAATAGTTCCACACTAGTGTGTAAATTCCCTATACATTTTATAAAGATTGTAATATCAATTTATGGTATAAAACATATTTCACCTTTAGTGAGTTCTAAATGTACACTCTGAACAAAAACAAAAACAAAACTGACACATTACTCGTTGCAAATGGTCTCTTTTGTAAAATCCCAAAAAACATTCTCAGGCTTTCATAAATGCAATAAAAAAAATATATATAATAATAGCTGATACCTGATATGCCTAAATGGTTGTTTAAGTCTAAAAAATGACATTTTAATTTCTTGTTAATCCTGAGGTATAAAATTCATTATTTGGCTCATTTTCCGTTTGACCGGCAGGTGTAGACAGATATGAGCTCACCCTGGTTACAGCTAAAGAAACAAATTGAAGATAATATTTCAGTCTATACAGTGCCTTGAAAAAGTATTCACACCCTTTGAAATGTTTCACATTATGTTACAACCACAAACGTAAACGTATTTTTATTGGGATTTCATGTGATAGACCAACACAAAGTGGCACATAATTGTGAAGTGGATCAATAATTTTTACAAATAATTATCTAAAAAGTGCATTTGTATTCAGCCCCCTTTATTCTGATACCCCTAACTAAAATCTAGTGGAACCAATTGCCTTCAGAAGTCACCTAATTAGTAGATAGAGTTCACCTGTGTGTAATTTAGACTCAGTTTAAATACAGCTGTTCTGTGAAGCCCTCAGAGGTTTGTTAGAGAACCTTAGTGAACATACAGCATCATGAAGGCCAAGGAACACACCAGACAGGTCAGGGATAAAGTTGTGGAAAAGTTTAAAGAAGGGTTAAGTTATAAAAAAAATATCCCAAGCTTTGAACATCTTATGAAGCACTGTTTAATTCACTATTAGAAAATGGAAAGAGTATGGCACAACTGCAAACCTACCAAGACATCGCCGTCCACCTAAATTGACAGGCCGAACAAGGAGAGCATTAATCAGAGAAGCAGCCAAGAGGCCCATTGTAACTCTGGAGGAGCTGCAGAGATCCACAGCTCAGGTGGGAGAATCTGTCCACAGGACAACTATTAGTCGTGCTCTCCACAAATCTGACCTTTATGGAAGAGTGCCAAAAAAAAAGCCATTGTTGCAAGAAATCCATCAGAAGTCCCGTTTTCAGTTTGCGACTTGCGAGAAGCCATGTGGGGGACACAGCAAACATGTGGAAGAAGGTGCTCTGGTCAGATGAGACAAATATTGAACTTTTTGGCCTAAAAGCAAAGCAGTATGTGTGGCAGAAAACTAACACTGTACATCACATCATTAAAATTTGATCCAGGGTTTTTTGCCGATCGCCTTTCAGGGATCAGGAAGGAATTTTTTTCCCTGCCCCAGCACACTGACATAGCTCGGCCAGGTTTTTTTTTGCTTTCCTCTGGACCAAAGCCAGGAGAGAGGATTCAGTGAATCTTCCCTCCATTGCCATCCGACCACCGTCCCCTCCCCCCCCCCCCCCAGCGACGGGCAACTATGGCTAATCTGTGATACTCGGCAGAAACCATTTGGGGTCTGAGGCGATTTGCCACAATACTACCAGCTGTCACCAAAAAGTCCTTAAGAACTGAGCAACTCTTGAGAATCGATCACCGATCGACTGTCAAAAAACTCAGTTACCCATCCCAACCTAAGCACATATCATGTGCTTTGATCAATACAAGATCGGCAGTAAAACACTGACTGGAAATCCATGATTTCATACTACAATACGATTTAGACTGCCTCTTTATTACAGAGAGCTGGCTCACAGCCGACTGTAACACCATTCTAGGAGAACTGGTGCCAGAAAACTACCGTATTATAACGGAAAATAGAATAGGGCAAAGAGGAGGGGGCCTGGCGGTGATCCACAAGACGCATCTTGCGATCACTAAACCAGTCCTTCAAAATCCTCTTCCATTCATGGAAACCTTAAGGCCCCGTACACACTATCAAATCCATTTGTTCAAATCGGTCGGACCGACCGATTTGAACAAATCTGTCTGCTTGGATTTTGGTTTGCTCGCGTGTACACACGAGCAAACCAAAATCCCCGCCAGCAGACAGCGCGCTGACGTGTCGGTGACGTGGCGGTGACGTTGACGCCGCCACGTCACCGCACCAGGAAGTAAAACACTTCCGCGCATGCGTCAAAACCATTCGGCGCTTGTGCGACAAGACATGTCTGCTGGTTAGCGTACTAACCAGCAGACATGTCGGGCGGACGGGTTCCCAGCCGACAGATTGGTAAGCATGCTTTCCAATCTGTCGGGTGGCCAAATCCGTCGGCTCGTCTGTACACACGATCGAATCTGTCTGCTGAAACGGTCTAGCAGACCGTTTCCAGCAGACAGATTTGATCGTGTGTACGAGGCCTTACTCCACAACTGCAATCAAATCCCCAGGAGACCATCCGTATTCTACTCTGCTACAGGCCACCCGGGCCAAAATCGCAGTTTTTAGCATCACTGAAGGAATTTATCTCCACTTATACCCTAAACAGCAAACATCTTTTGCTGCTCGGGGACTTCAATCTCTGGGCCAACTCTTCACAGGATCCGATTGCCGACGCCTGTATTGACCACCTGGAAGGATTAGGACTACAACAACTAGTATGTGCCCCCACACATGCTTCAGGCCACACTCTCGACCTAATTTTCAGACAAAATCTGGAAATAAGTATTTCGAAAAATGAACCGTTGCCATGGACAGATCACCATGCAATTAAATTCATAATTTCCAAAATTCCCCCATTGATAAAAACACCTAAGCCGGTGATAACACACTGGACTAGATCTCAGAAAAAACTCCATTCGGAACTCTTCAAATCTACCTTAGGAAATAAAATAAAAACACTCCAACCACTCCGAACAGTCTCAGATACATCGGATGCCATAAATACAGTGCTACTGCAGACTGCCGACTTAGTAGCACCGAAACGCAAAGCCCACATCCGGAAAAACAAGTTCGGCTGGTTCAACAACCAGCTATCGCTACTGAAGCAAGAGTGCAGAAGGGCGGAAGCCGCCTGGAAAAGAAGCGCGTCAGCAGAGAATCTGATCAGCTACAAGACAACAACAAGGAAATACTGTAAAGAAATCTTCCAAGCCAAGAATTATTTTTTTCTAAGGCTATCAATAGCGCCCTAAATCGCCCTCGCGAACTCTTCAAGCTGGTCAGTCAGACCATGAATCCAGGCTGTCTTGAAGCCCCGAATTCAGATACCCAAGAGTTTTGCGATGAATTGTCGGATTTCTTCATCAATAAAATTGAGGGAATCCGGGAAAGCATTCGACAAAATAATACCCCCCCGCAACCACCCCCTTAATCAACCACAGAACACCCATAGAAACCTTCTACAATCAACCAAGTTCACTCTGGAACCCATCTCTGTTGATGCCACAAGAAATATCATCCGTACTTTGCGAAACTGCACAGCGCCTAATGATATTATCCCCACTAAGCTGCTGAAGGAATGTGCCGACATCTTGGGACTACCCATCACGCAGCTCATAAACCAGTCATTTAAGGAAGGCATAGTGCCCTCCCTGCTGAAAGAGGGCATAATCCAGCCCATCTTGAAGAAACCCACCCTAGACCCCAAGGACCCTAATCACCACCATCCCATAACAGGCCTAAATGTTCTATCCAAGATAATGGAGAAAGTAGTGGTACAACAACTGCAACAGCATCTAGATACCCATAATCTACTTGATCCATTCCAATCAGGTTTCCGTCCCGGACACGGGACAGAAACAGCATTGCTCAAAATATGGGACGACGCTCTTGAGGCCGCAGACGAAGGAGAATCTTGTCTCCTGGTTCTGTTGGACCTAAGCGCAGCCTTTGATACGGTAGACCACAAACTGTTACTGACTCGGCTGGCTGAGGTAGCCAGAGTCGCAGAAGGTGATCTATCATGGTTCTCCTCCTTTCTGGAAAACCGATCACAAACAGTGAAATTAGGACCTTTCATTTCTGAAAAATGCACGGTATCATGTGGAGTCCCTCAAGGATCCCCCCTATCACCGGTGCTCTTCAACATCTATCTTCGCCCTCTCTTTGAAATCATCAGTAGCCAACAACTACTTTATCACTCATATGCAGACGACACGCAACTGTATTTTCGCATCTGCAATAAAAAGGATCATCATCCCAGTTTAGAGAATTGTCTCTCTTTGATAGAAAACTGGATGACCAAGAGTTATCTCAAACTCAACAGCTCCAAAACAGAACTCCTGTTTCATGCCAGTCGCAAGAGTCAGCTGACAAGAACTTGGACACCCCAGCCCATTCTGGGCCAGATCATCTCCCCTAGCTCCAAAGTCAAAAGTCTCTGGGTCATCTTTGACACCTACATGACAATGGACGCACAAATAGGGTCAGTAGTCAGCGGATCGCACCATCTGCTGCGCCTACTACGCAAACTTATTCCGTTTATCCCCAAAGAAGACGTAGCAGTCGTGGTGGGAACAATTGTGAACTCCAGACTGGACTATGCAAATGCCCTTTATCTCGGACTCCCTAAGTACCAAATCGCTCGTCTGCAAGTCGTTCAAAATACGGCCGCCAGACTGGTGACTGGAAAAAAAACCTGGGAATCCATCTCACCTTCGTTGAGAACCCTTCATTGGCTGCCAGTAAAAGACAGAATTGCTTTTAAAACACTCTGTCTGACACATAAGTGCATCCATGGGAAGGCTCCGCAATATCTATGCGACAAGATAGAAGCCCACAATCCCAATCGCATTCTGCGATCCACCGACCAAAATTTGGTCAAGATACCCAAAGCCAGATACAAGTCCAAAGGAGAAAGAAGGTTTGCTTTCCAAGGTCCCAGACTATGGAACGCTTTACCAACCAGCATTCGGTTGGAGGAAAACTACCTGAGCTTCAGAAGACAGATGAAAACTCTGCTCTTTTGATGACCAGAGAGACAGAAAACAATGAGCGCCCAGAGGCGATTCAGTTTGCATGTGCCGCGCTATATAAGTTTTTCATTCATTCATTCACTCATTCATCACCCTGAACACACCATCCCCACCGTGAAACATGGTGGTGGCAGCATCATGTTGTAGGGATGCTTTTCTTCAGCAGGGACAGGGAAGCTGGTCAGAGTTGATGGGAAGTTGGATGAAGCCAAATACAGGGCAATCTTAGAAGAGAACCTGTTAGGCCTCGTATACACGAGGCAATCGATTTGTTCAAAACGGTCTGTCCGACAGAGCGCTGACGTGTCGGTGACGTGGCGGTGACGTTGACGCCGCCACGTCACCGCACCAGGAAGTAAAACACTTCCGCGCATGCGTTGAAATCATTCAGCGCGTGTGCGAGAAGACATGTCTGCTGGTTAGCATACTAACCAGCAGACATGTCGGGCGGATGGGTTCCCAGCCGACAGATTTCAAAGCATGCTTTGAAATCTGTCGGGTGGCCAAATCCGTCGGCTTGCCCGTACACACGGTCGAATCTGTTTGCTGGGACGGTCGGGCCGACCGTTTCCAGCAGACAGATTTGATCGCGTGTACGAGGCCTTAGAGTCTGCAAAAGACTTTATACGGGAGGAGGTTAACCTTCCAGCAGGGCAACAACCCTAAACATACAGCCAGAGCTACAATGGAATAGTTTAGATCAAAGCATACTAATGTGTTAGAATGGCCCAAAGTCCAGACCTAAATCCAATTGAGAATCTGTGGCAAGACTTGAAAATTGCTGTTCAGATGCTCTTTATCCAATCTGACAGAGCTTGAGCTATTTTTTAAGGAAGAATGGGCAAAAATGTCGCTCTCTAGCTGTGCAAAGCTGGTCGAGACCTCCCCAAAAAGACTTACAGCAGTAATTGCAGAGAAAGGTGGTTTTACAAAGTATTGACTCAGAGGGGCTGAATGCAAATGCACACCAAAATTTTCACATATTTATTTGTAAAAACATTTTGAAAACCATTTATCATTTTACTTCCACTTCACAATCATGTGCTACTTTGTGTTGTTCTATCAAATAATATCTCAACAACATTACGTAACATTTACGTTTTTGGTTGTAACATAAGGAAATTGGAGAATTTTAGGGGTATGAATACTTTTTCAAGGCTCACTTCTCTGTTTATTTGCCTTTCCACCTTCGAATAAGAGGAGCAGTGATGCTGATATAGTTTGCTTTTGTGGTGTCCATTTACCAGTTCTTTTCCATAACCTAACATAATGGTCTTGGATATACAGTGGGGAGAACAAAAATGTGATATTCAGATTTTGCAGGCTTCCAAAAATCCAGAAAATCACATTGTATGATTTTTAAGTACCGGTAATTAATTTGCATTTTATTGCATGACATAAGTATTTGATACATCAGAAAAGCAGAACTTAATATTTGGTACAGAAACAGTTGTGTGCCCCCCCATTTAAAGGGACAGTGTAAAATATAAAAAAATTATAAAATAAAATGCGCCCCAGCCCCCCGTGCTTACATGCAGCGGTGAACGCATACATAGGTCATGCCAACATATCTAAACTGTGTTCGCACCACAAGGGTATCCCTTAATTTGAATGGATTTCCCTTCACTTCCTGTTTGGCTATGGGACAGGAAGTTAAAGTGGAGGTTCACCCTCCAAAAAAAATTCTAGTATACCATGGACCCCACCCACCCGACCGGCAGTATGCCAGTGTTTTTTTTGTTCCGTACTTACTTGTTTAGAGGCACTCTTCCCCTCCGGCGATCCCGCGGGACTGAGCATTTCCAATCACAGGCTGTGATTGACGTCCCTCAGCCCGGCGCATACAGCGCGTCACGGGATGCCGAAGGAACCCAAACGTCGGTGCGCAGGCCGTTATAATCCTCCCTTACTCGATCCAAAAGTTTTGCCTATAGTTCTACTTTTAGTTTAAATGAGCTACATGCATTCCAGGTGCATCAAAAAAAAGTGGACAATTTCTTACATTTTTTTTTTTTTTAGAAACCGGCCATAGCTATAGCCACAGAGTAGAAAATCATGTTCCCTGCCAGCATGCTTTTATAGGTTTTACCTTAATGCATTCCGTGTGCAGCAGCTTTCCAGAATACCTAAGCTCCCTCTCAATCCAGAGGAGCCAATGAGATGAGAGTGGGGAGGGGAGCCATGGCTCTGTGTGTCTTATGAACGCATAGAGCGTGGTTGCAGAGCAATCACGCACCAGTGCAACCAGAGCAAGCGAAGTCAGGAGTGCCTGCGGGGGGACCTGAAAAGAGGAGGATCGGGGCTGTTCTGTGCAAAACTATTGCAGAGCAGATAAGTATGACACATTTGTTATTTTTTATATATATATATCCTTTAAAACCTAACTTTTAGTAGGATTTCATTAAAAATGTATACCAGAACTGTATATGTACTTGTCACTTATACGGTGAGGGATCAGGAACTGCAAAAAACCCTTAACCACATATGAAAAATCTCACAGAATAATAATGACTCATGTCCTCTGGTCCAAGAATGTTACAAGTTTGCCCTGCAAGCTTATAAACAACATTGGGGAGGCATATTATAAAGTAGCTACATAAATGTGCCCCTTATTTCTAAATTGGGCTTTGGCTCTACTTTTATGTGTGCAGTGATTACTGAAGGGCTTAACTAAGCTACCTGAAGTTTACTATATCAACTGCCCCAGCCTCTGCCCAGATTGAACGTGTGCTTTCTTCCCTTATAGATCAGACCGAAACCTACTTACTGAGAGGAATATGAAGTCTTCAGCTACCTCCTCAAAAACCATGTCCTGCACCAAATACCAAAATATATCAGTGCCTCTAAACTTGGTCACAATGTGGCTGGTGACCTGTTGGTCATGACAACTGATAGGAATTACAACCAAGGACACCGACTTAATCCAGTCATCATGTTGTCATGAGGTCAAGTCAGATCCATAGGTGAATCTCTTTCAAAAGTAAGTTTGGGAGTGAAGAGAGTTCCAGATATATGGTTGAAAGTGAAGGTCATTTTTTACTTTTTGTTATAAGAAAAATTGAATAAACTAAATTTTAGTCAAACATTTAGGCCAAAATGTATTCAGCCACATGTCTTTAGTAAAAAAAAAATTGCAATAAAAAAAAATTAACTACCTAGCAGCAACAGTGACACTAATACAGCGATCAGAAAAATGACCACTTAGTGACACTGGTAATAGGGAGTGAAAGGGTTAACTAGGGTGGTTTTTAAGGGGTTAAAACTTTATTAGGGGGGGGGGGACGGGGCTACCCTGAACCTAACGCTAACTGCCTGTCACACTGCCTGTCACACTGACACTAAATGCAGTGATCAGTACATATATGATCACTGCATTCAGTGACACTGTGACAGGGGGTGGGGGTGGGGGGGGGGGTGATCGCAAGGGGTTAAATGTGCCTGCGTGTACTGGTGTCAGTGTAGTGTTAGGTGCGACTTAATGTGTCTCTTCTCTCATCTCCGCGGTTTGAAAATACCGCCGAGATGAGCGCTGCATCACTTCCTCTGCCTATGTTTACATTTTACAGGCAGAGGAAGTGACACGGCGGCGGCACACAGGATTGGCTGGGAGCGATCACCACCGGATCGCTCGGAGGGGGGGGCGGACAGAAACGAACCGCCGCCCCCTCGAGTCGGATCGCTCCCGCAGGTAAGCCACCCGCCGCACGCTCGGGTCCCCGAACCGCTAGTAGGCAGGGACGTAAATTTACGTCCATCTGCCTGTCCGTGCCCTTCTGTGGACGTAAATAGGCGTGCGGCGGGCGTTAAGTGGTTAAATGTCCCCCAAAAGGACAAAGAAAAAAAATACTATACTTTAATTTCAACTTTAAAAAAATGAGACTTCGCTCTCTAACACCTGAAGAAACAAAAATAAATGATTATGCTAGATTTAATAATACTAAGCCAATATACTCCATTTACTCCTATGGACCCCTGATTACCCTCAGCATACTATATATAGCGACTGCGTTTTTGATGTATCTGTGCAACAAACAAGAGAGATTAAAATGACACTAAGCAGCTCATACTGATGTTAAAAGCATTAGTGAACATAAACAATACATCTTATCAAGCTAATCTTAACACGTAAGTGTAAGACCACACACAAGCTATCATCATAAGCATGTGCTGCTTGATCACCATCTGGGGAAATGTATATAATGAAATCTCCTTTTTAAATTGCTTCAGCATAGTAGTGCTCTATTAATATTACATGTATATTTCTAGGAAAATTGGGTTAATAAGCCAATGTTCAAGAGAGAATAGTATTTACACAGGGATTAACCTAAAACCTAAAGTAGAACTCTAGTTTTTAAATCTCCAAGAACTTCATCCCCACCCAAGTAAAAAAAAGAAAAAAAATATACATATGTATATATGTGTATATATTTACATATATATATATATATATATATATATATATATATATATATATATATATATATATATATATATATAATGCAATAAATTAAGAATGCTTTCAAAATAGAAGTGTAAATAGTATATATCATATAAATTAACAAAATGGAAAGTGAATGAACAGAAGTGAAAACCAAATCAAATCAATTTTACCTTTGCCTTTTTAAACACTAAGAGAAGCCCACAGCAAATACAAAGTATTAAGCGCAAGGGCTGGCATGACTAGGTAGCTAGGACGGCACTTATGGGGTTAAAATGAGGGGAGGGTAAATGGCAGGCTAGGGGGTGGCCAAAGTTAATGTTTCCCGGGTTAGGAGGGGCTTAGGGGAGGTCTCCAGTTCAGTTGCCACAAGCGTGAAGAGGAAGCTCCCACCCTCCAGCCCTAATGTTTTGGGATTATTCTATATGGTTTTGCGTTTGGGTTGGTTTGGCTGTTGGGGATCTTTGGAGGCAGTAGACATTTTGACCAATTTGGCATAAGTGGGGGACCCGGGGGATCCTCGGTTGATGCCAGTTAACCGTGGTTTAGCTGGCATCGGTTGATGGGTATCAGCGTGGGGAAGGTTCAGAGTGCTATGATCCTTGAGTCGGCACACTGCGACTGGGATCTTAGATGGTCACGCTGATACAAGGAAATTTTGGTCAATGTCTTCAAGTATCCTTAACCGGGTACAATGGAATTTTTGAAGGATTGTTGAGTGTAAGTAAAGAATTTTGGTTAATATGTTTGGTTAATTTGGTAATAAAATGGCCGATGCGGACAATTTTACTCCAAAATGGGTGTCGCCTGTTTATTACTAGGTTAAGGTAGAGTTTTGGTTAAGATGGTTATAGGCAGTTATCTGGCTTACCATAGTCATGGGGTTGATTTACTAAAGCCAAATAGACTATGCAAGTGCAGTTGCTTAGAAAAAAAAGGTAAACGTCCACTTTGCTAAAAATATCCAAAAATAACAAAAAAAAATGCCACAAAAGAGATTTGCCCTTTGGGACTTTAAATGAGGTGGACACCATTGGGCCAATAAACATAGTAGCAGTAAATGCAGTATAAAGTAGATGCGTTTATTCAGATTAGAGTAATGCAATGCATGCACAGATACCATCAACAGTCGCCATTTATAAAACAACATACATATAAATAGACAATTGGTATATGTATAGTAAAAGACAAGTGATACACAGGCATCTAATGTACCCGACATGACATGTTTCACGAGACCCATCTCGCTCTTCAGGGGTGGATGCGTGTACAACTGTACCTAGGATGGAAAAATAAAGGTAGGTATGTGGTATAATGTTGGTGGAATGAGCATACGGTATAGGGAGCTGTGGTATAGCCTCTCATTACTCACCACTAAATATGACCAAAACAGCAGGTGTGCGGCTCCTAGAGGCAGCAGCCTCTTGCTAAGAATATCCAATCACATGCAAATAAAATAACAAAAAAACTGCAGAACTTCTGCTCATTAACTAAGCTCTGGAGCAACTGCCCATTTGCCTTTAATAAATTAACCCCTTTCATTTCTTCAATTCTTTTAGGTACACTTGCACACAGTTTTTGAAGGAACTCGGCAGGTAGGTTGTTCCAAACATACATCTTTATATTTATATATCTTTTTTTTCCAGGGCTCCTCTGCATGACATCATGGGCCCCATAGGAGTATTTTGATGGGGCCCCCCGACTGTTGTACCTGATATTGCCAATTGTAACAGTATTGATCTTAACTTCTTCTCACCAAGGGTACGCATATATGCAGCCTCTCGGTGAGTTGGCTTTAATGCCTAGAGACGACATGTAAGCACTATGTAAACACTTTCCTTTGCATAAAATGCGCGGCCTGCGTGCTGACAGGACAGTTACTAGCAGGGACTGGAAAGCACCTGATGCATACTTGCAATTGTCAGTTTTCTGATCATGTGACCGCTGTGAAAGCCAATCACAGTGGTCACATGACCCATATGCCAGCCTCCATCCTCCGGGAGCTCTTAAGGGCCCAGGAAGCGGCAGGGGAAAGGGATTAACATATTAGCATCACTTAATATCTTAACATAAAGTGTGTTTAAATAAAAGACAGGCACCTTAGCCAGTACACTACCAAAGCCCAGTGATGTAGATATGAGTTATAGTTAGTAGCAATAATAATATTAACCATTATGATATTTATTTATTTATTAAAGCAGAGTTCCACCCAAAATTGGAACTTCCGCTAATCCCACTCCTCACCCCCTTACATGCCACATTTGGCATGTAATTTTTTTGGGGGGGGAGTGGGGGCTTCAGGAGGAGTGGGACTTCCTGTCCCACTTCCTCCTCCCGCCGAGGGGCTGGTTAGGCGATTAAGCTTAATCGCCTACAGCAGGCCCTCCCTGTAGGCGATCGCATGGGACACATGACAGGTCCCATGCGATCGCCTGTCCAATAGGAGAGCGCAGCGCCGCTCGGGCATGCGCAGTGGGTGCCCGGCCGTGAAGCCGAAGGCTGTCACGGTTGGGTGCCCACACTTAGGATGAAGACGCCGGCCGGGGAGGGGTGGAGAGGAGCGGACCCCCGGCCGGCGCGTCGTTGGATCGTGGAGCAGGTGAGTGTGTTTTTATTAAAAGCCAGCAGCTACACTTTTTGTAGCTGTTGACTTTTAATAAACACTAAATTTGGCTGGAAGACCCCTTTAAGATGAAATTATTAATGCTTTTCCACACAATTATTCCACACAAACAGTCTTCAAATCTTGAAGGTTCTGGGGGCCAATTCTAAGAGCGCTAATCTTTAGTTCTTTCCATAGATTTTCTATTGGATTCAAGTCAGTTTCATTTTCTTTCTTTGAAACCAATTGAGAGTTTCCTTGGCTTTGTGTTTGGGATCGTTGTCTTGCGGAAATGTCCTCTTTGCTAAAAATATCCAAAAATAACAACAAAAAATGCCACAAAAGAGATTTGCCCTTTGGGACTTTAAATGAGGTGGACACCATTGGGCCAATAAACATAGTAGCAGTAAATGCAGTATAAAGTAGATGCGTTTATTCAGATAAGAGTAATGCAATGCATGCACAGATACCATCAACAGTCGCCATTTATAAAACAACATACATATAAATAGACAATTGGTATATGTATAGTAAAAGACAAGTGATACACAGGCATCTAATGTACCCGACTTGACATGTTTCACGAGACCCAGCTCGCTCTTCACACCAATATATTCCCACCTCCAAACTTCATTGTTGGTATGGGGCTGTGCTTATTTTACCCACTGTATGTGAGGGTTTTACAACCACTTTAATAGGTTACATGACTGGACTTTCCGCTTGGCTATTTTTTTTAGCCATTTATTTAAATTGCACGTGTTTTGTTAGGCACACCACTGGTTCTTAACTGCTTTTGGACTGCCCCACGCATATATACTGTGCCCTTGTAGATCAGGTTCGGACTCAGGTACTTGTATAGTACCTGGTGCACACGCACGCCGCCGGCAACCAACTCCCACTGTGACCTGCTTTACTTTTTTAAGTATACCTGTAACATGTTTATTGTTTTAAAGCGGAGTTCAACCCAAAAATGGAACTTCCCCTTTTCGGAACCCCCCTTCCGATGTCACATTTGACACCTTTCAGGGGAAAGCAGATACCTGTGTAATACAGGTATTTTGCTTCCACTTCCAGTCATAGATACCCGAGCCACCCACGGGTATCTACACCCCCCCGCTGTCTTCTGGGAAACACACAGGTCCCAGAAGACATCAGGGACCAGTGGCATCATGCAGCGCGAGTCGCGCATGCATAGTAGGAAACCAGGAAGTGAAGCCACAAGGTTCACTTCCTGATTCCCTTACCGAAGGCAGCATCCGACAGCCGAGGGATCGATTGGCTTTGGGTGCTGACATCGCGGGCGCCCTGGACAGGTAAGTGTCCTTATTTTAAAAGTCAGCAGCTGCAGTATTTGTAGCTGCTGACTTAGAAAAATTTAAAAATTGGTGGACCTCTGCTTTATTAGATAAAAAACAAGACTTTACAATGACTTTAATGTGTGCTTGTTTGTTTTTTATAGCAGCAGTATAGCAGTGGTAGGGCCATATTGCTGCTTAATAAACCAATAGTTTGTATTACACTACCATTTTCCTGTTACAGTAAATCAGCTTCTCATATCATCTCTCAGCCTCTAGCCTCCTCACTTTAGAATAAGCATCATCACTTCTGTCCAATGAGCAGGTATCAGTAATGTTAACCCAGAATGTAGCAGAGTGATCTTATCACCTATCGGGAGCGTGATTATCACAAGAATGGCTAGCCCAAAAAATGAATTCTTTGGCAGGTAAAAAGACATATGTATAGCAATCATATATTTAGCTGCTTAAAATTCGTTTAAAAAATAAATAAAAAGGATTGCAGCAGGAAACTAACTGTCAAAAAAGCTTAAATGTAAAACAAGTGAAACAGAAAAAAAACAAAAAACACAAATGAATTGCCAGTATTCCACTTAGTAATGACCCAAAAGGGAACCTCAAACTGACATCTGTAATATGAGAGATGATCGCTAGTTACACCTCCGATCAGGGATGGACTGAGACCAAAATTTGGCCCTGGACTTTATCCAGACCGGCCCACTTTATGTTTGCAAACAAGAACAAAAACAGTATATAAACTATATGCAATTGTGCAAAAAACATAAGTTGCATAACATAAGGAGTCCTCACTCACCTCTTTTATTATTTCACTTATTCTCCTCTGTATTTTCCTCATTCTTCTCACCTCACTCCATAAAGTGGAGGGCGAGCTGCGCAGCCATTACTTTGACAGGCTGTCACTGAAACCGGCCCACTGAGCCATCGGCCCACCGGGAAACTCCCTGTAGTCCTTATGGCCAGTCCATGCCTGCCTCCGATGGAAACTATCCACAAAATAAAGATGGGCCGTTAACCAAACAGAGATATCTGTATGGAAATATTGTTGCCACTGAAAGTGTTATTAAAATTTCACAATCTTCTTTGATAGCGGCTTTTAAACTGGGAATGGTGAGAAGGAAAATGTACTTAGAGGAAGATGGCCATTGTGTGATAAGCTGCATGCACTCTGGTTACACCTTTTCTGGGGTTTTTGTAGCTTCGGGAATAATCAATTAAAATGTAGGTGTGTAGGAACTGACAATCTGATTTCCAACTCCCATTCAATCAGTAACAGAAGCGGTGACACAAAAGGCGTCTATATAAAAAGCAGATTTGGACTACTGCAAGTAATAGGATACACGGTACAGCCCATCACAGCTTCTGCAAACCTGATAAATGAACTTGACGCCATCAGTAATTGTTCAGAGGTGTTTCCCTCTGTGCCAAGAGGAAATAATGAATAACTATTTCCTACTGCTTGGCACTGATAAAGTAAAGTCCGGGAACTTAGTACAATTATTACAGAAAGCTTTTTTTTATGAATATGGGAGGGGGGATAAGGCACGAACTGTTTTATTATTGCTAAAATGAATATGTAAAAATTATGATAAATTATGGTACCGTATATACTCCAGTATAAGCCGACCCGAGTATAAGCCGAGGCACCTAATTTTACCACGTAAAAATGGGAAAACTTATTGACTCAAGTATAAGCATTTGCACGACTCACTGTGCCCATTGAAAGCCCCACTGTGCCCATTGCAATCTCAGCAGTTGCCCCCGTTGAAAGCCTATGTAGCCAAAACGCGTCGGGTATTGCTGCTGAGCACCCCATATTGCTAAGAAATTCATGTGATTATTTTTATTCTTGTCATATTGTTTGTATATGACTTATAAATAAAGCCTATATTGGTTTTAATGACCTGCGTTATTGGAGCACCTTTTTTCTATTTTATTTTTTTGTGGTCTTGTCGGAGCTTCAGCCATTTATCCTTGGACATCTTGATCTGCAATCTAAGGTCCCACCTGGAGTCTGGGACATAGATAGAAGTACACCATTCAAGCCGGATCGGTTTCTGCTGTCTGCGCCAGTGCCATCCCAGTATTGGTGGTCCCGGGTCCTAATGACCACAAGGCTCGATTGACTCTTTACTACACAGTACTAGAGTCCAATGTATCTGGTAAGCGTACTCTTTCTTACCTACATCCTTGATGTGATTTAGATGCTCCAGACCCCTACAAACAACCTTTATCCTGTTGGACTTCATTTTTTGGACATCAGTTCACTTCACTGATTGCATTAATCATCTCATTGATGCTTATTTATTACACCTAAGAGACTTTTTTATGTTTCACCCATATATCAAGCATTTTTGTTTGGTATTCCTACCTAATTTCAGTTCACGTTTTTTATGTGCACTGTGAGTGGTGCTGGTTACATGGTACCACATACTGTAGATTTAGCGCTACATTGTTTCTATCCAATTTAAATGTAAATTATATACACAAATATAGAACAGTCCCAGTAATATAGCGATATTAAGTTATTAAAATATGATAATTGCGCTAAAAACAACTAATATGTGTGATACCAGTACAGTAGTAAATGTGTACAACCAATATATTAATATGATACAATATGTGATGTGTCCACAATGATGCCTTCACTAGGAGCACCGCTCTCTGACAGGACAAATCCAGCAGCGTGATGAATAAAACCAACTGATGTCAGTGCTTCACTTGTTCACACCACGAGCATATGATAATGTACTTCACTTGCTCATACCACTAGCCAGGGGCGGACTGACAACTCATGGGGCCCCCGGGCAATAGAAGATTATGGGGCCCCCAGGTTTACAGATGGCCACCAAGCCAGGTGGCAGTACAGAGGCAGGACAGCTAAATTCTTGGGATTTTCACATCAAAAGCATGTAGGTTTTGGACATATCAGGGAGAGATGTAAAAAAAACACAGATTTTTACATACTGTCCCTGGTTTTACTGAGCCTGGCAACCCTGATGGGGCCCCCTAGTGGCATGGGGCCCTCGGGCAGTGCCCGAGTTTGTCAATGGTCAGTCCGCCCCTGCCACTAGCATATGATAATGCAGGCAGCCAACTTTCACCAACGCTCCATACGATCCACAGTGTATATGTAAAAAAAGAAACAACAATATGGCATAATATTCTATGGTACGATGGATGATGTGATACCAAGTGTGTGATTGCACTCACGAATTCCCCTATATTTGGCGATCAGGCTGAGATCCTTACTCGGAATCCTCCGATGGTCTCGTCACGATAGCCTCCTCCTCTACGCGTTGCGTCACTTGTCACGCGACTTATTCATGGGTAATCATTCACCAATTGCAGCTTTTTACATTTGGTTATTAATTGTGTTTTGTATTTTAAGAGTTAGTAGCGCTGTAGTTTTTTACATTTATAGCGATATAAAGTGCTTGTGCTTAAAGTTGATATAGCCGTGATTCAATGTGCTCAGAAATTAGGTGCCCTACAAGATGTAAATTTACCCCCTGGAGTTGACCAACTATTGCTAGTATGGGACTTTAATCATATGGGGAGACCCTTGTAGAGATCTGCTGCTGGCGTCTCATGCAGTGCAGTGCAGTTCCTCATACAGATAAACAAACAAATCCTCATATATTATATTGTTCCAAAATGTTTATTAAAATCATTAAATGAAAAGTAACACTCGCATGTTAAGGTGCCTGAACATCCTGGAACCTGGTGTGTGTAACAGATGATTTTTTGGGGGAAAATCGACCCACAATGGTGGTAGTTACCACTATCGTGGTGCTGCACGATTCCCTGAGTTTGTTTGGGCAGAAGTGTGTCGTGGTGCTGCGGTAATACTTTGACGTGTTTCAGACAATCGGTGGGCTATCATCAGGACTCTCCAGGGGGTGAGTTTACATCTATGCGGGGCACCCAAGTCTGAGCACATTGAAGCATGGATGTATCATCTTTATGTAGAGCAACAATTATTTTTTTCAGATCCTCAGAGAGTTTTTTGTCATGAGGTGCCATGTTGAACTTCCAGTTACCAGTATGAGAGAATGAGAGCGATAACACCAAATTTACCACACCTGCTCCCCATTCACATCTGAGACCTTGTAAAACTAACAAGTCACATGGCACTGCATTATAGGCTGTTCCTTATTTCAGGGGTGGACCTGTGAAGTTCTTGGCCAAACATTAGAAAACCCATTGGAACAATGTGTCTGAACCTCATTTGTATATGTGATAGTGATTTTCAAAAAATAAAAAATAAACATATAGAGAATCTTTTAAACTGATGTTTTTTTTTTTTTAAATGGAAATGAATAAAAAATATAATTTGCAAAAATACAACATGGTTGCTTTACTAAAACTGGAGAGTACTAATACTGGTGCAGCTGTGCATGGTAGCCAATCGGCTTCTAACTTCACCTTGTTTAATAATCTTTGCCAAAAAAAAAAAATGGAAGCTGATTGGCTTCTGTGGAGAGCTGCACCAGATTTTGCACTCTCCAGTTAAAGTAAACTAACCCTTATGTATGGTAGTTGGATCCAACCACCATGTAAAGTTTACTGCCAGCTTAACATGGGAAACATGGCTAAGGCCGCGTACACACGATCAGTCCATCCGATGAGAACGGTCCGAAGGACCGTTGTCATCGATTAACCGATGAAGCTGACTGATGGTCTGATGTCCCTACACACCATCAGTTAAAAAAACGATTGTGTTAGAACGCGGTGATGTAAAACACAACGACGTGCTGAAAAAAATGAAGTTCAATACTTCCAAGCATGCGTCGACTTGATTCTGTGCATGCGTGGATTTAAATTTTAAAGCAAGTTGGCTTTTTTTTAACCAAAGGTTAAATAACCTATGGGGCCTACACACGATCGGTTTTGACAGATGAAAATGGTCCATCAGACCGTTGTCCTCTGGTTAACCTATCGTGTGTACGCGGCCTAAGTGTCACCTCACTAAATATATACAGCGCAGTATTTCTTGCTTCTACAGAAAAGGTATTTGTTAACTGTTCTTGGCACCAAAGTATTTTTTTATAATTAACAAACCTTTTTCTAGATAAACACTGAAAGGTCAGATCAAGTTTGAGTGTTCCTGTAGGTAATCACTGATATGGTTACAAGAAGACAGATACGCAAATAATATGCTTTTCCCCTGAAGGCAGTTTAACTATTTTTTTTTTTTGTTAAAATTACAGATGAAAATAATTTCTTATAAATGAAAAAAGTAAGATACAGTAATCTTCAGTGGAATAAAATACAACATTGAAATGTGTTTTGTTTTAAAGTTCATCCAAAATGTTGGGTGGATACTTGTTGAATCTCCACGGACTACATAGATTTCATGGACTCCCTACAATGATCTTGTCCAAAACTGAATGAACGTAAAACTCCATTTAGTCTAAATAATCATTATCTGAGTACAGGGGCGGACTGACCATTGAGGCTCTCGGGCACTGCCCGAGGGCCCCATGCCACTATGGGGCCCCATCAGGGTTGCCAGGCTCAATAAAACCAGGGACAGTATGTAAAAATCTGTGTTATTTTACATCTGTCCCTGATCAAAGCGATTTAAAATCAAAGCACCTTAGAAGCATCTGAAATCACATTGAATTTGATCTTGGTCTGTTTCATGTTATATGAGCCGTTCAACAGTCACATCTACTAATATATAAGAGAAAGAAAGAGAGAGATGTTTTTCTTTTTGTGCCCATATGTTTAATCTAAAGCTGGCCATACACTAAACAAATTTCATCTGATTCCTAATCAACTGACCATAATTCAAGTTATGGGTGGCCCTATCGGTCTCCTTCTATCCTATGTCCTTTGATCTTGAAAATCACAGTAGCGTCGCAGAAAATTGCTGGAGGAACCGAGTCCAATCAGATGCAGTCCCTGTTTGGATATTTAGACAGATTCCTCTTCTTCTGGCTATTGCACAAGGGTATGCACAAGGGATAGTTGTAATGGATGCATTTTGCAATGCATGTTAGTACACATTACTCACACATTGTGCATGCATTTTGCAAATCTGTCCTTTCATGTCTAATGGGCCCCCAAAGTGCCTCCACACACAAAAAAACATACATGACCCTCAAAGCACTGATGACCACAAGACACCTGTGCTAGATCGTGGTGCAAAGGGAAAGAAGGGTCATGCGTTTTTTTGCTGTTGAAGATTCATAGGAAATGGATGAGCACACGCAGCTATGCATGCAAGGTAACATGAATTGATGTATCATGAGATGCATTAGAATGAGTACTGTAATGCAAGTGCATAGGTTCGAATGTGACTGTCACTTAGACTGTCATTTTATGCTGCTGGTTAAGATTGTACACTCTAATGCCGCGTGCACACGATCGGACATTCCGACAACAAAACCGTGGATTTTGTTCCGACGGATGTTGGCTCAAACTTGTCTTGCATTCACACGGTCACACAAATGTTGTCAGAAATTCCGAATGTCAAGAACGCGGTGACATACAAGATGTAAAACGAGCCGAGAAACATTAAGTTCAATAGGCAGTGCAGGTCTTCTGCTTGATTCCGAGCGTGCGTCGGAATTGTGTACACACGATTGGTGCTTAGTGTCAAATGGGTAATTGACAGAGAAATCTTAATGTCATGGTCTGGGTCTGAACCTGGGATTTGTGTGGTGTCTAGCTGTAGCTTTTCTTACTGTGCGACTTAAGATGCTGGACATCTCTCTACCTGACCCATTGGACAACCTTGCCTTGTACCTTGTTTCCAGTGAACCTTGAACTCTTGATCTTCCAGATTTAAGCCATGTCCCTGCACTTCCTGTTTGCCAGATTACTGTGCTCTATTTTGCTCCTTTGTGTACCTGCAGCTGTCCTTATCTTTGCTATGACTCATTATTGACCTTGGCCTGTTCACTGACTAAGCTTCCACCTTATTCCATCCAGTTGCTACTCGGTACTAACCCCTGGCTTGTTCATCAACTACACTTCTACTTATTCCTTATCTGCTTCATTCGCTACCTCACTCCCACTTGCTCTCTTCCTCCTGGGCAATTCTGAGGGCAGCAACCTTGTTGTCAGGGGTAGACATGTAAAATTTGTTTCGATCTGAATTTCAATTCAGCCAAATTTTATTGAAATTTGTTTTGTAACGTATTCCAAATTTTCGAAAAAAAATTAATTCGTATTGTTCGAAAAATTATGGACTGATTTGATTTTCTGTGTGAAGATAGATGGTATGGATTGGGGGTGGCCCACACAGTTTTTTTTTTTGGACTTTTCGGTTGCCAGCATTACTTTGTTTATATATTTAGTTCTCAATAGGGATGCCCACTGACAGCTGATGAGTGATCGGTTATAAAGAATGCAGCGGCCTGCTTCCCGGCCCGCCTCTTAACAACCAGATATTTTTCACACAGAATTTGAATCGGTCGAAGATTTGGAATTCGTTAGAAAATTTATAAATGAAAGGAAATTAAACAAAACAAATTCCTAAATGAATTAACGAAACAAAATTAGTAACATAATGAATCTAAACAAATGTTTCCATTCTGTACATGTCTAGTCAGGGCTTGGACTTGAACCTGATACCTCTCCTGTGTCTGGCAATGATTTTGTCTCGCTGGGTTACCTAAGATGCTGGACAATTTCCTGGACAATGTCCGCTGGTGAGTGTACTAACCAGCGGACATATCCGACGGACATGTCTCTGGCGGACAAATTTTACAGCATGTTTTAAAATTTGTCCGCTGGCCAAATATGTCCGCTAGCCCATACACACGATCGGAGATGTCTGCTGAAACGGTCAGCGGACAAATTCGATCGTGTGTACGCGGCCTCACTAACCTTTGGCTTGTTTACTGACTACAATTCTGTTTGATCCTTACCTGCTATATCCACTACTGGACCCCAGCTTGCTCAACTTCTGGAGAGGCGATCCTGAGGACCCTGACCTAGTACTAACCCATCTCCACAATCAGGAGCTCTGGTGAATACCGGTTAGTACCTAAACTCCTCACCCCAGGTGAGCCTGCATTATTTTCCAGGGTGACCTGCTTTTATACCAATATTGCTGATCGATGGGAGTCCCCCTACTGCTATAGCAACTAATCTCTGAGCCTGACCCCAGACTGTGACACTAGCATTAGCATGCAGCAAAACCATCTCCACCAGCAGAAGCTTTGGTGAAGACCAGCTAGTGCTTAAACCCCCTGCTTTGGTTATGCCTTCATCATCTGCTAGCAGATCTGTTTGTGTAATAATCCAGCTGACTACTTGTGATTATTTCAACTGCTACAACCACTGGCCTCCCAGCCTGACTCCAGATCATGAAACTCATGCCACGTACTGTACACACAATCAGAATTTCCGACAACAAATGTTCGATGGAAGCTTGTTGTCGGAAACTCTGACCGTGTGTAGGCTCCATCGGACATTTGCTGTCGGAATTTTGGAATTTTGTTGTCGGAAATTCCAATCGTGTGTACACAATTCTGACGCACAAAATTTCACGCATGCTCGGAATCAAGCAGAAGAGCCGCACTGCCTATTGTACGTCTTGTACATCACCGCGTTCTTGAAATTTGGGATTTCTGACAACATTTGTGTGACCGTGTGAATGCAAGACAAGTTTGAGCCAACATCCGTCGGAAAAAAATCCACGGTTTTGTTGTCAGAATGTCCAATCGTGTGCACGCGGCATTAGAGTGTACAATCTTAACCAGCAGCATAAAATGACAGTCTAAGTGACAGTCACAGTCGAACCTATGCACTTGCATTACAGTACTCATTCTAATGCATCTCATGATACATCAATTCATGTTACCTTGCATGCATAGCTGCGTGTGCTCATCCATTTCCTATGAATCTTCAACGCACGTCCAACAGCAAAAAAGCGCATGACCCTTCTTTCCCTTTGCACCACGATCTAGCACAGGTGTCTTATGGGCATCAGTGCTTTGAGGGTCATGTATGTACCCATTTTGTGAAAAACGGAAGCACAGCTGACACTCTTTAATTTGCACATGTTCTACAGCCCCTTAGGCTATCGTTGTTTATGCTTTTTACAGGGAAACACAGGGACATGACATACAGCTATTTCTGGATCTAAAGTCTTAGGACTTGGGGAGTCTCTTTAATCATCATGGCAATGTTGTACTCATCCTTAAAGTGGCCCCTCTTGCACAGCATATTTGCGGCAAAAGTACATTCCTCCAGCAATGTAACTTCCTCACTCAACCATGTTTCTCCTTTGCCACCCTGGCATCTTCTCCTGATTTTATTTTAAGTCCAGATCAGTCTGCCATAAAAAAAAAAAAAACAACAACCTTAACCCATTCATGCCTAAGCCTATTTCTGACATTTGTTCCTTACAAGTTAAAATCAGTATTTTTTGCTAGAACCCCCAAACATCATACACAGTACAGACCAAAAGTTTGGACACACCTTCTCATTCAAAAAGTTTTCTTTATTTTCATGACTATGAAAATTGTAGATTCACACTGAAGGCATCAAAACTATGAATTAACACATGTGGAATTATATACATAACAAAAAATTGTGAAACAACTGAAAATATGTCATATTCTAGTTTCTTCGAGTAGCCACCTTTTGCTTTGATTACTGCTTTGCACACTCTTGGCATTCTCTTGATGAGTTTCAAGACCTGAAATGGTCTTCCAACAGTCTTGAAGGAGTTCCCAGAGATGCTTAGTACTTGTTGGCCCTTTTGCCCTTACTCTGCGCTCCAGCTCACCCCAAACCATCTCGATGGGGTTCAGGTCCGGTGACTGTGGAGGCCAGGTCATCTGGCGCAGCACCCCATCACTCTCCTTCTTGGTCAAATAGCCCTTACACAGCCTGGAGGTGTGTTTGGGGTCATTGTCCTGTTGAAAAATAAATGATGGTCCAACTAAACGCAAACCGGATGGAATAGCATGCCGCTGCAAGATGCTGTGGTAGCCATGCTGGTTCAGTATGCCTTCAATTTTGAATAAATCCCCAACAGTGTCACCAGCAAAGCACCCCCACACCATCCCACCTCCTCCTCCATGCTTCACGGTGGGAACCAGGCATGTAGAGTCCATCCGTTCACCTTTTCTGTGTCGCACAAAGACACGGTGGTTGGAACCAAAGATCTCAAGTTTGGACTCATCAGACCAAAGCACAGATTTCCACTGGTCCATTCCTTGTGTTCTTTGGCCCAAACAAGTCTCTTCTGCTTGTTGCCTTTCTTTAGCAGTGGTTTCCTAGCAGATATTCTGCCATGAAGGCCTGATTCACACAGTTTCCTCCTAACAGTTGTTCTAGAGATGTGTCTGCTGCAAAAGGTGGCTACTTTGAAGAACCTAGAATATGACATATATTTTCAGTTGTTTCACACTTTTTTGTTATGTATATAATTCCACATGTGTTAATTCATAGTTTTGATGCCTCCAGTGTGACTCTACAATGTTCATAGTCATGAAAATAAAGAAAACTCTTTGAATGAGATCCAAACTTTTGGTCTGTACTGTGTGTGTGTATATATATATATATATATATATATATATATATATATATATATATATAGCAAAGACCCTAGAGAATAAAATGGCAATCATTGCAATATTTTATGTCTCATGGTATTTGTACAGTAGTTTTTCAAACACAATTTTTTGGGAAAAAATACACTTTCATAAATTGAAAAAAATATATAACAGGAAAGCTAGCCCAATTTTGTACTGTATAATGTGAAAGACGATGTTACGCTGAGTAAATAGATACCGAACATGTCATGCTTTGAAATTGCCCACGCTTGTGGAATGGCCACAAACTATGGTACCTAAAAATCTCTATATGCAACGTTTCATTTTTTTTAAGGTTACCAGGTTAGAGTTACAGAGGAGGTCTTTTGCTAGAATTATTTCTCTGCCTCTGATGATTGCGGCAATACCTCACATGTTTGATTTGAACACAGTTTACATATGCAGGAGTGACTTACGTATGCATTTTTTTTTGGTTTGTGAGCATGCGGAGATGGAGGCACTTTAAAAAAAAAATCTTATTTTCTTTTTTTTAAATTGTCCCTTTAAAAGAAAAATCTTATGATCACTTTTGTTGCTGTCACAAGGAATGTAAACATCCCCTGTGATAGTAATAGGTGGTGACAGGTACTTTTTATGAAGGGATCGGAGGTCTAAAAGACCTCAAATCCCTGCTTTGCACTTAAAAGTATTCAGATCACCAAACACTGCGATTCTGAATGCTGTGCTTTTTTTTTAAATTGGCGCCATTGGCAGCCGAGTAACCTGAAGTGACGTTGTGATTTTGCTTCCGTGTTTTTACATAGGAGACGGGATCAAAGCCTTTTTTTGCTTCATTCCAGTCTCAGCCTAGCCGGTGGATGCGCGGAATCGTGGATTGGGTCTCCTGGAGTGACAGGAGGCCTGGGAAGTGCATCAGAAGGTGGCAGAAGGGGGGCAATGTCCCCTCCCGTTCCTTTGAATTAACCGCCGAGCGGCTTTTAGCCACATCGGTTGTTATTACAAAAAAGCCAACTGCTGGCTCCAAAGAAAAACAGTACCAGGGTTGCCCGGTTTGACCCCTTCAAGCCATGAACGTACGGTTGTCGCTAAGGGGTTAAGGCACTTTTCCTTACAAAAGATTTTGGTTCTACTTGAAATGTTTGATTATGAGTCCATTTTGAGACACAATTATCACCAGAAA
Source organism: Rana kukunoris (assembly GCA_029574335.1). NCBI lineage: Eukaryota > Metazoa > Chordata > Amphibia > Anura > Ranidae > Rana > Rana kukunoris. The sequence goes on along the minus strand of CM056050.1, from coordinate 574,053,973 downwards.
AACAATCTAAAACTGGATTTTTTTTACCATCCTCTTTCTTTTCTTTTTTTTTTTTGTTGTAAGTAAATATTAATTGAGGCCCTAATTGGGATAGGGCACAGTCTGGTGAACACAGTAGCAATGACACTGTGGGTTGATTTACTAAAAGTGCTAAATCCGGTGCAGCTGTGCATGGTAGCCAATGAGCTTCTAACTTCAGCTTGTTCAATTAAGCTTTGACTAAGAAGCCTGGAAGCTGATTGGTTTCTATGAAGAGCTGCACCAGATTTTGCATTCTCCAGCTTTAGTAAATCAAACCCCACAGAGGGCATAACTACGGGGAACAACCCACTGAGCAAATATGAACTGCTTGTTTATCATTTTATAAATACACCCCTTAAAGTGGACCTTGCATTACATGCAGCATCCACTTTTTTTGCGCCCCCACCTCCCTTGCTAATGCTGGCCATACACTATACGAAAAATCGTCCAAAATTCGGTCATTTAGATAGTTTGTTTGGTTTTTGGCCAGTTATTGGGCACAAAATCGATAATCGTTGGAACGTTTTTGAGACAAAAAAACGAAGGACAAGATTGGAAATTTTCTGCCGAACAAACGAAATGTAAAGGTTAATGTGTTTACCGTCCAAACTGTTTGCACTAGGTATATGTAAAAAAACACACAAAAAAATGCATTCATTTATGTCCACTGAATGAGTTATCGGTCATTACATGATGGCATTATCGTTTGCGCTCGCGGCCGAATGTTCGTTTTTCGAAAATGGGTTTGGCTGATTTTTCATATAGTGTATGGCCAGCATTACACACAGCATTAAACCAAAAAATAAATAAAAATGCACCTGTAGGGGAAAAAGTAGATACTTACCTTTCCCACCAGCTCCTGTAGTGCAGATGGTGATGTCATAATGGTTAATGCTCCAAATCTCATGAGCAGATGCTGCAGCACAGTGCAGGATCGTTTTGCCATGAGCTTTTGGCCACTTAATTTTTTTATGCTTTGGTGGTGTTTCAGCAAAAAGAGGGGAACCACAAAAAAAAAGGGAGCGTACTCTTTAGATTAGGGTGACCAGACATCCCCGGATTGGGGACACTGTTCCCCAACCAAGTCTGTCCCTGGTTTTGTCCCCAGATTGGATTTGAACAGGGACTGGGGCAATTTCAAAGACAGTCAGTGCAGAATAAAAAATAAAATCTTAATTACACCCCACCCCCCCCTGCTCCGCTGCTCCTACTAGCTTAGGGGGGTGTGTTTTTTCCATTATTTGTTCCCCTTTCTGATGATCATGTGCTGGTCGGAGCAGAGGGAATATTTCTTCAGTTTCGGGTGCATGCCCATTCAGCTCCGCTCGCATGTTATTCTGCCTTGGCTTAAGTCCCTGCCAGCCGCCTGCCTGCTTATCTCCTTGCCTTCCCCGGCGGAGTGATCTTCCTCTGCTCCCCATCCAGTAGTAGCCCGGAGAGTAAGACTTGAGACAGGCGGCAGCGGCGACAGGGAGAGAGTTGGTGAGTGCTGCCATTACCAGAAAAAAAATATTTTAAAAATCTGGTCATATTACTTTAGATCCAACATTCAAGGTTTGCTTCAAGACTGCAATGCTTGTGGCAATTTTATCCAATGACTGAATGTTCACTTCCATGAACCATCAAAATAGAAAAAACAACTGAAGTCATAAAATGGTGTTTTTTTTAGCCACAAGTAGGTGAGATTGAATTTTCCCTTGTGTAAAAAGTTGTGTAAAAAGTTGTTAATTCATTGACCAGTTTCGACTTCCGAATTAACCAAATACTGGTTGTTGGTTGAACTTTTGGACAGTAGATTGCTGAGTTTCTGGCCATTATTTGAAAAATGAATGTGTGGTTCCTGGTTGACGAAAAGTGGTTGTTTGAAAACTGCGATGCGAATGACCAGCAATGTGTCCAAGACACCAGTGAATAGTTAAAACTGCAAATGTCTTTTACAAAATAATATTTCTTTTGGAATTCTTCCTCAACTTTCTGACAACTCACTTTACATAAGATACATGGGGAACAGAGAAAATTATAATTTAAGGAGATATCCTATTGTATTTTCTTCTTCTGCAGCAGACAATGTAATCCAGTTTTGGCATCTTCCCTTTATTTCCACTCGGCTCTTATCACTTCTGTCACGTTTTTCCAAAGTGAAGAGAGAACTGAGCAGGGAAAAATGGCTTGGAACATCTTGATCCATAGAGCTGTGTTGGAAAAACAATTCCACAATATTACTACAGCATTATCCTTAGATTAGGGCAATATATTATAAATTATCGCCTGTGAAAGAGATTCGGTTAACATTCAAGGAGTGGACAGGGATGAAATAGATACTTTAACAGGTCTGTTTATGAGAATCTTCCAAGGTCTTCCAGTCAAGGGATGTGGTCATTTCCAAAAATTGCGTTCTACTTATTATATTTTTGCATATTTCAATGCTTATTTAACCGCTTAACCGACCGCCTTATAGCAGTTTTACTGCTACAGGGTGGCAGCTGTGCACCGGATCTTGTATATCCAATGGAACCTTTGTTTACAAGCATTTTGAAAGAAGAGCAACTTTAAAAACAAAATCTGACTCGGTTTAGGAGTGTTGTCTCCAAAATGAGCAGAATTCAAGCTAATGTAGTGTGCAGTACGGGGGTGCAGGTGCGGGGGTCCTGGAGCCGAGTAGAGCCGATCGAAAATATTCTGACATACTTGGAAATACTATTTTTCTGGGTGTTTCCAAGCCTTTTTTGAGGGTTTCCGAGGTCTGCCGAGCTGTCCCTGATCATTTCCGAGGCTCTCAGGTTCCTTCCACCTCTGGCCATATGTGGTATTGCATGCCATCAATGCGGAACAAATTATTTTCGTTTCCATTGACTTCTATGGGGAAACTCGATTTGATATGCTAGTTCTTTGGATTCAAGGTTCCACTGTATACGTAATCTGACACACCTGGGTAGGGGACACGCATGCACACTGCAGCCGGCTCGCTTTTGTTATCATTTTACACAGTAAAAGCTGATCTGCGGGTGTCGGGCACTCAATGCCTGCCGACACCTGCCGATTGTCAAGCAAAGAGACAGAACTGCTATCTGCCTAAGTAAACAAGGCAGATTGCCGTTCTGACAGGAGAAAAGGGGTGGAGTTTGTGTCCTTGCAAAGCAGGGAATAAATTCCATATCTTCCCCTACTAAAAGTAACTCACACAGTACAGTCGGTCCCCGGAGGACAAACAAGTTAGGGACTGTAGGTTTTTTCGTAAATCTATTTTTTTTATAAGTCAGAACTGTAAATTTTTAAGTGTAACTCCACCCTGTGCAGTATTGTGGGATGTTCCGGGCGCTTCTTTGTGTGCAGTTGTGTTATATGGGGCTCTTGTGGCCATGCATTACAGAACTGTGGCATGTGTCTGGCGCTGCAAGATGGTTGCTCAGCGGTATCCGGGACCAGTGTGGAGAGCAAGCGGCCGGCAGTGACATCACACCACCTCCGTTCGTAACTAAGGAGTCGTTCGTAACTCGGATGTTCGTAACTTAGAGACTGCCTGTATAGTAAAACACTGGCTAGGTACACAATTAACCCTTTGATTACCTCTGATGTTAACCCCTTCCTAGCCAGTGTCATTAGTACAGTGACAGTGCTCATTTTAAGCACTGGTTCCCATCACAGCAACCACTAAAATACTTGGCATTGGCTATTGTAGGAGATTTAGCCAGGTATTGGACTACAGAAACATGAAAACGGATACATTTCCCCCTTTACTGTCAGTTTACTTTTACATTCTACTGAGATACTAATGTTATGCTGCACCATTTTCCTCTGGCCAGCAGGGGAGAGCTAAAGCCAAGCAAGCTCATAGACTTCTATGCAGAGTATTTAGAATCCTGGGAGTTGTAGTTTGGGATGGCAACAGCCAAATAATGGGCCCTATAGACTCTTAAGACTACAGATCCCCATAGACATTGTTCAGTAGAAGGAGTGGAGGGAGGATTTTTATTTAACTGCCTGGGAAAGTTCTGACTCTTGGCGCTAAGGAGAGAGAGAAAGAGAGCTAGGGAGCGCCTCTGAGTGTTCAGCTGCCAATAGGGGATGGGAGCCCAGGGGAAAGAGCGGCACCCACACCACAGGTCTTGCACTGCTGATTGCCGGAGACCAGAGGCAAGGGACTAAGGGAGCCCCCCTTACACAGTGATTGTCTACAGCAGCATCTTGGGAACTGGTGAGAGGACTATCCACACATTATTGACACTGCTAGCAGAGACTTAGTCACTGAGACAACAGGACAACAAGTGCATTCCCCCATACTGCATCTATAATAGCCCGATACTGCACTTCTACCAAACCTATACTGCACCCATACCAACCCTATATTATAGTTATACTGAACTGTCACTGCGTTTGACCCACATTTACACTACACCTGTACCATGCCTATACCGCACTGCACCTTTACTGCAACTGTACTGCATGTTTGTTTACTAAAACTGTCGTTAAGTGCCCCGCCGCTTCCTAAAGGGCCCCAACAATAGTCAGCAGAAGAACAACATAAAGGACGGTCCCTCAAGCAAAACCATTCTGTAAGTCCCTTTTGATCCTTTTTCTTTTTTTACAGATAGTGCATATTACTTTGGCAGTATAATCTCCTGTATTTGGTAAATCAAGCTTTATTACTTCTCACTGCTGTACTTTAGGTTACCTTGATACTGTTTATGCAATGTTTATACAACCGACAGGCTGTTTATTGCAGAATATACATGCAATGTTTCTTCTCAAAAAAAAAAAAAAAAAAAAAATACATATACAACTGCCTGCTCACAGTCTCCATTAGAATGCACACTGAGCTGTGCATGCGCAGATTAGTATACATTCTGGCACTGAGGCTGTGTGCTGGTATGACTGAACTCCTGCACTTGCTTGGGAGTTATGTTACCCTGAGCTGGCCAATCAAGATGTTCAAAGACCAGCACCCAGATTAAGCTGGAAAGTAGATGCTGGCTTTAGTGAGGGACCTCACAGATGTCGGACCTTTAGAGCTATGGTAAGTATTTGTGAGTTTAGTCTCACTTTAAGCCTCTGGATCAGGATGATGGTCAGACACTTAGCATTTTTAGATTACAGCCATGTCAGACTTCATATCTCTCATAGTATATATCCTTAATTAAAGAGAAAAAAATTATATTACTATTACTAGTAGTATCATTACTATTTATCATTATTATTAGTAGTAGTAGTCGTCGTAGTAGTAGTATTTTTTATTTATTTATGTTAATTACAATAACAATAAAAATAATAGTAATTGTAATAATGATATTCTCTGCTACTGGGAAAACATTTACCTTGATTATTGTAAAATAACACCAAAAGAAAAAAATAAATTGTCGTCATTTACACAAAATAATAGTGCCCTCATTTACTGTCTGTCGACTGAAAAAATATGGCTCTACCTGCGTCAGAGATTGGGTCTATTTCAGTAAATGGAAAGCATATGGCAATTTGTGAAATATAGTAAATCTCTTAATCTGCAGAGGGTGAAAAAAAACATTTACTTCTGGCTATCTCAATGAGATTCTTTCCAAAGTAGGAAAAAAACCTGCACTTTGCTAATATTATTATAAAATTGAGCTAATGATTCTTCATTCTAGCTTGTGATTATGTAATCGATGTTAGCTTGCAGTGATTTGTATATATTGCAAGTGTCAAATTAATATTTTTTATTATTTTATAAAAGTATTGCGAAAGTAACATTTATTAAAACAGAGCTAGGGGCAATGATGATGTACAAAGTGCTGCAAGTCCTAGTAATCGGATCTCATCTTTCATCAGAATAATGAGAGAAGGTTATGATTTATTTCTTTGTGTTAAACTGACACCAAAACACATTTTTAAAGGGTATGTTCAAGCATTATCCAAATGTAACCCTAAACTTCCCACTCTTTCTAGATCATGTCCCAGCATACTTTATTTATTTTACCTTGTTTCCGTAGTAACAAACAACTTCTATAGAATGGAAAAGACACACGTGGGAGAGTTCAGGCTACGCACCCCAAAATGTATTTGGATACTATAGGGAAATACCCCCAGGGGGTTTTAATGCAGCAAGATGTATAAATCAAGATAGAAGAATTGTATAAAAATCTTTATTTGAATAAATTGTTGTAAATACAAGTTACCATTAAAATATGAACTCTGGTTATAGGGATACAATACATATACCATAATGCAGCAAGGCAACCATGTAGTTATACATCATTACATTATACAATTAAAGTGTATGGAGATCTCGACGCGTTTCGACCTATTAAATCACGGTCTTCTTCGGGGGGTGGCTGGTTCCAAAATAAATATATTGAAAAACAATGAATCAAAAAAGGAAAAGGGGGGAGGGGGGAAGAGAACAAGACAAAAAAACGAGTAAAACTGGGGCAAGTTCTCTCACAAAAGCAAATGTGGACGAAGGTGCAATGGAGATGCAATTGCATTCAACATGTACATTCAGTAAGGACCGTACCGCCAGACGCTTTGTCATAAGAGAGGATACGTGTATACCCCAGGGTCTCAGCAGGCTGGTACAAGATAGTGCATGAAACAGGCATGTAGCAGGTAAGTGCGTCCATAAGATGTTTCAGTGGCAGGGCAGTCCCAGTCTGTGATGGTAAAGCTTTCAGGGAAATCCACGAGATAACAGCCGACTTGTGCTGTGAATGTTCAGGGGACACAATAGTGCTGGAGCCTGGGGATGATGTCAGAGGAAGCGAGACAAAAACCAGCATGGAACACAAACAGGAAGTGGACAGGAAGTGTGTCATAGATGCGGGACGTGTTTCGGAACAGCTCATTGGTTTCTTCTTCAGCCAGTGATTGGCACAGCTCATTGGTTCTTCAGCCAGTGACTCGGAACAGCTCATTGGTTCCTTCTTTAGCCAGCCAGCAGAATGTTTAGGAGACAAAAAGACTCCACCTAGTGTAATACTGTCTCAACATCCAGTTTATTAAACAGTACACTTACATGACAGTCCAAGCTATGATCATGTCATAATCAACAGATCAAACAGAAAAAATCTTTGTGAGTTTTAAGCAGCAATCGCGCAGAAGCAGCAGCATGTGTACATAACTATCCTGACAAACGTTTCGTCATAAATGACATCATCAGGGGTCTACGTAGAATGCATAAAGGTATAAAAACCTTAAGACATTAGAACCACTATAATATGTTTTGATTCATATATTGCCCCCCTGGCATACCCCTTGACCTCTTGCCAACTGCATAACAAATGTTTCCTGTGCTTAGAACTGTCCCTGTACAAAGTGTCATTTCTGTAGGAAAAAAAGTAATTTATAACTACTCGCGATTAGAATAAATTGTCGGCTCCCTGCAATACAGAGAAAAGGCATTGAATGTCATTGATTAAAAAAAAAAAAATGCGTGGGGGTCCCCCCAAATTCAATTATCAGGACCTTCAGGTCTGGTGTTGATATTAAGAGGAACTCCACCCCAAATTGAAAAAAAAATTACGTGGGTTCCCCCCCAAATATCCATACCAGGCCCTTCAGGTCTGGTATGAATTTTAAGGGGAACTCCACTCCAAATGTAAAAACAAAATGGCGTAGAGTTCCTCCCAAAAATCCATACCAGATCCTTTATCCGAGCACGCAACCTAGCAGGCCGCGGGAAAAGAGGGGGCGGGACGAGAGAGACACCCTGGGAATGATGCAGCGGGAGCCAGTGACAGCTCTTATGTAGCTGAGGTTGGGGCCACCCATCATGTGACCCCATCCCCCTCTGACGCAAGGGGAAATCCAGGCTTTCCCAGTGACCTGCAGATGACCCCACCCCCTCTGATGCAACGGGAAACCTGCATTACATCAGAGGGGGCAGGGTCACCCGCACATCACTAGGAAAGCCTGGGTGGCCCCGCCCTCAGCTACATAAGAGCTGTCACTGGCTCTCGCTGCATCATTCCCGGGGTGTCTAGAGACAGGATGTGCTGCGGGCATCTCATGGTTGGATCCTGGACCTGGATGAAGAGGAGATTATCTGATCGCTGGACCCCAGAGAGGAGAGCATCCATCGCAGAATGCCGGCAGCATTGGAGCGGAGACCGAGAGTGGATTACCACCGCTGGAATCTTTTTTTTATTTCTAATAAAGGAGCTGTCCAGTGCTGATCTTGTGCCATTACAGGGTGAACACTCAATTTCCAATTAAAGTAGAGGTTTAAGCAAAACTTTTTTTTCCATTTTGGATAGAGTAGGGGAGGGTTATAACCCCTGTCAGATTTTTTTGTCGCCTGTGTCCCCTCGAGGAGATTTCCCCTCACTTCCTGCCAAACAGGAAGTGAGAGGAAATCCCTGCAAATTAAGGGAAATATTGGGTACCCCCAGGTCATCAGAACTAGTGTTCCTATTGGAATATTTCCCCTCTATTACTTTTCTTGGGACAACCTAAAATTTGCCTTTAGTTAAACTTTTATCACTTTCTGAAATCACATACCTGTGCGTCATTTTGTGTTTCTGAGTCTGCGGATACATACTACCACATTATGACCCATAGGCGTGCGCACAGGGTGTGCCTGGGCGCACCCTAAACATCCTGCATGGTACAGATTGCCCCTACTTCCTCTCTCCCCTCTGCAGTGCTGCCAGCTGCCCTCCTCTCTTTTCAGGAGTGGGAAAGGGGCTGGTAAATATTTTATTAACCGGCTCCTTCCTTTTCTAAGTGAACACAGTGAGTTATCTGTACTGATCGCTCCTGTCTTCATTCTTAACTGAAGCATAGTAAACTAATGTAAAAATCATTAAACAAAGAATTGCAAAAAATAAAAAAAAATATTGACACTGTCCACTGTCCTACTGACACCAATATCTGCTCTACTGACACTGTCCACTGCTCTGCTCATATACACACACGTGTGTTTGTGTTCTGGGGTGCACACCCTAATGCAATAGGCTGTGCACATCAATGTTATGGCCTAAACCTACAGGGGAACTACTTTTTTTTCGTTTAACATTTTACTACTGCTTTAAATGCCTGGGGGAATGGTGCAAGTAAAAAAGTGCCCTGTAAAATGGTGCAAGGAAAATAACTTCACTCTCAGGCCGCGTACACACGATCGAATCTATCTGCTGGAAATGGTCCGACAGACCGTTTCAGCAGACAAATTCGATCGTGTGTACGGGCGGACAGACAGGTTTTTCCAGCAGACAGATTTTAAAGCATGCTTTAAAATCTAAGAGAGGGCTAAAGTCAGCGCAGCCCTCTCTTGTATTCTTGGTGTGTATAACACTTGTTGCAGCTCATGGTGTTTAGGTTATATTGTGTTTGTATTCCTAGCGCTGTAATCTTTTTCTTTTTACATGCTTTAAAATCTGTCTGCTGGGAACCCATCCGTCCGACATGTCTGCTGGTTAGTACACTAACCAGCAGACATATCTGTCCGCACATGCGTCGAATGGAATAGACGCATGCGTGGAAGTGTTTTACTTCCTGGTGACGGTGACGTGGCGGCGTCAACCTCACTGCCACGTCACCGCGCTGTCTGCTGGCGGGGATTTTGGTTTGATTGTGTGTACACGATCAAACCAATATATCCCAGCAGACAAATCCGATCAAATCGGTCTGTCAGACCGATTTGATTGGATTTATTTGGTCATGTGTACGCGGCCTCAGGGGTTGATTTGCTAATGGAAAATAGACTGTGCACTTTGAAAAGCTCAGTTGCACTCTGCAAGTGCAGTTGCTCCAGAGCTTAGTAAATGAGCAGAAGCTCTGCTGACTTCCCTCACCCAATCATGTGCAAGCAAAAATGCTGTTTTTTGTATTTTCCTTGCACGTGATTGGGTACTGCAAAGTAAAGCCTTACCTCATTTATCAAGCTCTGGAGCAACTGTACTTGCAGAGGGCAACTGCAAAGTGCACAGTATATTCGCCTTTAGTAAATCAACCCCTCAGTGTCAGCAAGATTAAGGATACTCTAAAGCCTCATACACACAATGCGATTGTTGGCAGAGGATTGTCTGTTAAAAGACTGTTGTCCTAAAATCTTACTGTTAGTACGCTCCTTCTGACAATTGTTGTCCAGCGGTTGGACAGCGTTCTGATTTTCGTATCGTCAGTACACAAGTCGGCCGACAATTGCATACCTCCCAACATTTTGAGATGTGAATGAGGGACACCTACTAACAAAGGTATGTAAAACAATGATGATTCTCCTGCGCTCCGGTATTTCTTACTTGTGGGGGTCATACAGTTCAATTATAAAGTATCTTCCAGAGTCTTGCAGCCCTCCTCAGAATCGTGGGAATTCAAAAGGAACTAAAAGAGAAAAGAGAATGGAGGGCGCACCGACCTAGTGTGATACTGTAACACGATTTTTATTAAAATACTAAAATCAATGATTATACTCACAAAATGAGTTAAAAAACAAGCCTTGAAAGACAGTTCAACAGCGCCAGCAGAACAGGACAGTTGCTTCAGTCCAAAGGTATCTAACCGATATTGAAGCTAGGCTTACGCGTTTCGGGGGCGTACCCCTTTCCTCAGAGCCCCGGTGGTCTGCACTGCTCCCTCACTGTACAGCTTGTCAGAATATATACACACACAAAGAGGTAGAAAGAGCATGTGCTGGAAGGTCACAGGTCATCCCGCCCACAGGGAGGACTCTTGGCGAGACTCCCCCCATTTGTGAATTAACCCTTGTATATACAGTCCCTATATCTCAGGCTTGGCATAGTCTCAACAATGGGTATCCCCCAGTCCAAAGAACCACCAATCTGCAGAGGAAGGGGAAGGAGGACATATGGAGAAATGCCTCCATTGTCACGTGTTGAAAACTTTGTTATTGGGGGTGCACATACCTAACATGTCCCGCGGTAGTGCCTTGCTTCACCTGATAATCCGTCCTCCTAATATCCTCCATATGGGCTGGAACGCACGCCACTTGTTCTAGAGTGGCTGCGTTCCAGCACTACGTTGCCTCGGGCATCATGATCCTGACAAGCTGTACAGTGAGGGAGCAGTGCAGACCACCGGGGCTCTGAGGAAAGGGGCACGCCCCCGAAACGCATAAGCCTAGCTTCAATATCGGTTAGATACCTTTGGACTGAATCAACCGTCCTGTTCTGCTGGCGCTGTTGAACTGTCTTTCAAGGCTTGTTTTATAACTGATTTTGTGAGTATAATCATTGATTTTAGTATTTTAATAAAAATCGTGTTACAGTATCACACTAGGTCGGTGCGCCCTCCATTCTTTTTCTCTTTTAGTAACAAAGGTATGTAGGCATAGGACACGCCTCCTGCCACACCCCCTTAAAGGAGAATTAACCAATAAAAGGTTAATCAAATCCACACAGTTTTTTTTTTAACCACTACTTTTCCTTTTTATTGGCTTTTAAAATGTACACATGCAGCAATTTAGAAATTGGTGGAAAGCTTTAGCACTGGGAAACACTTTTTGCCAGATAAAAAGTGAATTTTATATACAACTATATAGATCAGACCAAAATGAGGGACAAATGAGGGGAAAGAGGGACATTGTTTCAAATCAGGGACAGTCCCTCGAAATCAGGGACAGTTGGAATTGCAATTGTGTACCGTCAGTATGCAAGACAAGATTTAGGCACACTCCCTTTGGACAAAAATCGGGCGCTCGGTTGGCCAACAATTGGATCGTGTGTAAGAGGCTTAACTGGTCACCCCATGTAGAAACAGGAACCAAAAGATGGAAGGCCTTGGTGTCAGCGCTGACCAGATTTACAGGTGTACTGGAGGAGCTGGACTTTTTAGGATGTGCATACTGGTATAGCAATAGCTATACAGGCATACCCCAGTTTTAAGTACACAATGGGGTTTATTTACTAAAGCTGGAAAGCGCTGGAAATAAGGCTCACTTTTGAATAAAAACCAACAAGCTTCCAGGTTTTATTACCAGGCTTAATTGAACAAGTTGGGGTTAGAAGCTCATTGGTTTCTATGCAGAAGTGAGCCTGATTTTGTGCTTTCCATCTTTAGTAAATAATACACATTGTGTACTTAAAAGTGGGGTATGCCTGTAGTACAGGACTCTGAAGCCTTGCACTGGGTAGTGAATATGGCACAGATAATTACTGCACAAAGTTCCCAGAATTTCAGGATTTTTATGTTTATGAAGGCAGACTTTATTTTAGGGATTTTTCTCACTATGTTAGCCCACTCTTCTTCCTTCGGGTAGATAATGGGCCAGATTCAGGAAGCATTTACGCCGGTGTGTCTCCAGATACGCTGCCATAATTTCAAATGTGCGCCGTTGCATCTTTGCGCCAATTCACAAAGCGAGATACGCCCAGCCGCTTCATATAGGCGCCATTATAAATATGCAAATGAGCAAGATACGCCGATTCACGAACGTAGATGCGCCCAGCCGAATTCATATAGGCGCTCTGCGTAAGGCTTACGTCCGGCGTAAAGTTACCCCTGCTATTTGAGGCGCAGCTAATGCAAAGGTATGGGCCAGGGAACAACGCCATTGAATTTTACGTTGTTTAAGCTGGTTACGTAGTACGTGAATAGGGCTGGGCGTAGGTTACATTCACACGCCGTAGGCATTGTGCACCGACGTCACTTAGGGAGTATATGTGACGTGATTCTGAGTATGCACACGCATGCCCAGTTTCGGCCGGCCATTCATTTGCATGGGGTCATGATTAATTTAAATAGATGCCGCCCACTTCCTTCCTACTTTGAATTAGGCGGGCTTACGCCGGCCACTTTACGCTACGCCGCCGCAACTTACGGAGCAGGTGCTTTGTGAATACAGCACTTGCCTCTCTAAGTTGCCGCGGCGTAGTGTAAAAAAGATATGCTACGCCGTACAAAGATGCGCCCGGGTACATGAATCTGGCCCAATGTCTGCATTAGTACATGCACATCCAGGCTAGGAGACAATTTTTATCCTACATTTGTAGGAGTTTGGGTGCACAATAATTGTATTTTGTCACCTTATATATTAGTACTTTTAGGGCTCATGCACATTTTTTCTTAACACCGCATATTGCACATGCATTTATATTTAATCTTTTTTATTACGTATTTGTGAAAAATTTAAGTGTGCAATGCAAATACAATTTATAACTAAACAAATGTATCAAGATTCATACATCCCCTTCATGATGAGCAGCATACATTGTAGAACAGATTTTTTTTTGGTGAGCACCCTGAGGAGTATCTGATAGAAACATCCGGTTCAAGAAGAAACATAGAAAAGATCACAATACAGTGGAACCTCGGATTGAGGGCAACGCGGTTAATGAGCGTTTCGCAATACGAGCACTGTATTTAAAAAAATCCTAACTCGGTTTGCGAGTGTTGTCTCACAACACAAGCAGGATTCAGGCAAAAGCGGTGTGCAGTACTGCTTTTGAGCCGAGCTGAACGGCGCTATTCAGAAATGCTCCCCAAGCCTTTCCGAGGTTTGCCAAGGTCAGCTGAGCTGTCCTCGGGCCTTTCCATCCGTTTATGATGCTCTCCGGCGCCCCCCACCTCTGGCCTCATACAGTATTGCATGCCATTGAAGTCAATGAGGAACCAATTATTTTAGTTTCCATAGACTTCAATGGGGAGACTCGCTTTGATATGCAAGTACGTTGGATTACGAGCATTCTCCTGGACCGGATTATGCTTGTAATCCAAGGTTAAGGCACTGTACCTGAAATATCAGGCAACATAAAGGTGCTATAATTAAAGACACGGCCCCCCAGCTTAATTATCACCAGGCCCGGACTGGCCAACCGGGATACCGGGAAAAATCCCGGTGGGCCGGCTGCCTGGCTGCTCCTAGAGGCCGCTGTGAGGGCAGCGGCGCCAGAAAGAAATATGGCTGCGGCCGGGCCGACCGACATGCAACTGCGCGTGCGCCCGCGGCTCAGAGGCATAGCAGTGACAGCACACGCAAGACCCGAAGCTAGCCGAGTGCTCGAGACAGCTCGTACAGGCTCGGCAAGCTTCGGAAATGCGGGCGCATGCGCAGTGACACAACGGCGCCGGGCGGGCGCCATTTTCAAAATGCGCGCCGCTGACTAAGGTGAGGTCTTCCTACATCCCCTCCCTGCCGGCAGCGTCTGAACTCCTCCCCCCCCCTCCGACCTCCTGACCGCCCATGCATCCTCTGACCTCCTGCCCCCCCCCTCTGCAGCACCTGACCTCCTGCCCCCGCCCTGTTCCCCACTCCACAGCACCTGACCTCCTGCCCCCCCTGCAGCCTCTGACCTCCTGCCCTCCCCCTCTGCAGCCTATGACATGTCCCCTCTCCACAGCCTCTGACGTCCTGCCCCCCCTCTTCTGCAGCCTATGACCTCCTGTCCCCCCCTCTGCAGCCTATGACCTCCTGTCCCCCCCTCTGCAGCCTATGACCTCCTGTCCCCCCCTCTGCAGCCTCTGACCTCCTGCCCCCCCTGCAGCCTCTGACCTCCTGCCCACCCTCTGCAGCCTATGACATGTCCCCTCTCCACAGCCTCTGACCTCCTGTCCCCTCCCCACAGCATATGACCTCCTATCCCCCCCTCTGCAGCCTATGACCTGTCCCCTCCCCACAGCCTCTGACCTCCTGTTCCCCCTCTGCAGCCTCTGACCTCATGTTCCCCCCTCCACAGCATCTGACCTCCTGCCCCCCCTGCAGCCTCTGACCTCCTGTCCCCCCCTCTGCAGCCTTTGACCTGTCCCCTCCCCACAGCCTCTGACCTCCTGTCCCCCCTCTGCAGCCTCTGACCTCCTGTTTTCCCCCCTCCACAGCATCTGACCTCCTGCCCCCCCTCTGCAGCACCTGACCTCCTGCCCCGCCCTGTTCCCCACTCCACAGCACCTGACCTCCTGCAGCCTCTGACCTCCTGCCCCCCCTCTGCAGCCTATGACATGTCCCCTCTCCACAGCCTCTGACCTCCTGTCCCCTCCCCACAGCATATGACCTCCTATCCCCCCCTCTGCAGCCTATGACCTGTCCCCTCCCCACAGCCTCTGACCTCCTGTCCCCCCTCTGCAGCCTCTGACCTCCTGTTTTCCCCCCTCCACAGCATCTGACCTCCTGCCCCCCCTCTGCAGCATCTGACCTCCTGCCCCCGCCCTGTTCCCCACTCCACAGCACCTGACCTCCTGCCCCCCCTGCAGCCTCTGACCTCCTGCCCCCCCCTCTGCAGCCTATGACATGTCCCCTCTCCACAGCCTCTGACCTCCTGTCCCCTCCCCACAGCATATGACCTCCTATCCCCCCCTCTGCAGCCTATGACCTGTCCCCTCCCCACAGCCTCTGACCTCCTGTTCCCCCTCTGCAGCCTCTGACCTCATGTTCCCCCCTCCACAGCATCTGACCTCCTGCCCCCCCTGCAGCCTCTGACCTCCTGTCCCCCCCTCTGCAGCCTTTGACCTGTCCCCTCCCCACAGACTCTGACCTCCTGTCCCCCCTCTGCAGCCTCTGACCTCCTGTTTTCCCCCCTCCACAGCATCTGACCTCCTGCCCCCCCTCTGCAGCACCTGACCTCCTGCCCCCGCCCTGTTCCCCACTCCACAGCACCTGACCTTCTGCCCCCCCTGCAGCCTCTGACCTCCTGCCCCCCCTCTGCAGCCTATGACATGTCCCCTCTCCACAGCCTCTGACCTCCTGTCCCCTCCCCACAGCATCTGACCTCCTATCCCCCCCTCTGCAGCACATGACCTGTCCCCTCCCCACAGCCTCTGACCTCCTGTTCCCCCTCTGCAGCCTCTGACCTCCTGTTCCCCCCTCCGCAGCATCTGACCTCCTGCCCCCCCTGTTGCCTCTGACCACCTGTCCCCCCCCCTCTGCAGCCTCTGACCTCTTGTTCCTCCTCTGCAGCATCTGACCCCCTGCAGCCTATGACCTGTCCCCTCCCCATAGCCTCTGACCTCCTGTTCCCCCTCTGCAGCCTCTGACCTCCTGTTCCCCCTCTGCAGCCTCTGACCTCCTGTTCCCCCTCTGCAGCCTCTGACCTCCTGTTCCCCCTTTGCAGCCTCTGACCTCCTGTTCCCCCCTCCACAGCCTCTGACGTCCTGCCCCCCCCTCCTCTGCAGCCTCTGACCTCCTGTCCCCCCTCTGCAGCCTATGAACTGTCCCCTCCACACAGCCTCTGACCACCTGCTCCCCCTCTGCAGCCTCTGACCTCCTGTCCCCTCCTCTGCAGCTTTTGATTTCCCCTGTACTATCCGCAGCCTCTGACCATCTCTTGTCTTATATCAGATCTGAAGCAGAGTCGAGAGTGGGAGTGCTGCCAGGATGCGGGTTCATGGGAAAAGTCAGACATGTATTGACTGGAGAGGAAACTATGGGACCAAGCTGGAGCCGAGTGACTGAGCCACGCATGGTGCACCCGAAAGGAGGTCAGTGACAGCACCGCCAGGCCAGTCTGAGGGGGGGGGGGTGTCAATACAATATTGTAAGGGGGCACTGATCTAAAGGTTCCCCCCTTATATCAGTAAACCCCCTTACCTTAGTGTTCCCTTTCTGCGTTAGGTGGTCTCTGGTCACTCTGATGTAAAGGGGAATGCAGTGGACTCTGATATAAGTGTGGTCTCTGGTCACACGTGCCCACCTTTATATCAGAGTTCGACCCCTTTCACACTGAGACGCTTTGCAGGTGCTATAACACTAAAGATAGCGCCTGCAAAGTGCCCTGAAAGAGCCGCTCCTGCCCATTGAAATAAATAGGCACCGCAGCTATACTGCCGGCAAAGCGCATGATGTTGGGCTGGTATAATGCTATGGGGCTGGTAGGAAATAATTTCCAGGGCTGGTTTTTATTCCCAGTCCGGCCCTGATTATCACCCACTGCGCTAATGACAGAAACCTGACGTGCTAGCTGCTGCTGTAAAGTGCATAAATTGAGGAAAAATTATATATGTGTACACAAACACCAAAGTGAATCAGTATCCAGTAAATATAAAAGCAGCGCTTAACCAGTGAAATGTGAATTCCATATATCTAAATAATATAGAATGTATAATATAATATATATGACATATACCATATAACATAAATCCCCTTAAAAAAGTGCAATGAAAATATTCAAACAAAATATTAACAAAGAGCGGAAATTATTAATATTAAAGTCCCGTGGTATTAATTGATGAAGTAAATGAAAGTTCATAAATAGAGGATTATCCTTAATCTTCTCAATCTTCCACCACACCGCTTGTGTACAGTGAATCCTCCACCCTTAGAGAATGTGCACTCACCACAATATGATGCCCAGCACTCTCGTGTTAAGGCATAAACGCAAGAAATCCAAATCATTCAAAAGTGTTGATATCAGATCCCATTTCAGTGATAAGTTCCAATGTGTTCATATGAATAAAGAAAAAGTGTACAATAGTGTGATATTGTAAAACCAGTTTAATCAAACATTAAAAATTCTTCACAAATTGCACTCACAAACGTGACCTTTCACCAAACTTTGAATAAACTATAAGCAGCGCTAGTCCCAAGCTTGAATTCAAATAAGCCAGTGGTCACGGCGGACCCTCGATCGATCTCAGTGTACTCACAGCCCTTGGAGACAGCTAGGTGAAGAGGTGGTGTTTTCTAAAGCCCGATACAGCTAGGTGTGTGTCGCACATCCGTCTAACTGACACAAGATCAGACAATGATTAGTGAACACCCCCCCGACATGTTTCGTCATTTAGACCCCATGACTAAGTCTGAATGACGAAACATGTCGGAGCGTGGTCACTAATCATTGTCTGAATTCTACAGTATTCAGTGCATTGTTATAGCGCTAAGCACTCTATAAATGTCAATGGTCCCAAAAATGTGAAAAAAGTGTCCGATCTGTCCGTTGCAATGTCGCTAAACCGCTAAAAATCGCAGATCACTAACAGACGGTTCTCTCTCCTCCTTTTCGGTGATGAGAGAGAAATACGCTCTACCCGCCTCCGTGATCTTTCGATACTATCAGCTTAAACATGCAACCCAGGTGCAATTTCCTACCCCCATAACCCTTCAAGCAAACCCTACAAAACACCTCCTGATCTCGAAAATTCTAGACAAACCTCTATCCTCCCTCTACTTCTATCTTGACTCGGTACATGCGACCACTCTGACGACAATGTATGACAAGTGGAAGTCTGACATACCGGGCTGACTGAAGAAGACTGGGAGGACTTGGTGAGTGGCTATATCACTAAAATTATCTCTGCTAAAGACTGATTCATCCAACTTAAATGCCTCCATAGAGCCTATTATTCCCCGGTAAGATTAGCATCTACCCAGGGACAAGCCCCCTCTGCTCCAGGTGTCATTCCTTCCCGGGTACCAGGGGAGTTGCTAGTTGCCAAAAAGACCAGGGGCTTTCAGCCACAAAGTCAAGCCGGCACCGGGGGGGGGGGGGTTCGGGCGCGGTCAGTGGAGTGGCGCGTGGTGACCTACCTGACACACATACCCTGACCTACGTGTGTGCACACACACTGACATAACCTACATACACTGACCTGTCCTACATACACTGACCTGTCCTACATACACTGACCTGACCTACATACACTAACCTGATCCACTGACCTGTCCTACATACACTGACCTGTCCTACATACACCAATCTGACCCACTGATCTGTCCTACATACACTGACCTGTCCTACATACACTAACCTGACTCACTGACCTGTCCTACATACACTAACCTGTCCTACATACACTGACCTGACCTACATACACTGACCTGACCTACATACACTAACCTGACCCACTGACCTGTCCTACATACACTGACCTGACCTACATACACAAACCTGACCCGCTGACCTGCCTTACATACACTGACCTGACCCACTGACCTGTCCTACATACACTGACCTACATACACTAACCTGACCCACTGACCTATCCTACATACACTAACATGACCCACTGACCTGTCCTACATACACTGACCTGAACTACATAAACTAACCTGACCCACTGACCTGTCCTACATACACTGACCTGTCCTACATACACTGACCTAGATACACTAACCTGACCCACTGACCTGTCCTACATACACTAACCTGACCCACTGACCTGTCCTACATACACTGACCTGACCTACATACACTAACCTGACCCACTGACCTGTCCTACATACACTGACCTGACCCACTGACCTGTCCTACATACACTAACCTGACCCACTGACCTGTCCTACATACTCTGGCCTGACCTACATACACTAACCTGACCCACTGACCTGTCCTACATACACTGACCTGACCCACTGACCTGTCCTACATACACTAACCTGACCCACTGACCTGTCCTACATACACTGACCTGACCCACTGACCTGTCCTACATACACTAACCTGACCCACTGACCTGTCATACATACACTAACCTGACCCACTGACCTGTCCTACATACACTGACCTGACCCACTGACCTGTCCTACATACACTGACCTGACCCACTGACCTGTCCTACATACACTGACCTGACCCACTGACCTGTTCTACATACACTGACCTGACCTACATACACTAACCTGACCCACTGACCTGTCCTACATACACTGACCTGACCCACTGACCTGTCCTACATAAACTGACCTGACCCACTGACCTGTTCTACATACACTAACCTGACCCACTGACCTGTCCTACATACACTGACCTGACCCACTGACCTGTCTTACATACACTGACCTGACCCACTGACCTGTCCTACATACACTAACCTGACCCACTGACCTGTCCTACATACACTAACCTGACCCACTGACCTGTCCTACATACACTGACCTGACCCACTGACCTGTCCTACATACACTAACCTGACCCACTGACCTGTCCTACATACACTGACCTACATACACTGACCTGCCTGACCTACATAAACTGACCTACATATGATGTGAAAAGTGCAGCGCCAATTAAACCGAGGTATCCCACACTGGGAATACCCACCATAAATAAGTGATAACCCCAAATAGGGTATAAAGATCCGGTTATGTGAGAGTGTCAATCCCCACCAGAAAAAACTATTAGAAAATAGTGATATATGTCAAAGTAACAATGCCGCCATTATTACAAACAGTGTGCAAATTATAATGGTGAAATAAACTAATCCAATATTAAATATCCTTAAACAGTCTTCTAAGCAGTCCAAATGCAATGATGGATATATGCAAATGATAATGTCCTCTATTAGATAACTTTCCAGCATATAGGGATTGTATGTAATCTGTCCCAATTGGAACCAGAAGGAGACTTTTAGTACTGATCCGTGTCACACAACTCTTCTACACTCTTCTAAACTCCACATTCCTGTATAGTAGGCGTACGGTAAAGATGAAATTGCTACGCTTACCGACTGCTGTAGACCCACAGCTCACCATACGGTGGGGGGTCCCTTGAGCTTGGATGGGCTGGATACCCGATCACTATCACCGTGCAGATCTTTCTGTGGATGATCCAGAAGTCCTCGCAAGGAAACAGCCAGGGTTTTCAATAAAGTTGTATCCTCATGCAAGATTGATCCAAACAGGAAATGGGAGATAGGAAAAAAAGGGAGAAAATCGTCTCCTCATAGTGTAAAAAAATGTATTTAAAAAGTAAGTACACGTAAAACCAATCAAAAAAGACTTCCTTAGTACAAGAAGGAAAAAACTTGTAAAGGTGTACGCCAAATAAAAACTTAAATGTCCCAACACACCACAGCACTATTCCACATCTAGGAACAACAAATGAACAAAAAAGTCCAGGAAGCGCAAAGAAATTCAGGTAAATTCCAGTGATAACCCGACCGGTTTCGTCTAACAAGACATCAACTGGGGTGTAGGACTGGATAACATGAGTCCCCTTGCGCTATAAGTAGTCATCACAATTAATCCCATGAGACCATCACTGCCGCCTCGTGAAAGGACGGCGTGCGTTCCAAATCACTTCACTTCCTGGTCGTATGCGTTCCAGGCGCCAGGAAGTGACACTTACAAGCGCGTCAAGCGCACGGAAGTGATCACTCATATTGAGGTGGTGTAATTCCACATACCTCTTCCAATCGGCAACCACACTGTCACCGAGGGGAGGAGCCTAAGATCGGCATCAATAGAAGCTCTGCATAGCTTCTAGGGGAGGAGACAAGTGACGCTGCGCTGCGCTCCACCAATCACGCCGTCGATAGGGAAGGAAAACGGGGAGGTGCCCCCACAAGCACTCCGCCCATCTCCACCCCAGCAACATGACGGATGTCAATGCGTGCCCATAGCACGCACCGTCATCTCTGTGTATCATGGCGCGGCGGGGCGTCTCCTAGTGTCTGCACTCCACCAGTGCGTTCCAATAGGATCATAGGTCATGGTGCAAATCTGTAGAATTTATACAGTATACGCCTTAAAAAAGAAAAAGAAAAAGAAAACCTCACAGAATAGAGGTGGGTAAGCATACATGCAAGCCCCTCTATATATGTTCACAGGTTATCTATAGACAAAAAAGAGGGAGGACTTGAATTTAGATGAAAAACGGTCTCATAGAAGTAATGGGATTTGAACATATAATATTTGAAAAGTGAACAGAGTAAATATATAATAACCCATTTAATCATCAAAGCAGACATAAATATATCAGAAACCAATTAAATCAAGATTGGTTGATAAAGGCGTTTAAATCCCAATCAACGTTTAGACCCGAGGGCACATATCTCTTTAATTGATAGATCCAGAAGACCTCTAATCTGGAAACACCTCTGATACATGGTTCCCCTCTCCAATGGGGGACAAAGTGGTCTATAATCTGGAAAGCAGTTCCTTCTACCTTTTTGTTATGTTTTTCCAGAAAATGTCTTGGTACTGTGTGTTTAGTGCAACCTTTCTTAATTTTAGCAATGTGCTCCCCTACCCTTGTGGAAAAACTACGTTTGGTGCGACCCACGTATTGTTTCCCACAAGGGCAGGTAATGAGGTAGATCACATACTTGGTTGCACATGTGGAAAAATGCTTGATAGGGAATTCCGCACCTGTGACAGAGGATCGGAAATTCGTCAATTTCTTGCGATGGATATTGTGCAAGCATACCTTGCACCTTCTACAGGGATAATACCCTTTAGACAATGGAAAAAAGGACGGCTTAACTGGGGGGTCAGGGACGTTCGGTGCGATTTGGTTCTTCAGAGACATCGCTCCCCTATAAATCACACCTGCTTGTATTGGGAGAACTGGACCCAAGATAGGGTCATTTTTCAAGATGTTCCAATGTTTTCGAATAATATTTTTGATGTGTTTATGTTGGGTGGAGAAGGTCGTGAAAAAGGAATTCCTAAATCTGGAGTCTTGGGCTGTCTTGGGTTTTTCTAAGGTTAAAGTAGATCTATCCGTGGTTGAGATTTTCCCAATCTCCTCATCTATGGTCTCACTACAATAACCCTTATCCACAAATCGGGTTTTAAGGGTTCTGGCCTGGATCTAGAAATCTTCCAAATTGGAACAATTGGGTCTGATTCTCAATAGTTGGCTCCGAGGTACGGACCTCAACCACGAGGGATGGTGGCAGCTATCGATCGGAATGAAACCATTCCGATCGGTGCTTTTGAAAAAGGTCTTAGTTTTCAATTGTTTGTTATGTACAAAAATTTCCAGATCTAGGAAATGAATATTGGAGAAGCTGGCTTCATATGTGAGATCTATACCCACCTCATTCTGGTTGAGGTCAGCCATAAATGAGTCCAGTGACTGTCTATCTCCCTTCCATAGGAGGAGGATGTCATCTATGTACCAAGCCCAGAGAGATTGGGATTTAAACGCCTTTATCAACCAATCTTGATTTAATTGGTTTCTGATATATTTATGTCTGCTTTGATGATTAAATGGGTTATTATATATTTACTCTGTTCACTTTTCAAATATTATATGTTCAAATCCCATTACTTCTATGAGACCGTTTTTCATCTAAATTCAAGTCCTCCCTCTTTTTTGTCTATAGATAACCTGTGAACATATATAGAGGGGCTTGTATGTATGCTTACCCACCTCTATTCTGTGAGGTTTTCTTTTTCTTTTTCTTTTTTTAAGGCGTATACTGTATAAATTCTACAGATTTGCACCATGACCTATGATCCTATTGGAACGCACTGGTGGAGTGCAGACACTAGGAGACGCCCCGCCGCGCCATGATACACAGAGATGACGGTGCGTGCTATGGGCACACATTGACATCCGTCATGTTGCTGGGGTGGAGATGGGCGGAGTGCTTGTGGGGGCACCTCCCCGTTTTCCTTCCCTATCGACGGCGTGATTGGTGGAGCGCAGCGCAGCGTCACTTGTCTCCTCCCCTAGAAGCTATGCAGAGCTTCTATTGATGCCGATCTTAGGCTCCTCCCCTCGATGACAGTGTGGTTGCCGATTGGAAGAGGTATGTGGAATTACACCACCTCAATATGAGTGATCACTTCCGTGCGCTTGACGCTCTTGTAAGTGTCACTTCCTGGCGCCTGGAACGCATACGACCAGGAAGTGAAGTGATTTGGAACGCACGCCGTCCTTTCACGAGGCGGCAGTGATGGTCTCATGGGATTAATTGTGATGACTACTTATAGCGCAAGGGGACTCATGTTATCCAGTCCTACACCCCAGTTGATGTCTTGTTAGACGAAACCGGTCGGGTTATCACTGGAATTTACCTGAACTTCTTTGCGCTTCCTGGACTTTTTTGTTCATTTGTTGTTCCTAGATGTGGAATAGTGCTGTGGTGTGTTGGGACATTTAAGTTTTTATTTGGCGTACACCTTTACAAGTTTTTTCCTTCTTGTACTAAGGAAGTCTTTTTTGATTGGTTTTAACGTGTACTTACTTTTTAAATAAATTTTTTTACACTATGAGGAGACGATTTTCTCCCTTTTTTTCCTATCTCCCATTTCCTGTTTGGATCAATCTTGCATGAGGATACAACTTTATTGAAAACCCTGGCTGTTTCCTTGCGAGGACTTCTGGATCATCCACAGAAAGATCTGCACGGTGATAGTGATCGGGTATCCAGCCCATCCAAGCTCAAGAGACCCCCCACCGTATGGTGAGCTGTGGGTCTACAGCAGTCGGTAAGCGTAGCAATTTCATCTTTACCGTACGCCTACTATACAGGAATGTGGAGTTTAGAAGAGTGTAGAAGAGTTGTGTGACATGGATCAGTACTAAAAGTCTCCTTCTGGTTCCAATTGGGACAGATTACATACAATCCCTATATGCTGGAAAGTTATCTAATAGAGGACATTATCATTTGCATATATCCATCATTGCATTTGGACTGCTTAGAAGACTGTTTAAGGATATTTAATATTGGATTAGTTTATTTCACCATTATAATTTGCACACTGTT
Source organism: Rana kukunoris (assembly GCA_029574335.1). Classification (NCBI taxonomy): domain Eukaryota; kingdom Metazoa; phylum Chordata; class Amphibia; order Anura; family Ranidae; genus Rana; species Rana kukunoris. Next base: position 574,029,664 of record CM056050.1, on the reverse strand, counting down.
TGTAATAATGGCGGCATTGTTACTTTGACATATATCACTATTTTCGAATAGTTTTTTCTGGTGGGGATTGACACTCTCACATAACCGGATCTTTATACCCTATTTGGGGTTATCACTTATTTATGGTGGGTATTCCCAGTGTGGGATACCTCGGTTTAATTGGCGCTGCACTTTTCACATTATCCACTTACAATATTTTCCATTGTTGTGTTGGCTGCCTCTACCCCTTTTTAATTTTTTTTCACGTATTTTGCATAATACTATTGTATGTCACATATTTTTATCTTTATTTTTTCACTTTGGATTAGCGCAATATATTTTCATTTAACATGACCTACATATGAATTTTCCAAGAACAGAAAGGTGATCTTTTTTTAAATGATATTACTTGTAAAAGCTCTTCATATAGGTTCACCGTGAACATATATGAAGAGTTTTACAAGTAATATTTAAAAAAAGATCAGTAACAGCTCCACACACTGACCTACCTTAGCTCAGCCTCAGCCTTGGTGTGCGTTTACAGCAGGCACTGGCATTCAGTCAGAGAGGAGCCGAGTAGAAGACGAGACGAGAGGAGAGGAGAGCCAGGGATGTGATTGTGATGTGGCGGCCGAATTGTAATTCCCGCCGTGGAGCCTGCAGCGCCTATGATGGACGTCACACGTCCCACGTCCTAACATTGGCGCTGCAGGCTCCAGATAGCTATGGCACTCGGCAGGGCCGATCCTAGGATCACAGACGCCTGGGTGCAGAAATATTTTTGGCGTCCACATGGGCGTGGTCATCTTACCAACTCCTCCCCTTTACACGGTTCTATGGCTCAAACACAGAGATGCTCCCCTAAGAAGTATTTGTTACCCTGGGATCCTCCCATGATCTTTTAACAATAACGAAAATACAGGGAGAGCGTACACTAATGAGACCTGGAGCGGAGTCTCTGTAATGCACACAGAGAGGGCTTCTGTTAGAGAGTCTGTTAGAAAGTGCCCCCAGACATACTACAGGAGAAGGTTAGAGACTGCAGACATGATACAAGAAATGGTCAGAGACTGCAGACATGGCACAGGAGATGGTCAGAGAGTGCAGATATAATACAGGAGATGGTCAGAGAAGGCAGACATAGTACAGGAGATGGTCAGAGGCTGCAGACATACTAAAGTAGATAATGGCAGATCGCCCCTCTCCCCTGACTCAGCGATACAGCAACAATGGTTCCTCTGATCAGGAGTCGGCTCACTCTGAATTGCCCATGGATACTCCGCTGGGTAGAGTCCAGGTCTGTATTTTGGCAATGACTCCATTCTTTTCTCCGCCAGGGATGGTGCCAGGCTGTGTTGCTTTTCCTCTGGTGGCGCAGGGCAGCGGGGTTCTCTCTCTGATGGTGTTCTCTCAGCACTGTCCTCTCCTTCTGGAGTCCTGGGTGCACTTCCCTGAAAGCTTTCTCGGGCTCCTGGCTCTCTCTCCCATTCAGCTGTGCATCCTTTGTGAGCTGCCGTTTCCGTGTTACAGTGGGACTGCCAGTCCTCAGGACTATATCTCCCACAATCCTCTTCTTTTTTTATTCTATTTCTTCCCTGGCCGATATGAAGGCGGGGGAAGAAACATAGTAGGCGGCTGTGCTGGCAAGTGCTGCTCACTAGTACAGCAGCGCGAGGAGAGGGCAAGGGAGGGTTGATGTCACCCCCCTCCACCAACTATAGTCACCCCTTAGTACAGACCCCCCTCCGTCAGTGCAGACTCCCCACTAAATATAAACCCCTCCCTCAGTACAGACCCCCCTCCATTAGTACAGACCCCCTGCACAAATCACCCCCATCCATTAGTACAGACCCCCTCAGGACAAAACTCCCCCCTCCATTAGTACAGATCCCCAAATCCCCCCCCGCCCCGCTATTAGTAGAGACCCCAGGACAAACCCCAGGACAGACCCCCTTTGCATTAGTACAGACCCCCTTTGCCTTAGTACAGACCCCTTCCATTAGTACAGACCCCTTCCATTAGTAGAGACCCCCTTTGCATTAGTACAGACCCCCTCCATTAGTAAAAAGCCCCCTCCATTAGTACAGACCCCTTCCATTAGTACAGACCCCCTTTGCATTAGTACAGGGCCCCCTCCATTTGTACAGAGCCCCCTCCATTAGTACAGAGCCCCCTCCATTAATACAGATAAACAAGAAAAAGCTGCGCAAATATAAACACTACAATATAGAACTCCAATATCAGTCCTGTGTAGAATAAGTGAAAGTCCCGTATTCATCTGATGGAAACTGATGGCAGAAACAATTATTCTTTCCTCCAGATAGATGGTGACATCAAATGCAAAAAACCTCAGAAACAGTGCGTGGATAGATAAACACCTCCACCTTTCAATCACACCGCCCCTTACCAGAGGGGAAGATCCCAACTAGAGATCTTCTGACAGCAGATGGCTTAATCCCCAGCCAGGGGTTAATGTGGCAGGATATCCAAAAGCCGAGACTTCTCCAACAGTGGACCGATGATCCGTGTTGAAATAAAACCAATATGGAGAAGAAAAAAAGCTACATAGTGTGAACCCATATAACTTGTTTAATAAAAAAATTAAAATCACACTTACAGGAAAGTAGATAAAATTTGCATGTGAAAATATAGCCGGCCGGCTAGCACACCCGTTCACTCCGGGACACAGTTTGCGGTTTAGAAGGACGTCAGCACGCCGCTGCCCTACGCTGTTTCGTCTCAAAAGGACTTCGTCCTGGGGCACGAGCGGCGTGCTGACTCACCGCAATTTATATCTAACAGACACAGATGGTACCGCCCCCATCTGAGCTCCCAGAATCCTTGAAGCTAATGTGGCCATCTTGGATAAGGGATGTGTCCAATATGTGGGAATAGCAAATCCACTAATATCTCACCTATGACTGCAATTACTGCCATTGTCAAACAAGGAAAGAAAAAAGGGATAATAATGTAAATAAAAACAAATATTTTTTTTGGCTACTCACAGTAATTGGTAGATTATAGTATCAACCATATAGGATCAGGGATCACTCAAACAAGTCTGTTCATGTCCCTATTTATGGTACCTCCCTGCTCGTGGTGTCAGCCTCCATGTGTGTTGTAACCATCCTTTTACTGTGAGTGAAAGCCTGATCATCCAGAGCGTACTGCGCTCTACAGTATAAACAGTGGTCACATGACTGTTTGGTCAGGTGAGCAGTAACACCAATGGAGGCGCAGGGAGGGTGTGGGCAAACCTTGCCCACACTCGACACGTCATGTGTGCGGTCCGCGCGTCCCCGAATGATGACGCGCGCGATCGCAAACACGACGTGATTGGGCTGGACGTCAACACGCCCCCCCATCAGTACTAGCATGATCTTTGTCCATACTAGACTCTGCGCGTCCCCCGATAGTGACACGCACAATCGCGACTTGTTTGGGCGGACGTAAACACGCCCACTAATCGGTATTAGCCCAAACATGGTTAGCACACCACCAAGGAAGTGCAATCTCCCATGATGCAGGCAACGCCATTTTGGTAGAGGGAAAAGATGCCCTAATAGACAATTGTTTTTCTCAATCCAGAGCAGACTGATTCAGTCTGTTTGAGATAAAAGAGGCAAAATACAAAAGGGGATTTTCCTACGGCTAATGATCCCGGCAGGGAATTTCTAATGTATAAATATTAAAAGTAAAAAATTGTTCAAATGCTGAACTTAAAAACAATATTCGAAAAGGAGAAGCGTCCCCACTAAAAAAAAACATGTGTCAATGGGGAAAGAGAGTAACCCCAATTAAAAGGTTGGGACGAATCCCCAACTTAATAATATTGTGCATATAATTGTAAATTTCTATCTGTAGACAGTATTGCATTTCTGGTATATAAACCTGAATACAACAAGGAATTAAAATGTGCCCCCCCAGTGGATGAACTTGATATTACACCTGGGGGTTGTAAGCCTAATTAGGTGATCTGATTAGCAAATGTTCAGGGTAACTATCATTACTTGTTGGTTTCACCAATATATTGTTTAACCAGGATTTAACTGGGAACTCAGATGTGATACACAATCAACTAATTGCTCAACTATTGTCAATAAATGCATTAACATCTATGTCGATGTTCAAACCATGGGGTGTATAAAACCGTACCCTGTGGATCCAAGCCATTTCCATTTTAGATAGTTGTCTGACTAGTGAGTCACCTCTCCAATGGGGGCTATAGCGTTCTATGCCCAAAAAGATGGTATTGGCAGGATCACGATTATGATAGAGATCATAATGTTTTGAGACTGAATGATCCTTGTAGCCATTCCTGATGTTAGTGATATGTTCCCCTAAACGCACCTGCATAGCCCTCTTGGTCCTCCCTATATACTGGAGCCCACAAGGGCATTCCAAAAGGTAGACCACGCCTATTGAACTGCAAGTGACAAAGGATTCTATTTGGTATTCTCTCTGTGTGCTTGTCGATTTGAATGATTCCGTTTTCTTATTTCTGATACTGTTCAAAGAGCATTTTCGACATTGATGGTAGCCCTTCAGTTCCCTTTGAAAGAAAGATACCTTTTTGGGTGGTGGATCCACAACATTCGGTGCCACCCTATCTCGGAGAGAGGGTACACCTCTAAATATTACCTCGGGTTTAGCTGGTAGGAAAGTGCTAATAACCCGGTCATTAGCCAAAAGATGCCAATGTTTACGAAAAATGTTGTTAATCAAAAAGTGTTGTGAGGAGTAGGTGGTGACAAAAGGGATCAGTAGCCCACCCCTCTTACGTTTAGGGCCATCCTTTAATAATGAGGCTCTTTCTAATTTGGCTACTTCTCTTTGAGTTGTCTCTAGAGAATCATGATTATACCCTTTTTCCAGCATTCTCTTTTTTAAGATGTCAGACTGTATTTGATAGTCATTGATCTCTGAGCAATTCCGCCTCATGCGTATAAATTGGCTCTTCGGTACTGATTGGAGCCAAGACTGTTTGTGACAACTTTCCAATGGAATGTAGGCATTCCGATCAGTTTTTTTAAAGTATGAAATAGTTTTGAAATTTGTACCCTCTTTCGTAATAGTAAGATCGAGAAAATTAACACTTTCTTGACTTGCGTCGTATGTAAAATGAATTCCTCTGTCATTCTGGTTAATGGAGAGAAAAAATTCTTCTAGTTGTGCAGCAGAGCCGTCCCAAAGGAGGAGGACGTCATCAAAGTATCTTGCCCAGAAGGCAAGGCACGGGTTGTGGTCCCTATGGATGACGTCCTCCTCCCACTTGGCCATGAATAAATTGGCCAAGCTAGGGGCATATTTAGCCCCCATAGCTACACCTCGCTGTTGCTTGTAAAAGTTAGAGCTAAACCAGAAATAATTGTGGTCTGCTGCATATTCCAACAATTCCATAATGAATTCCTGTTGTTCCTCAGGTATTGTGGAAAAAATATGTAAATAATATTTAGCAGCTGATAAGCCCAGATCATGTGGTATGATCGTGTAAAGGGACGTGACGTCCGCTGTAACTAGCCAGGTATGATTACTACACGATTGATGAGACAGTAAGTTCAATACGTGTTTAGTGTCTTTGAGGTATGAAGGTACCTGCTGGACTAATGGTTGGAGGAAGTGGTCAATGTACTTGCCCCCTCCATTAGTACAGAGCCCCCTCCATTTCTACAGAGGGACGCAGACAAGGAGAGGAGGAGGAGGAGGAGGAGGGAGTGGAGCACTCTGGCGCTTGAGCGCCCCCACCTCTGTTGCGCCTGGGTGAACTGCACCCGCCTCGGCGGCCACTTTCGGCCGCACTCGGCCTCTTTCGGCAGGTCCTGACTCCCAGACGCTCGGGGCTATCAATTCATTGCAATGCTGCATAGACTCTGGCTTTTTGGGGACCCATTCGGGGCTCCAGCCCCCCTAGCCATGCCCTAACGACGCCTCTGCCGGGTACCGTTCTGCACATGGTATGGGAATGCCCCCTTATCCGTCAGTTTTGGGAGAAGGTAATCAGGGCTTTGAATGAATTTGGTGACTGGTCCCTTAGTCAGGATCCGGCCTTAGCACTACTTGGTACCATGGAAGATATTGTGTTCTCCAGACAGATGAAGTTATTTCTCTTCTATATTCTATACTACGCTAGAAGATAGAGCCTCCTTAGTTGAAAGCAACCAGCACCACCAACACTCAACAACTGGGTAGCAACGATTAACTCTGTACTGCTACTGTATAAACTGACCTATGAAAGCAGGAACTCCCTGAAAAAATTGATAACGTCTGGTCCCAATGGATAGACACACAAGGCTCAATCTCTTAACATAAGGTGACCAGATTTTTAAAATGAAATCCGGGGACATATTTTTTCTTTACTAGTAATGGCAGCAATCAGCGACTCTCAGCCAAGCTGTCCTCTGGCCTTTTTCTGTGTTCCCGAGGCTCTCCTGTGCCCCCCCTCACCTCTGGACTAATGCGGCATTGCATGCCATTAAAGTCAATGTGGAACAAATTATTTTCGTTTCCATTAACTTCAATGGGGAAACTCACTTTGAAACGCGTACGTATAAGTACTTTGGATTACGAGCATTGTCCTGGAATGGATTATGCTCGTAATCCGAAGTTCCACTGTATATAATTAATATTCATCAGATGGAACAATTTCTTCACAGATGGAACAATTTATACTAACTTATACCGTACCCCATCACATCATAACAAAACAGCGATATGTGCAGTAACATAGTGTTGATAACAAAGATAACAAATCATTCACCCATCCTCCCCACTCAATGTCAAATTTTACCGGAACCCCTCTACTAGCATATGTAGCCTTATAAAGAGGTAGGGCAACTTGTTTATTAGAGCCTTCCAGGCCTTGAGCATGAGTTTCTTTTTCCAAGAAAGGATAATACTTTTTCTAGCATAATAGAGGAATATGGTTAGGAGAGTTTGGATTACCTTCACTGTATCTCACTGTCTCTTACTATCTCTCACTGTCTCTCATTGTCTCATTATCGCTCATTGTCTCTTAAATCTCTCACTGTCTCACTGTCTCTCACTATCTTTAACTGTCTCTTACTATCTCACTGTCTCTCACTGTCTCAATATCTCTCACTGTCTCACTATCTCTCAGGCCACGTACACACGATCAGACCGGTCCGATGAGAATGATCCGACTGTCTCACTATATCTCACTGTCTCACCATCTCTCACTGTCTCACCATCTCTTACTGTCTCACCATCTCTCACTGTCTCACCATCTCTCACTGTCTCACCATCTCTCACTGTCACACTATCTCTCACTGTCTCACTATCTCTCACTGTCTCACTATCTCTCACTGTCTCACTATTTCTCACTGTCTCACTATCTCTCACTGGAGAATCTTGTCTTCTGGTTTTGTTGGACCTAAGCGCAGCCTTCGACACAGTTGACCACAAGCTCCTATTGACTAGGCTAGCTGAAGTAGCCAAAGTCGCAGAAGGCGATCTATCCTGGTTCTCCTCTTTCTTGGAAAACCGATCGCAAATAGTGAAGCTAGGACTTTTTACTTTGGAAAAACGGAAAGTATCATGCGGAGTCCCTCAAGGATCTCCCCTGTCGCCGGTGTTATTCAACATCTATCTGCGTCCTCTTTTTGAAATCATCAGCAGTCAAAAACTGCTCTATCACTCATATGCAGACGACACGCAACTGTATTTCCGCATTTGCAATAAAAAGGATCACCACCTCAATCTACAGAATTGCCTCTCTTTGATAGATGACTGGATGACCAAGAGTTATCTTAAACTCAACGGAGCGAAAACAGAACTTCTCCTGTTTCACGCCAAGCGTAGGAACCAACCGGCAACAACGTGGACCCCCCCACCCATTATGGGTAAATTCATCACCCCTAGCGCCAAAGTCAAAAGTCTTGGGGTCATCTTCTACTACTACATGACAATGGACGCACAAATAGGGTCAGTAGTCAGCGGATCTCACCATCTGCTGCGCCTACTACGCAGACTTACTCCTTTTATCCCTAAAGAAGACGTAGCAGTCGTGGTAGGAACAATTGTCAACTCCAGACTGGACTATGCAAATGCCCTTTACCTGGGACTCCCGAAGTACCAAATCGCTCGTCTGCAAGTCGTGCAAAACACGGCTGCGAGACTTGTGACAGGGAAAAAACCCTGGGAATCCATCTCACCTTCGCTGAGATCCCTTCACTGGCTGCCAGTGAAAGACAGAATTGCTTTTAAAGCACTCTGTCTAACGCATAGATGTATCTATGGGAAAGCTCCCATATATCTGTGCGAAAAAATAAAAGTCCATAACCCCAATCGCATCTTGCGATCCACCAACCAAAATTTACTCCAGATACCGAAAGCCAATTACAAGTCCAAAGGAGATAGAAGATTCGCGGTCCAGGGTCCTAGACTATGGAACGCTTTACCAACCAATATTCGGTTGGAGGAGAATTACCTAGCATTCAGGAGAAAGGTCAAGACTCATCTCTTTTGATATCAAAGGAGACAGGAACAACAAGCGCCCAGAGGCGATTCAATTCGCATGTGCAGCGCTATATAAGTTTTCATTCATTCATTCATTCATTCACTGTCTTACTATCTCTCACTGTCTCTCACTGTTTCACTGTCTCTCACTATCTCTCACTGTCTTACTATCTCTCACTGTCTCTCACTGTCACACTATCTCTCACTGTTTCACTGTCTCTCACTATCTCACTGTCTCACTATCTCTCACTGTCTCACTATCTCTATGCCTCACGATCTTGCGCACCATAAGAACGATCATAGCGGCGGTTCCGCCACTTGATCGTTCCTATAGGTGGCGGAAGGGGACATCCCCCCTCCTGCCGCCATCCGGTGCTTCTCTGGGCTCTCCCATGCCATCGGGGGCCTGGAAAGATGATCGCCGTGCGCCAGATGGGAGGCATAGAGATGACTGGTGACCAGATGGTCACCAGTCATCTCTATGACTGTTGGTGGCCCGGGCACGATGTGATGACGTCACGCCCGGGTACCCGTAAGTAAACAAACCGCAATTGCGGCTAGTAAGAATGAGATCTGTGAATTTTTTTTCACAATCTCATTCTTTCCAGCCTGGAGGGCAGATGTGGGGTCTTATTGACCCCGCATCTCTCCTTAAAGAGAACCTGTCACACACTATTCCTATTACAAGGGATGTTTACATTCCTTGTAATAGGAAAAAAAGTGGTAAAAAAAAAAAGGAAAATAAAGTGTAAAAAAAAAAAAAAAAAGTAAAATAAAAAAAAAAAAAAAATTAAAACCCCCCTGTCCCCGGTAGCTCGCGCTCAGAAGCGAACGCACATGTAAGTCCTGCCCACGTATGTAAATGTCGTTCAAATCACACATGTGAGGTGTGCGTTAGAGCGTGTGCAACAATTCTAGTACTAGACCTCCTCTGTCACTCTAAACTGGTAACCTGTAAAATGTTTAAAGCGTCGCCTATGTTGGTTTTTAAGTAACGAAGTTTGGCGCCATTCCATGAGTGTGCGCAATTTTAAAGCATGACAAGTTAGGTATCTATTTACTCGGCGTAACATCATCTTTCATATTTTACAAAAAAATTGGGCTAACTTTACTGTTTTGTTATTTTTTTAATTCATGAAACCATTTTATTTCCAAAAAAAAGGCTAATGAGTTTCTGGACTCCTGACAGACCCTTGCATCTTTCATCCAGTGCTGCACTGATGTTTCTGGATTCTGAGTCATGGGGAAAGCAAATTGTGCTGATCGTTGCACAATTGGAGAGTTTGTCCATCACTTAGAGGAAGTGTATGTAATTAAAGGATCACTAAAGGAAAACATTTTTTTTTGCTGAAATGACTGTTTACAGGGTATAGAGACATAAAAGTTTACTGATTCCTTTTAAAAATGATTAAAAATAGATAAAAACCAATCATATAATATGCCTCTAGTTTCACTTTCGTTTTTTAAACTGGTTTTGTGTGGAGTGAAGTAGAGAGAGAGAGAGAGAGACAGAACAAAAACAAACAAATCCAGGGCAGTGTTTTGTTTTTAAAATTAATCTGATTCTAAAGAAGTTTTAGACACGCAGCTTGGACCACAGTGAAAAGCTGCCATGAGATTTTTCATAAGGAGCCAGACAAGCAGGAAGTGTGGAGATCAGAGCAGAATTACAGCAACTTCTTTTTTTTTTTTAAGTATTTATTCTTTATTGAGTTTTTTGTGGTACAAAAATACACATGCATTTATTTTCTTTACATACATCGTTATACATGTGGTTATACATATAGCACGTCTTTGGACCTTGATTGTGCCCCTTTTACCCGTACCCCTTCCCCCCGCCCTTCTTATTTATCCCACATTCGTTCACTCTGTATTATGGCTTTCTCTCTTCTCTTTTTGCGTGACTATCACCATGTTTACCCTAAAAATGTTCTCCCTCTCTCTTGCTGTTACCTCTCCTTTCCGCCCCGACCTTTCCCCACCAGTCCGGCTTGATTCCTTTCCCCGCCTTAGGGTGGACATCCCATTCTGCTCAGCCAGGGTGCCCACAGCTTTTTAAATTTTTTAAAGTTGCCCTGTCTAGTTAAAGTTACTTTCTCCTTCCAGACTGTGGCATTAATCGTGTTTATCCATTCTGCAGTTGTGGGCGCTTTCTCTGATTGCCACTTTTGTGCTATTAGTTTCCTGGCCTGGAACAAGCATCTCACAGCCACTAAGAATTACAGCAACTTCAAAGCAAAAAACGAACAATGAGAACATGAAAACAGCACTGCATTAAGGTAAAGGAAGCTATTTAGCTAAAAAAAAAAAATTCCTTTAGTGATCCTTTAAGGACTTATAGGGCCAGATTCAGGAACAGTTAGGCTGGCGGATCCAGTGATCCGCCAGCCTAACTGTGACTTTGAGCCGGCGTTTCTGTTTTCTGTAACCAGAAAACAAGAAACGCCGGGTTGAAGCTCCGATGGGAGCAGCGTAACTGAGTTTCGCCATCGCATCGTTACTTCAACTTAAAAATGGCGCCGGGGGCGTTCCCGCCGATTTACGCTCAAAAAATATGTTAATGAGCGGAAATCGGCAATTCACGATCGAATTCCGGCGCGACGCAATGACGGTACGACGTTTCTGGACGGGATACGCGGCGCATAGATATACCTACATGGGGTTGGAGTATCCTATGTTAGGTATAGGCGTCGTCATCGCGTCGGGAAAAAAAAAATCACGTCGCTTGCGTAAAAAGTTCATGAATGGGAATGTGACGTCATTGACGTTCATTCACAGAATTTGGAGCATGCGCACGGGGATGTTTGGACACTCGACGCATGCGCAGTACGTTGGCGGCGGGATCGCGCTTAGTTAGAATACTACACGCCCCGTACCCGCCCAATTTGAATTCCGCCGGCTCATTTGTGATGCGCTGCCGCAACTTTAGGAGCAAGTGCTTCCTGAATAACAGCACTTGCTCCTAAAATTTCAGCAGCGTAACGCAAATGAGATGCGTTACTCCAGAGCAAAGATGCTCTGCTCTACCTGAATCTGGCTGATAGTGTCAGTTTTACGCCAGTCCCTTGTGATATCCCCAGAGGGGAACTGCTTTATTTGGCCCGCTGGTGAAACAGGTCAAATTGTGAGGTGAGCAGCCTAATACACAGGTGGAGGGGAGCACGAGGACATTGTATTTAAATCATCTTACACAAATTGTGGATTGTTTTCTGTCCCTTGTTTTACACCACATTTTTAAAAGGTGGAGCAAAAACACTTTGAGTGATAGCCGCTACTATTTTTTATTCACTATTCACATTTATTGTTATTTAGGATTTAAATACGCGGATTGATTTCACACATTTATTTTTACAGTTGATTGATAATAAATGGCTCCAGCCAAACACTAACCATGAGTGAAAGAAAAGTTTTCGCGGTATCAAAAATTATTTTAGAAATCATAAATTCTGCCAGGGTATGTAAACTTATGAGCACAACTGTATAAATAAAATCTGCATTGGAATAAGTATATCGTCAACGACCAGGTGAATGGGAGGAGAACGTTTTAGCCAATCTAGCAGGGGTTAAATAAATTCTGTGCAAACATTTGGATTTTGATCTTTATTTTAAAAGATGTTAGGACTTGACGCAGTGATCCGCCCTCCCAGTGTTAGAATTTTATATTTTAAAAAGGGCAGGGCCAGCATGGTTCTTCCACGTCACATGCAAGATAAAAGAATCTGTGCAAATGGTCGTAAATTCCCAAGATTTCACAATAAGATATTTTGTAGATATTAAAGGAAAAGTGTATGTTACCCCAGCATGTCATATCCCTGATATGTGCCTGATGTACCATGTACTTGTATTAAAAAGTATCCTGTTCTTTTTCTTTTGCTTCCTTAGTGTAAAATACCTATTGATCCTGCCAGTCCCTTGCTTTCCTATTTCAAACTAACCACACTAGGCATAGAAGCACAGCTTGCAGCCTGCTCAGTTTCCTGGCTGTGCTGGGAGCACAGCCTGCCTGTCCTCCAATGGCCAAGACTGGTACTGGCACATCCCCCTGCATAGAAATGAACTGGGAAGAGCACTGTATTTCTCTTTCTCTGCCTCCTGCTGACTCACTACCTGTAGTCTCCACCCCCACTTCCCTAAGTCCCTTATACAGTGGAGAACAGAGATCATGTGATCATTTATAGAAAATAAAAAAAAATGGTGTGTATATACTTTAACTGCTTCCCGCCCGCTATATAGACAAATGATGATGGAGCAAGGTGGCTCTTGTTCTGAGACGCCATCATCTGACGGCGCCCAGTTTAGCCACAATCGCACGCCCGCGGGGGCACAGTGTCCCTGGGACACACACGACCCCAGTCTCAGCAAAGAGCCGCTGCTGCTGCTCTTTACCCATGTGATTGACTGTGTCCAATCACAGACAGTCACATGTAAACAAGGAGATGCCGTTTATTGGCTCTGCTTGCCTGACAATGAGTGGGAGGTGAGGAGAGCCGATCAGTCGCATCTCCTCATAGGGGGGGGGGGTATAGGTAATCCTGATCATTAGTACCCTGATTACAATGCAGCTTTAAAATTGCCCATCAATGATACCACTCTGTGCCCATCTGTGACACCACTCTGTGCCCATCAATGAGGCCAATCTGTGCTGCCTTTCAGTGCCTGCCTATCAGTGTTGCCCATCAGTGCCATCCCTCCGTGTTGCCTATCAGTGCCGCCTTTCAGTGCCTATCAGTGCCGCCTATCAGTGCTGCCTGTCAGTGCCCATTAGTGCTGCACATCAGTGCCACCTATCAGTGCCCATCAGTGCTGCATATTAGGGCCACCCCATCAGTGCCAATCAGTGCCGCCTCATCAGTTCCTATCAGTGCCCATCGGTGCAGTTTTATCAGTGGACATCAGTAAGGGAGAAAAATGTACTTATTTACTAAATTTATAGACAGAAACTAAGAAAAACATTATTTTATTTTCCACATTTTGGGTTTTTATTTTTTTTAGCAAAGAATAAAAAAATCAGCAGTGATTAAATACCACCAAAAGCTCTATTTGTGGGAATAAAATTATAAAAAATGTATTTGGGTACAGCGTTGCATGGCTGCGCAATTTGTCAAGTGTGACAAAGCTGAACCAGGGCAGGAAGGGAGGTGAAAGTGCCCGGTATTGAGGTAGTTAAATAAAATTTACGTTGGGATTTCCTTTAAACATGGGATTAAGCAATAACCTGTGTTGTGTTACATTAGACATTATAGTGGCTGATTGCTCCACTAATGTTATGTCACGAGGAAGAAGCACAGCCAAATGGAACATTTTTGAACAGTTGACATCACCGGCAGTATTTTATCTGTGTTCCTATATTCACGAATCACACAAGCTACGCACAACTTTGTTTTCTTTCTTGCTTCTCACAAAAAAATATTCAACGTCAGGGTTGTGAGAAGTGTTCTTCACACGCAGTAGATGTAGAATGACTCAATAGAACTCGGGAACATTTTTAGTGAGGATTTATGTCATATAAATCTCCCGATAAATGTAAATAGCAGCTGTCGGAAAACCATGAAAATCAGTCGGTGCGATGGTAATATTATGCAGGGAATAATATTTGCAAAAGGTTCTCTTGAAGACCAAATGAAGCCTCTTTGTAGACCTGGACCCTCAAATGTTATTTGTCACTGTTTTTCTTGGAAATTACTTAAAAGCCATTTTCTCTTAGGCCTCGTACACACGATCGGACATATCCGATAAAAACGGTCCGCGGACCATTTCCATCGGATATGTCCGATCTGGAGTTTGATCCGATGGCGTGTATACACCATCGGATCAAATTCCCCGCCGGCGGACGGCGCGGTGACGTGTCGGTGACGCGGCGGTGACGTTGACGCCGCCACGTCACCGCCACGTCACCGCACCAGGAAGTAAAACACTTCCGCGCATGCGCCGAATCCATTCGGCGGCGGCGCGGCGGCGGTGCGGGACGACATGTCTGCTGGTAAGTGTACTAACCAGCAGACATGTCGGGCGGACAGATTCCCACCGGATAGATTTCAAAGCATGCTTTGAAATCTGTCGGGTGGACAAATCTGTCCGCTAGCCCATACACACGATCGGAGATGTCTGCTGAAACGGTCCCCTCGTGTGTACGAGGCCTTAGTGAAAATTCTGCTTCCTGCCCTCACACTGCAGTGCCCTGTGCTGGCAGTGTAACAAAAAATACCCCTTAGGACTGGCTTTCACACACAGACTCACATTGGAGGGGAAGAGAGGAGGCACGTCTGACCTGGTCTGCTCCTTGCTAAGTGCATTAGGTCTACCTCTGATGTCTATTGGACTGCACAGTGCACAACTGCTGTAACAGAAAAGCGTAGGCTCAAAAAAAGCAATTAGTACAAAGTGTAAAAATCTCTATTCATTCTGTGACTGCAGTTGAACTTTAAAATGGATGTAAAGGCACAAGATTTTTTACATTCATGTGTTCTATGCATAAAGGTAAAAAAACCTTCTGTGTGAAGCAGCCCCCCAAATACTTACCTGACCCTTCTCTCGATTTAACTATGTCCACGAGAGCCTTTCCTTTCCGAGACTCACACTCCTGATTGGCTTTTGGGAGTACAGCTAGTGAGCCAATCAGGAGATGGAGGGGGCAGGGTCGAGCCTTAGCTCCATGTGTGAATGGACACACAGAGCCATGGTTTGGGAGCACACCTGCTTAGGTACCCCAAAGCAAGCTGCTTGCTGTAAGGGCATCCAGCAGTAGGGATGAGCCAGGAGTGCAGTGTTGGACCCAAAAAGGGAAGGATCCAGGCTTCTCTGGGCAAAACCATTGCAGAGAGCAGGTAAGTATAACGTATTTGTTTTTTTTGTTTTTTTAACTAGGGTTAAATAATGCTTTAAATTACTATAATCTAAGGCCGCGTACACACGACCGGTTTCCTCGACAGAATACATCAAGAAACTTGGTGGGAGAGCTTTTTTGCCGAGGAAAACGGTCGTGTGTATGCTTTTCATCAAGTAAACTGTGGAGGAACTCGACGAGGAAAAAAGAGAGCAAGTTCGTGTTCCTCGTCGGGCTGGTTTTCCATCGAGAAACACGTTGGTGTGTATGCTTAGAAACCCGCGCACCTTCGGTAAATGTAGTATTTGTAATGGAAATAGCACATTTGTCACGCTGTAACAGACTGAAAAGTGCAAATGCCTCTTACCAAACTTTTTCCTAACACGCAGTAACATGAGATTAGCAAAAGCAGCCCCTGCCGTTGCATGTGTTGAAGTCACCGAGTTTGAGAACGAGGAGATTTGGTCTTGACTGTGTGTATGCAAAGACAGCTTGTCAAGTTTCTCGACAAGCCTAACAAGGAACTCGACAAGGAAAACGATGTGTCTGAAACGACGAGTTCCTCGGTCGTGTGTACGAGGCCTGAGTCTTTTTAAAAATTAGATTTTGAATAGCTGGTATAAGTGTTTGTAACTGGGGATGCAGCTCACCCCAATCTCTGTGAGACCTTTGCTGATCTTTACCAGTGCTGCTGATATTAGGTTAATTTTGCTTAGTACCATAGTGATCTAGATTAGCTGTCAAATGATAGCCATTAATTAGTTTATTACATTCAAATGGACACCTTTATCTGTTCATTGATTTTTGTGCTTTGCCATTTTTTTGCCTTGTGATAATATAGTTACTTTATTCACAGCTAAGTAGCCTGATTCCTCTTTCCTATATGCTAATATAGTTGTGGGTAGTATACTGTAACGTAAGGGCCTGTGGGACCCAGAAGCTCTTAGAAAGTATGAGATACTCCTGTTTTAGCTTCCCCGATGCCTCTTATGTGTAGATCACCCTGTGTCTCTAATAGGGGCATATGGTGAATGAGAACCCCACTATGGTCTGTGCTAGTCAGATTTAATGCGGTATATATTGTATATATATCGAGCCAGATTCAGAAAGGTTTACACCCGTGTATCTCGAGATACGCCTACGTAAGTACAAATGTGCACCGTCGCATCTTAGCGCCGATTCACAAAGCAAGATACGCCGAAAAACATGGCTTCAGTCGTCCGACGTAACTTGCCTACGCCGACGTATCGTGGGCGCATAGTTACGCTGGACGCATTCGACGTTCCCATTAAAAATATGCAAATGAGCAAGATACGCCGATACACAAACGTATGTACGGCCGACGCAGTAATCTACGCCGTTTACGTAAGGTGTTTTTCCGGCGTAAAGATAAATCACCAAAAAGATGGCGCAGCCTATGTTAAGGTATGGACGTCGGAACAGCCGTCTAATTTTACCTCGTTTACGTTGTTTACGTAAGTCGTACGTGAATGGGGCTGTGCGTAAGTTACGTTCGACGTGTATCTTAGGCATTCTATTCGACGTGATTCTGAGCATGCGCACTGGGATAGTCCATGGACGGCGCATGCGCCGTTCGTTCGGTACCTCATTTACATACGGTTACGGTTCATTAACATGTATCACGCCCACCTTCCACCTACTTTAATTTAGGCGGGCTTACGCCGACCCATCTACGCTAAGCCGCCGTAACTTAGGGAGCAAGTGCTTTGTGAATACAGCACTTGCCTCTCTAAGTTGCGACGGCGTAGTGTATATTCGATACGCTACGTCCGCCTAACGATATGCCACCCTACCTGAATCTGGCACATTGTGTGTTGGCTGTAGTGTACTATAAAGCTTGCTGTGACGAGGTGGGGTGTGATTGCATTCTATTGTCTATTGTGGTAATTAAGTCTACTACTGTAATAGTGTGTATTGTAAGTTAACAGACAGGCTAAAGGTCAGGTGTCTGGAGTCATCAGCTGCAGTTAATTAGCTCATGTAAATTAGGTCAGGGCCCGGAGTCAGGATGTCTGCTAAAGAGATGTATTAAGGATGACGTGTATTGGGGGGGCTTGTTAGGTAAACATTGTGTGATGTTGTGTGTGGAGTTGGGCTATTGTTCATGTGGTTACTGCAGTATCCTAAACTGTATATAAGAGCTGGAAACCAACAACAGCTGTGTCTTGTTATTAGGAAGAATTCTTATTTTGGGTCTTGTTTGCCGGATTGTGGTGTGTCGGTAGCTGCCTTGTGTTCGGGAATGGAATATCCTAAACGGCTTTAACCCCTGTCCCATTTGGAGTTCTGTTACATATACCAATACTCAATCACATAGGAGTTTGCAGCATTTCATTACCTAACAAGGGGGTACATTTACTAAAACCGATGCAGTCAGAATCTGGTGCAACTGTGCATGGTAGCCAATCAGCTTCTAACCTCAGCTTGTTTAATTAAGCTTTGGCAATAAAACCTGGATGCTGATTGTTTCCTATGCAGAAGTGAGCTGGATTTTGAACTTTAGTAAAAAAAAAAAAACATGGTGTGTTAGAGGGAATGAAGCAGTTTGCAGAGTTATGGCAGGGAACAGTTTAATCTAGTTTAATAGAAATGTATATTACCCATTTGTCCCTTTCCTAGAGAAGATTATAGTCTGTTGTATTTAGCACATTCAAGCAAAGACACACAAACTATCCCTGTGCACGTGAAAGCTCTATCCTTACTGCATCTTTGGCCAGAAAACAGTTTATAAATGGCTAAGGGCAAAACACAACATTCAGTAACAAATACAGCACAAGCATAACTGCTTATCTCTGTCTGTGTTGTGCTTTTGGATATTCGTTTTGGCAGGAAAGCAAATGATCCATGATCAGATTTGGACTTGCTACATCTCCATAGGCCTGTTTGCGACGCAAGAATTCTTGTGTTTGTGCGCGACTTTTCTATCAACTACAGACTGCGCGGTCTTGTCCAAAAGTACAACATAGAAACATCCAAATGTGTCAGAGTTATTCAGTGTAGAAACTGGGAACTAATGGTCCTTTTTTTTTTACTTCGATACAGACTTCTTGAGTTCACATTTTACATTTCAAAATGTAGCAATCTTTCAAAAAGATGGTGTTCATAGACATTCACCATTGGTGGGTATTCTGTATGTGGGTGCACACTTTAATTTTTGTTTCTTCTACTGTCTCAAGCTTGCATTCTTGAAGAGGAAGTAAAGGCAAAAAAAAAAAAAAACCCTGCAAGACAAAGGCATATTGAGATAGTATGCATAGCATACTAGCTCATAATGTAATATTCACCTCTGATCGAAGCCCTCGCAGCCGTCCTCCTACACTGCTCAGGTGGCCGTCATCTTTCCGGGGGGTTGCTTCCGGGTATCATGGCTCCGGCGCTGTGATTGGCCGGAGCGGCGATGACGTCACTTCCGCGCATGAGCGTGGGACCCTTCAGTCACGGCCTTCTTTAGGAATGGCACGATCGCCATTGCTAAAGTGTGCCTGCGCCGTTGTCTACGGTGCATGTGCTGTAGACATTGGCGCCCGTAGTTTTAGTAAATATCTCCTAAACCATGTTGGTTTAGGAGATATTTCAAGCACCTACATGTAAGCCTTAATCTAGGCTTACCTGTAGGTTAAAGTGATTGTAAAGGGTTTACAACCACTTTAACAAGGATCAGACCCTTGGTCCTTACCACTTCACCAGGACTAACAACCTCTTTAAATTCTAATATTTGCACATAAACAACAGGGCTTTACTCCCTTTGCTAATGCTCAGTGCCTTTTATCAAATTTTGGGGGTATCTTCCAGATCCCAACCCTTTACTAAAGCTACGAAAGGATCATTAATCTCCTTGAAAAGTTTAGTGATATGCTGACCCCTCTATTTACAGGTTGACCAGTCCAACAGGCAGCTACGTGTTGACCAGTCTAATATCTTTCTCTCATGACCATTTCTTCTCTCCAGATCACCATGGTCAAGATTATGTTATGGTAATAGAAATAAATTAAGGCTAACATACTGGAACTTCTAGAAACTGTAAATTCAACCGATATCCTTTGCTTTATCATCCTTATTCCACTTTAAGCACCAGGAGAGCACAGCTTGTTTAAGTGACTATACACATGATTCATCTTTATTTAGCCCTCTTGTCCTAAACAGGGACTACTATGTCAATTCAGTTTTTGACTGGGCGGTAGTTAACTTAGACTGTTGTATAGTTATACTGTTGCCTGGTATCTCTTGTCATAGTATGAGATTTCAGAAACAAAACTAAGTTATAAATAGTTTTATTTTCTTTAGCAAATCCAGTAGGAGATTTATGCCACTGGTGCATGCTGGGGAAGGATATCAGTATGTGAGACAAACCCTGATCTCACTCTTTTTCCCTGGGCTAAGGCCTAGGGAGAAGCAGCAGAATGGAGTTCTGCTGTTAGGCCCATTAGCCTGTTTTGGGGCCTAATTTGTGCTGAAGTGGTCCTGAAGCTGTCCTGCCTGGTCTGGAGGAAGCTGTGCCAAGGAGGAGACCCAGGGGTGGCACCTTGCTGGAGAGAGCCAGGAAAAAGTCTGGTCTCTCAAAAGGAATTTGGTAATGTGCTAACAGTGTTGTCGAGTCAGCTTAAAGGTTCTGACACTGTGAAGCTTGGTATTGATCTTGATCTGGAGAGTCTGTAAGTGATCTTCTACGGTATCTGGGACCCCTAATCCATACCTCCTTAACGGTTCTGCAATAAAACTTTAAAAAAGACAAGAGTGACTGGCAACAAATATTCATTCTTGGTCCTCCCATGTTAGTCATGCACCTTTGGATGACCAAGGGGCACTAGATTCACTTGCATTTTTTCCCCAGGTGGTGCCAGATCACTAACCTGCCCAGAGGAGCTCCTAGCATGGTCCTGGTGCTCCCCATACACTACCTCAACTGGCTACTCACAATGAGACAAAGACCTGTAACAAGACCCTTGCTCGCTCGGTTCCACTCTCCCGACACTCCTCTGCTACTATTGGATCAGATTGCAGATTGCAGATTGCAACGTCTGATCGTTCGACCATCCGATGCTCCGGGATTTGAACTACAGCTGTGCTGTTCAAAATCCATCAGAACAAACACCAGGCAGGCTGTATGTATGTTCAAACAGGAGACTCTTTTATTGGATGCACACACACTTTTATACAGCAGTTTGGACCCCCTGCCCCCAACAACCACTTTCCTATTGGTCAATTTTAAAGTACAATGTAGTTCTCAATTAGGTCCTCTTAGCCATGCAAATGAGGACTTGAAACAGGGTCAGCAGGGATTGGTCCGATAGCTTAAATAGGTGGACTGAAATTTGTAATGAGACAGAAGCCCCAGGGGGCAATCACAGTACACAAACTGCCAGACACAGAACAATGCTTTTCCTCCAGACCTTGGAGCCGTCTGGAGGGGGGGTTTGCCTCAAAGGAGTTGTAAAGGAAAAACATTTTTTTGCTAAAATGACTGTTTACAGGGTATAGAGACATAATAGTTAACTGATTTCTTTTAAAAATGATTAAAAATAGATCAAATCAATCATATAATGTACCTGTAGTTTCAGTTTCGTTTGTGCATCTAGTTTCGTCTTTGCATGTTATTTCCTGCCTCTGTGCTATACAGAGCCAAGGAGCAGTGATGGTTTGGAAAACGAAACTAGAAGCTCCCAGTACTGTGGTCATCAGGAAACAGACAACCAGGAACTGTCCAGAACAGAGGAGAATTACAGCAACATCAGAGCAAAAACCGAACAATGAGGACATGAAACCAGGACTGCAGTAAGGTAAAGGAAGCTCAAAAAAATGTTTTCCTTTAGTGACCCTTTAAGACAGGGCAGAAGACCCCCCACTGTTTCACAGATTTCAAGGAGATACACTTCAGCATTCCAAGGTCCATGACAACCTATATTACAACTAGTGTTGCTCACGAATATTCGCATTGCGAATATTCGCTACGAATATTGCATATTCGAGTATTCGCGAACAACGCGATTATCGCGGCGAATATTCGCTATTTCGAATATTCGTATTTTTTCAATTTTTTTTTAGAACAGATCACATCCTAGAGATCCCCATCGACGTCTAAAATCATTGCTGGTTTGATTAGAGACCTTGGGCCGAGTAGCTGCAGCGCTCATTTTATATTGCCTAAAAATCGCAATGCGATTATTCGGCAATAGCGATATCGCGCGATTATTTTGTATTGTAATATATCACGAATATTCTGAGCCAATCAGAGTGCTCCTTCCGCATTTCTCGAATATTCGCAATTATTTTATATTGTAATATATCACGAATATTCTGAGCCAATCAGAGTGCTCCTTCCGCATTTCTCGAATATTCGCAATTATTTTGTATTGTAATATATCACGAATGTTCTGAGCCAATCAGAGTGCTCCTTCCGCATTTCTCGAATATTCGCAATTATTGTGTATTGTAATATATCACGAATATTCTGAGCCAATCAGAGTGCTCCTTCCGCATTTGCCGAATATTCGCAATTATTGTGTATTGTAATATATCACGAATATTCTGAGCCAATCAGAGTGCTCCATTCCGCATTTCTCGAATATTCGCAATTATTTTATATTGTAGTATATCACGAATATTCTGAGCCAATCAGAGTGCTCCATTCCGCATTTCTCGAAATTTCGCATTCGCTTTCGCAATTCGCAATTCGCATTCGCATTCGCGATAGCGAAAATTCGCAATGATTTCATTTCCAAAAAATATCACGAATATTCGTATTTAGCGAATATATCTCGAATATTCGACTATATATTCGAGATATATCGCGAAATCGAATATGGCATATTCTGCTCAACACTAATTACAACTGGGGATGGACATTTGACCTCTCTAAAACAGTTTTGGCCACCACAATCTGTAAGCTATTCTCTTTATCTTCTTTCTACAGGTGCAAACTAAGGGCCAGATTCTTGTAGATCCTGCGGCGGCGGCGCATAAGCTATTTACAATACGCCGCTGCAACTTACAGGAGCAAGTGCCGTATTCTCCAAGCACTTGCTCCGTAATTTGCGGCAGCGTAGTGTAAATGGCCCGGCGTAAGGCCGCGTAATTCAAAGGGGGCGGCTTGTATTTAAATTAAGCGCGCCCCCGTGCCGAACGAACTGCGCATGCGCCGGCCTTAAACGTAGGCCACTGCGCATGCTTCATAGTATGCCGCAAATACATTGCTTACGACGGCAACGTAATTAACGTAAAGGCCTATTTGCGAACGAGTTACGTAAACGACTGAAAAACACAACGCTGTCCCGAGTCAATACTTAACATGGCATACGGCGGACTGACGTAAGGTTACCCCTCATATAGCAGGGGTAACCTTACGCTTACGGAAACAACGTAAACTACGGCAAAGCGGCGCAAAAACATTCGGGAATCGGCGTATCAGGCTCATTTGCATATTCAACGCTGAAATCGACGGGAACGCCACCTAGCAGCCAGCGTAGAATTACATCTAAGATCCGACGGTGTAAGTGACTTACGCCAGTCGGATCTACGCCGTATCTATGCGTAAATGATTCTAGGAATCAGACGCATAGATACCCGGGAGAAAAACAGAGATACGACGGTGTATCTGGAGACACACCGTCGTATCTCTTATGAGAATCTGGCCCTAAGTGCCCAGAATGTATCCGCTACAAAGGTCTTCTCCCAAATGCAGCCACAACTGCTCTGGTCCGAACTAAAGTCCACCATTAGCCTACAGGTATATTTTTTGAAGAACTCCACAGAACAATGGAGAGGACATGTGGATGCTGTCCCTTTTCAGAAGTGGGCCTTGTTCCCCATTGCTATAAAGTCACAGTGAAAACAACTACACCACAGTCATTGTCATCCAATGCATTATTTAAAAGGTCAACGTGTTCTCAAAATGATATCACTGATCTGACCTCAGACTTGCTAGGAACATCGTCAGTCACTGTGACATCCAGTAATTTACATTACATGAACTAAGTGACTCTAGTACGTTGGGAGTTCAGCGTAGCTGTCAAGCAGATAGTATAACAAGCTTTTCTGGAAGAACAAGGATGTTGTGACGTTAAGGAAGGTGAATGATGGGGTTGGCTCAGTTCCATGATCAGTGTGTCCTTAGCCTATATTTGTTATGGAAGTCAGGATTACAATATTTGATTGAAGCTTGCAGCACAGAGATTTGGCCAGACACTCACATTCTTTGTCAATGACAAAATCCTAACATTCTAGATCAAAATTGTCTTAGTAATTTTCCCAGGTTATTTGCACTTTACAAACATTTATCATGCTTAATGCTTAAGGCCTGAAGAGGAGCACAAACAAGTATAGGTTTTATTATGTTTTTTTTTCTTCTGGGGGCTAAAGAATTACTAAAATGTAAATGTCTTTCTAATGAAATATGGAACAAAACAGCATTAGGTGGGGATTATTTAATGTGGCAGAGTAATATACAAGTGGCACCAACCTATAACAACCAATCAGAACTCATCTTTCAGGTTAATTGTGTTGTGTGTGTTGAAAAACATACACATATCAAAGAAAACCTGTCGTGAAATAGGTAGGAAGCCATTGCTTAAAGCCTTATGCCCCGTACACACGATCGGAAATTCCAACAGCAAAAGTCCGATGTGAGCTTTTGAATGGAAATTCCGACCGCGTGTATGCTCCATCGGACTTTTGCTGTCGGAATTTCCGCCAAGAAAAGATTGAGAGATGGTTTTTCAAATTTTCCGACTCGAAAATCCGATTGTCTGTAGCAATTCCAATGCGCAAAATTCCAAAGCATGCTCGGAAACAATTTGACGCATGCTCGGAAGAATTGAACTTCATTTTCTCAGCTCATCGTAGTGTTGTACATCACTGCGTTCTTGACGGTCGAAAGTTCAGAGTACTTTTGTGTGACCGTGTGTATGCAAGCCAAGCTTGAGCGGAATTCCGTCGGAAAAACCATCCAAGGTTTTCCGTTGGAAAATGTGATCGTGTGTATTAGTTTAGTTAAGAAAATGTTTTACAAAAATGAGCACAAGGGATGTTGTGCTGCTGGCTGCGAATTTACTGTATTTATTGGCGTATAACACTCACATTTTTACCCTGAATATAGAGGGTAAACTGTGCCTGCCTGTTATACTTTGGAATGTTTTTTTCCCAAATCTTCTCTCTTAACCACTTCCATACCGGGCACTTACGCACCTTCCCGCCCAAGCCAATTTTCAGCTTTCAGCACTGTCGCAATTTGAATGACAATTGCGCGGTCATGCTACACTGCACCCAAACAAAATTGGCGTCCTTTTTTCCCCACAAATAGAGCTTTCTTTTGGTGGTATTTGATCACCTCTGCGTTTTTTTTTTTTTGCGCAACAACTAAAAATAGAGCGAAGATTTTGAAAAAAAAATACGTTTTTATTTTTTTCTGTTAATTTTTTTGTAAATGAGTATGTTTTCTCTTTCAATTACGGGCACTGATATGGTGGCACTGATGGGCACCGATGAGGTGGCACTGATGGGCACCGATGAGGTAGTTCTGATGGGCACCGATTAGGTAGCACTGATGGGCACTGATAGGCGGCGCTGGTATGGGGCACTGATGGGCACTCATAGGCGGCACTGATGGGCACTCATGGGCGGCACTCATGGGCGGCACTGGGCACTCATAGGCGGCACAGGTGGGCACTCATAGGCGGCACAGGTGGGCACTCATAGGCAGCACAGGAGGGCACTGATAGGTGGCACAGGTGGGCACTGATAGGTGGCACAGGTGGGCACTGATAGGTGGCACAGGTGGGCACTGATAGGTGGGCACTGGGCATGGATTGGCACTGACAGACACTGGGGTGGCACTGATGATCACTGAGGGGTGGCACTGATGGATCACCTGTTGCCAATCAGTGCCCATGTGTGGGCACTGATTGGCATTATTGGCATTATTTTTTTTTTTACTGCCCTTTTTTTTTTGTCCTTTTTTTTTTGTAAGTACCCTGGTGGTCTAGTGTGGACACTCCCTGGTGGTCCGTGTGGCGATCCGAGGGGGGGGGCTGCGCTGATAAACAATCAGCGCGAACCCCCCCCCTGTCAGGAGAGCCGCTGATCGGCTCTCCTGTACTCGCGTCTGTCAGACGCGAGTGAGGAAGAGCCGTCGGCGGCTCTTCCTGTTTACATCGTGATCAGCCGTGATTGGACACGGCTGATCACGTGGTAACGAGGCTCCGCCGGAGACTCGTTACCGAGATCGGAGGTGCAGGGTGTCAGACTGACACCCCGCATCACCGATCGCCGCGCTGCGCGCCCCTACGGGCGCGCGCGGCATTGAAATCGTGCTAAGCCGTTTGAGAACGGCTAGTCACGATTTCATAACCACTTCCCGGCCGTAAATCGGCTATTGGCCAGGCGGGAAGTGGTTAAAGTTAGGGTGCGTGTTATACGCCTGTGCGTGTTATACGCCGATAAATACGGTAGTTGTACTCTTCCATCGTTTGACTTCCCCCCCACAATCTTCTGGTGCTGCGAGGGGTAACAGAACCAAGAGACATGTTTTATGCACTCATGCCCACCTCCATTCCTAGAAGCTGTACTAAAATGTATTATGAATGCAAAACGATCCATGAATGGAGGACAGAAAGATGAAGAAAGATCCAACAATTTACCATTTCGAGCACCATCTGTCTAGGTTAAGGATGTCAAACTCAATTTCATTGCGACCTGCATCAGCATTATAGTTGCCCTCAAAGAGCCAGCTGTATCTGTAAGACTAGATGTCCAGACCCCCCCCCCCACCATTAGAGGTAAAGTTTCCCCCACCCTCCCTTATATCACAGTGCACCCCTAACCTTCTAATGCTGCTGGGAAGAAGCTGGAGGTAGAGCTGGGAAGCAGAACATGCAGGGTATTAAGGAGGACCAGGGGAGGGCTGGGGTCTGCTGCCGGGAGACTGCTGAATGCTAAGACCATGGGAGACAGAGAGGAGGAGGTGCTGAGGCTGCACAGAGAGGCGCAGGATCTGCAGTAGGAGTTCTGTCCTCTCTGCTGAGACAAGGTGGGGGGGGGGGGGCGGAGACAAATGTGGCCTAGGTTCTCCTGGAAGCAGTAAAACTGTTCCACTGAGTGACAGAATGGTTTTCCTGGTTATGCTTTGTGGCTGAACAATATTGCAAATCTTTTGGCTTTATTGGGATTTTATGTGATAGACCAACACAAAGTGGAACATAACTGAAGTGGAAGGAAAATTATAAATGGCTTTCAATTTGTTTTTACAAATACATATCTGTAAAGAGTCAATACTTTGTAAAACTACCTTTCACTGCAATTACAGCTGCAGGTATTTTTGGGGATGTCTCCATGAGCTTTACACATATAGAGAGTAAAATGTCTGCCTATTCTTCTTTGAAAAATAGCTCAGAATGTGTCAGATTGGATGGAGAACTTTGGCAAAGCACTTGCCTGTAAAGTTGTGGCGGCATAGCGTAAATGGCCGTCTTAATTAAAATTGGGTGGGTAGGGGGCGTCTATTATTTAAATGAAGCGCGATCCCGCGATGAACGCATGCACCGGCCGTGAAAGTTTTCAAGTGCGTGTGCTCCAAATCACGTCGCAAATTGTCAATGAAAGCGACGTGAACGTAACATATGGCCAGCCCCATTCTGAATCGACTTACGCAAACGACATAAACGACGTCTGTCCCGACATCCATACTTAACATTGCCTGCGCCTCATATAGCAGGGATAACTTTAGGCCAGGCATAAGCCTAACTTAAACAACGTAAACAGATACGCCGGCCGGGCGCACGTTTGGGAATCGGCGTATACGCTCATTTGCATATTTTAGACGGGAACGCCACCTAGCGTCCAGCCTAAAATATGAAAATAAGATTCAACGGCGTAAGAGACTTATGGCAGTTGGATCCAATGGAAATCTACGCGTTACTGATTCTATAAATCAGTCGCATAGATAGGAGGGCTCAGACGCAGAAATAACACGGCTTATCTGGAGATAAGCCGTCTTATCTCTTTCCTGAATCTGGCCCTATGTCTGTAACAATTATGTGGCTTTTTGTATGGTTTACATGATTTTAAACTTTGTATAAATACATTTTTTTTGCTATTTTACTTAGGTGGTACCGTCAAAGTCCTCTATCTAGTTTCATGGGATTTTTGTGCAATTGCCCTGTATTTGGCTCCATCCATTTCCCATCA
The DNA here is from genome assembly GCA_029574335.1 of Rana kukunoris. Taxonomy (NCBI): domain Eukaryota; kingdom Metazoa; phylum Chordata; class Amphibia; order Anura; family Ranidae; genus Rana; species Rana kukunoris. The sequence goes on along the minus strand of CM056050.1, from coordinate 574,002,189 downwards.
ACTCTGACCAGCTTCCCTCTCCCTGCTAGACATGTGCAGACTGAAATATTTTGTTTCGTTTTTTCGTTTTCGTTTGGAAAATAAATTTATTTAGTTACTCCCGAAAATCGTTTTGATTTATTTCGTTTTTCGTTGGGGAATAGCTTTCGTCCGAAAATCCAATAATACTTGGTTTCTGTCGAATGGTCAAAAGAATATTCGACGGAACGTCGAATCTTTCTGGTTGATGCCGAATAGTCAAAGAATATTCGACGGAACGTCAAATCTTTACGCGGAATCGTACATTTCCGTTCGAATATTCCACCTACAAGAATTCTAATGTTGTATGACTAGTAATAATGTCGAATCTATTTTCTCATAAATCGAAATCTATTCTCTGTAATGTCGAATCTATTATTTCTATAGTGTCAAATTTTTTCTCTATAATGTCGAATCTTTTCTCTATGATGTCGAATCTTTTCCCTATAATGTCGAATCTCTCTATAACGAAAATAAAGCATTTTTTGTCGGATCTTGAGGTTTTAGTTTCTTGCACTTTCGTTATCGTTTATTAACACGATAACGAAAAAAACAGATTTTCGGACGAAAATGCATTCTAACGAAAACGAGTGCACATGTCTACTCCCTGCTGAAGAAAAGAATCCCCACAACATGATGCTGGCACCACCATGTTTCACAGTGGGGATGGTGTGTTCAGGGTGATGTTCAGTGTTAGTTTTTCGCCACACGTAGCGTTTTACTTTTAGGCCAAAAAGTTTTACCTGACCAGAGCACCTTCTTCCACATGTTTTCTGTGTCCCCCACATAGCTTCTCACAAACTGCATATGGGACTTCTTATGCCTTTCTTTCAACGATGGCTTTCTTCTTGCCACTCTTCCATAAAGGGCAGATTTGTGGAGTGTGCAACTTAAGCCGCGTACACACGGCAGAGAACCTCGACGGGCAGAACACATCGTTCCGCCCGTCAGATTCGGCGACCCGCCCATCGGGAATGGCAACCAGCCATTCATCCCGACGGGCCGTTGAGCAAATAGAGAACATGCTCTCTATTTCTGCTCGACGGCATTCCTGACGGGATGCTCGCCAAGAGCGTATACACGGCCGAGGTTCTCGGCAGAATGCGGCTCCCAGCGAGGTTCTCGCTGGTTTCTGCCGATAACCTCGGCCGTGTGTACACCGCCTAATAGTTGTTCTGTGGACAGATTTTCCCACCTGAGCTGTGGATCTCTGTAGCTCCTACAGAGTTCCCATAGGCCTCTTGGCTGCTTCTCTGGTTAAAGATCTTCTTGCCCAGCCTGTCAGTTTAGGTGGACGGCCATGTTTTGGTAGGTTTGTAGTTGTGCCATACTCTTTCCATTTTTGAATGATGGATTGGATGAATTTGAATGATGGATTGAACAGTGCTTCCATGAGATTTTCAAAGCTTTGTTTTTTTTAACCTAACCCTGCCTTAAACTTCCCCACAACTTTATCCCTGATCTGTCTGGCATGTTCCCTGGCCTTCATGATGATGTTTGTTCACTAAGGTTTTTTAACAAACCCCTGAGGTTTCACAGAACAGCTGTATTTATACTGAGATTACACAGGTGGACTTGATTTACTAATTAGGTGACTTCTAAAGGGCAATTGGCTCCACTAAATTTTAGTTAGGTGTATCAGAGTAAGCCCAGGTTCACATTGGGTACGATTTAGTTCGATTTGAGATGCGATTTTAGGACGCAATTTACATTGACATCTGTGGAGAACCCTGCACAGATGTCTCCTAAATCGCGCCGAAATCGGGACTGCAAAAGGGAGTGAAATCGCGCTAGTTCAGCTGAAATCACGCGATTTCACTCCTGCAGCCCAGTGTGAACCAGGGCTAAAGGGGGCTGAATACAAATGCAAGCCATACCCAAAATTTAAAACCATTTATAATTTTCCTTCTACTTCACAATTATGTGCCACTTTGTGTTGGTCTATCACATAAAATCCCAATAAAATACATTTACGCTTTTGGTTGTAACATGATGTAACGGTATGGCCCGTGGGACCCAGAGGCTCTTAAAGGATGTGGGGTACTCCTGTTTCAGCTTCACCAATTGGGTCTAGGGTCATCCTATGTCCACTAGGGGCATAGGATGACTGAGAAATTATATCTTGAATTACATGAGATAAGACAGTAATGAAAATTCACAATGTATTGCAGGATATCTTGAAATATTACAGCTGGTTAATTCTGAATTAATTACAACCGGTCAATAGAGGGACTCGTTCAATGTGGGGACACATACTGTTAAGGTATTAATTAAGTCTGGCTCTTAAGATATTTCATTGTGCTATGCTAATTGACACTGTTTTGTGTGAATTTCTAATTTATGATAAATGTGTTGTGAGTTAGCAGTCTAAAAGGTCAGGTGTCGTTAATTAGCATTTCAATTATGTCTACAAAGGAATGTGTATTGTGTAGCAGGTGAGAATACACAATACACAGCAGTCAGAACGTCTGTCTAAGATGTGGATTGAGGGGGACTCGTTAGTACCCATTGTATGATTTTGTGGGTGGAGTGTGTCATTATCCCTTTGATTACTGCAGCATGCTTTTTGGTTGCTAACTGTATAAAAAGCCTGAGTTTTACCTTTAAAAGGTCTATCCATTTGGAACCAGAGACAGAGCTGTGTGTGTCTCGTTTCTGGGGGAAATCCAATGGGTCCTGTCTGCTGGATTGTGGAGTGTCGGAAGCTGTCATGGGTTGGTGGAATGGAATATCGTAAACGGTGTTAACCCCTGACCGTTAAATGGCTTCATTCCAGTCTCCTAAATGTAAACACGGAAGCGACGTCACAACGTCACTTCCAGCTTACTCAACAGCGCCGGATTAAAAAAAAAAATCCGGAATTCAGAATTGCTGTTCTCAGAGATCTGGATACTTTGAAGTGTAAAGGAGGGATTTGTCACCACATAGTATCTGTCACCACATATTACTGTCACAAAGGATGTTAACATTCCTTGTGACAATAATAAAAGTGATTACATTTTTTTTTAACACAATCTAATAATGTAAAAAAAAAAAAATTTTTTTTTAGAGAAACCCTGTCCCCGCTCGCACAGCAAAGAAAACGAATACGGAAGTTGCGCCCCCATATGTAAACGGTGTAAACCACACATGTGAGGTATCACCGCGATTGTCAGAGCTAGAGCAATAATTCTAGCACTAGACCTCCTCTGTAACTCTAACCTAGTAACCATAAAAAAAATTAAAGCGAATTTTAAATACCTTAGTTTGTCGTCATTCCACCAGTTTGTGCAATTATAAAGCGTGACATGTTATCTATTACTCGGCGTAACATAATCTTTCACATTATACAAAAAAATTGGGCTTACTTTACTTCTTTTTTTTTTAATTCATGAAAGTGTATTTTTTTCCAAAAAGTTGAGTTTAAAACACTGCTGCACAAATACCGTGTGACATAAAATATTGCAACAATCACCATTTTATTCTCTAGATTCTCTGCTAAAAAAATATTTATAATATTTTGGGGTTCTAAGTAATTTTTTAGCAAAAAATATGGATTTTAACTTGTCAAATGTCAGAAATAGGCTTATGCCGCGTACACACGGTCGTTTTTTGCGATGAAAAAAAAACGACGTTTTCTGTGAAGTAAAAAACTACGTTTTTGAAACGTCACTTTTCAAAGACAATTTTGCATACACACCATCGTTTTTTCACAAAAAGCAAGGTTACGTTCACCACTCTTTTCCATTGAAGCTCGCTTCATAACTAGCTTCTGGGCATGCGCGGGTTGAAAAACGACACAAAAAATTCAAACATGTTGGAATTTTTTTTTGGTCGTATTTTTGAAGACAAAAAACGACGTTTTGCCCACACACGATCAATTTAAATGACGTTTTAAAAAACGTCGTTTTTTTTTCATCGCAAAAAACAACCGTGTGTACGCGGCATTAGTCATGAAAAGATTATAGCTATAGTCATGCACATGCATCATGTTAAACGTTTGTGTCTCCTAGACTATAACAATTTGCAGTTTTTATATTTAGACCCATTACACCACAGAACATAGTAAAACTTTACAGTGGTGCCCCACTGTGGGTCAATGTCTACACTGTTCCGCGAGGTTAACAATTGTTGTGAAACTAAAACATTGGTGTGTCTGCTAGACCAGGTCTTCACAACACTGCTGGGTTCATTGGACTGTGAATAACCTTTAGACTGGGTTTCATATCCAACTATTAATACAATGGTGGTCCTTATTTACATATATTTCCCCTTTTCTTCTTTATGCAGCAAACTGTATAGCTAAACAATTTTTTTTTATGAAACTCCTGGCAAATAGCTATATATGCTGAAGAGATTGCGCCAGGATTTTTGTAGCATTTTGGAGACTAAACAATATTGCACAACTATTTTTGATTAATGAACAGGATTCTGCCTTTTGGTGCTTACTTTGTTTTTAATATTATTATTTTATTATATTATTTATCATTATATTATTATTAGGGCTGCGGAAATTAACGATTAATTGTTTGATTAATTGTTAATTTCTTTGATCGACTAAAAAAAATTTGATCGACGATCTGCGGAGTGAGCTCCGCGGTCTCACCGATAGGAAAGACCGCGGCTTCGGCCTTACTCCGGAGCCGCGGCCATCTTGGTCCACCCGGCGGCAAGCAAGTAGCGGCGCGCTGATGTCATCATCATCCGCCCGCCTGCTTGGATCGTGCACGTGTCAGTGTCAGCTACTCTGCGGACGGGTCCTCCTGCCTTAAGAAGGTAAGAGAGGACAACCATCATGTATAGCATGCAGGCAGATGTGTATAGGAAAGCATGCAGGCAGATGTGTATATGAAAAGTATGGGGGCAGATGTGTATATGAAAAGCATGGGGGCAGATGTGTATATGAAAAGCATGGGGGCAGATGTGTATATGAAAGCATGGGGGCAGATGTGTATAGAAAAGCATGGGGGCAGATGTGTATAGAACAGCATGGGGTCAGATGTGTATATGAAAGCATGGGGGCAGATGTGTATAGAAAATCATCTGCCCCATGCTGTAATAGACACATCTGCCCCCATGCTGTAATAGACACATCTGCCCCATACTGCAAGAATATATACATCTGCCCCTATGTTGTAATGTACACATGGGGGCAGATGTGTATATTCTTGCAGTATGGGGGCAAATGTTTATATTCTTGCAGTATGGGGGCAAACTGTATATTACAGCATGGGGGGCAAATGTGTGTATATTACAGGATGGGGGGCAGATGTGTATATTCTTGCAGTATGAGGGCAGATGTGTACATTAAAGCATGGGGGCAGATGTGTATATTAAAGCATGGGGGCAGATGCTTTAATATACACATCTGCCCCCATACTGCAAGAATATACACATCTGCCCCCATGCTGTAATATACACACACATCTGCTGTAATATACACATTTTCCCACATGCTGTAATGTACACATGGGGGCAGATGTGTATATTCTTGCAGTATGGGAGGCAGATGTGTAAATTAAAGCATGTGGGCAAATGTGTATATTACAGCAGATGTGTGTGTATATTACAGCATGGGGGCAGATGTGTGTGTGTGTATTTTACAGCATGGGGGTAGATGCTGTAATATACACATCTGCCCCCATACTGCAAGAATATACACATCTGCCCCCATGCTGCCCCCACCACATTTACCACTGACTAATGCAGAGTTGCAATGCAAGGAGATCAGCTAAAAGTAGTTGTATCTGTATGTGCGTTAATCAATCAAAATTAGTCGATTAATCGATTAAAAAACAAACCGATTAATTGAACACAAAAATTTTAATCAGTCACAGCCCTAATTATTATATTAGTGCATAATTGGATGACCCCTTAAAAATAACTAAACTCTTGAAGCTGTGCCCAAAACAAAGCTAGTCGCCAGTCTCGCCTGTGGTCTCTCTGCAACTAATCTTTACTCCATTACTGACTTGCCATGCCTTGTTCTGCATGGTCTGGGGAATTCATAAAGAATCTGTTGGGAAACAGGTACATGAATTTAGGGCAAGCGTGGGTAGGAGCAGCGTGGTGCTGTGGCAGAGCCCAGGTGCAGAAAACAGAACTGTATTGAAATTGAGGTTTAGCGATACTCAGCAAGCCCGACAGGAAGGCAACCCGACTGAAAGCACTCACAAGATGTAACAGCAATGAGTTTCAGTAGTAGGTGTCAGGAGTGCAGACATCACCTGTCTCGAGGGGCAGAATGTGGCCTGGCCAGTCCATACCCAAGTGAGGAGGCTTCTAGGAAGGATGGCATGTCCCTGCACTTTTGACTAGTCTCCTGGAACCTCTGCCTGATGCTAACTACTCTAGCCACATGCAAAATGTGCACCATACTTGGGATCCAGGGTCTTAAATAGACTCTACCTGACCCAAGATGGTGGCCAAAGTCACGTGTGGAGCCAGCATCCAATCTGCTGTCTCTCTGTGACTGGGCAAACCATAGAGGAACTAGGTTCTTCTTGACTTTGCCGTTGCAGATGAGCGCCACCTGCAGTGGATAAAATACACTGTACCTGCCTACACAAGCACTAACATTTGTCTTGCAGAGGCAACATTTTTACTGGATTGTCAGAGCCTGATGGGGGATTCAGAGACACTGTTTTGCCATCAGGTCTGCTCCCCTTGTGGTTGACAGCAGGCAGTGAGCAGATTCAATAGCCAATAGACATCCTCGTACAGATACAGGCATTCCGTTTGTCTCTGTGTGCCCAAATAGAGTTAGTCTCTGTTTGATGCTTCAGCTGTCCCACATCAGCTCTAAGCCTGAGAACTGACTGTTCACATAACCGCCGATCGCTTCATCTTGGGCTACTCACTGAAGCACCAGCCTGCGGGGGGGGCGAGGCACAACTGGCTCCAGCTTTCAGTTGCATGCTGAGAGGTAGAGCCAGCTGTCAATCAGGCAGCTGAGTAGATCATGCCAATATTGTCGGGATCATTCCTGAGCCTGGAATAGCGCTGCCATGTCACAGGCAATAGCCCACTGTCAACTCACTCACAAAAGTAAGTGTACTCCTATGATCCACAAGAGATGTTTGACCAAAAGAACTTTGGCCGTACTTCTCTTTTAACCACTTCATTACTGGGCACTTAAGCCCCCTTTGAATGACAATTGCGCGGTCATACAACACTGTAGCCAAATTATATTTTTATCATTTTTTCCCCACAAATAGAGGTTTATTTTGGTGGTATTTGATCACCTCTTCGATTTTTATTTTTTGCGCTATAAACAAAAAAAGACAGAAATTTGGAAAAAAATGCCAATATTTTTAACTTTTTGTTATAATAATATCCCATTTTTTTTTTTTTTAAAACATATTTTTTTCCTCAGTTTAGGCTGATACGTATTCTTCAACATATTTTTGTTAAAAAAAATTGCAATAAGCGTATATTGATTGGTTTGCGCAAAATTTATAGCGCCTACAAAATAGGGGATAGATTTATGATTTATTTTTTATTTTTTTATTTTTTACTAGTAATGTAAGGCCTGCGATATTGCGGCGGACATATTGGACACTTTTGACACAAATTTGGGAACATTCACATTTATACAGCGATCAGTGCTATAAAAATGCACTGATTACTGTATAAATGTGACTGGCAGGGAAGGGGTTAACACTAGGGGGTGAAGAAGGGGTTAAATGTATTCCCTGGGTGTGTTCTAACCGTGTGGGGGGAGGGGACTGACTGGGGGAGGTGACCGATGCTGTGTCCCTATGTACAAGAGACACAGCATCGCCCTGCTCTCCCTGACAGGACGTGGAGCTCTGTGTTTACACACAGAGCTCCACGTCCCTGCTGTGTCACCGCCGATCGCGTATACCCGGCGGACATCGCGGCCACCAGGTACACACATTGGATCCTCAGCGATGCGGCGGCACAGTGTTTAACCGCTGCGCGCCATCCAGTGGCACGCAGGGGTCATGTAAACAAAACACTTGAGAGCCGCGCTGTGGACGTCTTTTGTCTATAGCGCGGCTCTCTAGTGGTTAAATACAATCTACAGTTGTTTCTGTGTTCTCCATCCCTCTTTCCTATTTTTCTCTGCAAAGATGTTCATTCTCTTGGAGATATCATTTAGATGCACATGCTTTGACAGGGAGGGAGTACAAGTAGATTAAAAAATCAAATAATCTCTTAGGCCGCGTACACACGACCGGTCCATCCGATGAGAAAGGTCTGACGGACCGTTTTCAGCGGTTCACCGCTGAAGCGGCCTGATGGTCTGATGTGCGTACACACCATCAGTTCAAAAACCGATCGAGTCCAACGTGGGGACGTAAAACACAACAACGTGCAGAGAAAAATTAAGTTCAATGCGTCCAAGCATGCGTCGACTTGGTTCTGAGCATGCGTGAGTTTTGAACCGATGCTTTTGCATACTAACCATCGGTTTTGACCGATCGGTAGGCGTCCATCTGTCCGATTTTAAAGCAAGTTCTACATTTTTGGACTGAAGGACAACAGACTGATGGGCCATACACACGGTTGGTTTGGACTGATGAAACTGAACTTCAGTCCGTTTTCATCGGTTTGGACCGATCGTGTGTAGGTGGCCTTAGGCCTCGTACACACGAGGGGATATGTCCGCTGAAAACGGTCCGATGGACCGTTTCAGCAGACATCTCCGATCGTGTGTATGGGCTAGCGGACAGATTTGTCCACCCGAAATCTATCCGGTGGGAATCTGTCCGCCCGACATGTCTGCTGGTTAGTACACTTACCAGCAGACATGTCGTCCCGCTCCGCCGCCGCGCCGCCGCCGAATGGATTCGGCGCATGCGCGGAAGTGTTTTACTTCCTGGTGCGGTGACGTGGCGGTGACGTGGCGGCGTCAACGTCACCGCCGCGTCACCGACACGTCACCGCGCCGTCCGCCGGCGGGGAATTTGATCCGATGGTGTGTACACGCAATCGGATCAAACTCCAGATCGGACATATCCGATGGAAATGGTCCGCGGACCGTTTTCATCGGATATGTCCGATCGTGTGTACGAGGCCTCAGAGGTAAGGCTGCATTGTTATAACAAATTAAAAAGAGAGGCTTTAACCATTTGCCGAATTCACTATAGCCGAATGAGAGCTCCAGTGTGGATGGCTAGTTCTGCAAGGCTGTTATATGAAGGCCTCCTGTGAGGCCATCATATGACGTGTCTGCTGTGGGGCGCTCTGTGAACACAATGTCTGGAGGACACTGCTGATCACAGATTGAGGTGAAGAGCCAATCAGTGACTATTTACCACGTGATCAGCTGTGTCTAATCACAACTGATCATGGATTTAAATAGAAGTCGGTTATCGGCAATCCTTTCCTCTAGCTGCCTGCATGAGGATCGGAGAAGAGAGCCAATAACCAACTTCTCTAAAAGGGACATGCATACTGATTACCAGTGCAGTCCCAACAGTGCCAATCTGTGCCTACCAGTTCTGCCAATCTGTGCCCACCAGTTCTGCCAATAAGGGCCCACCAGCGCTGCCAATAAGTGCCCATTAGTGCCTCCTCATCAGTGTCGCCCATCAGTGGCCATCAGTTCCACCTATTAGTGCAGCCTCATCAGTCAAACCAAAAACAGCATCCAGCGCTCAATTCCAGGACTTCCCCAAATAACAGGATTTAAGGCCTGTATACACTATCGGATATTCCAACAACAATTGTCCGATGGATGTGTTTTGTCTGTATCGGACAATTGTTGTCGGAATTTCAGACAACAAATGTTGGATGGTCATGCTCTCAAATTGTCCGACAACAAATGTGTTCCGTCGGATTATCCGATCATGTGTACGCATGCTCCGAACCAATGCTAACCATCAGACAACATTAGCAGAAGTTGCACAAAGAATTGAAAAGAACTGAAAAACAACATAGTTTCCTGTATGTTGGCTGAAAATGTTCTGCCGTCTGTATGCAGAACAAGTTTATGGCCAACGCCCTTCGGAAAAGTCTGATCGTGTGTATGAGGCTTAACATAGGCAATGGTTTCAGTGATGCAGCCTTCGTTTGGACTGGGTGGTCCTTCCAAGCACTGAAACAATATAGACAAAAGGGCACAAACGCAAAACAGCTATTCAAATGAATGCTGTGATTTTCTCCATGCGGCGGCAAAGGTATGGGGGAAATGGCTGGAGGGACATGGCTGAAGGGACATGGCTGCATATGTGAGGGACATGACTGGAGGGACATGGCTGCATATGTGGGGGACATGGCTGGAGAGACATGGCTGCATATGTGGGGGACATGGCTGCATATGTGGGGGACATGGCTGGGGAGACATGGCTGCATATGTGGGGGACATGGCTGGGGGGACATGGCTGCATATGTGGGGGACATGGCTGCATATGTGGGGGGACATGGCTGCATTTGGGGACACATTTAAAAAAAGTATCGGTATTCGGTATCGGCGACTACTTGAAAAAAAGTATCGGTACTTGTACTCGGTCCTAAAAAAGTGGTATCGGGACAACCCTAATTTAAAGCACATAACAGAGTTATACTCACAAAGTGGGAATAAAATCAAGTGTAGTGCCCAGCTCCCAAATTACTGGGGGCTATGCTAAATTTAGTGGGTGTCTGAGCCAATAATATGGCTCAGACTGTATGATTAGTTCTAAATTAGCCTCTGTCCTGGCAGTGGCTGCGCCCGATAGCATTTTCCCACTGTTGCCTATAGGTGGTGATACCCCCACAGGCCAGTGTTGTAACAAGGCAAGCCAAATGTCATTAAGTATCTTTCCTCGACAGCAGCCCAGTGGGAGTGGTGCCCCGCTGTGAATGCCGGGAGGGGATACTTAAGGGGCAGACGCCATATTTTGGGGTCCTTCACCTCGTGGCCCTCCTGGCATGAGGTATCCGTTGTGTGAGCAGAGGATTCCGGACTATTCAATTTGCTCTCAATCAGTCTGTGGCAGAGACTGTTGTCGAACTGGTTTGTGCATCATTTTGGCTACTAGGCCAAGTGAGAGGGGTCTATCCGCGTGAGCAATACCCACTCAGGAGGGAGTGGTAAATGACTTTGGAGTTTAAGGGTCTTTCCGCAATGATCTGTACCAGGTACCTGAACTTTTCCCTTTCCCCTTCAACCTTCTACCCTCTTCACAAGTTTTCAGCAAAAGAATAAAACCTGACAGTTGGAGGTTTTACATCTTGTGTGGACATTGGAGTTCTTTCAGACTTTCTTCCCCTAGACGACGAATGTTGAGGTAACGTGCAGGCCCAAAACTAACCAGCAGCTCCTACGGGGGTATTGCTACACAAGCATGCCAACTGGTGAGACGGGTGACTCTACAGCCACGTGGTGGAAAAGCTTATGCTTTTTCGGGGGACAGACAACATTATTCAGAGCTGACCCACAGCAAGCTGTGCCCACCAGTGTGATTAAGCCAAAAGAAAGCTCTATTCATGTAAAAAAAAAAAATGATACAAATTTAGTTTGGGTACAGTGTTACCATGACCGTGCAATTGTCATTTAAAGTGTGACAGCGCTGAAAGCTTAAAATTGGCCTGGGCAGGAAGGGGGCATGGCTGGACTGGGACAAAAATGTAGCCCTGGACTTCATCCAGACCAGCCCACGGCACAACACATCAGGGTACAGTGCACACCAGGGCACGGTACAGAGCTCAGCACATCAGGGCACTGCAAATCAGGGCACAGGGCACAGCACATCAGGGTACAGGGCACAGCACATCAGGGCACAGGGCACAGCACATCAGGGTACAGGTCACAGCACATCAGGGCACAGGGCACATCAGGGCACAACACACACAGAGCACATCACATCAGGGTACAGGGCAAAGCACATCAGGGCCCATCATAGCATACCACATTGAGGCACAGCACATTGGCACGGGGCACATCAGGACACGGGGCACATCAGGGCACAGGGCACATCTGGGCAGGGGCACATCTGGGCACATCAGGGAACATAGCACATCAGGGCACAGGGCATATAGCACATCAGGGCACATAGCACATCAGGGCACCGGGCACATAGCACATCAGGGCCGCCGGGGGGCAGGGAGCAGCCACAGCGAGACATATGATGAGAGAGAACTTATTACACACGTTTCCTGCCTGCGCTACTCTGTATGCTGGCTAAGTGGCTAAATCTCGATCTACCCGTCATGACTGACGGGTAGATCGCCACGGACCTCTGACCGGCCCACTGAGCCATTGGGCCACCGGGAATCTCCCGGTAGTCCCGATGGCCAGTCTATCCCTGGATAGGGGGTGAAAGTGCCCAGTGGACAAGTGGGCAAATCATTACAGAATCTCCTTGGTGACTGGTTCTCTTTGGTACTTTATGATCTTTTTCCATGAAGTAATCCTGTAGGTGAGAAGGGCACATAGGGAAAAAGGGCACATAGGGAAAACGCGCACATGTATTTTTGGCGTGCCAAATAAGGACCTGCGTATTTTAGGATCCTAGTAAGGCCATTGGTTTCAAACTTGCATGTGTGAGGGAAACTTTAATTATATGCAATATTGTTTTATTCAAGATTGTTATTTTTATAACCACATGTCCAAATTCAGGTTTAGTGTGTTAATTGTTTCCTGACCTCGTTCATGTCACCCTGAGCTCTCTCCCATGTACTGCACACAGACTCCATAGCTCAGGGCTAAACAGGTGTGAAAGTAAAATGGATCTGCATTGCCTTAAGTGACATCAATTATTTATTTATGACCTGTCAGCGGGGCGTGCAATTGATTAGGCCCTACACACAGCCGAAAATGTTCAAATTCTGCTGAAACCATTTGCAAAAACTTGAATGTTTTGTCTGACCATTTATCAAGCTGTTTTGTTTCCACTCCAAGAAAAAAAAAAAAAAAAGTAAATAACTTTTTCAACCTGGGCTGTGCACTGGTCGAGGAGTCTCATCTTACTCCGCGCATCTGCAACCATCATTCACTGTATCGTTTATAAGTGACAGGTCGCCTAGTACAAAATGTTTTCATCCTAAGTACTGGCCGGCTAAAAAATGGAGTTCAAACAATCTGTGATCATATATAAATATATGTTTAAAATATAATGGTGTGACAGCGCTGGGAGATTAGTAAATACAAAGCAGATGGTTAGGAAGTTGGACGCATAAGGATGTGCAGCCTATAAATCCATAGACGTTATCTAGCTGGCTCAGTAATGCTGCTAGACCATAGATTACAAGGCAAGATAGAGCTGAGTGTTTGGAGAACAAGTAAGCACAAATCATGGATCTATTACAGATGAGCAAAGACTATTAATAGCATTTTTATACATCATTTCATCATAAAAAAAGGGGACAAGGATTCAAAGGAGCCTATTTATAAAGTGGTGAATCTGAGAGTCACCAAACATTCACTGAAGTTGAATCTTCTAAGTGCATGTGTGTTAACCTCTTCTGTACCACCATAATGTTTTAACCACTTCAGAATTGGCTGCCCAAGGACCAGGTCACTGTGTCGCTTTAACTGACAATTGCACGGTCGTGCGACGTGGCACCCAAACAAAATTGAGGTATTTTTTTCCCCCACAAATAGAGCTTTCTTTTGGGGCTATTTGATCAGCTCTGTGCAGGAGCGGCTGGTGCTCAAAATTTTTGGGGGGGCGCAAAGGAAAAAAAAAATTGCAGTCTCACTGTGCCCAAACTCAGCCACTGTTCCATGCCATCAAACGCAGCCACTGTGCCATCAATTCGCACCACTGTGCCATGCCATTAAACGCAGCCACTGCGCCATCCATTGTCACCACTGTGCCATGCCATTAAACGCAGCCGCTGTGCCATCAATTGTCACCACTGTGCCATGCCATCAAATGCAGCCACTGTGCCATCAATTCGCACCACTGTGCCATGCCATTAAACGCAGCCACTGTGCCATCCATTGTCACCACTGTGCCATGCCATTAAACGCAGCCACTGTGCCATCAATTGTCACCACTGTGCCCTTTAATGGTCGCCGCTGTGCCAATGGTCGCCGCTGTGCCAATTGTCCCCACTGTGCCCTGTAAATTGCTTTCTCCCCCCCCCCCGCCCGGCACTTACCTTTACTGGAGTCAGGCATCCATGTCCCATGATGTCTTCTCCTGCCCTCGATGACTGACAGGCGTCTCAGCCAATCAGGTTACGCCTGTCATCTTATCCAAGGGGCGTACAGTCTGTGCGCTCCGAGAATAAGCTTCCGGGACCCGAGGGCTGTACTGGGAAAGCCTGTTGGCTCTGATAGACATTTCCGTACAGCCAACCAGCTGGCATTATTCAGATGGCCGGACATGAGCGCCGACCATCTGAATAACAGCGGCAGCGGTGATAATAACATAGATTTGTGCAATGCATGAATCTATGTTATTAGACTCAGTGGCGGTGAGAGCCAGAGGGGGCGGCGCTCCAGCGCCCTCTATGGACGAACCGCCACTGGCTCTTTATTTTTTGCACTATAAACAAAAAAATAGCGAATATTTTGGAAAAAAAAACAATATTTTTTACTTTTTGCTGTAATAAAAATCCCCAAAAAACATATAAAAAATTTAGGCCGATATGTATTCTTCTACATATTTTTGGTAAAAAAAAAATCACAATAAGCGCAAAAGTTATAGCATCTAGAAAATAGGGGATCATTTTGGGGCATTTTTATTATAATTATTTTTTTTACTAGTAATGGCGGCGATCAGTGATTTTTATCGTGACTGCGATATTGCCATGGACACATCAGACACTTTTGACACTATTTTGGGACCATTGTCATTTATATAGCGATCAGTGTTATAAAAATTCACTGATTACTGTGTAAATGACATGGGCAGGGAAGGGGTTAACCACTAGGGGGCGAGGAAGGGGTTAAGTGTGTCCTAGGAAGTGATTCTAACTGTGAGGGGGCATGGCTACAAGTGACATGACAATGATCACTGCTCCCGATGACAGGGAGAAGTAGATCACTGTCCTGTCACTAGTTTACATCTCCCCATTCTGCCGCTATGTGACACGATCACGGGACACCGCCGGACATGGAGTCCGCAGGTCCCGCTGGCATTGAGCTTGCGGCAGGCGTGCGTGCACTAAGCGGCTAGATGACGGCGAAATGTACCTGTACGTTGCTTTGCCTGCCCGTGCCATTCTGCTGACGTATATATCTACGTTAGGAAAATTGGCAAGTGGTTAAAGTGGAACTAAACACTCTCAATGAACAAGAACTATTTATAGGAAGGAATTTTATTTATTGTCGACCTCTGAAAGACTCCACCCCCCCCCCCTCATGACCATGACAATTTTTTGCAATACAGCATTCTGTTATTAACTGCGCAGTCATTCGACGTTGTATCCAAATAAAATGTATGCCTATTTTTCCCCACAAATAGAGCTTTCTTTTGGTGTTATTTGATCACAGCTGCAGTTTTTATCTTTTGTACTATAAACAAAACGAAAAATGACTATAAAAAATGCTATAAAACATATTCAATACAAAAAAAAAAAAAAAAATCGAAATTCTTTATCAATGAATGAATGAAAACTTGTATAGCGCGGCACATGCGAACTGAATCGCCTCTGGGCGCTTGTTGTTCCTGTCTCCTTTGATATCAATCTAGGCCAATATGTATTCTGCTACATATTTTTAATAAAAGTTATAGCATCTAGAAAATATGGTATCTATTTTTTTTTCACTAATAATGGCGGCGATCAGCAGGACAGCGATATTGCAGAGGACAGTCGGGACACTAAATTACACTTTTTGGGGACCAGTGACACTAATATAGTGATCACTGCTAAAAATATGCACTATCACTGTACAAATGACACTAGCTGGAAAGGGGTTAAACATCAGGAGCGATAACACTGTGCCTAGCCAGTGTTTTCTAAAAGTGTGGAAGGCGCTTTTACTAGGGGAACACAGCATCAATGCCTTCCCTACTAATAGAACAGCCCCCCGTGCCTCAAAGCATCCCCCCATGTTGAGGACATGTGGCTTAGTATGACCTCACTTTTCCTGACCTGCCAGGCTCCATGCAAGGATAAGGGTCTGGTTTTAATTTAGAGCGGCCCTACGACAATTCTAAAAACAAATTTTGGCATGGGGGTTCCTCTTAAAATCCATACCAGACTCAAAGGGCCTAGTATGGATTGGGTGGACCCCATACTGTTTTTTTTTTTAACTCATCTGTTGTTAGGGTGGTGGCTGCCCGCTCCTTAACAACCATGACAGTTAGCGATTGTTTTTTTTTTTTTTTTTACAATCTTTTTTTTTATTAGAGAAAAAGAAAAAAAAAATCAGAGTACAAATTACAGCCAGGGTACCTAAGTACCACACAATAACACATAGTCAAAACATATCAAATACATACTCTAAAAGTAAGCAACTTTTATATCTTATAACAAAGAAAAGCAAAGGGAAACATCACTTATCTAGGATATTACCCTCTACTAACTAATACTAAAAGGAGAGAAGAAAAGGAAAAAAGGAAAAAAAAAAAAAAAGAGAAAGAGAGGGAGAGGGGGGCCAAAGACACCGTAGTGAACGAACTATAGTTAGCGGTTGTTAAGGACCCCAGCGGCCGCCCACTTCTTAACTACTGTACTTGCTGCCTGTGCTATTGCCAAAAGACGGCTGAAGCGTGGGCCTTAATTGCTGGGAGGACGACCATGCTTGAGCTGCCTGGATGTCCCTGCGGATCGCACGCGGCACACTCTGTGCTCAATGAGTCTATGAGAATCGGCTGATCACAAAGTAAGGGGCTGATCCCTGCCAATGACAGCTGCTCACGTGATGTAAACAGAAGATCAGTAATCTGTATTTTTTCCCCTCACGCTGTCAGCGTGAAAGGAACAAAAAGAGGCCCATCACATTGGTCCCTCAGAAAGAGAGCTGCGGCTGACTCATCAGTGCCCAACAGTGCCACCTACCAGTGCCTACCAGTGCCACCCATCAATGCCACCAGTGCTGCCAATCAATGCCCATCATTGCCTCATCATCAGTTCCACGATCAGTGCTGCCTATCAGTGGCATTTACCAGTGCCCATCAGTGCCTACCAGCGCCACCTATCAGTGCCGCTTTTGAGTGCCACCTTTTAGTGCCCTTCAGTGCTACCTATCAGTACCCATAAGTGCCCATCATTGCCAACCATCAGTGCCACCTCATCAGTGCTCTCAAAAAATTCCTGCCAGCCGCATCTTTTTAAGCGCTGTCGGAGCGGTGAACACACCGCTCTTAAAGCGCCCCTGCCCATTGAAATCAATGGCCTCAAAAGCACCTGCAAAGCGCTGCTGCAGCGGTGCTGCTGCAGCGGCGCTTTGCTGGCGGTTTTAACCCGTTAATCGGCCAGTAGCGGCTGTTGAAACCACCCCGCTAGCAGCTGAAAAGCACCGCTAAAAATAGTGGCGCTTTACCGCCAAAAAAAGTGGCGCTTTACCACCAAAGCCCGCAAATCTCTAGTGTGAAAGTGGCCTAAGTGTGAAAAAAAATTGATTACAGTGTTGCATGACAATTCCCATTCAAAGTGTGACAGCGTTGAAAGCTGAAAATTGGTCTAGGCAGAAGGGGGTTTAAGTGCCCATTAGTCAAGTGGTTAACAACCAGTACAGATTCCCTAAATATCACATTCGCCAGTATTAACCAAGCATTTTCAGCGTTTTTTGGTAAATACCAGAGAACAGTATAGTGAAAATACAGTTTCAGGATCGCATTAGATACTGTATTTAGAGAAAATGTGTCTGGACACCTACATACCGCATGTGATCTGGGTCTGTGAATAGAGCCCAATGTTTTTCCTTGCTATATACTGTAACACCAGGGTGAAAGGGGATTCCTTCCATCAACTCCCTGAACTCTCTGCAAGTTATTAAAAGTGGCATACCCACTACATTTCCCAAAGTTCCTTGAGTTAGGCGTGGTGAGCCTATGATCCTGGGAGAATAGGTTCTTTGTAGGTGCTACATACTGTATGTACCATTGTGCCTATAAACACAGCTAACCAGCTAAGCCAGAAGTGTGAATCTCAATCCACGGCAGATACCCACATGCCTCAGGCCATGTTAATTCTTTGAGGACCAAGGTTCAACTGGTCTGCTCATCACTGGCCAGATGTTGAAAGTATGACCAGATTTAGAGATTAAGGCAATGCATCTATTTACAGATGCCCTAAGGTATGATTTGTTCTTTCTAAAACGTGCGTGAGATCTGTTTGCTTTTTTTTATATATCTTTTATAATCACTTTATTGTATTTTATTATTTCCTAATTGCATGCCTAATAGCTATTTACTGCAACTAATTTTCTTTCATTAGGGTTGCTGCTCCTTAATTTGTACCACCCAGCGGCACAGGTTAGTCATTTAGAGGGAAGGGATTGTGACGTTACATACTAATTTGGAAGCCACATCAAGAAAGAACATAGCGTCTTCAGAGCTAGGGAGCAATTAGTTCCTCAAAATCTTTTCCAGCACATGCAAATTGATATTCTTCTTTTCCGGTAACCTTACTGCTTGTTGCTTTGAACATTTTTTTTTGATCAGATAAGGCAGCACGATAGCTGATGTTTGATTGCTTAAAGTTACATCAAAAAGATTTCCCGACTGAAATATCTTTTTTTCACATGTGTTTTTTATTTGAAATTATTTAAGAATAAAAAAAAAAAAAAAAGAGTCAAGTAAAAAAACAAATAAACACAAAACTTGCTTTGCCTTTCACAAGGTACAGGTGCAAGAATTGTTTTGTCTCTGCAGTTCCACTTTTTGGCACATCAAGCTATGCTGCCAGTCATAGTAAAGTTAGAGAACACATGCAGAATACTAATGCCGCGTACACACGGTCGTTTTTTGCGATGAAAAAAAACGACGTTTTCTGTGAAGTAAAAAACGACGTTTTTAAAACGTCACTTTTCAAAGACAATTTTGCATACACACCATCGTTTTTTCACAAAAAGCAAGGTTACGTTCACCACTCTTTTCCATTGAAGCTCGCTTCATAACTAGCTTCTGGGCATGCGCGGGTTGAAAAACGTCGTTTTAAAAGACGTTTTTGCTACACACGGTGACTTTTTGTGAAACAAAAAACGACGTTTTGAAAAACGACACAAAAAATTCAAGCATGTTGGAATTTTTTTTTGGTCGTTTTTTTGAAGACAAAAAACGACGTTTTGCCCACACACGATCAATTTAAATGACGTTTTAAAAAACGTCGTTTTTTTTCATCGCAAAAAACGACCGTGTGTACGCGGCATAACAGTAAGGCTGCGTACACACGATCAGTCCATCTGATGAGAACGCACCGAAGGACCATTTTCATCGGTTAACCGATGAAGCTGACTGATGGTCTGATGTGCCTACACACAATCGGTTAAAAAAAAAGATTGTGTCAGAACGAGGTGACTTTTATGTGTTTTAACACAATGACGTGCTGAAAAAAACGAAGTTCAATGCTTCCAAGCATGCGTCGACTAGATTCTAAGTATGTGTGGCCTTTTAACCGATGCTTTTGCATACTAACGATCGTTTTTGACCCATCGATCAGGCGTCCATCGGTCAAATTTTAAAACATACACACGCGTGCACTCGATCGGTCAAAACCGATGAAAATGGACTGAAGGACCGTTTCATCGGTCCAAACCGATCGTGTGTGGGCCCCATCGGTCAGTTATCCTTCGGTCAAAAAAAGAGAACTTGCTTAAAAATTTGACCGATGGACGCCTGACCGATGGGTCAAAACTGTTAGTATGCAAAAGCATCGGTTAAAACGCAGCGCATGCTCAGAATCAAGTAGACGCATGCTTGGAAGCATTTGTTTTTTTCAGCACGTCGTTGTGTTAAAACATGTAAACGTCACCACGTTCTAACACGATCATTTTTTTAACCGATGGTGTGTAGGCACATCAGACCATCAGTCAGCTTCATCGGTTAACCGATAAAAATGGTCCTTAGGACCGTTCTCATCGGATGGAATGCTCCTGTGTATGCGGCCTTAGAGGTTGTCAGGTACAGAGATGCACACTTTCTGTCTTTCCATTGTTAGGAAATTAGGTAAATGTGTTGGATTATAATAAACCCAAAACTTCACGAATTTTGAAAATCCTACCTCGTAGTGGGACTGCATCTACGCTGCAAGGCTTAACTGCTTATTTAGTCTGAGAAAGAGGGCAATTGCCCCAGGCAATTGTAGATTATGGGGCCCCTGGGTAATAGGCGATTATGGGGCCCCAGGCAATAGATTATGGGGCCATACAGTATACACACACACATACAGTATACATACACAGTACACACACAGAATACACATACATACACTGAAAAGGTACTGGAGAGGCGGGGCAGCTAAAATCTTGGGATTTTTTTTTAAAACACAGATTTTTACATACTGTCCCTGGTTTTACTGAGGCTGGCAACCCTGATGGGGCCCTCGCTCAGTGCCCGAATGGTCAGTCCGCCCCTGATCAGGACCTTAGACCGCAGGAGAAGGCGCTGTAGGGCGAGCATCCTAAAAGGTGGACCGCGGTCCACATCCGGAGCGAGTCACTGTCCAGTCCGGGCCACTACAGTCACATTACTTAAGGAGCTGCTTTCCCTTCCCAGCCTCTGCCACTGTCATTGAGCAGAGAGAGACAACATAGCCTTGGGCGGGGAGGGGGGTGAGAACTGCTGGAGTAAACTTTTTCTATTAACAAGCTGGTGATTGGTTGCTCAGACTGCCCTGTGTCTTAGCAAACCAATCAGCTGCTGGTTAACTTGAAAAGTTAACTCTGGCAACTCCTACTCCCGACCCTCATTTAGTGCTGTGCCGTCCACCATCCAAAACTGTGGAAATCTCTGCATCCTCTTAACTGTTTTCTCTGTGTCAAGGTGTGTAGTGTTGGAAGCAGTCCAGCTTGTTATTAACTTTTAGCAGAGTGGAACGTGGAGTACCGTGTACACACTTTCGACCGTCAAGAACGTGGTGACGTATAACACTATTATGAGCCGAGAAAATTAAGTTCAATGCTTACTAGCATGCGTCAAATTGTTTTCGAGCATGCGTCGGAATTTTGCGCGTCGGAATTGCTACAGACGATAGACATGTGCAAAAAGAAAAAAGATCGCGCTAAACTTTAAATAAAGTCCATAAGACAATATATAAAATAAATATTGATTGGATAAAGTCCATAAGACAGTGTGTTCAGATCAATATTGATCACAAAAATAACAATCCACCAAAAGAAAGATAGGCCACAGGTCGTCTTTAGGGGGGCACCTTCCTTAAAGGATAAGTTAGCCCCTAATATCTTGAATCCACCTAGTATGGACTCCAAATTTCTTCCTGGCCTTACAGGGTATTACAAATGCGGTAAATGTCAGGTTTGTTCCCTTAATGGTATTAAATGCAGAAGAACTACTACGTTTAGTTCCTCGTGCACTTCGAAAAGCTATGCCATTAGACCTTTTATTACATGCTCCACAACAGGGGTGGTCTATATGCTCCAGTGCCCGTGTGGGCTCCAATATGTGGGCCGGACTAAAGTCCCTTACAGGTACGCCTAAATGAGCATATCAATAATATTCGTTTAGGGTACACTAAACATTCTGTATCTAAACACTACCTGACTGTACATCACAAAAATCCTGACAATACCATTTTTGTAGGAATAGACAAGTTTAGCCCCCACTGGAGGGGCAGTCATTTGGTGCGAACCATTTCCAAGTTGGAGATGTCTTGGGTCCATAAATTAAAGTGTTATACGCCCTATGGCCTAAATATAGAAGTGGACGTTAACTGTTTTTTGGCTAATTCATAATTGCTATGGTCAGTTTAACCTTCTTTTTTATATTGTTTTAAGTTTTATTACATTAATTTAATTTATTATTATTAAGAATTGTTACAATTTTGAAGGGATGCGAGCTCGATGTGGTGTCCAGGCAGCAACTTTTTAATTGTCAGTTTTTTTTTAGGATTTATTATATAAATTTTATTTTTCCTGTGATGCCCAACCATTATGGTGCCGTCCATACGGGTATATTAAATGATACCGGTTTTTTCGGTTTATATATATATATATATTTATTCATCTATGGATGAAGTAGATTATATAGAATTGGTTGGTTGCGACATAATTATTTGTAACATATTTGGAGATTTTTTTATTTTTCATAGTCACAGCTATGTGACATGCGCTACTGCTGCAGCGCTGTTTGCATTTTCCATACTGGTATTAATGCTATTGGTGCCATAGTGTTGTTGACTTAAAAATCAACACATTTAGACATTACCAGGTAATAAGGGGAGAAGGCATCTACTTTTATTTTTCCTTTTTGTTTTTTTCTCTGATCCCATCCTTAACGTATATGGTCATTGTATTTGTTCTCTCCGGTTCCCTTACCTAGCATGGGTTATCCATTATACTTAACGGGTTTCCAGTAGGAAAGATGGCCGAAATCGGGTCAAATGTTTTTACCACATCGAGGCTGCATCCGACGTTGTGTGTATTTACGCGGTGATTCAGGACGCCGCCTGTTATCCCGTGACCAAGTCCTGTCGTGACGAAACGTAGGGAGGCGGCGTTCTGACGTCACCGCGCTTTTCTCTACCCGGATACGGGCTGTATGTTACAAGCCGGCCGGCTAATTTTTAAAACGCTCTACATTTCTACTAAATTTTGCTATTCCCCTTAACAAGGACACGGATTATCCCGGCTATCCTCGATCTCAGTCTCTTACCACGCTTTATTTGATCTCCTTTAAACAGGGATCATTTTCATCTGGTAAGAGTGCATTTATCATTATGGTGGAGGTTCTCATCTTTCTGGCACTGGTTTAGTGTGTAACCGTCTAACACCTGGTGGAGATTATTTACGAACTTTCTTTTGGTGGATTGTTATTTTTGTGATCAATATTGATCTGAACACACTGTCTTATGGACTTTATCCAATCAATATTTATTTTATATATTGTCTTATGGACTTTATTTAAAGTTTAGCGCGATCTTTTTTCTTTTTACATATTGTTTGATGTAGTATAACATCTTTTGATCGCTGCTTCTTGTATGCAATTTCAAATAAGCGCAATTTTTTTTCCTTTACTTTTGATAGACATGTGCAGACTGGAATATTTTGTTTCGTTTTTTCGTTTGAAAAATAAATTTATTTAGTTACTCCCGAAAAACGTTTTGATTTATTTCGTTTTTCGTTGGGGAATAGCTTTCGTCCGAAAATCCAATAATACTTGGTTTCTGTTGTTTGAATATTCCGCCTACAAGAATTCTAATGTGAATCTATTTTCTCATAAATCGAAATCTAATCTCTGTAATGTCGAATCTATTATTTCTATAGTGTCAAATCTTTTCTCTATAATGTCAAATCTTTTCCCTATACAGGGAGTGCAGAATTATTAGGCAAATTAGTATTTTGACCACATCATCCTCTTTATGCATGTTGTCTTACTCCAAGCTGTAAAGGCCCGAAAGCCTACTACCAATTAAGCATATTAGGTGATGTACATCTCTGTAATGAGAAGGTGTGTGGTCTAATGACATCAACACCCTATATCAGGTGTGCATAATTATTAGTCAACTTCCTTTCCTTTGGCAAAATGGTTCAAAAGAAGGACTTGACAGGCTCAGAAAAGTCAAAAATAGTGAGATATCTTGCAGAGGGATGCAGCACTCTTAAAATTGCAAAGCTTCTGAAGCGTGATCATCGAACAATCAAGCGTTTCATTCAAAATAGTCAACAGGGTCGCAAGAAGTGTGTGGAAAAACCAAGGCGCAAAATAACTGGCCATTAACTGAGAAAAGTCAAGCGTGCAGCTGCCAAGATGCCACTTGCCACCAGTTTGGCCATATTTCTGAGCTGCAACATCACTGGAGTGCCCAAAAGCACAAGGTGTGCAATACTCAGAGACATGGCCAAGGTAAGAAAGGCTGAAAGACGACCACCACTCAACAAGACACACAAGCTGAAACGTCAAGACTGGGCCAAGAAATATCTCAAGAATGATTTTTCTAAGGTTTTATGGACTGATGAAATGAGAGTGAGTCTTGATGGGCCAGATGGATGGGCCCGTGACTGGATTGGTAAAGGGCAGAGAGCTCCAGTCCGACTCAGACGCCAGCAAGGTGGAGGTGGAGTACTGGTTTGGGCTGGTATCATCAAAGATGAGCTTGTGGGGCCTTTTCGGGTTGAGGATGGAGTCAAGCTCAACTCCCAGTCCTACTGCCAGTTTCTGGAAGACACCTTCTTCAAGCAGTGGTACAGGAAGAAGTCTGCATCCTTCAAGAAAAACATGATTTTCATGCAGGACAATGCTCCATCACACGCGTCCAAGTAATCCACAGCGTGGCTGGCAAGAAAGGGTATAAAAGAAGAAAAAGTAATGACATGGCCTCCTTGTTCACCTGATCTGAACCCCATTGAGAACCTGTGGTCCATCATCAAATGTGAGATTTACAAGGAGGGAAAACGGTACACCTCTCTGAACAGTGTCTGGGAGGCTGTGGTTGCTGCTGCACGCAATGTTGATGGTGAACAGATCAAAACACTGACAGAATCCATGGATGGCAGGCTGCATGAGTGTCCTTGCAAAGAAAGGTGGCTATATTGGTCACTTATTTGTTTTTGTTTTGTTTTTGAATGTCAGAAATGTATATTTGTGAATGTTGAGATGTTATATTGGTTTCACTGGTAAAAAATAATAATTGAAATGGGTATATACAGTATTTATTTTTTGTTAAGTTGCCTAATAATTATGCACAGTAATAGTATTAACCTGCACACACAGATATCCCCCTAAAATAGCTAAAACTAAAAACAAACTAAAAACTAGTTCCAAAAATATTCAGCTTTGATATTGAGTTTTTTGGGTTCATTGAGAACATGGATGTTGTTCAATAATAAAATGAATACTCAAAAATACAACTTGCCTAATAATTCTGCACTACCTGTACTGTTGAATCTTTTCCCTATAATGTCATATCTTTTCCCTATAATGTCGAATCGAATCTTTTCCCTATAATGTCAAATCTTTTCCCTATAATGTCGAATCTCTCTATATGGAATTTTTACCGCAACGAAAATGAAAATAAAGCATTTTTTATGTTGGATCTTTCGGTTTTCGTTTCTTGCGCTTTCGTTATCATTTGTTAAAACGATAACGAAAAAAACAGATTTTCGGACGAAAATGCATTCTAACGAAAACGAATGCACATGTCTAACAGACGACTGGATTTTCCGATAGGAATTTTTTCCATCTGAAAATTTGAGAACCAGCTCTCAATCTTTTGCTGGCGAAAATTCCAACAGCAAAAGTCCGATGGAGCATACACAGTCGGAATTTCCATTCAAAAGCTCACGTCAGACTTTTGCTTATCTGAATTTCCGATTGTGTGTACGGGGCATTAGTGCTCTGGGTTTAGTACATGATGAAATGTTGTACGCGTTACGCATTGTGGCGATATATACTGATGTAAGAGCTATATAAATGGGGGGAGGGGGTGTTGTGAAGGATCCTGCACTTCGGACCTTTGCTGGAAGGATTGTTTACTGATCGGAATGTACATGAATTGTAATTCAATACCCCTGTTGTAGGGTCTGGTTTAACAGCACAGAAGAGAGGATGATCGGGTGAGAAGATCCTTTTTTCTAGACCCCTAGACCTTAACAAGCAGTTGACCTTTGCAGTACAGGCACTGCAAGGGATAATATTTAAGTTTCCCAGAGCTTGGCTTTGAATGATATTAACATCCCTTTGGAGTGCAATCTATGCATTAAGGTGAAAAAACATCTGATAATGCCCCCCCCCCCCAGCCCCCGTTTTACTTGACCCTTCGAAAGTCCCGCGCTCGGTTCCGAGATCCTCTTCGCCGCTCAGCTTGGCCACTGATTGGCTAGAGCGGATGGATTTAGAGCAGCGCAGCCATTGGCTGGCGCTGCTGTCAATCACATCCAGTGACGCGGCGCACCGAGGGGCCGATTGATACAGCAAGCGGCTATGGCGGCTCGCTGTGACACAGGAGCGCACCCGCAAGGACTTATCCCCAATGCGAGCTCTCTCGCATGAATATGGTGAGTTCTTGCGGGGAGGACCAGAGACAGACGCTGAGGGACCCCAGAAGACGTGGATCGAGGCCACTTTTTTCCCTTTATTAACCCTTTAAATCTACAGTATTTTTTAACTAGAGAGGAGCAAACACACATTTTATTTTGCACTAGAGATGCTCTTCCAACATTCTGTTCTAAGCAGATGGGAAGGACAGCAAATTAATGAGCCTGTTCATTTGCCCTTCTCACATTTTAAGGTTTTATTTAAAATGAAACATCAGCCAAATGCTTGGTTTATATGAGAAAGAGTACTTAGAACCGTATTCAGGTTTTGCAATGCTTTATATGGTCCGGTTAGGGAAATTTTTTCATTTCCAATGTGGTCACCAGGACAGGTAATGAGTGGATTCTCTCCAACGAACAATGAAAGCACACTTTAGCAAGAGTTGGAACTTCTATCAAACTTTTATTGCACCTTAAAGCACTTTGTTAGTAGCACATGTGAGTGCTGGAATTTGTATGGAAGCTTCCTCTCTTTTCTATTGCAAACACAAGCACGGAAAGTAATGAACGATCCAACAATTCCCACCAAAAGGAATACAGGCAACATTAAAAATCCTACAGATGTTCCAACTACAGTACTGTATATAGAAATATTACAAGTGCATCTCAACCAAAACAAAGTGTGAATATAAAAATGATAAATTATCATCCAATGTCCTTTTGTGTTGGGTATTCACATACCACATACATATTCTGATATTCCATGGGCAAATCAACTAAGCCAAAACTCATATAATAAAGTACAAGATATAGTGCAAAAAGATAATACACATTTCACATAAAGTGCAAAGTGCTAAAAATCCACAGAATAAATTACAATAATGTATAATCCAAAATGTTATATACAGAAATTACCTTATAACTTAAAAATATATATATATATATTGTGAGGAATTAGCTCGGTAGCGGGTGTGTGTGACCCCCTGGATGGGTTCACTACATGCTGAACTGTACAGAAAGGCAGTTGAGGATGGTTAAATACAAAGGCTATGGTTTATTTTTCCGTATTGCTGGATACAAGTGCAAGCATCAAAACAGCATAAACAAAACATAAAATAAATCCTGGCCATTTGGGGCCACAGCACAGAAACCTAGCTATGGAGTCTGGCACAGCCTACTACTGGACAGACACTGCTGGTCATACAGCAGAAAACAAAAAGTCTCTTTGATATTTATCACACAGAAATATCAACAAGCACCTCACCTCTTCAGAAGTCACTGCTCAAAAAGCCTCAGGATGCAGCAATCAGTAGTCATCCTTTTGAATGATTTATAGAGGCCTTAATTACCTCATTCTGAACAGCTGAAGTTTTCCAACGCCCTAAACCTTTCTGGCTATTTCTGCAGCCGACGCCTAATAGTAATTGGTGTATTGTCTAAACAAGGCAGAAATGTGTCTCCCGTCTGTGACAACACACACACACACAGATTTACCTGACTTCCTGTCACAATATATATATATATATTACAGTTCAAATAAAGTCCATCCAGGTGCTAAAACTGCTGTAGTTAATATTTTGCTTAAAAACTACTTTGATTTCACCACTTATGAAGACAAACAGGCTGCTTACCAGAACCCACAAAAAGGAACAAAATTGCTTTGGAATATTCTCCTAATGAAGAGCCACAGCTTGCTTCTCAGTAGTTCTTATGCTGCGTACACACGACCATTTTTCATGACGAGTCAAATGCAATTTTTTTAATTGGTTGTGAAAAATGGTCGTGTGTGGACTCCAGAGAATTTTTTGCAACGAGAAAAGTGGCCATTAAAAAGTTAGAACCTATTCTTTCTTAAAAAATTTTCACGTCGTGAAAAATGGTCATGTAGGCTTTAACAACAGGGAAAAAAATGCGCATGCTCAGAAGCAAGTTATGAGATGGGAAATTTGCATAATCAGCCCAAAGGGTGGTGTCATTCGGTTGGAACCTCCCCTTTATAGTGCCGTCGTACGTGTTGTACGTCACCGCGCTTTGCTCGAGCATTGTTTATCACGATTGTGTTTATGCAAGGCAGGCTTGAGAGGAATTACGTCAAGAAAAATTTCGTTTTTTTCCATGACATGAATAACGGTCATGTGTATGCGGCATTAGATGTCCTAATGTGTTCGACCTTCCGGCTCCGACAGATACACATGTGTCAAAAAATAAGAAAGAGTGCTCATAATGCTATACTGTATAACAATTTATGAAAATGAAAAGTATTGCACTTGCAGACTGGAAAAAACATCAAGGCAAATGAAAATTTTCATAAACACGGCCGTAGCCAATGTTGATCAGTCCATTCGTACTGATGGCACACCGCTAGCTCCATCCTTTGTGCTTCCCCTTAGGCATCATGTACAGTAGGTGACTGGGATATTGTGTCAATCTCGCTCCCTTTCTCGGCGAGATTGACCACCTACGAGCCCCATCGCGGGAGCCAGCGCCGAGCTGGCTTGCCGCGATGGAGACAAAGCCGTCATAGAAGCGACGGGGATCCGACGCGGATTCCCGCCAATTCTACACGTGGGCGGAGTTTGTTATGAATCCTGAAGGAGAAATCCCCGCCGGATTTTTAAAGAAAAATCCGGCATGGGTTCCCCCCTCAGGAGCATAATGGGCCCTTAGGTCTGTTATGGGTTGTAAGGAGACCCCCTACGCCGAAAAAACGGTGTGGGGGTCCCCCCACAATCCATAACAGACCCGTATCCAAAGCACGCCGGCCGGCCGGTCAGGAAGGGAGTGGGGGCGAGCGAGCGCCCCCCCCCTCCTGAGCCGTACCGGGCAGCATGCCCTCAACATGGGGGGGTTAGGTGCTCTGGGGCAGGGGGCGCACTGCGGCCCCCCACCCCAGAGCACCCTGTCCCCATGTTGATGACGACAAGGCCCCTTCCCGACAACCCTGGCCGTTGGTTGTCGGGGTATGCGGGCGGGAGGCTTATCGGAATCTGGAAGCCCCCTTTAATAAGGGGGCCCCCAGATACCGGCCCCCCACCCTAAGTGAATGAGTATGGGGTACATTGTACCCCTACCCATTCACCTGCAAATAAAAAGTGTAAACACAAATAAACCACACAGGGTATTGAAATATTTTATTAGTTGGCCGCCGGGGGGGGGGTGTGTATGATCGCTTTTATAAAAGCGCCCCCCTCCGGCGGGCTTCTGTGGGGGGTGGGTGCCGCCGTCTGGTTCTCTTCCACCGCCGGGGGGGGCGCTTTGATAAAAGCGCCCACCACCCGGCGGGCTTCTTTCGACGTCTTCGGCGGCTGGGGGGTCTTCTCCCACTCTCCGGGGTCTTCTCCTGCTCTCCGGGGGTCTTCTCCGCTCTCCGGGGGTCTTCTTCTTCAGGACTCGCCGCCGCTAACTTTGTGTGTTAGCTCAATTACTAGCGGCGGCGAGTCCCCTCCTCTGTGACGTCTTCTTCTCTTCTTCTTCTCCAGATGTTGACGCGACGCTTCCTTCCGCTGTTATGCCGGGCGCGCGGCTCGCAGCGAATTATATAGGCCTGTCTTGTGACGTTGCAGTCCCATCATGCTCCGGTAGGTAGCACGTGCTACCTACCGGAGCATGATGGGACTGCGACGTCACAAGACAGGCCTATATAACTCGCTGCGAGCCGCGCGCCCGGCATAACAGCGGAAGGAAGCGTCGCGTCAACATCTGGAGAAGAAGAAGAGAAGAAGACGTCACAGAAGAGGGGACTCGCCGCCGCTAGTAATTGAGCTAACACACAAAGTTAGCGGCGGCGAGTCCTGAAGAAGAAGAAGACCCCCGGAGAGCGGAGAAGACCCCCGGAGAGCAGGAGAAGACCCCCGGAGAGCAGGAGAAGACCCCGGAGAGTGGGAGAAGACCCCCCAGCCGCCGAAGACGTCGAAAGAAGCCCGCCGGGTGGTGGGCACTTTTATCAAAGCGCCCCCCCCGGCGGCGGAAGAGAACCAGACGGCGGCACCCACCCCCCACAGAAGCCCGCCGGAGGGGGGCGCTTTTATAAAAGCGATCATACACACCCCCCCCCCGGCGGCCAACTAATAAAATATTTCAATACCCTGTGTGGTTTATTTGTGTTTACACTTTTTATTTGCAGGTGAATGGGTAGGGGTACAATGTACCCCATACTCATTCATTTAGGGTGGGGGGCCGGTATCTGGGGGCCCCCTTATTAAAGGGGGCTTCCAGATTCCGATAAGCCTCCCGCCCGCATACCCCGACAACCAACGGCCAGGGTTGTCGGGAAGGGGCCCTGTCCTCATCAACATGGGGACAGGGTGCTCTGGGGTGGGGGGCCGCAGTGCGCCCCCTGCCCCAGAGCACCTAACCCCCCCATGTTGAGGGCATGCTGCCCGGTACGGCTCAGGAGGGGGGGGGCGCTCGCTCGCCCCCACTCCCTTCCTGACCGGCCGGCCGGCGTGCTTTGGATACGGGTCTGTTATGGATTGTGGGGGGACCCCCACGCCGTTTTTTCGGCGTAGGGGGTCTCCTTACAACCCATAACAGACCTAAGGGCCCGTTATGCTCCTGAGGGGGGAACCCATGCCGGATTTTTCTTTAAAAATCCGGCGGGGATTTCTCCTTCAGGATTCATAACAAACTCCGCCCACGTGTAGAATTGGCGGGAATCCGCGTCGGATCCCCGTCGCTTCTATGACGCACTCGCTGGAATGTGCTTTTACTATTCCAGCGAGTGCGAGATATCGGCAGCCTGTCGCCGAGATTCAGCGCGATGCTGGCGTGCTAAAAACACATTCTCGGCGACAGGCACTGTACACTGCTGCTGTTAAACACGCATTCAGAGGCAGTTTGATGCTTTTTTTCAACTGCCCCTGAACACATTCAATGTTATCTTATGTGACCATGTACACAGTCTCGTTTACAATCGTTTTCAGGCAGTTGCTTTTACGTAACAGCGTTTCTTTGAAAGCAAAAAAATTCTTTCAAACGCTGGTGATTTCCAATTTTCAGATGCCAAACGTGGCTAAACACGGCTAAACGTGGTACCGGCATTTAGCCGCGTTTGCGTTTATAGGCGTTTTTTTCATTTCTTTTTTTTAAGAAACGCAAACGCAACAAAACGCCGCTAAACGCAGCATTTAAATGCGGAAAAAATTGCGTTTTATACGTGGATTACTATCTGTCAAGTTTGATAATTTAGAAGCAGTTGTAAAAACGTCCCGTGTACATGGAACCTTGGAAGGCATCATCTGGGATTAGAGGCCCACTATATGCAAAAAAAAAAAAGAAATTAAAACATTTTGCATACATTTTAAGACAAAACCTAAAAGGGTTTGTAAAGGCATGACTTACATTTTTCTCGTTCCTGTGAAAATCAGTTTTTGACACTTCCAGAGATGTCGTTAAAAATTCTTGAACAACAAAAAAGCAGAAGTTGCCACCATCTAAGTGTATTCATTTATTAAAAGTAATATTAAAAAGTGGTTAAAAAGAACTAAAGTTTGACAAAGGAGCGTCTCTAAGCTCCGAAACGTGTTACCACCCACTTCCTTCTGACGTCACTTCCAGTTCTGATCCTGGCACTGACTTGCGTTCCTGGCGAATTTCATCCTTGTCATGCCAAGCTCTACATCACTCCTCAGCTCAGTTCGCTTGACCATAACAGTGGCTCTTAGGCGCCAATCCTCCAGCCACTCGGCCACCTCCTTACCGAGCTCTGGAAGCAACCAAGGACTGATGATGTGCTTGTTTTCTCCTACTTTCGTGAGTGAATTTTTTTAACCCCCTTTTTTATATTGCTTTTAATAAATTGATACACTTAGGTGGTGGTGCCTTTATTTATTTTTGTTGTAATACTGCACAGAGACAATCCTGTACTCTGCTGGAAGTGCTGCAGCCATTGAACAAGTGGCTCTTATACATTTGGAAAATTCCCCCTATTTCTATAGAGACTTGGGGAAATTCCTTTAAACTTCATTACTGTATATTTGCTCTTTTGAGTTTTTTTTCCCTTTTAAAAATCCTTGTAAAGGCAGCGCCCTAAGTGACCTCCTATTGATATAAGAATGCCTCCATAACTACATTTCCCAGGAGCCATTTTCCCACACAAAGTGAGTGGGCAGGATCTTGGGAGGCATTGCAGCAGCATTGGTTTGTTGGGAAAGAACTTAGCATATGAATATGGAAAGGAACAGAGAAGGGCTGAGTTAAAGCGGAGGTTCACCCAAAAATCAACTTTCTGCCATTAGATCCAGCATACTGCTGACATCTGCAGTATGCTGTTTTTTTTTTTTTTGTACTTATCGTTTTAGCTGTCTTTCTCATCTGGCACCGAGCGGGGATTCCTGCGGGGAGGAGGCGTTCCTAAGGCAAGCGTAGTTGATTGACGGGCTTGGATAGCGCGTCACGCCTTCCGAAAATAGCCGAAGTGACACTCGGCTGTTTACGGCGCTATACGGCGCCTGCGCCTGCCGTGTAGAGCTGACTGCGCAGGCGCCGTAAATTGCAGAGTTTCACTTCGGCTATTTTCGGAAGGCGTGACGCGCTATCCAAGCCCGTCAATCAACTACGCTTATGTTGGCTTATGTTGGTGTCCTCACAGGGGCCCTAGCAGGGAGGGCCCTTGCCGCATCGCTGCATCCTCCTGCAGTTCGGTCGGCCGTGTACCATAACCGAGCGGTACGGGAGATTCAGTTTGCTGTTCCCGGGGCTGGACTGAAAGGAAGGGAACACTCAGTGTGTGCACTTCCTGTCAGTCCGGCCAGGAACAGGAACCTGAATCTGCTGTACCACGCAGTTATACCGGACTGCAGGAGGACGCAGCGGTGCAGCAAGGGCCCTCCTTGCTGGGGCCCCTGGCCAGCTTGGGGCCCCTGGCAAGCTCAGGGCCCCAGGCAATTGCTTGCTTTGCCTGTCGGGTTCCGATGGGCCTGCGTACACACGACCGTTTTTCATGTCATGCAAAAAAACAACGTTTTTCTCAACGTGATTTGTCGTGATTCCTCTCAAGCCTGCCTTGCATACACATGTTCGTGAAGAAAAATGCTTGAGCAAAGCGCGGTGACGTACAACACGTATGACGGCACTATGAAGGGGAAGTTCCATTTGAATGGCACCACTCTTTGAGCGGCTTTTGCTGATTTCCCTGTCTGAGGCGGCGTACAAGCGACCAAGCTTCTCGGCAGAATCCAGCGAGAAGCTCGCTGGCAGACATATTCTGCCGAGGTTCTCGGTCGTGTGTACACTTCCGACGAGCGTCCCGTCTCTTTTTCCTCGTTGTTCAATGAGGACTTTGGCTTGACGAGCTTTTCCGACCGCTCATCAGAAACTTTGTCGGGCAGAACGATGGGTTTAGCCCGACGAGGTTCTCGTACGTGTGTACGCGGCCTTACTTGCTTCTGAACATGAGTGTTTTTTCCCCCTCATTAAAGCATACGCACTTTTGTTTTTACGACTCGAAAAAAAACAACGTGAAAAACGAAGAGAAAAAATAGAGCAGGTTGTAAAAAAAAAAAAAAATCGGCCATTTTTCTCATCGAGAAAAATGCTCTAGAGCATACACAAGACCGTTTTTGACGACCAATTTAAAAATGGCATTTTTCTCGTCATGAAAAACAATCGCAGCATTATATATTTTTTTTTTTTTGCACCTGCGGCAATTTTTAAAAAGCCAACCCTGGAGAAATATGCATGTACTGCAAAGATGTACTAAATATGTTTTTTTTTTATTTGGCCCAGACATACACTTTAATCTTCTCACTCTTTATGGCAGCATATGATTTTACCTTTCATGTGAGGCATCCTCTTTAAATAGAAATAAATAATTGTAAATGATCCCTTATATTTAATATTAGGACAGCTGAGAAAAAGTGGAATCCCGAGATCCTTTGATAGTGTATGATGAAATCAACACTTGATGTGCTGTGTTGTCTTAGAACACATGGCGGAGGTACACCTTACTATTCTTTGATGCTCTACAAACATTTTGCAATCTATAATCACTTTATGCAATGTGTTCCAGAACGTACCATATTGCTTCTGGTAGTAAATGTCTGTTTATGAGACAAGGTCACTTAGGACTGTCATGTACACATTTCAAAGTTATGGTCCATGTGTTAACAATAGATTAAGTTACCGTAAACATTGTTGACCTAATTTCCTGGAATCCTATGGGGAACAAGGGGTTTTGCTGAGATCTGACAACACAAGGTACCCAAATGGTTATCATATTGAGCACTGAAATTGTTCCCTGTTCTATACTGATGACAGCATAGTCTTCTGAACTATTTTTAGAGTGTTGTTTTAAAGGACACACCACTTTCGAGAAGAAAAGCCCACTTGTCATTATAGGATTCAACATGGAGAAGTAACATATGTAGAAGTGATGAGTGCACACAGATGCGTGTGTGAGAAACTAAAAATGAATTTCAATAAGGATTTTAAAAACGACTGGAATTTATTTTATCGCTGTCTGTAAGGTGTCCAGCAGTACCCACACTGAATAATGCCATGTCATGAACCAGGTGTAACCAGAGTCGTGGGAACTGCGAAAGGGGACACCAAAACGTTCATAAGGTGAATAATTATAAAGTTTATTGAAGATAAGTGATAAATAAGTAAAATACCCAAAATACAACAGTGCACAACCAACCAAACAGAAACCCACAGACAACAAATAAATATATACAGCCAAAGCGAAGTACCAGAATCATACACAATAGCCAGGCCAGGGTCATACACAGAAGATCAGCAGATTAACAAAGGGCAGGACAGGAGAGGGAGAAGAGAGAAGGTGCATGGGATCAGGCTACAGGGCAGGGATGCAAGGGAACAGGAACACAGGAGGGAGGGACAGGATTTGAATAGGTTCGGGATCAGGATCGGGTACAGGATCAGGATCGGGTACAGGTACAGTTGAGTTGAGTGGTATCTTAATATAGCATGGTCTTACCCCGAAGGGTCCCGACGTGCATAGCTGCCAAGGCGTCCTCTTCCCTCTGCACAATGGCATCACACAACCCTTCCCTAGTCCCACCATGTCCTCCTGAGGAGTCCCCTGAACTGTTTCATCACAGTGTTGGGTACATGCTGCATGAAGATGCGCAGCGTT
This sequence comes from Rana kukunoris, assembly GCA_029574335.1. Lineage (NCBI taxonomy): Eukaryota > Metazoa > Chordata > Amphibia > Anura > Ranidae > Rana > Rana kukunoris. The sequence goes on along the minus strand of CM056050.1, from coordinate 573,967,093 downwards.
TTGAAGGCTCCGATGATGGAACACAGATAGAGGAAGGCAGTAATGTGAGCCCAGAGAGAGGGGGTGCCCGAGAGGGACAGCAATCTGGCAGTCATGTTCCCCCAGCTGGAGCATACAGCCAGGTTTTCGACAGTGATGAGAAGGGAGGGGATGATGAAGTCACTGACTGTACGTGGGTGCCTGATAGGAGAGAGGAGGAGTAGGAGGAGGCACAGGCACATCTCCAAAGAGGCAGGATGCCCTCCAGGGGACAGCTTAAGGGCAGCACACCAACTGCATTACATCGCAGAACTACGCCTGTGCAGGGCGCTGATGTGTCTCAGCGTTACTGCAAAAGTTCTTTGGTGTGGGCCTTTTTTGAGACATGTGTATCAGATCGTACCGTTGCTATTTGCAACATATGTCTCAAGCGTATCTCGCGTGGCCAAAACATCACCCGCTTGGGCACCACGTGCTTGACCAGACATATGTAAACCTGCCATGCAGTTCGTTGGCAAGCATACCTGAAAGACCCACACCAAAGAACCAAGCGGACCTCCCCTTGCCCCTCATCAGCTGGGATCTCCAACCCCACTAGACCCTCAGTCCTCTCTGAAGCCTGCACTGATAGGACTGAAGGTGTAGAATTAGGTGTGTCACAACCTAGTAGTACATGCGGGCAATCTACTTATGGTACCAGACAAATTTCCCTGCCCCAGCTGCTGCAGCGCCAAAAGAAATACTCTCCCAGCCATCCACATGCCCTAGCGGTTAAATGCTAGCTTAGCGAAATTGCTAGCACTTCCAACTGCTGCCCTTTCAGTTGGTAGATTCTGCCCCCTTCCGTGAGCTTGTGGAATGTGTGGTACCGCAGTGGCAAGTTCCCAAACTACACTTTTTCTCACGGAAGGCGATTCTGGCTCTCTACCAGCATGTGGAAGGCAATGTCCATGCCTCGCTGGTGCATATTACCACTGACTCATGGTCCAGCAGACATGGACAGGGACATTACCTCTCTTTCACGGCGCATTGGGTAACTCTGCTGGCAGCTGGGAAGGACACAGGGCAAGGTACAGTAGGGTTGAAGGTTGTTCCGCCACCATGCCTCCAAAACACTACTTCTGGTTGTGACACACCTCTCTCCCCCACCCCCTCTTCTTCCTCTGTGGCCTCTTCCTGTGCTGATGTCTTCTCGGAACCAGCCATGTTCCGTAGGCGTACGAGGGGCTACGCAGGAATGCTGGCAAAGAGATGCCATGCGGTGCTAGAGCTGGTGTGCTTGGGAGACAGGAGCCATACTTGGGCAGAGGTTCTGTCAGCTCTGCAGGGGCAGGCTCAGAGGTGGTTGATGCCACGCCAGCTTAAGCCATGAATGGTGGTTAGCAACAACATGGCACCAACCTCCTCTCTGCCCTGCGACAGGGACAACTGACCCATGTGCCCTGTTTTGCTCATGTTCTGAATTTGGTGGTGCAGTGGTTCTTGGGCAGGTACCCAGGATTATAGGATGTCCTGAAGCAGGCCAGGAAAGTCTGTGTGCATTTCCGAAGGTCATATAATGCCACTGCTTGGCTGACAGACCTCCAAAGGGAATACAACCTGCCCAAGAACCGCCTAATCTGTGACATGCCCACCAGATGGAACTCTACATTGGCCCTGCTGCAGCGGCTGCACACGCAGCAGAGGGCCATCAATGAGTACTTGTGCCAATGTGGCAGCAGAACTGGGTCAGGGAAGCTTGTTTTTTTTCCCCACGTCAGTGGGCCTTTATCAGGGATGCATGCACTGTCCTGTCACCATTTGAGGAGGCCACAAGGATGGTGAGCAGTGACAGTGCATGCACCAGTGAGACTGTCCCTCTTATTCACATGTTGAAGCACACGCTACGTGGAATAATGGACAGGGCCCTTGAGGCAGAACAGAAGGAGGAAGAGGAGGACTTCCTTACCTCTCAAGGCCCCCTTTATCAAGACAGTGGTCCTGCTTGCCTGCCTAGCACACAGGAAAAGGATGAGGTGGGGGAGGTGGAAGAGGAGGAGGATGATTGTATCAGCAGCATGGAAGTGGAGCCTAGCACTCAGCATCAGCAGCAGCAGTCTTCAAGGGATCACTTACAGTCCCAAGGAACCCATGGACTTTTATGTGGATGGGATGAGGTGGCTGCGGATCCTGTCATTCTCAGTGACCCAGAGGACTGTGCCCCGAATGCCTTAGCAAACCTACGCTGCATGGCCTCCCTGATCCTGCAAAGCCTGCGTAAGGATCCTCGTATTCGTGGTATCAAGAAGAGGGATCATTACTGGTTGGCAACTCTCCTTGATCCACGTTACTAGAGTAAGGTTGTGGAGCTTATCTTGCCGTCGCAGAGGGAGCAGAAGATGACACATCTTCGGGAGGCCTTGCAGAAAGGTCTGTGCAACGCGTTTCCAGAACCTGGGGGATTACCAAATCCTAGACAACGTGTTGCTGAGGCTTCAGTGAGTCACAGAAGGAGCGGTGGAGAAGGTGGCCATCTGACCGATGCGTTCAGACAATTTTTTAGTCCGCAGCCCCAAGGCATGACTGGTTCCAGCAACCATTGCCAGTGTCTGGTTTACATGGTGCAGATATACCTAGGGGCAAGATCAGACTTGGACACCTTCCCCATCGAAAATCTTCTGGCTTACTGGGTCTTGAGGATGGATCACTGGCCAGAGCTTGCACAGTACGCAATTGAGCTACTGGCTTGTCCTGCACCCAGCCGACTCCGTGGATCAACTGACCTTCATAAAAATTAATCAGGCTTGGATCCACACCAGCTACCAAGCACCTGATGCTGATGTAACTGAATTTTTTTTTTTGAAATGTCAGATCCCTTGGAGACTGCCTATGCTGATGTTGAGTGACTGTCCTGTTATGCTGCTGACTGAATATCCTTTTCATCCTCAATCTTCTTGCTGATAGCTAGTAAGAACATTGTTGGTTCTGGGCACCACCACCAGTGCCTAAGGCCCAATTTTTCTGCCCCTGTTTAATAGGGGCGTATAAAAACAAATTTTGAACCAATTCTTTGCATGTGGCTCTTTGCTGCGCTCCAATTACATTATCTGTGAGGGGTTGCAGTGTTGTGGCACCGCCAGCAGTGTCTAAGGCCCAATTTTTCTGCCCCTGTTTACCAAGGGCATATAAAAATAATTTTTGATGCAATTCTTTGCATGTGCCTTATTGCTGCGCTCCAATTGCATTATCTGTGAGGGGTTGCAGTGTTCTGGCACCGCCACCAGTGTCGAAGGCACAATTTTTCTGCCCCTGTTTAACCACGAATGACGGCTACAGCGCGGACCAGAATATCCAAGCCGCCGTCTTTTGACGGCCTCCCCTTTGGGCGTTCCCCGCATGTGCTCCAGAGCGCGCAGCGGGGGAAATTCTGTGTTGGCCGTGTCCCTTGGACACAGCCAATCACAGATCGTGGCGAACGGCCAATCAGAGTGGCCGTTTGCTATGCGATCTGCGTGGCCAATGAGAGATGATCTCATATGTAAACATATACGATCATCTCTCATTGCCGGCTCACACAGAGACAGCGTCCTGTCTCTGGAGAGGAGACCGATCTGTGTCCCTTGTACATAGGGACACAGATCGGTCACCTCCCCCAGTCACCCCCCTCCCCCCACAGTTAGAACACTATGCAGGGAATACATTTTACCCCTTCCTCACCCCCTAGTGTTAACCCCTTCAATGCCAGTCACATTTGTACAGTAATTAGTGCATATTTATAGCACTGATCACAGTATAAATGTCATTGGTTTCATTTGTCATTTACAAAAAGCTGTCTGAATGTGACCGCTGACCTCCTACGGTGGTTGGAAGAGCAAACACGATCTGACTATATTCAGGCACATTCGATCTTCCACAAAAATGGGAGTGGGGAGGAGAGTAACCGAGAGTAACCGAGGAATAAACTACCAGTGCCACTTATATAAGCAGGGCCCAACAATTCTAACCTCTTCAATTAATGTTCGCATTGAGGGCTGTGAACCCTTTAGGGTGGCCTCATAGACTAATGATTGTGGCACAAGAACGGAAAACAACTGCCATCTTGGGTTGTCTTTGAGCAGCTTTGAAACCCAGTGCAACTGCAACCTTTAAAAGAAATGTAATGTTGTCAAAGTGCAGCGCTGTCTTCATATTAATACTGTGGTATTTGAACAAAACTTGCACAAAAAATTAGATGTATACAAAATGATCCACTGGTGAAGTCACAGGTTCTGTGATGTAACGTGTAGGGCAGGGGTGCCCAACCAATGGCCCGGGGGCCACATGAGGCCCGCAGAGCCCTCTGATGTGGCCCGCGACCTCCTGCTCTGGGATGGTTTAGAATAGAATACTGTTATTAGAACAGAGCCTTTGAGGCACATGCTTAGTTTGGTGTGTATTTCTAGAGAGTTATTTTTTGTTGGATGCATGTAATCAGCAGAGGGCCAATTAGAACTGCTAAGACAGAGGGTCAGGGGTCATGTAGTAGCCTAATAGGACAGTCAGAGGAAAATGAAATATATGCAAGCTTTAACTAGTCCTCGGCCGTGCATTGATAGAAGTCACAAGACTGTTATATACTGCTAAAGGAAAAAGGTATTTAGCAGTTTATATTTACTAAAATAATTGCATTTCCATGTTCTTTGTACTGTAAGAGACCAGATATAGTGAATGCAGGGTCCTGGGTTTAGTAATGCTTACAAATAAATATTAGTGGGAAACGTTTTACGGCTTACGCTATAATAATCTATCTTTATCTAAACTTTGGAGGAAAGAAAATGGCATGATTAGGGATGAGCCGAACACCCCCACGTTCGGTTCGCACCAGAACCGTCGAATGGTCCGATCGTTAGAAGCCCATTGAAGTCTATGGGACTCGAACGTTGGAATTCAAAAACGGTCGTTTTAAAGACCAATTTTTAAGTTATTGTTGGAAAACGTCTTTCAGAACCCGGGTCTTGCCCCAGTGAACATGTATCAATGGAAAAAAGTCTTAAAAACTGTCGTTTTTTCAGGAGCAGGACTCCTGAAAAAACAACCGTTTTTAAAACTTTTTTTTCCATTGATAGTAATATCAATGGGAAAAAGTTTTAAAAACGGTCGTTTTAAAGACCAATTTTCAAGTTATTGTTGGAAAACGTCTTTCAGAACCCGGGTCTTGCCCCAGGGAACATGTATCAATGGGAAAAAAAAAAGTCTTAAAAACGGTCGTTTCGTTTCACTCGAATTTGCCGAGAACGATCGTTTTTGTTCGAAATTCGACGAACGATCGAACGAACGATGTTTGAGTTGAACATACGTTCGTTTCGAACGCGAAGCTCATCCCTAGGCATGATCATGGAGGGTGGGGATAGACTGGGTACCAGGGGGATTATGAAGAATACCTGTGGCTATACCTACCCGGGTTAAAGGGAAAGTAATTCAGGGTCAAATACTGTAGGTGAAGCCGCGTACACACGGCAGAGAACCTCGACGGGCAGAACACATCGTTCTGCCCGTCGAGGTTCTCTGCCGGCCGTCGAAATCGGCGACCCGCCCGTCGGGAATGGCAACCAGCCATTCATCCAGGCGGGCCGTCGAGCAAAAGAGAGCGTGCTCTCTTTTCGCTCGACGGGATTCCCGACGGGCGGGGCGAGCGCTCCGTGTACACACGGCCGAGGTCTTCGCTGGAATGCAGCTTCCAGCGAGGTTCTCGCTGGTTTCCAGCGAGAACCTCGGTCGTGTGTACGCCGCCTCAGAGTATATAGGAATGTCCGTGAAAGGATGAGCACTGCATTTGGTGGAAATATCACTAGTGGAATACATGGATTGCACATTTATCAATCGATCATTTGAAGTTAATAAGGACACTGATATCACTATTGGCACACACACACACACATATATATATATATATATATATATATATATATATATATATTATATATATATATATATATATATATATATATTACTTGGAGTTATATATACAATATACAAGTTATTATAATCTTGTTGAATACATTGATATTGGCTATATAGAAAGACTAAAATGCTAAAACTATAAAGTAATGCAAAATAATCCTATCAATCACAAAGATCTTACCCCCAATGTCTCCCATCCAAGTACTAACCAGGCCCAAACCTGCTAAGCCCCCAAGATCAGACAAGTTTGGGCACATGCAGGGTGGTGTGGTTGATGGCCATGTCCCCAATGTCTATTGTTAACAGCAATATGTGTAATCAAAATGCTTTGCATAAACTGTGATATTGTGGTAATATACAAAAACATAAATCAATAAAGTGCTTAAATCCAGGAATTAATATAGAGGCATATACAGCAGATAATTCACTGGGACAGAATAAAATAAGTCCTACAAGCTGGGATGAGAAAATGGGTTGAGCTTCTCAGGCCATCACCATCAAACACTTGTAGGGTCTCCTAGGTGTCAGTGGTCACACACAAGGTGTTCTGATCTCAGTTTCTCACTACACGTTTGCCCCTGGCGTGTATGTAGCTCAACATACAGCTTAAACCTTGCATCCTAAATAACCAGACTGTCTGTAACTTTGGATCTTTATTATGATGAACAGGTGGTGGCCATATAAGATGCGTATGAATAATGGTGAAACTAGAGATAAACAAATACATGAACATATACAAATTATATGAACACAAACAAATGTCTACTAGGCATATAGATAAACAGTCTTTATCATACCAGCGATGCTGTTCCAGAAGGGTCAAGACTTAAGAAACATGTGGTACAGGCTTAGCTGACTCCATGTGGACTGTCCAGTGGAAAAGAGATGAACGAGAGATGATAGGAAGAAAAGACAGTTTTCAGTAACATGATAGGAAATGTACATTACCATAGAACACTGCCCATCAACAGTCCCTTGTTAAGAGTGACATCTAGTTTACAAGTCCAGAATATATTACTGTATTCCCTTGTAGGCCAACAGCATGACACAAGGTTTAACAAATATTGTGACCCGCCATATAAGAGGGGTCACACGCACATAGTGAAATTCCCCCAAGGAAGGGGTGCTTTCTCCAGCCTCCACTCATCCACAGAGACACCAGGAATGTTGTTGTCAGTTATCACCATATACATCCACAACTGGACCAATGTAAGTCTAAAGATCATACCTGGAGTTCAGCTTTAAAGCAGAGTTTAAATTTAAAGTAAGCAGCTACAAATACTGCAGCTGCTGACTTTTAAAATAAGGAAACTTACCTGTCCAGGGCATCCGAGATGTCCTCACCCAAAGCCGACCTGTCCCTCCACTCTGGGTGAAGGCCCCGGCATCTTAAGTAAGGGAATCAGGAAGTGAAGTCTTGCAGCTTCACAGCCTTGTTCCCTACTGCGCATGAGCGAGTCGCGCTGCGCATCTTGAGTGGTCCCTGCTGTCTTCTGGGATTTGTGTGTCTCCCAGAAGACATTGGGGGGGACAAAGGAGGGTCGGACATGGCGCAGATCACAGCAGATACTGCAGCGATATTTCGCCGGAGGTGGGCGTAAATACCTGTATTAGACGGGTATCTGCTTCCCCTCCCACCTGAAAGGTGCCAAATCTGACACCAGAGGTAGGGGGGGGGTGTCAATCCGGACAGAGGAAGTTACATTTTTGGGTGGAACTCCGCTTTAAGAAGGACCCAATCTAGGGTGATTATCCACTCAGTTAGTTCCACCTAATTCTTTACTGCTATACTACAAATGCTGCAAGCTGGCAGAAGTAAGGGCTGTAATTAAATATTCATGCTGGGCAGGGGAGAGGTTAGACTCATATTCCATATTCAGTTATTTTCTCAGGAAGCAGCCTTGCACAGTGCCAGAGGAAGCTCTGCCCTTCCCTATACTGACTCATACTGTAAGAAGGAAAAGATTAGAGGGCTGAATGGGCCGGGAAAGTGAAAGCTTCCACGTCTATTCAATCTCGGCCTCACCTTTCAATGGCTGTGTGGGAGAAACTTTCCTTGACCTCATGTCATAAATGTCATGGTATTTCTGATTGAAAATCCTGGCCTTTCCTTCTCACTATTATTTAAAATTTAAAACATGTGCCAAAAAATTTAACGTGTTGACTGTGTCATAACTTTTATACTTCCACTGCAAACTGAGCTTTACAACTGCTATACACAATTTGATACTTTCAGGCAAAGCTGGAGGCTGGGTTGACAGTGTTACAATACACATCTGGCAGCATGGTGCATTGGGGTGCCCTTACAGAATGAATGTCACTGAATCACACCAATATGCATAATGTATTGTTGTTGTTGTAACATCTGTATTATTGCGGCATGACAGTATGAATGGGCAGGGCATCTTTAATATTAATTGGACCATGGGTCAAAATGTTCTTGCCCCCCCCCCCCCCATGCAATTTCACTTTCCACCTGCTCTGAGACATACAATAAATATCAGCTAGACTTAAAATCAGTTTACTGTATCAGATCAGGCAGTGATTGTGATTGATTGCCAGAGCTAACAGCATATCATTACCACTTACTGACTGGTTGCTAGAGGTTACAGCACAAATTATGGCCCACTGATTAGTTGCTAGATGTTACAGCACATGATTTCTGCTTTTTAATTGGTTGCTAGAGATTACTGTACAGTAATACGGCTCACTGATTGGTTGCTAGCGCTTACAAAACATCATCTCCTCACTGCAGAGGGGCATGATATACGTATGAATGTCGCCTTTATTTACATATCAATGCTGGCTTCAATGCTTCTCCGGGCTCTCCTGTGCCATCGGGGGACCAGAGAAAGAATCGTTTGGCGCCGGATGAAGAGCATAGAGATGACTGGTGACCACATTTGTCACCAGTCATCTCTATGACCATCAGAGGCTCGGGCGCGTCATTATGACTTCACGCCTGGGTTCCCGGAAGTAAACAAAGCCACGATTGCAGCTAGTAAGCATGAGATCAGTGATTTATTTTTCCCGATCTCATGCTTTCCAGCCTGGAGGAGAGATGTGGGGTCTTATTGACCCCACATCTCTCCATAAAGAGTACCTGTCACACACCATTCCTATTACAAGGGAGAGAGCCCGCTGCAGGGGCAAATTAAAGGGAATGTATCTGTACGCCCATTTGCCTGCACCTTGTCATTCTACCAAAGTATATCGGCGTGTGGCAGTCGGCTACTGGCTAAGCACACCGCTGTCTTCAAGAGAGACTGGCTACATGGGGCAGTCTCCCCCTTTGTTAGTCCCCAACATTATTGCACTACTCACTCTGTCCTCTCTTGCCCCTGCGCCTCTAGGAAGTTCACCTCCCATATGTTTTGGCAGGATCCTTCCAGTGCCTGAGCCCCGGTCCAAGGCAGGACAACCCCCCCAGATTAGGGGGCACCCCTGAGGGCAACCGACAGCCTCCACTGTATCTCCATGTTCCACCCGACTGCCCCTGCTTGCATGGTCCATGTCTATTTATGAGATGAACTCAGTCCTCTGCTAGCCTACTACTAGGGATTGGCTGAGGCCTCATTAATATTAAAAGAAACTCCTCCTAACCCCCACCCTCTAATTCCATAAGTTTCTCCAACTCTCCTGACCAGACAGGAGGCACCAGTGAGCTGCTAGGATGAGTCAACCAGCCCTAGCCTCTAATAAACCCTGATCCAATTAAGATTCATCAGCTTAGTGAGTCAGAGTATGGTTTGCCTACACTCACTCCTAGCACATACTAGAGGGTGCTACAGCATACTCCCACGTTATGAAAGACTTAAAGGGGTTGTAAAGGAAAAAATGTTTTCCCTAAATAGCTTCCTTTACCTTAGTGCAGTGTTCCCATACTTACCTCATCCTTCGATTTTGCTTTTAAACGTCCTTATTTCTTCTGAGAAAACCTCACTTCTTGTTCTTCTGTCTGTAACTCACCACAGTAGTGTGAGGCTTTCTCCCTGGTGTGGAGAAAGCCTCTTGAGGGGGAGGGGGCGAGCAGGAGTGTCAGGATGCCCACTAACACACAGCTCATTTCTCTATCTGCAAAGTAGAGAGTGTCCTGACTTGCTTGCTCGCCCCTCCCCCTCAAGAGGCTTTCTCCACACCAGGAAGAAAGCCTCGCATTACGGTGTTGAGTTCCAGACAGAAGAACAGGAAGTGAGGATTTCTCAGAAGAATTAAGGACATTTAAAAGCAAAATTAAAGGATGAGGTAAGTGAAGGAGGACTGCACTAAGGTAGGGTGACCAGACATCCCCAGTTTCAGGGGACAGTCCCCCGATTTAGGACACTGTCCCCGGACCAAGTCTGTCCCTGGTTTTGTCCCCAGATTGGATTTAATAGGGGGCAGGGGCAATTTCAAAGACAATCAGTGCAGAATTAAAATAAAAAAAAAATAGAATTACACACCTCCGCTCCGCCGTGCCTACTAGCATAGGGGGTTGTATTTTTTTCCCATTATATGTGCCACTTTCTGATGATCATGTGCTGGTCGGAGCGGATGGAATATTTCTTCAGTTTTTCGGGCGTATGCCCATTCAGCTTCGCTTGCATGTTCTTCTGCCTTGGCTCAAATCCTGGCCAGCCACCTGCCTATCTCCTTGCCTTCCCTGGCGGAGTGATCTTCCTCCGCTTTCCACACAGTAGTAGCCGGGGCACGAAGAGTAAGACTTGGGAGGCTGTGAGGCGGGCGGCGACAGGCAGAGAGTCGCTGATTGCTGCCATTACTAGTAAAGAAAAAATATGTCCCTGGATTTCATTTAAAAAATCTGGTCACCTTACACTAAGGTAAAGGAAGCTATTTATGGGAAAAAAAATCCTTTACAACCCCTTTAACCTGAAAAAAAAGCTCTCCAGTGGCACAATGTCACCGCCGACAGGGCTTCCATCTTCACCTGCTCTTCCTTTATGGGCAGCCGTTGTTTGATTAATGGAGCTGCAATGTCTGTCCCGCACAGGCACATGGGAGTGATGGCCGCAGCATGGTTCTCTCTATGGATGGTACACCATCCACTGAGCATGCAGTGCACATGCGCCGGTGCACATTTAGAAGATATTTACTGTACCTACAGGCTAAAGGTAAGGCTTAAAGGGATTGTAAAGGTTTATGAAAAAACATTCAGCGATTGCAGGCCCCCCAGCCTCCCGTTTACGTACCTGAGCCCTCCAAAGTCCTGCGTCGAGAACGTGCTTGATGTTAGCCCGGTCTTCTCGGCTCTACATTGGATAGATTGATAGCAGGGCAGCCATTGGCTCGCGCTGCTGTCAATCAACTCCAGTGATGCAAGGGCCACAGGGGCGGAGCTTATGGACTGCGGATACAGGACTCGGGAGCGCGCCTACAAGCTAACCCCCTTGGGAGAGCACTTCCCAGAGGGGGTTAGCTGATGCGGGGAGGAGCCGAGAGAGACAGGGCCACTCTGTGCAAAACAAGCTGCTCGGTGGAGAGCCACTCCAGGAGGGACCCCAGGAGTTTACCATTATCATTGACAGAAAAAGTAAAAGAAAATACCAAATTATGAGTTGTCCTCAGAAAAGTAATAGAGGGGAAATCTTCAAATGTAAAGAAGACATGAAAATTATAAAACAAAATGGTATTCTACCTAGTGCATTATTCTTAGCTGCCCTAGGCCATGGTGTGTTTTGCCTATTAGCAAACCAAAGCACAGTTATAGAGTAACAGAGCAGATAATCGGCATGAATGATTTTAGCAAATCCTCCATTCCTAGGGTTTGCTAGCTACTTGAATCACATTGTACATTTCCACTGCATAATCTGCATAGTGGAACATTCACCCAGATTCTGTTCCTGAGTCAGAATGTGTGGAGGTTTCAGTGTGTGCGGAGGAACAGCACTTGGCTGTGACCGGACTCGTAACCACAAATAAACACACAGCCACAGGAGGGTCATTGTATAGTAATCTATGGGAAGCCAGTCATTTCCCGAGAGCTGCCAGCTTCACTCACACACTGGCCTCATTTTACATCATAATGAAGTCATTAGAGGGAATACCCCAAGATTACGGCTCCTCATATTAGTCCTCTCCCAGGTGTCACGTAGATTCTTACATTCGTTAAAATAAAATCATTACTTTTGGCCTTGTCAGTGTCAGATTTGGGAAAAATATAAAAGAGTATAGAGAATGGGCCAGATTCTTAGCTGCGATACGACGGTATATCTCAGTTTTTTTCAATGGGTATCTATGCGTGTGATTTCTAGAATCACTTACGCATAGATACTCTAAAGTTCCGACAGGTGTAAAACAATTACACCGTCGGATCGGAGATGTAATGACAACGCCGGCCGCTAGATGGCCTTTACGTTGTTTTTTCATTTGCCTATGGAAATGAGCCTAATACGCCGATTCCCGAACGTTTTTATGCTGCCCCGTCGTCGTTTACGTCGTTTCCGTAAGCGTAAGGTTACACCTGCTATAATGAGGGGTAACTTTACGAAGTTCCGTCGTTGCCATGTTAAGTATGGCATCGGGTCAGCGTCGTCTTTTTCCGTCGGCTACGTCGTTTTACTAAGTCGTTCACGAATAGGGCATTGCGTAAATGACGATCACGTTGTTTTGACGTCGGTTTCAACGACGCTTTCCGACGTGAGCTGGAGCATGCGCACTGGGCTTTTTCCCCGGCCAGCGCATGCGCAGTTCGATTGACGCGGGGGCGTGCTTAATTTAAATACAAGCCGCCCCCTTTGAATTACGCGGCCTTACGCTGGGACATTTACACTACGCCGCCGCAACTTACGGAGCAAGTGCTTTGAGAATACGGCACTTGCTCTGTTAAGTTGCGGCAGCGTAGTGTAAATGGCTTACGCTACGCCGCCGCATTTCTATGAGAATCTAGCCCAATGTGTTATTTGTTTAATACAGTAGGTGTATTAATTACTAATTACTGATTAAATAATTATTAATTATATAATTATTCCTTTTGTTTTCAATTTATAAATGTTACTGTAATCCGCTTAGAGCCCAACTCTGCTTTATTTTGTTTAACTTCCCTTTTTGTTGAGAAAAAAACATTGCTCTCTGGGTGATATATAAGGGGGGTATTTCCTAAAGGCAAATCCAGATGCAGAGTGCAGTCACTATTGACCTGAGGGGGACATGCAAGCAAAATAAAAACAGCATTTTTGCTTGTACATGATGGGATGATAAAATCAGCAGAGCTTACCCTCATTTCAGTTCTCCCCCTCAGATCTATGCACTTCCAAGTGCACTTTCAGTGCAATTTCAAGTGCACTTTGCACTTGTAGGGCCAGATTCTCAGAAGAGATACGACGGTGTATCTCCAGATACACCATCATATCTCTGTTTCTGAGCCCTCCTATCTATGCGACTGATTCTTAGAATCAGTTACGCATAGATTTGGCGTAGACCCGACTGGTGTAAGTCACTTACACCTTCTGATCTAAGTTGCAATGTTACGATTGCCCGCTAGGTGGGGTTCCCGTCGATTTCTGCGTCGAATATGCAAATGAGCCTCATACGCCGATTCCCGAACGTATTTGCTTGCCGTAGTCGTAGTTTACGTAGTTTGCGTAAGCGTAAGGTTACCCCTGCTATGAGGGGTAACCTTGCGAAGGTCCGGCGTACGCCATGTTAAGTATGGACATCGGGACAGCGTCGTGTTTTTCCGTTGTTTACGTAACTCATTGCGAATAGGGCTGTACGTTAATTATGTTGACGTCGTAACCAATGTATTTGCGTCGTACTATGGAGCATGCGCAGGGGGCTATATTTACGCCCGGCGCATGCGCAGTTCGTTCAGCGCGGGGGCGCGCCTAATTTAAATACAACACGCCCACCTCCTTCCTACTTTGAATTACGCGGCCTTACGACGACCCATTTACGCTACGCCGCCGCAAGTTACAGAGCAAATGCTTTGAGAATACAGCACTTGCCCATAAAAGCTGCGGAGGCGTAGCGTAAATGGGATACGCTACGCTAACAAAAGGCAGATCTACGAGAATCTGGCCTGTGGTTTGCACTTGTAGTTCAAAGTAAATTTGCCTTTTGTAAATAACCCCCACTATTGGGACAGTTGCCTTTACAAGCACATGAACTTTACTGGCATCCCAGTCTTAGTTTGTAGGGTTCAATATTGTGTTGGCCCACCCATTGCAGCTATAACAGCTTCAACTCTTCTGGGAAGGCCATCCACAAGGTTTAGGAGTGTGTCTATGGGAATGTTTGCCCATTCTTTCAGAAGCGTATTTGTGAGGTCAGGCACTGATGTTGGACAAGAAGGCTTGGCTCGCAGTCTCCAATCTAAACTATCCCAAAGGTGTTCTATTGGATTGAGGTCAGGACTCTGTGCAGGCCAGTGAAATCCCTCCACCCTAATTATTTAGCACCACAAAATGATACTTGGTTCTGTACTCTCTAAAAGGGCCAGTACTGGGAGGTGGGTAGGTTGTTGAACCAAGGGACGGTACTCAGAGTTGGGTAGGGGGCAGAGACTAGGAGTGATTCAGAAGGGGGGAGTTCCTGCACCTACTCTGAGAAAAAAAAAGCCCTACCTCTTATCATTTTAAGATCGATAAGGATCAGGACCCAGCATGCAACATCAATTACCAGTATAAATAAGAGAAAAAAAGCAAAATACTGTTAAGGATGGGGGGCATTAAGGGGGAGCCTGGAGATGAAGTTATGTTAAAAAAAAAGCTTTGCTTCTGTTACAGTTATTTCTAAATATGCATAAGGTTGTGACCGTCGAACAGACCGTCCGTTCGCGCGAAGATTTAGAACCCCATTGAAGTCTATGGGACGTTCGAATTCAAAAACGATCATTTTAAAGACCAATATTCAAGTTATTGTTGGAAAACGTCTTTGAGAACCCGGGTCTTGCCCCAGGGAACATGTATCAATGGAAGAAAGTTTAAAAAATGGTCGTTTTTTCAGGAGCAGGACTCCATTGATACATGTTCCCTCAGGCAAGACCCGGGTTCTCAAAGACGTTTTCACAGGAAAACTATAGGCACCCAGCAGGTACAATATTTAAAGGAATTTTTATTTGTTTTTTTTTTTTAAGTTAAGCATCATTAAAATCACTGCCCCAGGAGCAGTGATTTTATTGATGCTTAAATAAAAAAATAAAAAAAATTCCTTTAAATATTGTACCTGCTGTGTGTCTATACGTGTGATAACGTCTTTAAATAGCACAATCACCTGCCTGCCAGTAAATTAGGAAGAACTGATCTATCTAAGCTATTCAGTGTATAAATATATGTACAACTCCTGGGATGTATATATATTCTCTACACACTGTAAATTAAGCTTAACTGACTAGCCTGCCTGCTCTATCTAGCTATCTAAAAAGACAATCTCTCTGTCTCTCTGACTGCTTTCATTAACAAGCTGGAACACACTACACGAAGCAGCCCAGCAGGCGGCCTTTTATAGTGTGGGGCGTGTGCTAAAGCCCTGAGCCATAATTGGCCAAAGCCACCCAGGCTTTGGCCAATTATGGCTCTTTGTTTTTTGCACGCTGTGATTGGCCAAGCATGCGGGACATACAGCATGCTTGGCCAATCATCATCGCGCAATGCCGCAGTGAATTATGGGCCATTTTGCGTCACTCGAATTTGGCGCGAACGACCGCTTTTGTTCAAATTTCGTCGAACGTATGAACAGACAATGTTCTAGTCGAACATACGTTCGTATCGAACGCGAAGCTCATCCCTAGTTGTGATCAGGTTAATGTGTGATGACCGGGGAGGGTGAACCCCACGGCCACACACATGCGCTTGATGGTTAGCTGCTTGGTTCTTGGGCTAGGGGCCCAGGGTCTGGTGGTGTTAACCCTTAGTGAGGGTCGGATGGTATTAACCCTCTCTGTCACGTGACGCCACTGTAGTCTTGATATACCCCAGGAAACTACAGCTCCGGGGGCCTCCGTATCTACGCTAGCTAGGATGGTAATAACACAGTCCACAACAGGGGTCAATATAACAAAGGCTTTACTGGCATGAAGACAGGTGTCAAAATCTTCACAGCGTTCACAAAGAGTGTCGCAAAGGTTCCACAAACAGTCTCTAGAGGACCACACAGCTGACAATGCCTGGGCTTGGCTTTTCATATATCCTTGGCTTTTTTCGGCCGGATTAGTAATGCTGGGCCTATGCTTGACTAGACTGAAGAATAAATACACTTACTGTAGACTTGAGGCTTTTCGTCCGAATGACGAATTGATTCGATTATTTCGTTGAAGTACTGATTCTATCGTTTTTTAAAGGTACTCCGCGATTTGCTGTACTTTCCCCTGAACGGGAGGTCTCTGGCCTGCACTGCTTCTTCTCTGACTGAACTCTGCTCTGACCTGTCAGCAACTGTGTGTAGCACTAGTCTGCCCTAAACAGGAACTCTCACCCCTTATATCAATGTGAGGAGACTGAAGCCCATTGGTTGAGAGCTGAGGGAGACTGAAGCCCATTGGCTTGAGAGCTGAGGGAGACTGAAGCCCATTGGCTGAGAGCTGTGGATCATAGAGACTTATCTGTATTCCCCTTGGAACTTACATTTAAAGTTTGTTACAAGTTAAAGTATAATACAACACCATAAGGTCTTGTCTAGCACTTAGTCCTACTGACTCTCATACACTCTGACTAAACATAAAATGGCGGACTAAACCTCTTAAAGCTATACGCACCTAATAAATGTATTATCAACTATAACAGTATAAATCACATCATAACTAGCTGAGTCCCTGCAGAGGAGGCCCCACAAGCCGAGGGTCTCAATCTGACAGGGCCTACAGCAAATACCTGTACTGGGACACCACAAACCCCACCACTAAACAGAAGTCGTCCTTGACGATTAAGGCACTGACGGATTGAGGAACGAGGTGACCTTGGGGCCACTAGAAGTCCTGAGGCACTTGTACACCAGTGTCCACTCCAGGTTCTTTGGGAAAAATAAACATATATGAACAGGATCATATAAGTCCTGAGGCATTATACACATAAATGTCCCTTGCAGGATTTTTAGATAAAGTGAGATCATCATTTCGTACAGGGTAAGTGATTATCTGGGTCCCAGACAGAAAATAGACCTATTTAAACATTACCACTCAGTTTTGAACAGGATTTATGTCTATGGACCCTATTTGTACTATCCTAGGCATATTATAACAGGATTTTATTGTTAGATTACACTTTGACTATGAAACCAGTACACACATATATACATTGATAAAGTTTTTGTACGCACTCTCTATTATTAGACTATGCATGTGATACACTCTACACCTTTTTCATATTTATCTAGCCAACTTTATATAAGCTTATATTGCTTTACCGTATACTATAGTATCACATGTTATGTACAGGAAACACACTTTTAAGAGTGACCAGGTTTTGGATTGGGCTGCCGGTGGCTTTCTACCCAATGCCTTGGCTACTGGGGCCCTTAGGCTATTAGCTCTTCTCCCCAGAACACACTTTAATATTTGCTAGACATTTTTATTCTATGCCTGAAGTACACAATTAGATTTTTTTTTTTTTTTTTTTTTTAGAGGATACCCTTTTCTTTTTGTAGTGCTTAAGTGAGGGATAGGAGACTTATGCCGCGTACACACGATCATTTTTTGTGATGAAAAAAAACAACGTTTTCTGTGAAGTAAAAAACGACGTTTTTAAAACGTCACTTCACAAAGACGATGTTGCCTACACACCATCGTTTTTTTCACAAAAAGCGAGGTTACGTTCACCACTCTTTTCCATTGAAGCTCGCTTCATAACTAGCTTCTGGGCATGCGCGGGTTGAAAAAACGTCATTTTAAACGACGTTTTTGCTACACACGGTGTCTTTTTGTGAAACAAAAAACAACGTTTTGAAAAACGACACAAAAAATTCAAGCATGTTGGAATTTTTTTTGGGTCGTTTTTTTTAAGACAAAAAACGACGTTTTGCCCACACACCATCAATTTAAATGACGTTTTAAAAAACGTCGTTTTTTTCATCGCAAAAAACGACCGTGTGTACACGGCATTACTGGCCAGGTATGGACCCTGTCTTTAGGCAGTTGACCGTGACGGCCCATCATGAGGTAAAATGGAGTATAACCAGTGGAACAGTGGACGGTATTGTTGTAGATTTCCAACAATTCGGGCATTAGTTGAGGCCACTCTTCAGGTCGGGATACAGAGGCCGCTCTCAGCATGTGGATAAAGACCTGGTTGATCCTCTCACAGAGTCCATTCCCTTGCGGGTGATAAGCAGTGGTCCTGAGTTTCTTACAAGCATGGAACTGGCACAATTCTTGAAACAGTTGGGCCTCAAAGGCCGGACCTCGGTCGGACAAGACAGTTTCCGGACATCCAAGTATCTGTACCCAATGGGTGTAGAACATCTGGGCTGTTGTCTTGGCTGTTAAGTCTTTGACTGGCACAACCACTACCCACTTGGAATAGTGATCCACCATGGTGAGAGGATATGAATACCCGGTCCGGGTAGGCGACAGCTTAACATGATCCAAGGCGACCAATTGGTTAGGCCTCTCGCTCTGGATGGAATGGAGAGGGGCTCGCGCATTCTTGCGACCATTCTTGGTGATATTGCAGACTGCACACTCGCTGCACCACTTTTCAACGTCGCTCCTCATTCCAATCCAGTAGAACCGGCGTCGGATGGTGGCTTCTGTTTTATGGACCCCAAAGTGTCCTGACTGGTCGTGGTAGGCATTCAATACCATAGCGGCATCTCTCCAAGGGATCAGAATCTGATGTAGCCTTTCACCTGACACTGGGTCCAAGAAGTTCCTGTACACCATTCCTTTGTGCACAAATAGTCTTTTCCTCTGACGCCACAATCGCTTCAATTCGTAGTCCTTCTGACCCCGTCGTAACCGGGGAGGTACCCTCCTGGTCAATAAATACTCCTGAAGATCTCCCATAGTCTGACTTTCTTCCTGTAGGGTCCTCCAGGTATACAGGTCTTCCTGGATTGCTTTAGACCCAGATTCACTCCCCTCGCGGGTGACGACCACATCCTGATTCACAAATCTTTGATAGAAGGGAGGCATCTCCACATCTTCCCACCTGTCCTCCACTGGGGGATCTTCGCCCAGAGCCATGCGTGATAGTACATCCGCATTAATATTAGACTTGCCACTTCGATACTTGATAGAGAAGTCATAGTTGGCCAGTCTGGAGGCCCATCTTTGCTCAAGGGCACATAGTTTAGCGGTGTTCAGGTGAGCCAGGGGGTTGTTATCGGTGTAGACCGTGAATGAGGTGGCTGACAAATAGTCCTTAAATTTTTCGGTGACTGCCCACAAGAGGGCCAGGAGTTCTAACTTGAAGGAACTGTATTCTATAGTATGGACAATGGGGGACTATACCGGTGCTAATACAAGGCATACACTGGAAATTTTCTTTTAAAAAAAGATAATTTATTTTATACAAAACATGAGATATAGAAAATAATTGTCACAGAGTATGATATAAATAATACATAATTCATAACAATATAGTATAAAGGCCTAAAACCAGGCAGCTGTAGGTCCTGATTATACAAGCAGAGCGATGATCACAACCGTAAGATTAATGAGCCCAATATATTTCGCCTAGATTCCGGCTTCGTCAGGGGCTAGGTTGATATTTTGAAAACAGCTCTTGCGTGTCAAAGAGTGGACATCCAGACCTGGAGAAAGGGAAGAGGGGGAGGAAGGGGGGGGGGGGGGAAAGGGGTGGTGAATAGGGGAAGAGAGAGGGCCGGGGGGCAGGGAGCTCGGAGAAGGATGGGGAAGAGGGGAAAAGAGAGCGGCTCGGCACTTGCAATCCAAAGGGCAACCCACTCGTCTAGTGGTCCAATGCACCAAAATAGGGCCAGAGATGCATCTCCATAGGAGAGGAGAAAGAAAACTGGATAATACTTTTAGAGAAATAGTGCAGTGCCAGGAACAGCCACACGAGAGCGTCCAAACATTGCTGACAACATCCAAGAGGGTGTGATGCTAAATCAGTCAATGTGACTTTCTAGGGTAAAGATGTCACACAGTGACGTTCCAGGCAGGTGCATTCAGCTGAATGCACCTGCCTGGAACGTCACTGTGTGACATCTTTACCCTAGATGCATCTCTGGCCCTATTTTGGTGCATTGGACCACTAGACGAGTGGGTTGCCCTTTGGATTGCAAGTGCCGAGCCGCTCTCTTTTCCCCTCTTCCCCATCCTTCTCCGAGCTCCCTGCCCCCCGGCCCTCTCTCTTCCCCTATTCACCACCCCTTTCCCCCCCCCCCCCTTCCTCCCCCTCTTCCCTTTCTCCAGGTCTGGATGTCCACTCTTTGACACGCAAGAGCTGTTTTCAAAATATCAACCTAGCCCCTGACGAAGCCGGAATCTAGGCGAAATATATTGGGCTCATTAATCTTACGGTTGTGATCATCGCTCTGCTTGTATAATCAGGACCTACAGCTGCCTGGTTTTAGGCCTTTATACTATATTGTTATGAATTATGTATTATTTATATCATACTCTGTGACAATTATTTTCTATATCTCATGTTTTGTATAAAATAAATTATCTTTTTTTAAAAGAAAATTTCCAGTGTATGCCTTGTATTAGCACCGGTATAGTCCCCCATTGTCCATACTATAGAATCCATTACTATATGGGACGAGGTGCGACAGATTGTTGTAAAACCATTTTGACCTAGCTGATCCCACTTCTCGCTCTTTTCTCTTGAAGGAACTGTAGTTAGAATCATTCTTCTCAGCTCCTCGCAGATTCCGGCTGGCGTAAGCGATCACCCTCTCTTGTTCTCCCTGCATCTGGGACAACACTGCACCGAGTCCTTCGAAACTGGCATCTGTATACAGTCGGAAAGGCTGAGTATAATCCGGATAGGCCAGGATGGGAGGCTCTGTCAATAGATGTTTTAGAGCCTGGAAGGCCACCTCTTGCTCTTTGGCCCATTCCACAGGCAGCTTCCCATTATAGTTCCCCTTTGCCGTGCCTCGCAGGAGAGAGGTCAATGGATCGGCAATTTGTGCAAAATGAGGAATAAAGCGGCGGTAATATCCCGCAAATCCTAAGAAGCTCCGAATATCCTTAACGGTGCGTGGGGTAGGCCAATTCTTGACAACTTCGACTTTAGCTGGATCAGGTTGGACCCCCTCAGTACTGACGACGTGGCCCAGGTAATGTACTTGTGGCTTGAGTAGGTGGCACTTGGAGGGTTTGACTTTCAGACCATGCTGGATCAGTACTTGGAAGACATCGGACAGGTGAGTCAAATGTTCCTAATAGGATTTGGAAAACACAATCACGTCATCCAGGTAGAGTAGGACACTCTGGAAGTTAAGGTGTCCCAGACATCTCTCCATCAGCCGTTGAAAGGTAGTTGGGGCATTGCACAGCCCATAGGGCATACTTTTAAATTCGAAAAGACCCATGGGGGTGACAAAGGCTGTTTTCTCCCTGTCTTCGACGGCCATGGGCACCTGCCAGTATCCGCTGGTCAAATCCAATGTAGAGAAGTAGGCCGCAGAACCCAGCGCAGTGAGTGACTCCTCAATCCGGGGGAGATGGTATGCGTCTTTATGGGTGATGTCGTTCAATTTCCTGTAATCAACACAGAAACGGATGGTCCCATACTTCTTCTTAACTAACACCATGGGTGCTGTCCAGGGACTCTGGCTCTCATGTATTACATCCGCCTTCTGCATGTCGGTTAACAGTTTCTTGACGGTTTGGTACATGCCTGGTGCCACGGGCCGATGCCTTTCCTTGATGGGGGGCTTGTCGCCGGTCAGGATTCGATGCTTAATCATGGAGGTCTTTCCAAAATCGGTTGGGTGTTTGCTGAAGGCACTCTGGTACCTCTTCGCCACCTCGATGACCCCTTCGACTTGTTCTGGTGGGGTGAGAGATCCTCCTATTTGCAGCTGGTGCCACCAAGGTTCTGGAGAGTTTTCGGTAGCCCCTGACAGGGTTTGGGCACTCAGCTAGTTGGACTGGCTTCCGTGAAGAGAATATGTCACTGGAGTCCAAGAAAACAAGTTGGGCCACTGGAGTGTACTTTGGCAAGGTGGTGGCTACGCCGGACAAATTAACTAGGCAAACTGGGACCCGTCCATTCACCACCAACACTAGGCTCCTTGCAGCTCGGACCAAAGGAAAATCTTCAGATTGTATAGGCTCCAGTAAGGCCTGATAGTCCTGATTCCTTACACCAGGGCGCGCCCGACACCACAAAATTGTCTCTGTGTTCGGCTGCAGGGTCACGGACCTCATGTCTTGGATCCGAGCTTTACAGATTTCTCCTCTCCGGTTCACGAACTTCTGTTCTGCTCTCAGAATTTTGAGATGGTGTTGCGCAGTCCTCTGGCCTGAGGGAGACATATGGGGGAGAGAGGCATGCAAGGCATCTAAAATATCACTGAAGCAATGTCTCATTATATTCATCCCCAATATAAACTCTGTGGCCCCTGGTACTGTGACATTAGTGACAATTATCCCTTGCCCTCTAAGTGTGTGACTTCTCAGCTGAATAGTGGGCTCCCAGTACCAATGTCTGGGAATTGGTTTCCCGTCCCCTGCCATGACACTAAAATCCATATCACCTGGTTCACATAACGAATCGACATTCCAGTATTTATAGAATAGGCCCTTAGAGATGGTAGACACCTGCGAGCCTGTATCAATCAGGGCTTGCAGTTGGACACCATCTATGGTAACATTTACATAGGGGCAGGATTCAATGTATAAGGACTGTCCTGAGTACATTGGCTCTTCTGCTGGACCTGTGATTCGCTTTCCTGAGGGCCGGTCCTCGACCTCAGGGGACGCCCATTTAAAGCCCAGCATTGCATCTTCCAATGACCGGGTTTGTTACAGTAATCACAGTAAGGCCTACAAGAAGGACCTGAGCGAGGCCCGCTGTAACGGGGAGGAGGAGCAGGGGTAGGTCTCTTAGTCACTGGAGGCTCTCTAAGTGCCCGAGTGGTGTGATTAGCCAACTCCTTTACCACCTGGGTAAGCTGGGCAATATCTTGTTTAACCCCTTGAATCTCAGTAATTGTAGTGGAGGCCAGGGTGTCAGCCACGGGCACTGGGGCAGGTGGTAACAGTGGTGCAGGGCATGTCGCCGCACCCATAGGTTCCACTTTAGGGTCAGGATTCTCCTCAGGGTCCGCCCCCTGCTCTATAACTTGAAGGGCTAGGCGCTTAAAGGCAGAAAAAGACATATTGGGGTTCTGTACAGCTAACATCTTTAACTGCACTTGTCCAATTTATTTTGGACCCCTTCTTTGAATCTATCTATGAATCTATCCACCAATAATTTGTTACCCTGGTCAGGTGTGATATTGTCCAGTTTCTGGACTGCCTCCAGGGCATTCTGCAAGGCTACTGCGTATGCCCTTAGCGTTTCCCCCGGCTTTTGTCGCCTCTCGTACAGCCTGAGGCGGACCTCCGAGGGTGAGTGAGACTCAAATACCTGATGCAATCCCTCGAAGATCTGATCCACTGTAGTCTTCTCAGAAGTGGGCCAGGTACGGACTTCCTCACGTGCAGGTCCCTGCAACTGTCCCATGAGCAACAGCACCTGTTGGTTAGGGGGGAGAGAGTAGAGAGAGAAAATGCGTTGGAAGCTCTCCTGGAAATCCTTTAGGGAAAAGGGATCCCCTCTGTAGTTAGGCAACATGGGCTTCCCTAGGTAGAATGGGGGAGCCCCGCTGTCATGACGTCGTACTGGAGGAGAGGAGGACAGCAGCCTCCGGACTTCTGAGCCAGGAGATGATCTAGTCGATGGTGGCTCTGCTGGAGGTGAGGCCACAGGGATAGCTTGTGCAGGAGCCGCAAGAGGATCTGGCACATCACCTGCATCTGGTGATCTTGGGGCTGACATGTTGTAGCCTTGTTTGAGTGCGCTGTCACTTTAAGAAACTTTGAGAGCGCTGTCTTTGAGTGCGCTGTCTTTGAGTGCGCTGTCTTTGAGAGCGCTGTCTTTGAGTGTGCTGTCTTTGAGTGCACTGTCTTTGAGTGCGATGTCTTTGAGTGCGCTGTCCTTGAGTGCGCTGTCGCTGTATGCCGGTATTATCTTCTATTGCCGGACACGTTGCTATGGCTGCGCCCGGCAACTTCCTTTTTGGTCCGGTCAGCAAATGTTTCCTTCGTGCAACACAGAGTGGATTCTCTATTTCCGGCTTGCACACTGAAGAGGCGTCACCGCCGGGGCTTGACTGGGCGGAGCTGCGACCGCTCCCGCGCGCGGGAAATGCTGGAAACAATTTAACCCCTTCAGGTACAGACTTTCTCCACTTAACAATGACAGTCTTTCTTTCACCTCCCCCACCACTTGTATTTGCACCTCGCTGAATAAATTACTTTCAATGACGCAGTTCGGATTCTAGGGGGGAAGGACTTGCTTTAGTGGCTGAATGGTTAAGGCGTACACACGAATCCTGTTCGTGACGCCAGAAAACGATGTGATGACCGGGGAGGGTGAACCCCACGGCCACACACATGCGCTTGATGGTTAGCTGCTTGGTTCTTGGGCTAGGGGCCCAGGGTCTGGTGGTGTTAACCCTTAGTGAGGGTCGGATGGTATTAACCCTCTCTGTCATGTGACGCCACTGTAGTCTTGATATACCCCAGGAAACTACAGCTCCGGGGGCCTCCGTATCTATGCTAGCTAGGATGGTAATAACACAGTCCACAACAGGGGTCAATATAACGAAGGCTTTACTGGCATGAAGACAGGTGTCAAAATCTTCACAGCATTCACAAAGAGTGTCGCAAAGGTTCCACAAACAGTCTCTAGAGGACCACACAGCTGACAATGCCTGGGCTTGGCTTTTCATATATCCTTGGCTTTTGCGGCCGGTTTAGTAATGCTGGGCCTATGCTTGACTAGACTGAAGAATAAATACACTTACTGTAGACTTGAGGCTTTTCGTCCGAATGATGAATTGATTCGATTATTTCGTTGAAGTACTGATTCTATAGTTTTTTAAGGGTTCTCCGCGATTTGCTGTACTTTCCCCTGAACGGGAGGTCTCTGGCATGCACTGCTTCTTCTCTGACTGAACTCTGCTCTGACCTGTCAGCAACTGTGTGTAGCACTAGTCTGCCCTAAACAGGAACTCTCACCCCTTATATCAATGTGAGGAGACTGAAGCCCATTGGTTGAGAGCTGAGGGAGACTGAAGCCCATTGGCTTGAGAGCTGAGGGAGACTGAAGCCCATTGGCTGAGAGCTGTGGATCATAGAGACTTATCTGTATTCCCCTTGGAACTTACATTTAAAGTTTGTTACAAGTTAAAGTATAATACAACACCATAAGGTCTTGTCTAGCACTTAGGCCTCTTACACACACATCAGTTTTTCTTCAGGTTTTTCTTTTCAGTTTACCAAATCCATCTAATATGAGGTCAAACCTCAAGAGTCTCAATTTGTATGCAATCAGGCAGGCCCTTGTACTACATAGTTTTGGTAAACTGAAAAGAAAAACCTGAAGAAAAACTGATGTGTGTGTAAGAGGCCTAAGTCCTACTGACTCTCATACACTCTGACTAAACATAAAATGGCGGACTAAACCTCTTAAAGCTATACGCACCTAATAAATGTATTATCAACTATAACAGTATAAATCACATCTTAACTAGTTGAGTCCCTGCAGAGGAGGCCCCACAAGCCGAGGGTCTCAATCTGACAGGGCCTACAGCAAATACCTGTACTGGGACACCACAAATGCATATAAGTATACCAACATGTTTTCATGTTTACAGTGCTGAGACCTTAGAACCTCTTTCAGATTTTTATTTCTTGTGGGGATCCTTTAATGAGATATCTATTTATCCTGGTGTTGTGCCTAAAAAACGCATAGAGAGATGGCAAAAAAAATGAAATTGGTTTAACTAATCTCCTAATTTATCCAATTTTTTTTTATTAACCACTTAAGACCCGGACCAATACGCTGGTAAATGACCCAAGGTGTTTTTGCGATTCGGCACTGCGTCGCTTTAACAGACAATTGCGCGGTCGTGCGACATGGCTCCCAAACAAAATTTGCGTCCTTTTCTTCCCACAAATAGAGCTTTCTTTTGGTGGTATTTGATCACCTCTGCGATTTTTATTTTTGCGCTATATACAAAAATAAAGCGACATTTTTGAATAAAAAACACTATTTTTTACTTTTTGTTAAAAAAAAATCAAATAAACTAAATTTTAGTCAAACATTTAGGCCAAAATGTATTTAGCCACATGTCTTTAGTAAAAAAAAAAAATCGCGATAAAAAAAAATAGCTACCTAGCGGGAACAGCGACAGTAATACAGCGATCAGAAAAATTATCGCTTAGTGACGCTGGCAATAGGGAGTGAAAAGGTTAACTAGGGCAGTGATCAGGGGGTTAAAACTTTATTAGGGGGGGTGGGGGGGCTATCCTGAACCTAACACTAACTGATTTTACACTGCCTGTCACACTGACACTAAATGCAGTGATTAGATCACTGCATTCAGTGACACTGTGACAGGGGGGGTGGGGGGGGCAGTACCCTAAGTATGCCTATGTGAGTGTGTGTCAGTGTAATGTTGGTGCACACTTACTGTGAGGTGTTTCTCCCATCGCAGCGGTTGGAAATACCGCTGCGATGGGAGATTACATCACTTCCCCCTTCCTGTGTTTACACAGTAGGAGGAAGTGACACAAAGGGGGAGCGCGCGCATTGGTTGGGAGCGATCGCGGGGGGGCGGGTAAACGCCGACATCCGCCCGCTCGTCCCGGATCGCTCCCGGAGCCAGGGGGACCCCCGCACGCCGTGGAGGGGGTCCCGATGGGACCCCCAAACCGTAAATTTACGCCCTTGTGCCTGTACGAGCCATTCTGTGGCCGTATATGTGCGTGCGGGGGTCCTTAAGTGGTTAAATATGGCTTTAGATACACATGGAAGTGCACCAGTGTCTAGACTATGGACATTAAAGTATTTTACATATTCTTAACAAGCAGTAAAAGAATGTTAAAATAAGTTATCACTGACCCCTTTAGCTGCATGTATTTTATCCTCAGAGTTTACAACAAAAAACTCTGAAGTCAGGTTTGAAAGGGTTTCCAATAGCCTACAAACTCCTTCTGTGTGTTTACATTAGCGGGCTGTCGGGATTCCAGGATTCTGTTACAATAGAAAGTAATTTAGAATTTTAGTGCTTCTTTTATAAACATTGAAGATGATTTTCTCCATATATCTACAAAGGTAAATGTCAGATTGTCAGAAAGTGTTTTACTACGTAGTCAGAATTGGCCGGATTCAGAAAGAATGGCGTTGGAATTCTCCGGGGGCGTAGCGTATCTCATATACACTACGCCGCCGTAACTTAGAGAGGTAGGTATCGTATTCAGAAAGAATTTGCGCTGTAATTTACGGCGGCGTAGTGTAAATGGGCCGGCGTGTTGTATGGAAATGAATCGTGACCCCATGTAAATGAAGCGTCTAACGAACGGCGCATGCGCCGTCCGTGGACGTATTCCAGTGCGCATGCTCAGAATCATGTCGCAAATACTCAATGCTTTCGACGTGAACGTAACTTACGCACAGCCCTATTCGCGTACGACTTACGCAAACGACGTAAACAACGGAAAATTAGACGCTGTTCCGACGTCCATACTTAACATTGCCTGCGCCTCATATAGCAGGGGTAACTTTACGCCGGTCATACGCCTTACGTAAATGACGTATATCAATGCGCCGGGCGCAAGTACGTTCGTGAATCGGCGTATCTAGCTCATTTGCATATTTTTTATGGGAACGTCTAATGCGTCCAGCGGAACTATGCACCCATGATACGGCGGCGTAGGCAAGTTACGCCGGACGACTGGAGCCATGTTTTTCGGCGTATCTTGCTTTCTGAATCGACGTAAAGATGCGACGGTGCACATTTGTACTTACGAGGGCATATCTTTTGATACACCGGCGTAAAGCCTTTCTGAATCTGGCCCAATATATGTACCGTACATAGTCTAGGCACACGTTTCATTTCAAGCAACCCTGACATGACATAGCACTTTCTAAGAGATATCTGCAACATGTGAGATCGAAAATTCACTTTTTCCACTCCCCATGTCACCAGAACACAACTCCATTCAGTAAAGTGAAGAGTGAGTGTGTGCAATTCCTGTCAGTCCGGCCGGGAACAGGAACCTGATTCTCCTGTACCGCGCGGTTATGGTACACGGCCGACCGGACTGCAGAAGGAAGCAGCGGTGCGGCAGGGGCCCCTGGCCAGCTCGGGCGCCCCAGGCAATTGCTTGTTTTGCCTGTTGGGTTCCGACGGGCCTGTTGATTTCTGAAACCCACTGAAGAAAATTCTGAAACCCGCTCAACATTTTCTTGTTTTTTTGCCTTGAACAATATTTACACTATTCCCTAATTTAAATTGTGTAATGTATATTTTAACTTGTTTAATTTTTTCGGATCTGTGGATTGGCAGTTTATGGAGAGTGTTGAACCTGAGTTTTATTACAAGTTCAGCATTTTCATGGTTAATTTTTCTTTGTGATGAAGATGAAGACCCGCTCAGTCTCTTGGACAACTTGGTCAAATTTTTCTTTGTGTTTTTTTTTGGCAAGCGTTCAGCCCCCCTGCTATGCTAATATGAGCTCACAGGGGGTTGCTTCGAGGGGGGCTCCCACAAAAAATGGTTGGCTTGTTTCTTCTTCAGTGCTCAAAGAATTTTTGAACTCCTGAATTCCTTTTTTATTTTTGACTCCCGCTGAGGGCTCCGATTCTTCATTCATATCCCAAACTGGAGTTGGGCTTTTAGAAGTGGTCAGGGATGGCCATGCCATTCCTGTTTAGCAGTAGAAATGTATGAATCAAGTTGGAATCTTACAGCAAATATGTGTTCCTTGTCTTGCAGCTTTTTAAATTGGCCTTTTTTATAATTCTAAAGCTACATGGCTGCTTATCACCATGTTCTAAAAACCTTCACATGTTCAGTTTTTTGCAGATGCCCATGGATGAGGCGTTGTAGCTGAGTTGGTCTTTTTTCAGTGGCAAGTTGACAATAATCTTTCACTTTACCTACATATTATAAACATTATACTACCCACACTTACAGAGCTATTTTCTTCTACAGTTACATGGCTTGGCAGCTGGGACCCATTACTTTCAGTGCAGGGTTCTGTTGACACCATTCTGCTGTGCAATGACGCTGTATCATATTTCCCATTGAATATGAAGCTTAGCTCCTTCTTATAATGTGTATGGACTGCTATCCTTCTGAAGTCATATATTGGACATCTATTAGAATGAAAGAAGAAATTTAGGTCAAGGCAGGCTCTTGGAATGAGCTTCAGGAGGCCACTGATCGTTCCCTGATGGTGGAGGCCATACAACTGGCTAGCTCTCAGTGAGTTATCGCAGGTCAAGTAATGCCTTGTACACATGGTAGGACTTTCTGAGAATAAGAGTCAGACAGGCTTTTTTTCTCGGAAAGTCCAGCTGTGTGTAGCCTCCGTCTGACTTTTTTGGTCGAAGTGCGACGGACCTTAGATAGAGAACAAGTTCTCTATCTTTCCGTTGGACTTCCGACGGACTCAAGGCGGACTTTTGCATGGTCAAAAGTCCGACCGTGTGTACTAGTGTTGCTCAAGAATATTCGCATTGCGAATATTCGTTACGAATATTGCATATTCGAGTATTCGCGAATAACTCAAATATCGCGGTGAATATTCGCTATTGCGAATATTCGGATTTTTTCAAATTTATTTTTAAAACAGATCACATCCTAGTGATCTCCATCGACGTCTAAAAGCATTGCTGGTATGATTAGAGACTCTGGGCCGAGTAGCTGAGGCGATTCCGAATATTCGCGAATACTTTCTCTGCCCTTCTTTTGCATCAGAGCCAATCAGAGCTCTCCTACCACAGTTGTCAGAGGTTAGCAACCTTCATAGCAATTAATAGGAACCTGCCTGCACGACCATTATATAAGATCACTCCCAGCAGTATTTCAGTGCAGATTCACAAGGTGGCTAGAGAGAGTGGAGTGTTTCTGTGCGTTTTTCCTGTGTATTGCGATCTTAGAGCTTAGCATTGTGCTTCCTATAGTGCTTTCAGTTCTGAGTTTCCTGCTTCTAAAACCAAATGCTTTTTTCAAAGCAAAAGACCCAACAGCTTTTCTAAAAGCTCAGATTTGTGTTGTTTTGTCCAGGTTAGTGTAGCTTAGTGTTAGATAGATTTCTGTGTAGTTAGTGTAAGTGTACATTTCTTTAAGGTAACTTAGTTTAGTGTGTGTAAAAAAAAAAATTAGCTTTAGTTTAGTCATATAAGTTTGTGTAAGTAGAGTTAGTGTTTAGTGCATATTAGTTTATTATTTGTAGTCCTCGTCTTTGTCCTTGTCAGTCAGTGTAAAAAAAAAAAAAATAATTAGCTTTAGTTTAGTCATATAAGTTTGTGTAAGTAGAGTTAGTGTTTAGTGCATATTAGTTTAGTATTCCTGGAAACGATTTCCGTTTTCGCGTGTTGTTCGCGCGCATGCGCATGCGCGGACGAGAATTTCGCAATCAATTTCGCATTCGCATTAAAAAAAAATTTTTTTTGATAAAACATCACGAATATTCGATATTAACGAATATTTCAAGAATATTCTTCTATATATTCGTGAAATATCGCGAAATCGAATATGGCGTATTCCGCTCAACACTAGTGTGTACGAGGCATTAGAAGATAAAAATCACCAATAGACTTGTATAGTGTTAGTATTGTTAGCTTATGTTCAAATTGGTATTTGTTTATCTGATTGTGGCTGCGGTATCATCTGCAATAGCTACGAGTAAGCATCACATGATGTGAAACATGTCAGCCATTTTCTCCTTGTCCACTCACCGTTTTTGACTGCATGCATTTTGGCTGTTTTTTTCTATTGAAATTTTGTTTGCTTATGCTTAAATAAAGACATCGTTTTCCGAGGAGTGCGGCGATCCAGGATTTTTTTCCTTCATCATCTGCAATAGATACTGTAAATTACATCACATGACCTGAGGCCGAATCCCTGAAAGGAAGTGCATGGAGAGGATTGGGAGAAGGGTTAACATTTTCCTACCATCTCAATGGCAACCTTTCTAAGGCAGCGTACACACGACCGAGAAACTCATCGGGCGAAACTCATCGTTCCGCCCTTCGAGTTCCTAGTTCGGCAGTCAAAAAGCTTGTCGAGCCAAATTTTCCCTTTGAACAACGAGGAAATAGAGAACATGCTCTCTTTTTGGCTCGACGAGCTCCGACAGGTTGCTCAGCAAAAAGTGTACACATGACTGGTTTGTTTCCTCGGCAGAATACGTCTCCCATCGAGGTTCTTGCTGGATTCTGCCAAGAAACTCGGTCGTGTGTACGCCGCCTAAAATAAAGTATCCAGTTGGCACGAAAACAGATGAGTGCATGCAGTGGCGTATCTAGGGTATGGCAGCCATGACAAGTGCTATGGGCGCCATTTGAAGGGGGCGCTGTTGAGTGGCTGGGCAGCAAGGCATTTACCAGGGTTTAATGGTCTCTTCCCTCCTCCTGAGCATAGGCAGGATCTCCTTTTCAGCACCTTTGCTAATAGACAATGGCAGCGCTATCCCTGCAGCGTTAAGCCACAGCCCTCCCCTGTTCTCCCAACCTCTCCCATTCCATCTGGTCGGATTGGCAGCGCACAAAGAAGGAACATCAGTTTCTCGCTCTCCTCTGTGAAAACTGACACCTTAAGTGATGAAGATTTCATCACTTCCAGTACTGGTTCTGCATTTACCTGGCCTTGGAGGGCAGAGGAGGGATCAAGGATCTAATAAACCCCACATTTCTCCATAAAGAGGGTATGTCACTACCCAAGGTATCACAAGGGATGATAAATATCACTAGTTTTGTTAGCTGTTTTTTTTTTTTGTAAGGTTATCTGAAAGATGGGTTTCAAATGTTTCGACAGGGGTGCAGGTTCATCGCTTGCCATAGGCACTATTTTCACTAGATACGCCTATGAGTGCATGTCAGGATTCTACTTTGCCCATAGCTTGTAGGGAAGGTCATGCTTTGCTTAGCGTGGACCTTTAAAAAAACTTGTGAGTACTTACATGATTGATACAATGTAGTGCTAAAGCGGTTATAAAGGTTAATTTTTTATTTTCTAAATAGGTTCCTTTAAGCTGGTGCATTGTTGGTTCACTTACCTTTTCCTTCAATTTCCCTTCTAAATGTTTTTTTTCTTTGTCTGAATTTCTCACTTCCTGTTCCTCCTCAGTAAGCTTGCCCCCATCATCCGAGTCGTTCTGGCTGGGGGTTAGTCAGCGTGCTCGCCCCCCTCCCTTGGGACTACATCCCTGCGGGGAGACACTGTGTTGGGAGGGGGCGAGCTTACTAAGGAGGAACAGGTAGTGAAAAATTCAGACAAAGAAAAAAAAAAAACATTTAGAAGGGAAATCGAATAAAAAGGTAAGTGAACCAACAATGCACTAGCTTCAAAGAACCTATTTAGAAAATAAAAATAAAAACTTTACAACCCCTTTAAACTTACTTTTTCTATTTTTTGCTATAATTTTAAGATGACAGTACAGGTGGGGGGTCCAAGCAGCGAGGGGAATCTTAAAAACTCAAATATAAAGTGGGAGAAATTTCCAAAGTGAGGGACAGATGTCCCTTTTAGAAGATTTACCCTCACCTCCTGTTCCTGTGTTAACTCTAACTCTGGATTTCCTTTCACTTTTCTCGTCTCGTCGTAGTGTTGTACGTCACCGTGTTCTTGACGGTCGAAAGTTCAGAGCACTTTTGTGTGACCGTGTGTATGCAAGCCAAGCTGGAGCGGAATTCTGTCGCAAAAACCATCTAAGGTTTTTCAGACGGAAAATCCGATCATGTGTACGGAGCATAAGGGACTAGTATGAATGAGAGGGGAACCTCATTACTTTTTTGTGTTTATGGCCCACTGTAACATCTATTTCAGTGTTGCAGTGGTTGATTGTATACTTTACATGACAAAGATGCACCACTTTACAGGCAGAGTCAGGGCATCCCACAGGCATGTTATTTAATGCAATTAAGTTTTTTTAATGTTCCACTTTAATGATCGTTGAAATTTCTGCTCATTGGCAAATGGAGTTTAATTTTGTTTTGCCTCAATACATGTCCCTCAAGGTAGTGACCAGCCTCCCTTGGCATTTGTTTGCCTAGCCTATTAGCCTAGAACATAGGTGGCAAACACAAGGCCAACGGGCCGAATCCGGCCCTCCAGTCCATTTCATGTGGCCCTCGCACCTCTCCTGCAGCTGCAAGAGAGCTCCATCCCTCCTCTGGTCCTACCCCAGACCCTTACTTTCTGCTTTCAAGCAATACATCCAGCTTCTTCCCAGCAGCAGCATAAGGAAGGGGGGTGCACTGTGATGTAAGGGAGATTGGGGGACTCAACTTCTGATGGTGGGGTGGCTCTTGACATCTTATGTAAGTGGAGGGGATGCGCTGGACATCTAATCTTACAGATACAACCGGCCCTTTTGAGGGCAATTATAATGCTGATGCGGCCCACAATGAAATTGAGTTTGACACCCCTGGCCTAGAAGATTGTTGCTGTGTTTTTTGTTTTTTTTTAACTTTCAGCTCCAATTGACTTCAGTGGCATTCAAATTTGGTCCCTGAACTTCAGTTATGTTTTCTGAACCTTCCCCAACCAAACCCAGATATTTTTGGCTCATCGTTACTGCCGAGAGGCCATAGCCCTTTGCCTTCTCCTTGCCTTTTTTTGGGCACAGTTTCTAGTGTTCTGTTCCCTTTTCAGATGCTGTGCAGGACACCTGTATTCTTTAAAATATATAGTGGCCTCTTTTTATTTTTTTTCTTCAAGATCATTTGGCTTTTAATTATGCTTCTAAATATGGGTGGCACAATCTTTTATCAGATCAACTGCTACAAAACAAAATTTTGATTAATAGTAAAGTCTTTGTTTCTGTGGTGTGTTGCAGGTCTCCTGTATCTATCCCAGATTATAAAGTCTACGTTTGACGAGAACGCATAATTTATTTCTCCAGCTTTGCCGTAATGGAACGTTATTCTCATGTTAAGTGTTCTCTCTGGCAAGATCTAATCTCACTTTACAATGTAAAATGTTTTATGCCAGTGACACAGCACATGCTGTCCTCCCAGCCAGGACTGGTGGAATCAGTCCCTTCACGTGACAATAATTATTTTAGACAAAGTTTGTCCAAGTTCTACCCTTACTGGTGCCCAGTATTCGCCTTTTCCTCTTCCTTACTGCCTAACATATGTTCTCATAAAGTTGCCTGCTGAGAGATCTGCTTTTGGTTTACAGAACTGTACATGAACCAGAGTCTGCTTGAGTGCATTCATCTGAACATTGGGCCTGTTGGATACAGACAGAGAGAAGTTATGATTTTCTATTTGTGCACTGTATCAACATTTTTCACCCACTCCATTTCTTAGAGGGAAAAACTTGTGGGTGGAGCCTAGCAGCACACACTGGTCCAATGGATTTTCCCATATCTTGGGAACAGTATTTTGTCCAAAGCAAATCTAATTGAAAAAGGAAAACTGTTTCTTCAAACAGCTCATGCCGTCACTGCTTCTGAATCTTTTCTATCTCTGTGTTTTCTGTATGTAACTTATCTTATTTATTTTTGTAAAGGTGAAGGTTGGCAGAGATGTACAGTGTTGTTGCTTTGCTTCCTGAAATGAAGACAGACTTAGTTTTTGTTGTATCCAGCTGTATTTACTCAGTGCAACTTATAACATCTGAGGCCCCATACACACGACCGAGTTTCTCGGCAGAATCCAGCGAAAACCTCGATGGGAGACATATTCTGCCGAGAAAACCGGTCGTGTGTACACTTTTCGCCGAGCATCCCGTCGGGAAGCTCGTCGAGCCAAAAAGAGAGCATGCTCTCTATTTCCTCGTTGTTCTATGGGGAAATTTGGCTCAACAAGCTTTTCGACAGCTGAACGGGAACCTCGACGGGCAGAACGATGAGTTTAGCCCGACGAGTTTCTCGGTCGTGTGTACGCGGCCTGATATATGACACCAACATGTCAGAAAAAAAGAAAAATAATTAAAAACAGAATCACTGGATTGGAAAAAGGATCACCCCCCCCCCCCCCATATGTCAGTATTTTGTTGAATCACCTTTTGCTTTGATTATAGCCTTTAGTCTGTTGGATATGTTTCTATTATCTTTGAACATCGGGGGCCGGATTCAGAAACGATTTACGTCAGCGTATCAAGAGATACGCTGCGTAAATACTAAGAATAGCCGGCGTATCTTTTTTTGCTATTCATAAAAGAAGATACGCCGGCTTTCTTCTAAGATACGAGTGGCGTAAGTTGCTTACACCGTCGTATCTTAGTTGCATATTTACGCTGGCCGCTAGGTGGCGCTTACGACGGTTTTCGCGTAAAATATGCAAATTAGCTATTTACGCCGATTCCCGAACGTACTTACGGCGGCGCGTCGTAGTTTACGTTGTTTGCGTAAGCGTTAGAGCGGCATAAGGTTACCCCTGCTATAGGAGGCGTAGCCAATGTTAAGTATGGACGTCGGGACAGCGTCAAATTGTACGTCGGTTACGTCGTTTTCGTAAATCATTCGGGAATGGGGCTCGACGTTAGTTACGTTCACGTTGTTTACATTGAGGAAAAGCAACGTGATTTCACGCATGCGCAGTCCAAAAAAAACGTGAATTACGTGGGGTCATGATTCATTTACATGAATCACGCCCCCACTTCATTCATTTGAATTGCGTGGCCTTAAGCCGCAACACATACGTTTCGCCGCCGTAAATAATGGCGCAAGTTCTTTCTGAATAAAGAACTTGTGCAAATATTTACAGCGGTGTAACGTATCGGGGATACGTTACGCCAGCAGAAAGATCCACGGATCTTTCTGAATCTGGCCCCTAGACTTTGCAATGTTTGCCCATACTTCCTTGCAGAACTGCTCAAGTTCACTTAAATTTGATGGTGGTGTTTGTGGACTGCCGTCTTAAAGTCATTCCACAGATTTTATATGAGGTTTAAAGCGGAGTTCCACCCATACAAAAGTCAGCAGCTACAAAACTGTAGCTGCTGACTTTTATTAATCGAACACTCACCTGTCCCACGGTCCAGCGATGCGGGCGTACGAAACCCCCCTCCTCTCTGCATTGACACTGTGGTCGCCCCGGCTGTGGCTTTCCATGGTTACTGGCTGGGCAATAATCTGGAACCTGTGACATGTCCCAGATGATTGACAAGTGGGAGAGGAGGAGAGGTGAACTTCTTTCCATCACCACGTTGTTCTGTGAGGAAGCGGGAGCTGGATAAAGAGAGGGTATCCGCCCCCTCCCCCCAAAAAAATGACGGCATGTCAGGGGCTCACAAACACTTAAAGCGGAAGTTCCATTTTTGGGTGGAACTCCGCTTTAAGCCTGGGCTCTGACTTAGCCATGCAAGGACATTCACCTTTTTCTCCTTCAACCATTGTGTGGTTATTTTTGCTGTGTGCTTTGGGTCATTGTCATGATGGAACGTAAACCTTCTTCCCAATGACAACTTTCTGGCAGAGGGCAGAAGATTTTCCTCAAGAATTTGATGGCAGTTTGCCCCATCCATTTTCCTTCTATTCCGACAAGTGCTCCAGTCCCTGCTGCTGAGAAACACCCCAATAACAACTGGCCCGCGGGCCGGACTTTGGACATGCCTGCTCTATGTGATAAAATGTTATTAACATATATGGATATGGTCATATTTGTGTCCTTTTTAATGTTTGTACAATAACGTGTTTTTTAGTGTATATTTTCTAATGTTTCTTGTTACCAGTTTCTATATGACATTAAAAAATCCTTTTTGCTACAAAAACCTTTTTTTCATGTACGATATAGAATGTGGGCATATTAGCGCGGCATTCCTTTCCGCCTTAAACATGTTGCATTGCAGATGATGGTTTCTTCTTCCTCTTTCTGTACCTCTTTGTTATTATGAAAAACGATGGTTCTCAGATGATACAGTTGAGTTCTGACTTAAGCCATTAAAGGAAAACATTCTTTAGACTGGATTCCGGTAAATAAATAGATTAGTTTATTTTGCTAGTTTTGCTTATTTTATGCCATCATACTTTTCTCTTTTTATGGTTTTAAAATTGATCCTGTTGAAAGAAATATTAAATGTGGCGCAAGTAATTTTTAAGGGGTCTGTAGGGAGCATAAATAAGGAAGCAGTGATTTGTAAAGGGCTGTGATAACAGAGATCTTTAACTACTTAAGCTCCAGAAAATGTCCCCCCTTCATGACCAGGCCATTTTTTTGTGATACGGCACTGCGATACTTTAACTAACAATTGCGCAGTCATGCAACGCTGTAACGAAATGTCCTTGTTTCCCACAAATAGAGCTTCTTTTCAAAATACTAACTACAACGTACAAAGCCATTCACAACTCTGCCCCCAGCTACATAATTAATCTTGTCTCCAAATATCACCCAAACCACCCTCTCCACTCCTCTGAAGACCTCCTGCTCTCAGGCTCCCTTGTCTCCTCCTACCATGCTTGTCTCCAGGACTTTTCCAGAGCCTCTCCCATCCTCTGGAACTCTCTACCCCAATCTGTTTGGCTATCCCCTAGTCTGGCTGCCCTTAGGAGATCCCTGACCAGTGTTGCTCATCATCCTTTAAAAAGGTAATTAGTTACAGTTACAAATTACTTGTCCAAAAAAGTAATGGAGTTAGTGACTCAGTTTCTACATTGGCAAAGTAATTAGTTACTCAGCAAAGTAACTGACTTTTTTTTTTGAGGCATGAGTCATGTTACAGGCACAGTGAGGCATGTGAGGCATATTACAGGCACAGTGAGGCATGTTACAGGCACAGTGAGGCATGTGAGGCATGTTACAGGCACAGTGAGGCATGTGAGGCATGTTACAGGCACAGTGAGACATGTGAGGCATGTTACAGGCACAGTGAGGCATGTTACAGGCACAGTGAGGCACAGTGAGGCATGTTACAGGCACAGTGAGGCATGATACAGGCTCAGTGAGGCATATTACAGGCACAGTGAGGCATGTTACAGGCACAGTGAGGCATGTTACAGGCACAGTGAGGCATGTTACAGGCACAGTGAGGCATGTTACAGGCACAGTGAGGAATGTTACAGGCACAGTGAGGCATGACCATGAGGCATGTTACAGGCACAGTGAGGCATGACCATGAGGCATGTTACAGGCACAGTGAGGTATGAGGCATGTTACAGCCTGTAACATGCCTCATGCCTCACTGTGCCTGTAAGTTACAGGCACAGTGAGGCATGAGGCATGATACAGCCACAGTGAGGCATGAGGCATGTTACAGGCACAGTAAGTGAGGCATGTATGATGGCACAGTGAGCCCCTGTGCCATCATACATGCCTCACTGTACCTGTAAAATGCCTCGAAGACGATCTCCCTACCTTCTCCTGTTCTCCACATGTCAGCAGCGGCGGCGGCGAGGATGTCAGATGTCGGCGAAGATGCTCCATTATTCGAAAGCCGCGCCTCCTCCTCAGGCTCTTCCGTGATAGGCGGAACACTAATTTTCCCAGCAGAGCCTCTGTTTAGTGTTCAGCCTATCACGGATGCCTTCTCATCCTCCGCCTCGGACGATGAGAAGGCATCCGTGATAGGCTGAACACTAAACGGAGGCACTGCTAGCAAAATTACTGTTCCGCCTATCACGGAAGAGCCTGAGGAGGAGGCGCGGCTTTTGATAATGGACGGCGACCGACGGCTCGGCTGCTGCTGACACAGGTAAGTAATTACGGTAACGGCGCCCCAGTAATGGGAGCGGCGTTGCCGTTAGGGGGAAGAGTAATCTGGTAGATTACTCGTTACCCTCAAAAGGGGTATCGTTATCGTACCGTATCGTTACAACACTGTCCCTGACAATGCCTATCTTCAGGGAAGCCTATCATGCCTTCAGCTAATCTTTTATCACTTTCATCGGCTCATCCACTACAATTATAACCTTTTGTACCACTTGCCCCACCCTATTAGATTGTAAGCTCTTATGAGCAGGATCCCTTTAACCCTCTTGTATTTTATTGTATTGTAACTGTATTATCTCCCTTTTATATGGTAAAGTCCTGCCTAAACTATAGACCCTTCATAAATCCTGTATAATAATAACTCTGTGCAGAAAATACATGTATGCCCATGTAAATGAGTCCTTAATTTGCCCAATATTTTTTTTTCTTGGAACGCCACAGTCTGAATGTGTTAAGACCATACCGCTGCTGGATGAATCAGGCCCTGGGTGTGCACAGTGAATCTTGTATATAGTCCAGCAGATTCTCTTCCACAGAACGCCATCTATCATTTTCACAGTACAGTGATGCGCCAATGTTAAACAATCCTGTGTGTTTTTCTCATCTAATTCTTCTTACTCATCCGATAGGCCGTCATGTGGGACCCCGAGGTTCTCCTACGTGTACACAGTATGTCTTCTTGGGTTACAAGTAAAACTTGGGATTTCTGTGAATCCACCCACTAACATATCACTGCTGTGAACCCGATACAACTAGTGAACTCTCTCTGTGCTTTGAGTTTGTAATAACTTTTCAAGACATGAAATTCATATCTGTGAACAGTAATGGTTGCCGGTCACCAGACATACCAAATGGCATTATTTTTAAGGCTCGTTGATCATTTAGGTGAGTTCACAGCTGAGCACAAATAGCCGGGAGTTGGGGGTTCAATAACCGGCATTACTTGCCAGAGTTCAGCTTTAACCACTTGCCGACCAGCCTTCGTCATTATACTACGGCAGATCAGCTCGTTCCCGCAAATCGCTGTAGCTGTACGTTGGCTCTTTTAATAGCTATAGCAGGCTCACGCATGCGCCTGCTGCACGGCAGGGGAGCTGAAGTGCATGGCCACCTGCCGCAATGTCTGCCGGCTATCACGATCACTCCACAGAGAGCCAGAACAGGGATCTGTCAATGCAGACAAAAAGATCCCCGTTCTGATAGGGGAGTATAGAGTGATCGATTGTTCCTAGTGATCAGGAACAGCGATCTCTCTTCCTTCACTTAGTCCATTCCCCCCACAGTTTAAAACACCTCCCAGAGAACACATTTAACCCCTTGATCACCACTAGTGTTAACCCCTTCCCTGCTGGAGTAATTAGTGCATTTTCATAGCACTGACCGCTGTATAAATGTTAATGGTCCCAAAAAAGTGTCAAAAGTGCCAGATATGTCCACTGCAATGTCGCAGTCCTGCTAAAAATTGCTGATCACGGCCATTACTAGTAAAGATAAAAAATTATAATAGAAATGGCATAAATCTTTTACCTATAATGTAGACACTATGGGCCAGATTCAGGTAGATGGGAGTATCTTTCCTCTGGAGTAACGCTTCTCATTTACGTTACTCTGAAGACCCTTTCAGCGCAAGTACTGTTATTCACATAGCAGTTGCGCGTAAACTTGCGCCAGAGTAACGATAATGCGCTGGCGTAACCCGACGCAAGTGGAAGTGGGTGTGATCATATGTAAATGATGGGCGGAGCCCAGCGCAGAGGCTTACGTTCAGCGCATCATCCACGGAGCATGCGCAGTGAGTGAGGCTCCACTCGCCCCCTTGTGCACATGCTCACAACTTCCGTCGGCACCACTTCACGGGAAACGTCAGCGCAATGCGTTCCGCTGGGCGCTTAAAAGTGCAGGCGGAAACGCCATTCCGGCGCAAAAGTATATCCGTTTCCCCCCACCCCAGGGAAGATACTTTTGCTCTGTAATGGCTGCTCCCGCTACCCCCAGAGAGAGGAGGAACCTTAATTTTAATTCCCAGGAGGTCTCGGTTATCATCTCAGCGATGGAGTCTGTGAATGATTTGCTTCATGGGAAAAAAAGCCGCAAGACCAGCCGGGAGAGGAAGCAGGGCATCCTGGAGTCCATTGCTGCCAGGGTGAATGTCTTGGGGCATTCCATCCGGACTGCTGGGGACATTCAGAAAAAGATCAACGACTTGCGGCGCAAGGTCAAGGGCAAGGTGGCCACCATCAGGAGGCATGAGAGGGGCACAGGTGGTGGTCCCCCATGTCCTGTCACCCTGACCGCGGAGGAGGAGGTGGTCGCACGCTGCCTGGAGAGGGAGCAGTTGGAGGGGGTCCCAGGCTATGACTCTATGGAGGAAGGCTCCAGGACAGGTAAGTGTTTTTTATCCCCTATTTCATTTGTTGCATTTGGGGGGGGAGGGTACATGTGCCAAGTGTGTGGGACCACCAACATGTGTCTGCTTTGTGTCATCCACAGAT
Source organism: Rana kukunoris (assembly GCA_029574335.1). Lineage (NCBI taxonomy): Eukaryota > Metazoa > Chordata > Amphibia > Anura > Ranidae > Rana > Rana kukunoris. Next base: position 573,925,914 of record CM056050.1, on the reverse strand, counting down.
GACGGAGCTGGGCCATCATCAGTCAGCGTCCATTCCACCCCATCCCCCCCACGCCATCGTGTGCCCGAGCCCCTGGGTGGTGAAGAGGTGGTGGAGGAGAGTGGCCACACGACACCTGCCGAGGTGGTTGTGGAGGAGCCTGCTGTGGCAGAGCAGGACTTTACTTTAGTTTTGGAGGTCTCCTCCCCTTCTCCTGGGCCATCTGTTATCCCCTCCCCCATCCTTGGAAGCCCCTCAAGGGCGACTCCTTCCCCCCGGGGACAACCATCTTCTGGCCCCAGGAAGGCGACCCAGAAGACCAGGGGGGTGTCTGATGTTGTCCAGGACCAGTTGGCGAGGGATCACGCCAGACAGACTGAACAAATGGGGGCCATAGTTGGGCATTTGGAGAAAGTGTCTGACAGCCTGGGCTCCGTTGCCCAGATAAGCAACGCAGTCCAGGATGTCAGCTGTAACTGCGCTGCAGTGGTCACCAGTTTGGGGGAGGTGCATGGTGATATTACGCAACTCACTGCAGCCGTCCAGGCCAACACTGCTGCCATCCAGGGTAACAGTGCTGCCATCCGGGACCAGGGGAGGCTGAGTCGGCGGGCCCAGCATTACCAGGTCATCCGTCAGCTCCGGATGCAGGCCCAGACAAACTCATACCTCGGCCGGATAGCCATGGCCTTGGAGGGCATGCAGGCCACACCTGCCAGGAGTGGCCCACATGGGGATCAGCCACCTCCAGATGCCCCCCCACCCCCACCCACTCCATCCAGGCAGCTGAGGAGGCAGAGAGGGGCCCCCAGAAGAAGCCCCCGGCATCCCCGATGAGGCTTTTTTTTTGTTTTGGTTTCTATGATTTTTTTAAAATACTCAGGTGATGAGTTTTTGTTTATTTTGTATTATTTATTTTATACTCAGGTCATGAGTTTTTGTTTATTTATTTTCTGAGATTTTGTATTACTTTTTTTACTGCACACGGTCAGGAGTGCAGGGGACAGTGTGAATGGTGTGTGAATGTGAGAGGGTGGCACTCCTGACAGTAAGGGGTGTCACCCTCGGCCGTGGTGGTGAAGTTAACCCCACGGCTGAATGAATCACGTGTGAAAGGTGTGTGAATGGACAGTGACATCATTGGGGCCTTGACGCTGGCGTTGCTGCTCCCAAGTCCTACATGCTGGACTTGGGCTAATCCAATGCGATGTGCATGTGGTGTGTGTGATCTAGGGACATCAGTGGTGTACACGCGTGCACTGTCTGTGTGATTAATGTTTTGGTTTAGTGTCCAAAGATGCCTACGGCGAGGACCCTCCTGACTGCTCTTCCATCAGCAGACTGGGTGTCCTCTGGCAGGTGGGGACTGTGTGGGTCGGGGGTCAGGTCATCACGTATGTCAATCTGCAGGCCTTTTCTCATAGCAAAGTTGTGCAGAATGCAACATGCACCGATGATCTGACACACAAAGGTAGGGGAATACAATAGGGTCCCCCCAGACTTATCCAGGCATCGGAAACGGGACTTCAGGAGCCCAAATGTTTGCTCCACCACTGCACGGGTTTTGATGTGTGCTTCATTGTATTTTCTCTCTCCTCTGGTTTGGGGGTTCCGGAAAGGAGTCATTAGATGGGGTCCCAATGCATATGCAGAGTCACCTGTAAGGTAAAAGACAGGAGAATGTTAGTCATGCATGTGCCACTTCTGTTGTGCATCACGGGAGGGGATAGTCATGCCTGACTCCCTTGTCACTCACCAACCAGCCAGCTGTCCCCATACATGTTCTGGTTAAATTCTGCTGGGATGGGGCTCTGATTGTATATGAAACTGTCATGGCTGGACCCGGGGTGTTTGGCACGGACGTGCCATATGAGGCGTTGGGCATCGGCTATCACCTGTACGTTGATGGAATGCCAATGCTTCCGATTGCGGTATATGTGCTCTGTGGCACTGGGGGGCTGTAGGGCCACATGTGTGCAATCAATGGCCCCCACAGTGCGTGGGAATCTGGCAATGTTGTAGAAATCTGTCATTGCCTTCAGCCGCAGCTCCTCAGTGGTTGGTCTGATGAACTGATTGGACATGCGTCTGAGGATTGCAGGGACAACCTGGTGCACACATCTGCTCACGGAGGATTGTGACATCCCAGCCACCACTCCACTTGTACGCTGGAATGATCCACTTGCAAGGAAATGAAGTGTTGCCAGGACCTTCACCAGTGGCTGCACTGCTTGTGAGCGGTGTGTTGGGCTGGTGATGTCATCCTGCAGGGTTGTGGTTAGTTCAAGTATTGCATCTGGGCTGAATCTGAAGAGGCGATACACCTCCTCATCCCCCATGCCAAAGAGGCTCATACGAGTGCGGTATATCCTCTCACGTGCCCGCCTCCTTCGTTCCGGGGGACCCATCAGTAGTTCGAGGACCACAATTGCTCCTGGCATGTTGGCACACAGAGGTGTTGTCCTTGCAAGTGCGGTTGTTCAGCTAGCTCCTATCGTCGGTAACGCTGCTGTAGCTGCTCTCCTGCTGACCTCTGACCGTCTGGAGTAAAGATAAAGCAGCCTTTTGTAGAAATAACTTTGCGCCGGACGGACGAGATACGCGCGGCGCATGTAGCCAGCGTATGGTGCTTATCCGTTCGCGAATCGGGAAATCTCCCTCATTTGCATATTTGCAGGGGAAATCAATAGGCGCGACTGATGCGCCCAGCGAAATTATGCGCTGACGATACTCTGGCGTCGGAACGTTCCGCCGGTCGCAAATGGCGCGTCTTCGGGCGCATCTAGTTTGGTGGGTACGGGCACATAGAAACGACGGCGCATCTTCACAGTTACGCAGCGCATATCGAAATACTCCAGCGCAAGTGTTGCTGAATCTGGCCCTATGGGCCAGATTCAGGTACATTGCCGCATCTTTTCGGCGGTGTAGCGTATCTCATTTACACTACGCCGCCGTAACTTTGAGAGGCAGGTGCCGTATTCACAGAGAACTTGTGCCCAAAGTTACGGCGGCGTTGTGTAAATGTACAGGCGTAAGCCCACGTAATGTAAAGTAGGCTGGTAGTGGGCGCATGCTCAAAATCACGTCGCAAATAGTCATTGATATCGACGTGAACGGAACTTACGCCCAGCCCCATTCTGAATCGGCTTACGCAAACCACGTAAACGAAGTACAATACGACACTGTCCTGACTTCCATACTTTGCCTGCGCCTCATATAGCAGGGGTAACTTTACGCCGGTCCGACGCCTTACTTAAACGACGCAAATAGATACGCCGTGCACAACTACGTTCGTGAATCGGCGTATCTACCTAATTTGCATATTCGACGCGTAAATCTACGGAAGCGCCACCTAGCGGCCAGCGTAAATATGCAACTGAGATATGACGGCGTAAGAGACTTACGTCGGTCGTATCTTAGCTAAATCCCGGCGTATCTGATTGTTTGAATCAGGCGCCAAGATACGACGGCACTCATTCAGACTTACGACGGCGTATCTGGAGATACGCCATTGTAAGTCTTTCTGAATCTGGCCCTATAACTTTTGTGCAAACCAATCAATATACGCTTATTGAGATTTTTTACCAAAAATATTTGTAGAAAAATACATTGGCCTAAACTGAGGAAGACTTTTTTTTTTTTTTATTGGATATTTATTATAGCAAAAAGTAAAAAATATTGTTGCTTTTTTTTTATTTTTATTATGGGTCTTTTTTTTGTTTATAGCGCAAAAAATACCACAAAAAGAAAGCTCTATTTGTGAGAAAAAAAGGACGTCAATTTTGTTTGGGTACAGTGGCGCACGACCACGCAATTGTCCATTTAAGCGACGCAGTGCTGTATCGCAAAATATGGCCTGGTCATTAAGGGGGAACATGTTTCGGTCCTTAAGTGGTTAAAGGAACTCCACTTCCATAAATAAAATGTATATACTGTATACTGCAACTGTTACACACTTGGAATGTAATGCCAATAAAATACCTTTCCATTGCAGTCTGCAGGCAGCAAGGATCCTTAACTCCCTGGGGCCCTTTAAATGGGCTTTAATGCCCGGGAGGTGTTGTGGCTTCTCTTTCATGCGACGACAGCACTCAGCAGCAGGGGCGGACTGACCATTGAGGTGCTCTGGCACTGCCCGAGGGCCCCATGCCACTAGGGGGCCCCATCAGGGTTGCGAGGCTCAGTAAAACCAGGGATAGTATGTAAAAATCTGTGCTTTTTTTTACATCTGTCGCTGATATGTCTGAAACCGACATGCTTTTGATGTGAAAATCCCACCTCTGCACTGCCTCCTGGCGTGGTGACCATCTGTAAGCCCAGGGGCCCCATAATCTTCTATTGCCCGGGGGCCCCATGAGTTGTCAGTCCGCCCCAGCTCAGCAGTCACATGTTCAGGAGCTCATCCAGCCCAACCATAGGTAGCTGTGCTTCCATAAGTGCAATGGGTAATTGCAACAAGGGGCATGTATATGTGATGCTGTGGGACGGGGAATGCGCTGGCTGCAGATGGTTGGCCTGTAAAGGCAAAAGCTTCCTGAAGGATTGGCACATGTGGGTTCAGATCCTACTCTGAACATGCCCAAGCTCATCATAAGCCATTTGCCGACCACGCACTGTAGTTTTCCTGATATAATGCGGGCTGGCCAATTATCTATGGCTGGGACCCCTTGATCAAAGGAGCGAGTGACAGGAAAATACTTGTATGTATGTACAGTAAACAACACAAAGATCTCTTCTGACATCGGTGATGTTCCGGTTGTTGTTTCCCTGCAAAGCAGCAAATAAAAACCGGCATATCTCTTAGTAAAAGCAACATACAGTACAGTAAACACACAGTAGTGTGTACATAGTTAGGTGCGCATTTAACCTTTTGATTGCATGAGAGGCACTTTTTAAATGCATTAAAGGCGCTACAGTTTGAAAGCTGTCTCAAAGAGTTAAATTCCCTAGGAGTGCTTGCTAACTGTAGGGGGGGGGGGGGTGCTTTGACTGGGGAAAGACAGGGATCCATGTCCCTGCATAGCAGACACACAAGATCTCCATCTTCCCCTCTCACAGAACGGTGATCTGCCTTGTTTACATATGCAGACCACCGTTCTGCCTCTCTCGGGAACGATCGCTGGGTGCCAGCAAAATTTGGGTCCGCCGGACCCACTGATTGGCTCCCGCTGTGTCCAACCACAGTGGGAGCAGGTCGCCGGCGGCGCACATGCGTGCCCAAATGGCGGAAATGATAAATGACGTACAGGTACATGATTTCGCACTTAAAGGCCGCCCTGCCGCAGTATGTTCTTCTCATAGAGTTTAACCTGATGGTGGCAGTGTGTTTGGAAGGTGCACGTGTGCTCTCTGCTCACATCTTTTTTTTTTTAACAGAAAAGTTCTCTTCTAACATCTAAATGCTGTAAACAACACAAAGCTCTTTTCTGACATTGGTGATGTGCTGGTTGTTGTTTCCCTGCTAAACAGCGAATAAAAACGGCACATACCTTAGTAAAGGCAACATTCAGTAAACACACAGTAGTGTGTACATAGTTAGGCGTGCATTTAACCTTTTGATTGCATGAGAGGGACTTTTCAGTCACTTTACAGAGTCTGGGCCAGATTCAGAAAGCTCTGCCTATCTATAGGCAGGCGTAGCGTATCTTAGATACACTACGCCGCCGTAACTTTCAGTGGCAGGTTCCTTATTCAGAAACTATTTACGCCGAAAGTTACGGCGGCGTAGTGTATCTGTGGCGGCGGAAGGCCGCGCAATTCAAATTTGGAAGATGGGGGAGTGATTCATGTAAATGAATCATGACCCCACGCAAGTGACTTTTTTTTTGGACGGCGCATGCGCATGCGAAATCACGTAGCTTTTTCTCAATGTAAACAATGTGAAAGTAACTAACGTCGAGCCCCATTCCCGAACGATTTACGCAAACGACGTAACCGACGTTCCATTTGACGCGGTCCCAACGTCCATACTTAACACTGGCTGCGCCTGCTATAGCAGGGGTAACCTTACGGCACTCGACCGCTTACGCAAACGAGGTAAAATACGACGCACCGCGGCAAGTACGTTTCTGAATCGGCGTAAATAGCTAATTTGCATATTTTACGCGTGAAAATCATGTTATATAATAGTAGGATTTTCTCATTGAGCATTAAGAAGGTTGCTGCGTTGGCCATTCTCATTACCTGCTATAGTGGTGACAAAGAGGCCTCTGAAAGTACAATTTAGTAGGAAATATATAAGGGGCGTACCATCATCCAGAATTGAAGTATAGATAAATTGATTCCAAGGTTTCCCAACCTAAAGAACCAAAGAATGGGGGTGGGGCCAGGAGGGCATCAAGGTAGTGAAGCCAACCAGTGGCACTGTGGGCTGGGTAAGGCCACAGAGGTCCCGAGATGCAAGTATCCAATCAACCAGTCAATGGATGTGCCACTGGTTGGCTTCACTACCTTGATGCCCTCCTGGGATCCTTTGTGGTCCCCCTCCATCCTTACACGCACCCCCTGATTACCTCGCGGGACGCCATGTGGTATTGCCCACCCCACCCGCCTGTTGGGTAATGTAGACATGCTTCTGATGAAGCGGCCATAGCCGTGAAACCGGTCAAGTCGATTGTCTTTTAACTCTACTGGTGTTTTATTTCATTTTTGTATTTAATAAAATGTTCTTTATCAATTTTATTTCCTTGTTTCTATATGTTGTATCTTGATTATCAGTACCGGAATAGTCCAACCCTGGCCCCACCCCCATTCTTTGGTTCTTTAGGTTGGGGACCTTAGAATCAATTTATCTATATTACCTGTGTGAAGGGCTAGCTCGGCAGCGGGTCTGTGCGATTCCCTGGAAGGGTTCAGCATACAGAAAAGAACTAGGCACAGCAGACCGTGGTAGAAGAAAACAAAAAGGTGCGGTTTTATTTTAAATACACCACAAAAAATTATGACAGAAAACAAAAGAAATAACAAAATAAATCCTGGTCAACTTGACCTGCTTGCTACACACGCTGGTGTCCCTAACTACCAACTAGGTACAGCCTTGTGCTGCCCCAGTCCCTGACTCCCTGGAGTTTAAATGTTTTAGGAATAACCACACAGGCTTTAGCTCACCGCACACAGCACAAAGCACTGACAGTCCACACAGGTCTGCCTCCAGCTTGGAGTGACACTCTATTCATGCTGGGAGCTTTTACAAGAGGCCCTAACGAGCCCACCTGAAACAGCTGGGGTAATCAAGTCCTCCTAGCAGGACTCCCAGCACTCCCCCTAGAGATAGAAAGTGGCATAAAGCCTGAATCTAGGAGAGATATACCTGTCCTCTTGGACGCGACCAGGGGATTTAACCTGCCTACTGTCACACCTGCTATAGTGAAATTAGATTGCAGGAAAATGGCGTTTGAGATTTGCATACATCAATTGTTGGTGAGAACGCGTCAGTTACTAGGAATACACTGGCCTTATGTACTGTGACGGATAGTCCGCTATTTATAGAGATAATACAGGATGAAGAGACAACTGTGTGCGCTATTCTAGTCGCTTTCTTTCTTCTGGAAAATATCTAAGATGTTACCAAGTTACAGAGCAGGATAATATTTTGAAAAATACTTTGACACAAACACATAGAAAAAAAAAACGATCTAGAGATTTGGAAAAATAACTTGTAAGTAATTACTCGGGCTTTCCAACTTTGTATGGAAGTGATGTCTAGCCCATGGGTCACTTGGCTTGACCCCGTGATTCATCATGATTTAGGTATATAGAGCAGTTATTTGTTGTATTACTGCTTCAAAAACTCTACAAAAAATGCGCTAACGTTTTTTTTTTTTTTTTTTAAGTTGCAAGTTCCACGATTATAACAGGTTTTTTTTTTTCCTAAAAGGCATGCTATGTGATCTATTTAAAAAAATAAAAAATGCGGAGCTATTTGTCTTTCTAACGCATGAATATTCATTCTGTGCGAATGCCAGAAAATTGAATGTTGCTAGGCTATTTTCTCTCTATGGTTTATGTACTTCAGAATAGAGCGGATTAAAGTAAATATTAAGAAAATACCAATTTATGGCCACTAGATGGAGCTGATGATCAACAGAAACAGATATTTTGTTTCTATGATCATTATCTCCATCTAGTGGACATTAACCACTTCCATACCGGGCACTTATACCCCTTCCCGCCCAGACCAATTTTTAGCTTTCAGTGCTGTTGCACTTTGAATGACAATTGCGCAGTCATGCTACACTGTACCCAAACACATTTTTTATCATTTTGTACCCACAAATAGAGCTTTCTTTTGGTGGTATTTGATCACCTCTGAGATTTTTATTTTCTGCAAAAAAAGACCGAAAATTTAGATTTTGTTTTTGTAACAGTTTCTGTTATAAAACATTGTATATAAGTATGTTTTCTGCTTCACTGACGAGCACTGATAAGGCGGCACTGATGGGCACCGATGAGGTGGCACTGATTTGGTGGCATTGATGGGCACTGATGATGGGCACTAATATGCGTCACTGATGGGCAGCACGGATGGGCACTGGTAGGCGGCACAGATGGGCACGGATAGGCGGCACAGATGGGCACGGATAGGCGGCATGGATGGGCATATATATAGGCGGCACAGATGGGCACGGATAGGCAGCATGGATGGGCACTGATAGGCGGCATGGATGGGCACTGATAGGCGGCACTAACGTATGTGTTGTACTAATGGATGCCAATCAGTGCCAAACAATGCCTGACAATCCGTGATGCCCATTGTGGGCACTGATTGGCATCCATTGCGGGCACTGATTGGCATCCATTATTGTGTCATTGTCATGCCTGGTGGTCTAGGGTGGCATACCTGTGTTTTGGTTTTACATCCCCGGTGGTCTAGTGGCATCCCTGGTGGTCCAGTGGGGATCCCTGGTGGTCCAGTGGGCATCCTCGGGGGGGGGGGGCTGTGCTGATAATCGATCAGCACAAACCCCCCCCTGTCAGAGGAGCAGCCGATCAGCTCTCCTCTATTCGTGTCTGACAGACGCGAGTTAGGAAAAGCCGATTACCGGCTTTTCCTATTTACATTGTGATCAGCCGTGATTGGACATGGCTGATCACGTGGTAAAGAGTCTCCGTGAGAGACTCATTACCTAAATTGGTGTTGCGGGGTGTCAGACTGACACCCTGCAACAACGATCGTCGCGATGCGCGCCCCCGGGGGGCGTGCATCGGCTCAATATCCTGAGGACGTCATATGACGTCCACTCAGGATATTGAAACCACTTTGCCGACATCAATCTGTCATTGGCGAACGGTAAGTGGTTAATAAGCCTCATTTCTTAAAGAGGGTGTAAAGAGTCAGAACACCCACTAACACACAGCTCCTTTCTCTATCTGCAATGTAGAGAGCGTCCTGACTCTCCTGTAGTCCAAGGGAGGGGGCAAGCACGACACTCCACACCTGGGAGAGAGCCTTGCATTACTGTGTGCAGTTACAGACAGAAGAACAGGAAGTGAGGATTTCTCAGAAGAAATAAGGACATTTAAAAGAAAAATGGAAGGATGAGGTAAGTGAAGGAGGACTGCACTAAGGTAAAGGAAGCTATTTAGGATTTTTTATTTTTTTACCTTTACAACCCCTTTAAGCCTCATACACACGAACGGATTTTCCGCGGACAAATCGTAGGACTTTTGTCCGAAGGCGCATCGGCCATGAACTTGTCTTGCATACAAACGGCAAAGAATTGTCGGCCAACAAACACAAAACTACATGTTTTTTTAGCTCTTTAGCACCACCCTTTAGGCAACTTCTGCTAATGTTGTGTTATGGTGAGCATTGCTTCCCAGCATGCGTGTTTGTACTTTGTAGTTTTGTCTGATGGACTTGTGTAGGCACGATCGCATAATCCGACAACACACCTTTGTTGGCGGAAAAATTTTAAAGCATGCTATCCAACATTTGTTGGTGGAAAATCAGACAACAATTGTCTGATGGAACATACAAACAGTCGGATTTTCCGACAACAGCCTGTCATCACACAATTCCTGACAGATAATCTAATCGTGTGTACGAGTGTGTACGTGTTCAATGTTGTCAACATTCGCTCGGAACAAATAAATATGCTGTTTGGCAAGGCTCCACTAGATGGAGCTGATGATCAACAGAAACAGATATTTTGTTTTCTATGATCATTTAGCTCCATCTTGTGGACATAATATGGTATTTTCTTGATTTTTACAATTCATATGAATAAAGAACATCCAACCTGGACAGAAAATAGCCTAGTAACATTAAATGTCGTCACATTCGCTCAGAACAAATAAATATGCTGTTTGGCCAGGCAAATAGCTCTGCCAATTTTTCATAAACATCCCCTTAATTGTAGTCAATAGACACCATGCACATTGGGCATTTAAACCCAGTGCAATAGGTTCTGCCATTCAGGTGCAGGTGGGGGCACAGCTGTACCATTCAGTCCTGTTGCCAGCAGCCGGCCAACCTCTATGAGAGGCTGACAGCTGCTGCGGCAGGACAGGGTTGGACAGTGAACCTAGCGGTACTTACGTTTAAGGGAGTATGCACCCAGGGGAAATTGTTTGACATGAATGTAGTCTGCCTTAAACAGAAGTACAGCTACAGTAGGTGCACCATCCAACCCCATCCAGCCGCAGCAGCTGTCATCCTCTCATAGGGCCAGATCCACAAAGATGGGACGCCCGCGCGGCGTATCCCATTTACACTACGCCGCTGTAAGCCACAGCGGCGTATTACGAATCCTAAATGAAATTCTGCTGTAGCTTACGGCGGCGTAGCGTAAATGGGCCGGCGTACGCGGGTGTAATTCAAATTAACTAGTGGGGGGCGTGTTTTATTATAATTTTGAATGACCCGACGCAAACAACGTTTTTTTTAACTGCATATGCGCCGGCCTTGGACGTATCCCAGTGCGCATGTGCGAAATCACGTCGCAAAACATCAATGAAAACGACGTGAACGTAACGTACGCAAATCCCTATTCTCGAACGGTTTACGCAAACGACGTGAACGACGGAAAATTCAACGCTGGCCCGACGTCCATACTTAACATTACGTACACCTGGGTACAGCAGGGGAAACTTTACGCCAGACCGACGCTTACGCAAACAACGTAAAAACACTGCGCCGGGCGTACGGACGTTCGTGGATCGCCGTATCTACCTCATTTGCATATTTAACACGGACGCGCCCCTAGCGTCCAGAGTAAATATGCATCTAAGATACGACGGGCTAAGAAACTTACGCAAGTCGTATCTTAGCGTAAGTCCGGCGTATCTTGTTTTCTGGATAGAAAACAATGACACGCCGGCGGGAAATTCGAATTACGCCGGTGTATCTATAGATACAGCGGCGTAATTCCTTTGTGGATCTGGCCCATAGGTGATACTCCAGCCTAACTCTCACTTTGAGCCGGCGTTTTTGTTTTCTGTAACCAGAAAACAAGAAACGCCGGGTTGGAGTTCCTATACGAGCGGCGTAATTGTATTACGCCGTCGTATCGGAACTGCAATTTTTTCCCCACAAGGAGAGCTTTATTTTGGTGGTATTTAATCACCTCTGCGGTTTTTATTTTTTGCGCTATAAACAAAAAAAGAGCGTCAATTTTGAAAAAAAGCAATATATTTTACTTTTTGCTATAATACATATCCCCCCAAAAAATGTAAAAAAAAATGTTTTTCCTCAGTTAAGGCCGATATGTATTCTTCTACATATTTTTGGTAACAAAAATCGCAATAAGCGTATATTAATTGGTTTTCGCAAAATTTATAGCGTCTACAAAATAGGGGATAGTTTTATGGCTTTTTTATTATTAATTATTTTTTATTATTAATGGCAGCGATTAGTGATTTTTAGTCTGCGATATTGCGGCGGACACATCGGACACTTTTGACACTATTTTGGGACCATTGTCATTTATACAGCAATCAGTGCTATAAATATGCACTAATTACTGTGTAAATGACACTGGCAGTGAAGGGGTTTACCAGTAGGGGGCGAGGAAGGGGTTAAGTGTGTCCTAGGTAGTGATTCTAACTTTGAGGGGGCTGGACTACCAGTGACGACAGTGATCTCTGTCCTAGATCAGTGTCCTGTCACAAGGCAGAACAGGGAAAAGGCTTGATTACAGAGGCATCTCCCTGTTCTGCCGCTCCGTGACACGATCGTGGGACACCGGTGGACATCAAGCTAGGCTGCAGATTTAAAGCAACGTACCTGTATGTTGCTTTGCCTGCCCATGCCATTCTGCCGACGTATATGTATGTGAGGCAGACAACAAGTGGTTAATGGCATCCCAGTCTTAGTCCATAAGGTTCAATATTGAGTTGGTCCACCCTTTGCACCTATAACAGCTTTCACTGAGGTCAGGATAGTCATGTTCCTCAACCCCAAACTCACTCATCCATGTCTTTATGGATCTTGCTTTGTGCACTGGTCCAAATTCTTTGGTGGAGGGGGGATTATGGTGTGGGGTTATTTTTCAGGTGTTGGACTTGCCCTCTTAACTCCAGTGAAGGGAACTCTTAAGGCGTCCCTTCCTGTTCCAACATGACTGCGCACCAGTGCATAAAGACATGGATGAGGGAGTTTGGGGTGGAGAAACTTGACTGGCCTCAACCTGATGGAACACCTTTGGAATGAATTAAGTGGAGACTGCGAGCCAGGCCTTCTTGTCCACATCAGTGCCCAACCTCACAAATGTGATTCTGGAAGAATGATCAAACATTCCCATAGACACACTCCTAAACCTTGCGGACAGCCTTCCCAGAACAGTTAAAGCTGTTATAGCTGTAAAGGGTGGGCCAACTCAATATTGAACCCTACAGACAGAAACTGGTATACCATTAAACAGTATGGCCCGGATTCACAAAGGCTTTACGCCGGTGTATCTCCAGATACGCCGCCGTAATTTCAAATGTGCGCCATCGCATCTTTGCGCCGATTCACAAGCGAGATACGCCTAAAAACATGGCTTCAGCCGTCTGACGTAACTTGCCTACGCCGGTGTATCGTGGGCGCATAGTTACGCTGGACGCATTTGGCGTTCCCATTATAAATATGCAAATGAGTAAGATACGCCGATTCACGAACGTCAGGCGTAAAGTTACCCCTGCTATATGAGGCGCAGCTAATGCAAAGGTATGGGCCAGGTAACGACGCCGTTGAATTTTATGTAGTTTACGCCGTTTACGTAGTACGCGAATAGGGCTGGGCGTAGGTTACGTTAACACGTCGTAGGCGTTGCGCGCCGACATTACTTAGGCAATCTATCCTACGTGATTCTGAGCATGCACACTGGGATACGTCCACGGACGGCGCATGCATCATTCGTTCGGCCCATCATTTGCATAGGGTCATGGTTCATTGTAATAAAACACACCCACTGCCTTGCTACTTTGAAATACGTGGGCTTACACTGGCCCATTTACGCTACGCCGCCGTAACTTAGGGAGCAAGTGCTTTGTGAATACTGCACTTGCCTCTCTAACTTGCGGTGGCGTAGCGTGAAGAAGATACGCTACGCCCGCACAAAGATACACCTCTCTACGTGAATCTACCCCATTGTGCGTGTAAAGGCAGGTGTCCCAATACTTTTGACATTATAGGGCCAGATTCACATACATTGCCCGCTGGCGTAGCGTAAGCCATTTACACTACGCCGCCGCAATTTAACAGAGCAAGTGCCGTATTCGCAAAGCACTTGCTCCGTAAGTTGCGGCTGCATAGTGTAAATGGCCCGGCGTAAGGCCGCGTAATTCAAAGGGGGCGGCTTGTATTTAAATTAAGCGCGCCCCCGCGTCGATTGAACTGCGCATGCGCCGGCCGCAAAAAAAGCCCAGTGCGCATGCTCCAGCTCACGTCGGAAAACGTGAATGAAACCGACGTGAGCGTCGTTTACGTAAATCCCTATTCGCGAACGACTTAGTAAAACGACAGAAAAAGACAACGCTGTCCCGACGCCATACTTAACATGGCATGCGATGGAACTTCGTGAGGTTACCCCTCATATAGCAGGGGTAACCTTACGCTTACGGAAACGACGGAAACGAAGACGGGGCGGCGTAAAAACATTCTGGAATCGGCATATTAGGCTCATTTGCATAGGCAAATGAGAAATTAACGTAAAGGCCACCTAGCGGCCAGGAAAGTAATTACATCTACGATCCGACGATGTAAGTGTTTTCTACCTGTCGGATCTTCACTGTATCTATGCGTAAGTGATTCTAGGAATCACACGCATAGATACCCAGTAAAAAAAACAGAGATACGACGGTGTTTCCTGCGATACACCGTCATATCTCTTTTGAGAATCTGGCCCATAGTGTATATGTATACACACACCTAATGCAGTGATAGTAGCATTTTACGACTAGCAATGCTATTGCCGTCCAATCAGATGTCAGTTTCTAATTTTGTAGTCCTATTTAGGAAATGATAGGAAGTCTCTGTTTCACATCCTTTCATTTTTATAGATGTGCCAATAAATTTCCGTCTCTATGGAAGAATACAAGTGTTTGTTTTATCAGCTGGTTTAATATCCTGGATACCAAGACACTTATCCAAAAGGTCATCAGATGTGGGAGGAAGACATGCGATGGTAAGAAGACTGAATGCTTGAGATTTGTCGTTTGGATGAGCGCTCGGCTATATGGAAGTGCAGCACTATGAGACAATAATGGAAATATTTCATTCTGGCGAGCAGACACTATTTTTAGCTCACAAGAGAAAAGCAACGGATCTTTCCATTAATCTGAAAGAACAACATTCAACTTTTTATTAGCGGTGACCTATTCAGTGAAGCAGACTGGACCGTGGCTTGTGGATTCACTTTCAGGTCAGACCAATGACCTCAGACTAAGGTGAAGACAGCGATCAAAAAAATGAAGACCCCCCCTCCCCCTCCCCATAGTTGCACTCAATCAAAAAATAAATACTGTGGGCATGATTTCCAATACATTTGAATTGCCCTCTTAGGCCTCATACACACAATCGGATTTTCTGCGGACAAAGCGTAGGACTTTTGTTCCGAAGGGCATTGGCCAGGAACTTGCCTTGCATACAAATGACAAAGAATTGTCGGCCAACAAAAACAAACATTGGGCCAGATTCACATACAATCTGCGGCGGCGTAGCGTTAGCCATTTACACTACGCCGCCGCAACTTAATGGAGCAAGTGCCGTATTCCCAAAACACTTGCTCCGTAGTTTGCGGCGGCGTAGTGTAAATGGCCCTGCGTATCCCCGCGTAATTCAAAGGGGGCGGCTTGTATTTAAATTAAGCGCGCCCCCGCGTCGATCGAACTGCGCATGCGCTGGCCGGGAAAAAAGCCCAGTGCACATGCTCCAGCTCACGTCGGAAAGCGGCGTTGAAACCGACGTCAAAACAACGTGATCGTCACTACGCAATGCCCTATTTGCGAACGACTTAGTAAAACTACTTAACCGAAAAAGACGACGCTGACCCAACGCCATACTTAACATGGCAACGACGGAACTTCGTAAGCCTACCCCTCATATAGCAGGGGTAACCTTACGCTTACGGAAACAACGTAAACAACGACGGGGCGGTATAATAACATTTGGGAATCGGCGTATTAGGCTCATTTGCACAGGCAAATGAGAAAACAACGTAAAGGCCACCTAGCGGCCAGGAAAGTCATTACATCTACGATCCGACGGTGTAAGTGTTTTACACCTGTCGGATCTTCACTGTATCTATGTGTAAGTGATTCTCTGAATCACACGCATAGATACCCAGTAAAAAAAAACAGAGATACGACAGTGTTTCCTGCGATACACCGTCGTATCTCTTTTGAGAATCTGGCCCTATGCGTTTTTTTTCAGCTCATTAGCACCACGCTTTCTGCTAATGTGTTATGGTAAGCATTGCTTCTGAGCATGCGTGTTTGTACTTTGGAGTTTTGTCCGATGGACTTGTGTACACACCATCGGATAATCCGATATTACACATTTGTTTGCAGGCATTTTTAACCACTTCAGCCCCCAAAGATTTGGCTGCCCAAAGACCTGGCCATTTTTTGCAATTCGGCACTGTGTCGCTTTAACTGACAATTGCACGTGCGACGTGGTACCCAAACAAAATTGACGTCTTTGTTTTCCCACGAATAGAGCTTTCTTTTGGTTTTATTTGTTCAACTCTGCAATTCACTTTGCACTACAAGTGCATTTGGAAGTGCAGTCGCTGTAAATCTGAGGGGAAAATCTGGATTGAGGGGAAGCTCTGCTGATTTTATTATCCAATCATGTGGAAGCTAAAATGCTGTTTTTTATTTTCCTTGCATGTCCCCCTCGGATCTACAGCGACTGCACTTCCAAGTGCGATTTCAGTGCAATTTCAAGTGCACGTTGCACTTGTGGTTTACACTTGTAGTGCAAAGTGTATTTGCCTTTAGTAAATAAGCCCCCCCCCCCCATATATTTCACTTTTTGCTATAGTAAATATTCCAGTTTCTAAAAAACAAAAACACATTTTTTTGCTCAGTTTAGGCCGATATGTATTCTTCTACATATTTTTGGTAAATAAGCAATAAGCGTATATTGATTGGTTTTTGCAACAGTTATAGCGTCTACAAACTATAGGAAAGATTTCTGGGATTTATATGGCTTTTTTTTTTAACTAGTAATGGCGGTGATCTGTGATTTGTGGCGTTGTGGTGGACAGGTCGGACACTTTTGACACATGTTTGATACCATTGACATTTACCGAGCGACCAGTGCTAAAAATATGCACTGATTACTATGTAAATGTCACTGGCAGGGAAGGGGTTAACACGAGGGGGCGATCAAGGGGATAGCTGTGTTCCCTAGTGTGTGTTTTAACTGTGGGGGGATAGTGACTGACTATAGGAGTTGACAGATTGTGTTTTCTACTTTGTAGAAAGACACGATCTGTCCTTCTCTCCTCAGACAGCACAGAGATTTGTTTACACACAAAAATCCCTCCTGCTCGCGAATGCGCGTGGCTGGCGACGATCGCACCCGCTAGCCACGCGCATCGCGTTCCCTTCCGTGCAGGGGACGCTCGCACGCCCTTTGGTGGCTCTCCTGGGCGATATATACACAGGATTTTGCCCTGGGAGAGCCATTTTGCTGCAGTATATCTGTGTAAGCCGGTCAGGAACCGGTTAAAGCATACTATCCCACATTTGTTGGCGGAAAATCCGACAACAATTGTGTGATGGAGCGTACAAACGGTCGGATTATCTGACAAAAGCCTTTCATCACACAATTCCCTTTGGATAATCTGATCGTGTGTACGAGGCTTAAGAAGCACTCTGTGGTGGATTGCTTTTCAGCTAGGTTGATATGGCTGGTAGCTAATACGTCACCTCCTCACTCCCTGTATTAACCACTTCAGATCCGAAAGCAATTACCCCCTTCATGACCCGGTCATCTTTTGCTATTTGGCACTGCACTACTTTAACTGGCGATTGCACGGTCATGCAACTCTGTACCCAATATAATTTTCTGAACACAAATAGAGCTTTCTTTTGGTGGCATTTAATCACCACTGTTTTTTTTTTTAGTTTTTGTGATAAAATAATAATAATAATAATAAAAAAACTGTATTTTCTACTTCCCGTTAAAACATATCCAATATAAAAAAAGTCATATATTTTGGCCACTATGTAGTCTGCTACACTACGTTTTTGAGGAAAAAAATAAGTGTATATTGATTGGTTTGTGTGAAAGTTATCGTGCCTACAAACTATGGGATATACTGGAATAATAAAAAAAAATGTAATACTACTAATGGCAGCGATCAGCGACTTATAATGGGACTGCGATAGTGCAGCGGAAAATCTGATTCTATGTTACGCTGCAATTGGCTAACTGTCACTGACATCACCAGTGACATTAATACAGTGATTAGTGATAATACTAAACACTGCCACTCTAATATTGACACTGGCTGGGAAGGGGCCAACATCTAGGGCATTCAGGGTTAAATATGTGTCTAACTTTGTGTAATGTGTGTACAGTGTGCTGCTTTTACTAGAAGCTTTGCAGGGATGAGAAACTAACAGATCGCTCCCTCTCTACAGAGCTCTGTGTTGTTTAACAACACAGAGCTCTGGACTGTGAGTGCACAAAGCCGATCAGCAGGTCCTGGCCTGGATCATTGGCTCCCTCTGTGTGCAATCACAGTGGTGCTGGGCAGGGGGCACGTGTGCATGTACCCTAAACTCGGATGTACGGGTACGTCCCTTTGCCTACCGTGGCTGCCCATCCGCAGTACATTGTACTGTAAAAGGGCAGTCACCAAGTGGTTAAAGATCATCCTGCCCAAACCGTGTGTTTATTCACCACCACAGTCCATATTCCCATCGCACATGTTCCTCGAATGAGCTCTAAAAGTTCTGTGTGCTGTAGCGACCGCCAGCTGGTTACTGGAACATGCACGATAATGTAGATCTTCTCCAGAACACCAAGGATCTTCAATTTCATCTGAACGGTTTTTAATCAAAGAAAAAGGACATTGCAAAACAGTGTAGTCCAACATTTCAGAGTCACGCAGGACCCCTTCGTCAGGCTGTCATGTGATAATCACATGCCTGACAAAGGGGTCCTACATGACTCCAAAACATTGCACAACAATCTTTTGTGATGTCATCTTTCTTTAATTAAAAAAAACATTTGAACAAAATTGAAGATCCTTGAAAAAAATCACTGATTTTTTACAAACTGGCAGCAAATTTACTGCCGATTGGCAACTGTGGCAAGGGCGCGCATCCTAAACACAGAAGTAAGCAGCGGCACATGGGTACGTCACTTTGCCTACAGCGGTCGCCCAACCATGGTACATTTCGGGTGGGCGGTAGTGAGGTGGTTAAAGCAGAACTTTCCACTTTACCTCACTATGAGCAAGCAGGCTTTTTATTGCAGGAGAGAGATGCCACCCATGCAGTATGCAGGGCTCAGGGGCATCGCCCCCCTAATCCTGGTGTCCGGCCCCCTAATCTACATGCGGGGCACCGGACGCATGTATTCCAATGTTTTTTTTTAAGCACATTATTAGAGCCAGAGGGTCTAATAGGCTTCAAAAAAGGGTTGTGTGACAAGTTATTATTCACTGTTCTCTTCCTGATTCTCCTCCCGGCCCAATCAGGAATCATGTCCTGAGACCTGTCACCCAATTAGCTGAGAGAAGAAGCCATCCTATTGGCCGCTGAGGAGGAAGAGGGAGGAGGCGCAGGGGAAGCAGCCGTGAAGCACCAGGAGGAGGAGAGGCTGCTCATGACCTAGATGGGTCTGGGGCTGGTGCACAACAGGGGGGGGGTGCCTGTGCTGGGACCCGACAGGGCGGGGAGTTAGATTTGGGTGGATTGTTTTTTCGCCCCTACCAGCCGCCTCTGCATCCATGGGAGACCATTTACATACCTCCCAACATTTTGATATGGAAATGAGGAACAACTACTAGCAAACGTATGTAGGTATAGGACACACCACATGCCACGCCCCTGCCACACACCCTTAAAGGAGAAATAACCCAAAAAAAAAGATTCATTAAATTCGCAAGGGCAATTAGAATTTGGATGAAAGGTTTAGGACTGGGAAACACTTTTTAAAGGATACAACTACATGGTTCAGACCAAAATGAGGGACAATTGAGGGGCAAAGAGGGACATAGGGAAATTTCTCCAAATAAGGGACAGTTGAGAGCTATGCATTTAAAGTGTATTTCAACACAAATGTGTTATTTATTGCAAATTATTTGTCCTTTGATGTGATAGCGGCATTCATTTGTTTAAAGGGTCACTAAAGGAAAAAAATGTTTTGCTGAAATGACTGTTTACAGGGTATAGAGACATAAAAGTTAACTGATTCATTTTCAAAATGATTAAAAATAGATACAAATCAATAATATAATGTGCCTGCACGTTAGTTTCACTGGCTTCATGTTTCTGCAAAGTAGAAATAGACACACAGAACAAAAACAAACAAATCCAGGGCAGTGTTTTGTTTTTAAAATGAATCTGATTGGTTCTGGGAAGTTTTAGGCACACGGTAATGACAGCTTAAACCATCGTGAGAAAGCTCCCAGCACTGTGGTTATAAGGAAACAGACAAGCAGGAAGTGTGGAGAACAGAGCAGGATTACAGCAACTTCAAAGAAAAAACGAACAATAAGGACATGAAACCAGTACTGCAGTAAGGTAAAGAAAGCTATTTAGCTAAAAAAAATAAAAATTCCTTTAGTGACCCTTTAAGTTAAGAGAAGTCTGTTACATTTTCTCCTTATCACACACATATTGCCTTTTTCCTGACTGGATAATTGTTGACTATCATTGGTTAGTTTGGACATCTAAAAAAGGATGAGAGACGGTCAATAGAGCTTTTGCAGGCACGTTCAACTTACAGAAAACCCCAGCAAATTCTGCAAGGGATTTATATCTTCCAGTTGGCCTGGTTGCTGCCAGGCCAACATTTTGATATGGAAATGAGGAACAACTACTAGCAAACGTATGTAGGTATAGGACACACCACATGCCACGCCCCTGCCACACACCCTTAAAGGAGAAATAACCCAAAAAAAAAGATTCATTAAATTCGCAAGGGCAATTAGAATTTGGATGAAAGGTTTAGGACTGGGAAACACTTTTTAAAGGATACAACTACATGGTTCAGACCAAAATGAGGGACAATTGAGGGGCAAAGAGGGACATAGGGAAATTTCTCCAAATAAGGGACAGTTGAGAGCTATGCATTTAAAGTGTATTTCAACACAAATGTGTTATTTATTGCAGATTATTTGTCCTTTGATGTGATAGCGGCATTCATTTGTTTAAAGGGTCACTAAAGGAAAAAAAATGTTTTGCTGAAATGACTGTTTACAGGGTATAGAGACATAAAAGTTAACTGATTCATTTTCAAAATGATTAAAAATAGATAAAAATCAATAATATAATGTGCCTGCAGGTTAGTTTCACTGGCTTCATGTTTCTGCAAAGTAGAAATAGACACACAGAACAAAAACAAACAAATCCAGGGCAGTGTTTTGTTTTTAAAATGAATCTGATTGGTTCTGGGAAGTTTTAGGCACACGGTAATGACAGCTTAAACCATCGTGAGAAAGCTCCCAGCACTGTGGTTATAAGGAAACAGACAAGCAGGAAGTGTGGAGAACAGAGCAGGATTACAGCAACTTCAAAGAAAAAACGAACAATAAGGACATGAAACCAGTACTGCAGTAAGGTAAAGAAAGCTATTTAGCTAAAAAAAATAAAAATTCCTTTAGTGACCCTTTAAGTTAAGAGAAGTCTGTTACATGTTCTCCTTATCACACACATATTGCCTTTTTCCTGACTGGATAATTGTTGACTATCATTGGTTAGTTTGGACATCTAAAAAAGGATGAGAGACGGTCAATAGAGCTTTTGCAGGCACGTTCAACTTACAGAAAACCCCAGCAAATTCTGCAAGGGATTTATATCTTCCAGTTGGCCTGGTTGCTGCCAGGCAATAGGCTGATGAGACTCAGCCAAGCCCCTCCAGGGTGGGGATGATACTTCCATTGCCTCATCGCTGTCCAAGATGACATCAGTTTTATGTGGCCCTAAATTATTTACAGGTGGCTAATAGTGCTTATACAACATATAAGAAGCCATATACTAAAGTATAATATAAGGTGAAGTGATGTTATCATACATTCCAAATGCTGAATAAGAAAAGTATCACGTATTATGCAATTGTCGAGAAAATTAAGAGTGTACGTTCCATTTTATTTTGTCGTTATTCACTATGAAAATCATATTAGCTGGCACGGCTCTTCCATATGGCTTTCATTGCCTCATGCTTCCTCTCTCCAACTGCTAGCAATGGGAACATCAGAACCCTCTTAATCTCAGTTTCAAAGATGTGAGCCATATGGTTTTACAGCCTCATTTACTTTAATTATGTTTACAATTAAAGTGGGCTATCTCTGCATTTACAGGGACATTCTGTAGTACAGTGTATTCAAAATTTAATTGAACTTGCTGGATCGATTCATCTTAATCCAACACGTGCTGCCCTGAAGATCACAATTAATCTTATTAAACGCCATGACCTGCACAGGTGCCCAGTTTTTATAAAAAGTTTCTGTCAGCAAAAACATTAATAAAAATCTGCAGGTAAAAAGTGAAATCACTAAAATCGGTCTCCAAATCCCTATACTTATGCATACCTCCCAACTTTTTGAGATGGGAATGAGGGACACCTGTTGACCGAGGGGGTCCGCGGATCGGAGTTGTTGAGTTTTACGCGGGTCTGAGTGGTTGAGCGGGGGGGATCGTGGGACTGCTGGATTTACCGCGAATCGCGATAATCACGGGGGTACCGCGAAATCTGGGATGGTTGGGAGGTATGCTTATGCCCGATTCCTGAGCCATTCTGACAGGTAGATCACTGCCACTTCCTGCTAGTGATATGTGCAGGAAGTATGAAAGAGGAAGACAAGCTTGACTGCTGAGGAACATAGGCCTAAAACCATAATAACCATAACTACCAATAACCCTGCCCAATAAACGACACTCAGAAAGATTACATTGGAAAGGGCAAGGCTTCAGCTTTATTTAAAATTTCACATAAACAAATTTCCAACGTAAACATTTTAACCCATTCCTAGTCACAGATGTTCTGTGAGCACTTCTTGAAACCTTAACCACTTGCTTACTGGGCACTTATACCCCCCTCCTGCCCAGGTGATATTTCAGCTTCCGGCACTGCGTCGCTTTAACTGACAATTGCGCGGTCGTGCGAGGTGGCTCCCAAACAAAATTGACGTCCTTTTTTCCCCACAAATAGAGCTTTCTTTTGGTGGTATTTGATCACCTCTGCGGTTTTTATTTTTTGCGCTATAAACAAAAAAGAGCGACAATTTTGAAAAAAATACAATATTTTTTATTGTTGCTATAATAAATATCCCAATTAAAAAAAAAACAACTTTTTTTTTCTCAGTTTAGGGCGATGAGTATTCTTCTACATATTTTTGGTAAAAAAAAAAAAAAAAATCGCAATAAGCGTCTGGTTTGCGCAAAATTTATAGTGCCTACAAAATAGGGGACAGAATTATTATTTTTTATTATTTTTTTTTTACTAGAAATGGCGGCGATCTGCGATTTTTATTGTGACTGCGACGTTATGGCGGACACATCGGACACTTTTGACACATTTTTGACGTCATTCACATTTATACTGCGATCGGTGCTATAAAAATGCACTAATTACTGTATAAATGTGACTGGCATTGAAGGGGTTAACACTAGTGGGTGAGGAAGGGGTTAAATGTATTCCCTGCATAGTGTTCTAACTGTGGGGGGAGGGGGGGGGGGGGTGACCGATCTGTGTCTCTATGTACAAGAGACACAGATCCGTCTCCTGCTCTCCAGAGACAGGACGCTGTCTCTATGTAAAACGGCAATGAGAGATGATCTATGAGATCATCTCTCATTGGCCGCACAGATCACATCGCAAACGGCCACTCTGATTGGCCGTTCGCGGCGATCTGTGATTGGCTGTGTCCAAGGGACACGGGCAACACAGTGTTTCCCCGCAGCGCGCTCTGGAGCGCGCGCCGGGAAACAGCTAGTGACAAGCCGTCAATTGACGGCTTGTTGACAATTTAGATTCGCGCTAGAGCCGTCATTCGGCTGTAGCGCGGATCTCAAGTAGTTAAAGGAGTTGTAAAGGAAAAAAAATGTTTTGCCTAAAATTAATGTCTGCAAGGTAGACAGACAGAATAGTGTAATGATTCTGTTAAAAAATGAGTAAATACCTAATAAATTCCTTCAACTATATCACCTCCGGCGTTCTAGTTTCTGTTCTCTTATTTACTTCCTGGTTTGCGGTGCTCGTTCATGTAAGAACTACATTTCCCAGTATGCATTGCGGCACGCCCAGTAATTCACACCTCCTTGAAGTCTCTAACACGCAGAGAGCATCCTGCCGCACAGATGTAGTTCCCAGGAGGGGGCGAGCAAGTCACTGACCACCGCAGTAAAGTCTCCCTTCACAGTGGTGAGTAACAATCAGACAAGCAGGAAGTGAACAGAACAGAGAAGAAATAGACCAACTTCTGAGCAAAAACAAACAATGAGGAAGTGAAAAGAGAAATGTCTGCCGGTAAAGGATGTTTTTCATGAAAAAAAAAAATCCTTTACAACCCCTTTAACCATTTGCTTACTGGGCACATATACCCCCCTCCTGCCCAGGTGAAATTTCAGCTTCCAGCACTGCGTCGCTTTAACTGACATTTGCGCGGTCCTGCGACGTGGCTCCCAAACAAAATTGACGTCCTTTTTTCCCCACAAGTAGAGCTTTCTTTTGGTGGTATTTGATCGCCTGTGCGGTTTTTATTTTTTGTGCTATAAACAAAAAAGTGCGAATTTTGAAAAAAAAATACAATATTTTTTACTTGTTGCTATAATAAATATCCCAATTTAAAAAAAAAAAAAAACTTTTTTTTCTCAGCTTAGGGCGATGCGTATTCTTCTACATATTTTTGGTAATAAAAAAAAAAAAATCGCAATAAGCGACTGGTTTGCGCAAAAGTTATAGCGCCTACAAAATAGGGAACAGAATTAATATTTTTTATTACTTTTTTTTACTAGAAATGGCGGCGATCTGCGATTTTTATTGGGACTGCGACGGACACTTTTGACACATTTTTGGCGCCATTCACATTTATACTGCGATCAGTGCTATAAATATGCACTAATTACTGTATAAATGTGACTGGCATTGAAGGGGTTAACACTAGGGGGTGAGGAAGGGATTAAATGTATTCCCTGCATTGTGTTCTAACTGTGGGGGGAGGGGGGGTGACTGGGGGAGGTGACCGATCTGTGTCCCTATATACAAGGGACACAGATCGGTCTCCTCTCCAGAGACATGACGCTGTCTCTGTGTAAAAAGGCAATGAGAGATGATCTCATATGTTTACATATGAGATCATCCATCATTGGCCGCACAGATCGCATCGCAAACGGCCACTCTGATTTGCAGTTTGCGGCGATCTGTGATTGGCTGTGTCCAAGGGACACGGCCAACACAGAGTTTCCCCGCTGCGCGCTCTGGAGTGCACGTGGGGAACGTGCTAGTGACAGGCAGTCAATTGGATATTTAGATCCACGCTGAAGACTTCATTTGGCTATAGTGCGGATCTCAAGAGATTAACTCTCATGCCTTGTACACACAATAGGAATTTCTGATGAAAAAAGTCTGATGGAATTTTTTCATTAGAAATTCATTAGAAATTCCTATAGTCTGTGGGCTCCATAGGATTTTTTTCAGACAGAGTTTGGGAATAGAACATGTTTTATTATTTTCTGATGGAAAAAAATCCTATGGGAAATTCCGATCGCCTGTGTGGAACTCCGACGGAGAAAAAAACATGAATGCTCAGAATCAAGTCGACGCATTCTCGGAAGCATTGAACTTAATTTTCGGCTCATCGTAGTGTTTTACGTCACTGTGTTTTGGACGGTCGGAATTTAGTCTGGCAGTGTGTATGTAAGACTGACGGAAGACAGCTTGAACGGAATTCTGAATTCTATCAGATTTAAGCCCATAGGAAATTCCCATCGTGTGTACAGAGCATAAGAGGCCTGTAAATGAGGACCATACAAAGAAGGTACCACTCAGCATACACATGGGGACTTTAAGGGCAACTGAATATACAAAGTTCAACTATAAAGTTTATCAATATACATTGTATGGTCCTAATTTCTGGGATGCTAGCAACAACTTAGGTTTACCTGGGTAGGATAACATTTTCTCTAGGCCATTAAATTAAACAAGTAAAGCTGGCAAGGTAAAAAAAAAAAAAAAACTGGGGAAGCTGTGACAGCCGACCTAAAGAAAGGAAAATTAGGGTGGGTGGTCAACTTTTCCTGCCTTTCTTTAAATAGTGAGTGGAGATTTTACCTCAGACAGCAAATTTTAATTGAGCTCATCTCATGCCCAACTAGCCAATCATCTTGACCCGCTTGAACCGACTAGCCTTCCACCTCATGCCCAATTAGCCAATCATCTTGATCTGCTTGACCTGACTAGACTTCCACCTCATGCCCAACTAGCCAATCATCCTGACCCGCTTGACCCACTAAAAGTCATACCTTTAACCACGCCCTTGTCACTAGGTCATGCTCACTGCAGTTAAGGCTGCCTTTCCCTATTGGGCTCAATTAGCCTTCATTAGAAGTGTAATTTCTAACCCTCTTCAGTGGTAATTGCCTGGCCATATCAGACTACAATTTAAGTCACTGACCTGGAACAGAAATATAAGCAGTAATGTTAGAAGGAAATCAGGAATCATGTTTTGTAGACTGATTCTAGGTAACAGCAAAGCCAGTGAATCAGTCTAATAGCCAGACAATTAGCATTTTCAGAAGGAGGGGGTCAGTAATGGCAGTCTCCATGTTTCTTTTAGCACAGGTTTTCTTCAAGTGTGTGCTATTACCTTGACAAAAAAAGAAAATGTGCAGTTTAGCATGCATATATTAATAAAGTTGCATTCCTGTACTTGGAATGTACTGTGGGCAAGCGGCCGATGTAAGCAACGCAACCTACCCGGGTTCAGGGCGCATGCATGCACACCCCCTGCATGGTTCCAACGGGAGCCTGTCGGCAAGTTTGGGACCTGCTGATCAACTGTGCAATCACATCTCAGAGCTCTGTGTAAAGATGTCGCGAACATAACATTTTCCCTTCGCGGACGGCGAACGCAAATTTCTGCAAATGTTCGCGAACGGGCGAACCGACATAGACTTCAATTGGCATGCGAATTTTAAAACCCACAGGGACTCTTTATGGCCACAATAGTGATGGAAAAGTTGTTTCAAGGGGACTAACACCTGGACTGTGGCATGCCGGAGGGGGATCCATGGCAAAACTCCCATGGAAAATTACGTAGTTGACGCAGAATCTAGTTTTAATCCATAAAGGGCATAAATCACCTAACATTGCTAAATTGTTTGAAATAACGTGCTTTAAAACATCAGGTATGATGTTGTATCGATCAGGTAGTGTAAGGGTTACGCCCGCTTCACAGTGACAGACCAAACTCCCCATTTAACGCACCGCAAACAATCGCAAACAGTCCATTTGCTTTTCTATTACAGTCAAAACTGTTGTTGTTTTTTTAAATGTAATCTACTATGACACCAGATATGAGTGGTGGCACTGGTCAAGTGGGCACAGTATACACTGTGAGCCTGACACACACTCTGGCAGGCAACTGCAATTATATTACAGAGAAAAAAAAAAAGCAGACTGATGTACTAGCCCTAAAAAGGGCTTTTTGGGGTGCTGTCAGGACGCTGTCCTTACAGCAGAGATCAGATGAGTATTTCAGGACTGGAGTGGACACTGAATACACTGGCCTAGCTATAGATAGAGGGTATGCTGCTGATTGGCTGGAATGTGTCTGCTGACTGTGAGGTACAGGGTCAAAGTTTGCTCAATGATGATGAATAGGGGGCGGACCGAACATCGCATATGTTCGCCCGCCGCGGCGAATGTGAACAAGCTATGTTCGCCGGGAAATATTCGCCGGTGAATAGTTCGGGACATCTCTAGCTCTGTGTTGGTAAACAACACAGAGCTCTGTACAGAGGGAGTTATCTGTCAGCAAAGCAGGGATGAGAAACGGAGAGATCTAATAGTAAAAGCTGCATACTTTACACACATTACACATAGTTAGGCACATATTTAACCCTCTAATCGCTATAGATGTTAACCCCTTTCCAGCCAGTGTCATTAATACAGTGACAGTGTATAGAACTGTATTATTACTGATCACTGTGTTAAGCCCTGTACACACGGTCGGACCTTTGCCTGACCAAAATCACATCGGAATTCCGACAGAATTCCATCGGAGTAAAAGAGAACATGTTCTCTATCTAAACTCCGATGGAATTTCTCATTATTTCAAATGGAAATAATCCGATGGGGCATACACACAGTTGGAATTTCCGATGGAAAAAGTCCATCTGGCTTTTTCCATCGGAAATTCTGATCATGTGTACGGGGCATTAGTGTCACTGGTGATGTCAGTGGCAGTTAGTCAGTTCCCCCCAGAATCAGTTAGTGTCAGATTTTCCGCCACACTATCGCAGTCCCACTCTAAGTCGTTGATCGCCACCATTAGTAGTATAAAAAAAAATCCAGTATATACAGTATATGCTGAATAGCAAAAATGGCCTTGTCATGAAGGGTGTAAAATCTTCTGGAACTCAAATGGTTAAAGAATAGAAAGTTATGGTGTCCCCTCAAAAGACAAATTCCTGACCACACATCTAAGACCAGCTGGTAACAAAGTATCACACTCTGTATATCTCTTCTGCTTGTTATGATGCAGATTTTTCACCAAATCCTCCAAATAAACAAGAAGCAAGAAAGAATAATAAAACATCCTGGCCGAGGTTTATTTATTGTACAGAATATTTTGAAGTGAATGATTCTGAGAATTCAGCTTTCCTAGAAGAGTCCATGATGGTTTTAAGTCTTGTAAAAGCTCTCAAAGGACAATTATCACAAAATGACACCAGTTATAAAAGGGAAGACAAAATTGTACGTGATGCTAAAAGCTGGTTCTGATCCACAGACTTTTATATTTCACATACGGAGTCTGATTTTTGGTATAACATCCCAAATACTTTTTTACTTACTTGGATACATAGGAAGAGGTTTACTATATTTACTAGTTTGAGGGGAATTTTTGAAATGCCTACCTTCTGGCTTTTTCACATAAAGAAAATGTGTAACTGTTCGTTATGCCGCGTACACACGAGCGTTTTTCAGGTTCTAAAAAATGACGTTTTTCAGGCTCTAGAAATAACAAAGTTTTTTTTCATCTTGATCATTAAAACAGCCTTGCCTACACACGTTCGTGAAAAAAAAAATGCTCTAGCAAAGTGCGGTGAGTACAACACATACAACGGCACTATAGAGGGGAAGTTCCATGCGGATGACGCCACCCTTGGGGCTGCCTTAGCTGATTTCATGTTAGTAAAACACGATTTGCGCTTTTCTGTCTGTTACAGTGTGATGAATGTGCTTACGCCATTACGAACGCTAGTTCTACCAGAACGAGCGCTCCCATCTCATAACTTGCTTCTGAGCATGCACAGATTTTTCACATTGTTAAAGCCCACACACGACCATTTTTTAGAATCCGAAAAACGAAAACGTTAAAAATGTTGTTAAAAAATAGAGCATGTTCGGAAAAAAAATTGCCCATTTTTTAGAACCCGAAAAATGCTCTGAAGACCACACACAATCGTTTTTAATTACATAAAAAAAAACATAATTTTTTAGAACCTGAAAAATTATCGTGTGTACGCGGCATATTGCCGCGTACACACGATCATTTTTCGGCATGAAAAAAACGTTGTTCCGGGGCAGAAATGGTTAAAGGGTCACTAAAGGAAAAAACATTTTTTGCTGAAATGACTGTTTACAAAATGATTAAAAAAATATAAAAATCAATCATATAATGTGCCTGCAGGTTAGTTTCACTTTAGAACTGGCTTCATGTTTCTGTGAAGTAGAAATAGACACACAGAACAAAAACAAACAAATCCAGGGCAGTGTTTTGTTTTTAAAATGAATCTGATTGGTTCTGGGAAGTTTTAGACACACAGTAATGACAGCTTAGACCACAGTGAGAAAGCTCCCAGCACTGTGGTTATAAGGAAACAGACAAGCAGGAAGTGTGGAGATCAGAGCAGGATTACAGCAACTTCAAAGCAAAAACGAACAATAAGGACATGAAACCAGTACTGCAGTAAGGTAAAGGAAGCTATTTAGCTAAAAAAAAAATCCTTTAGTGATCCTTTAAGTGTTCCTGCACTATTTTTGTGTGACTTCATTGCAACTTGCATTGTCATCTGCTATATGAAGTTGCACAAAGTGTCAGCAAGCTGCCATGAAGTCACACTGAATAGTTGGGTGTGGAGTAGTGAGACTTTAACCACTTCAGTACCCAGCCATAGTAATACGACGTCCACAGATCTCTCATCCTGGGTGGACGTCATATGACGGCCTGGGCTTTGTGGGGGGATATCTGAATGATGCCTGCAGCTAGAGGCATCATTCAGCTATCCTTCTCTTCTGCCGGCGATTCTGCGCACGATAAGAATGATCATAGCGGCAGTTCTGCCACTTGATTGTTCTTATAGGACATCCCCCCTCCCGTCGCCATTCGCTGCTTCTCCGTGCTCTCCCGTGTCATCGGGGGCCCAGAGAAAGAATCTACCGGCGCCGGTGTCTTGTCACATGACAAGCATAGAGATGACTGGTGACTAGGACATTACTGCGGTTGCTCTTAAAGGGGCAGCACCACAGGTATTGATATAAATTCACTGGGTGGGTACATCACATCGTTTTTAATCTTCTGAAAAACGACAAAAAAAATAAAAAATTGAACATGCTGCATTTTTTAACGTCATTTTAAACAATGTCGTTTTTCGGGTTGTAAAAAATGATCGTGTGTGGGCTAAAACAACGTTTTAAACTCGCACATGCTCAGAAGCAAGTTATGAGACGGGAGCGCTCATTCTGGTAAAACTATCGTTCATAATGGAGTAAGCACATTCATCACGCTGTAACAGACAGAAAAGCGTGAATCGTCTTTTACTAACAAGGAATCAGCTAAAGCAGCCCAAAGGCGAATAGAACTTCCCCTTTATAGTGCCGTTGTACGTGTTGTATGTCACCGCGCTTTGCTCATCGTTTTTGAAAAACGATGGTGTGTGAGCAACATAGTTTTTGATGATGAAGTTGGAAAAACTTTGTTTTTTCTACATGCTGAAAACTGTTTTTTTTTTTTTTCATGCCGAAAAATGATTGTGTGTACGCGGCATTAGAGTCGTGGAGGAGCTGATCTACAGGTGTTTGGTCATTACCTTGGGACATTTTTCTTTTGGCAACATATTATAAAATTGCTTCCTTGAAGAGTCCTCTTGCCGGTGTTAGAGGGGCTGGGACAGTTCATTGGGGTTGAAAGGCAGAGTAACATACTGAACAAACAAAAGCAGCTCCCTCTGGGGTTTTGCTACTCATCAGCGCACTGATGTGCGCTGATGAGGCTGCACTAATGGGCACTGATGAGGCGGCACTGATTAGGAGGCACTGATGAGGCAGCACTAATGGGCACTGATTAGGTGGCAATGACAGGCACTGATGAAGCAGCACTGATGGGCACTAATGAGGCGGCACTGATGAGGCAACACTGATGGGCACTGATGAGGTGGTATTAATGGGCATTGATGAGGTGGCACTGATGTGGCCTGATTAGGAGGCACTCATGGGCACTGATGGCCACTGATTGGGAGGCACTGATAAGGCAGCACGGATGGGCATTGATGAGTCAGCACCAAAGGGCACTGATTAGGAAACACTGATGAGGCAGCACTGATGGGCACTGATGAGGCGGCACTGATGAGGCGACACTGATGGGCACTGATGAGGTGGCATTGATGGGCATTGATGAGATGGCACTGATTAGGAGGCACTCATGGGCACTGATGAGGCAGCACTGATAAGGTGGCACTGATGGCCACTAATTGGGAGGCACTGATAAGGCATTGATGAGGCAAAAGGGCACTGATTAGGAGACACTGATGAGGGGGCACTGATGGGCACTGATTAGGAGGCACTTATGAGGCAACACTGATGGGCATTGATGAGGCAGCATCAATGGGCACTGATTAGGAGACACTGATGAGGTGGCACTGATGGGCATTGATGAGGCGGCACTGATAGGAACTGATTAGGAGGCACTGATGGGGCAGAACGAATGGGCATTGATGAGGCCGCACTGATCGGCATTGATTAGAAGGCACTGGTGAGGCTTCACTGATATGCGGCACTGATGGGCACTGAGAGGAGGCACTAAAGTGTATGTAGCGCTACCCCCGAAGGAGCCACTGGTTGATTTGGGATTGTAACGGAATGAACCGTGACAACCAGAGACGTTGGAAGGATGAGAGATACTCCTGGGCCAGCTGCACTAATAACTCCTGGGTCTAAGTCCACCCTGTGCCCTTTTGGGTGTAGGGTGGCTAATAGGGTCATAATTCATGTATTACATGAGATGAGACATTATTGATACTTCATATTGCAGGATAGACTGGAATATCACAAGTGGTTCATGTTGACTCTACCAGTCAAAAGAATGACTCTTCAATGCTTAGCTCCGGCTATTGAAATGTTAAGTGAGGTTGGCTCTTCAATGTGTGGACACATTCTGTTGAAAAGGTGTTAATTGCATCGGCTCCTGAAAGACCTTTTTATTGTGTGATAAAACTGTTTAAAGCCCTGTGTTAACGTCTCTCTTCAGATGTATTGAATTTGCATGGCAATTGTATTTTGTTTGAATTCTATTGATAAAGGAATGTGATAGATCTCGTCAGGGTCGGTGCCGAAATGTCTGCTAGAGAATTAGCCCAGTATATGATTAGGGGGGTGGAGATTGCATTGTCCTGTGATTAACTTTGTAATGCTGTACTGGATATACAAGCAAGCTAACATACCATTAAAGTGTTCATTAATTTGGAAACAAGTACGGAGCTTGTGTCTCGTCTTGATTATGGGAAATGGAATGGATCACGTATGCAGGATTGTCGCAATGTGTCGGATAAGCTTGTCGTGGTTGGATGGAAGGTCGTAAACGGTGGTGACCGTTACAGGGATCTACTCTCTCTTGGTTTGGCTCACCCCTCTTTAACTAGCTCGAACCCTCCCTTTACACATTAGAAGTCTGGTGGGTGTATTGTAACCCCTGTTTGACTAGAGGGTACAATGACAGGGCATACAATATTCAATAGCAATGTAGTAACAGTATTACCTGAATTTTGGATGGTCCCTCCAGACAAGAAGAATACACTTCACACAGTATTATATTTAAATCAAAAGGGGTAAGTTTACTTCATGAACCCTCAAAGAGAACAAGCATGTACTTAAATCAGCAAATGAATAGTTGCTATGCATCAACGCAATATGATTTCGCAAGGGCCCTTGCAGAAATCAACAAAGGAAACTAATGAATGAACAGATCTATACTAAAGAATGGTACCATTCAGCCAAACTAAAGTGAAACAGTCTGTGCTCGTGAGCTCCCTCTAGCGAGTGATTCTGCAAGCAACTGAAGTCCACGTTGCCACCGGGTGGTGCACGTTAAATTTGTAATCCACAAGGAACAGGTAACAAAGGGAACTTAATCCGGTAAAGTGTGATGAACATCAACGTTGGTGAGTTGATCACTGGCCAGTGTCAGTCACGTCTGTATAAACACTATAAACAGTGAAAGGCCTCTAAGTTTAAGCTGGGGCCAAACAGAGGCGGGTGGCCTGTGGGATGGCACTAAAGTGTCTGTCTAAAGAGAGAGTTAGAAGTTGAGCATGCTCTCTCTCACCCGACAGGCCGATCCGCCTGGATTCCTCTCAGAGGGCGTGTCTGTAAATCGCCGTACCACAGCACACGGGTCTTGGACGAGGGCATTCCACTGTTTCGGTTGTCAGCTGGGCTGCCTCTTCGATGCTGGAGTCTTGCTTCCCTCCAGATGGCTGGTCTCTCGGTGAATCTAGACCCAGGCTTCTGGGACTAGCAGCACAGCTGTCTCTGTCAGCAGCTCCGCAGAGGAGAGAAGGCTGGTCCCGAGAGAGAAAAAAGGTGCCACACCCCCTCCTTAAGTAACCTCCCCCACAAGTCCGTGCAGAGGCGTCACATGATCCAACAGGGCTAGGCATTGCGGGAAATGTAGTCCGTTTCTCCTAAGCGTCAATGGAGTCCATATCTCCTGCTACTTGTAGTCCCGCAATGCATAACTTCACAATAATGTCTAACATATTTACAAGCGTGTATAAAGTCCTAGCGGGATGACCTGTCATTAGACTCAGACAGGAGGACCCCGCTACACACTCCCCCCCACCTGGAATCTTTGGTCCCCAAAAAGGGTAAAAGTATGTATGCAGGTACGCTTCTTAAAATACAAGCGGAGAAAAAGGTACGGTAGTTAGAACAAACAAGGTAGTAAATTCTGGGCATCATTTCTCACATTGCTCAAAGCTAAACAACTCATAGACTGACATAAAGCGGACAGGGGAGCCTCCCACCAATCATTGGTATGGGCAGGCTGTCCTGTCCATTGTTTGCTAATACCGAAGCACTAGTTTCAGATGTGTCAGATGTTTCAGATGTGTCAGGGGGTGTCTAATGTCTAACATATTTACAAGCGTGTATAAAGTCCTAGCGGGATGACCTGTCATTAGACTCAGACAGGAGGACCCTGCTACATGTACTATTGAGAAAGCCCTGATAATTGTCACTGATGGGCATTGATAGGTGGCACTAATGGGCACAGATATGGTGTACTGATGGAGTGCCATGTTTATAAGTGTAAATGTGTCTTGCTTGTTCCCCTGGAACTCTGTATTTATAATAGTCACAAAGTTTTGATTCAATACCATGTTTCCGGAGTTCTGACCCACCCTTGAGATGTATGCAATGACGTTGTCTCTCATGCTTTTTGTAGTGGTTTCTTTGTATCTAATGTTATGCTTGTTTTATTCTTAATAAAACTTTTTGAAAACAAAAAAAGTGGAAATGTGCCCTGTCAGAATTGCCGGATACCCGCTCACCTTTCCTCACGCTGTGACAGCGCATGAGGAAAGGAATGCCGATAACCGGAAAGTCTGTTTACTCTGGATCTGCTGTGATTAGACACAGCTGATCACATGGTAAAAGGGCTTGTCAGTGGCCCATTACTTTGATCACACAGCACGCCCAATGTGCACCTCAGGTTCTGGGAGGACATCCATGGACGTCCTCCCATAACTGGACGACTGCTCTGTAGCCATCTTTTGGCTTTAGCACAGTCAGGAAGGAGTTAAATTCTCATTTTGAGGCTTATTATCGCTTTAATGTTTATGTGTACTTTATTTTTCTTCTAGTCCTCACCATAATAAAGAACACAACTGCAAACCAATTACATTTCCTCATACGTTGTGATTTATTGTGATACGCATTTCTATAGAATTTTGCTCTGGTTGCACTACCCTCAGACTGTGTAGAATGAAGACATATTATGAGTATAGAAGGTCAAACCATGGTGCACATGACCTGGACCACAACTAAACGCTAACACATGACTTCTGTGAGCAACAACAGAATCAGCAAGTGATTTACGTTCATCCAAACACCCCGGGAACACGCTCAGCAATATCGTTGTTTTGGAAGTCTTTGAGAAAAATGAAAACATCTCATTTACAGCAGGTTTTCCGATTCAGCATTTCTTGACTCATCACCTTTGAATCATGTGCATAAATCTACCAGGAGATGTGCTGAAGCATTGTTATTTGGTGAAGAACTTTCAGCTGACTTTGGATAAGTTTACCTATAGTACAGAAACTCAGCCACAGCCAACTGTTCAAGATCTTTAAAGCCCAACACCAGGAAATATGAAAATCCTCCTTTGCTGTGGGGCTGCAAGTCATTTTTAAATTCAAACAGAGTAACTACCTGAATTGTATCTGGTATCACCCTTAGGCCTCGTACACACGAGGCAATCGATTTGTTCAAAACGGTTTGTCCGACCGATTTGAACAAATCTGTCTGCTGGCATTTTGGTTTGCTCGCGTGTACACACGAGCAAACCAAAATCCCCGCCAGCAGACAGCGCGCTGACGTGTCGGTGACGTGGCGGTGATGTTGACGCCGCCACGTCACCGCACCAGGAAGTAAAACACTTCCGCGCATGCGTCAAAATCATTTGGCGCGTGTGCGAGAAGACATGTCTGCTGGTTAGCATACTAACCAGCAGACATGTCGGGCGGACGGGTTCCCGGCCGACAGATTTCAAAGCATGCTTTGAAATCTGTCGGGTGGCCAAATCCGTCGGCTTGCCCGTACACACGGTCAAATCTGTTTGCTGGGACGGTCGGGCCGACCGTTTCCAGCAGACAGATTTGATCGTGTGTACGAGGCCTTATACAGCAGGGCTGGAGTGTAAAAGAAAGAAGCAGCAGCAAGACAAGCCAATTAGTTGATGTGCTGACAAGAAGCATACTAACAGAGTGAGAAAACATAATGACAGCGCTCATCATTGTGTTGCATCTTCTTTAACTGTGTAGTCACAGGTAGATATGTGCATTCCCGTTCGTACGAATGTTATTTTCGTACGAAAATGTTCATTTTCGTACCCGCGGGATAATGTGTACATACGAAAAAGGTAAAGCACCAAAATACGAAAACGACGGGATAACGGATGAGCCGCATAACGAACGACCGCAAATACGAACGAACGATCCGACGGGAAAAAACGACAAAACGAAAATGGCAAAATAACGAAAATGAAATCTGTATCAAGAGGTTTGCATTGTGTATTTTGTTTGAATCCGTATTAGTGTTGCTCACGAATATTCGTATTGCGAATATTCGGCTCGAATATGGCATATTCGAGTATTCGCGATATATTGCGAATTTCGCGGTGAATATTCGCTATTTCGAATATTCGTATTTTTTTTATTTTTTTTTTAGAACAGATCACATCCTAGAGATCCCCATCGACGTCTAAAAGCATTGCTGGTATGATTAGAGACCTTGGGCCGAGTAGCTGCAGCGATCATTTTATATTGCCGAAAAATCGCAATGCGATTATTCGGCAATAGCGATATCGCGCGATTATTTTCGAGAAATTCGCAATATTGTTTTTAGCTAAAATAACACATATATTCGATTTCAGAGTGTTACTGTCGAAATTCCGCAATAAATTTCTCATTCGCATTTTTGCGAAATTACGATAAAATATCAAGAATATTCTGAGCCAATCAGAGTGCTCCATTCCGCATTTCTCGAATATTCGCAATTATTTTGTATTGTAATATATCAAGAATATTCTGAGCCAATCAGAGTGCTCCTTCCGCATTTGCCGAATATTCGCAATTATTTTGTATTGTAATATATCACGAATATTCTGAGCCAATCAGAGTGCTCCTTCCGCATTTGCCGAATATTCGCAATTATTTTGTATTGTAATATATCACGAATATTCTGAGCCAATCAGAGTGCTCCTTCCGCATTTGCCGAATATTCGCAATTATTTTGTATTGTAATATATCACGAATATTCTGAGCCAATCAGAGTGCTCCTTCCGCATTTGCCGAATATTCGCAATTATTTTGTATTGTAATATATCACGAATATTCTGAGCCAATCAGAGTGCTCCATTCCGCATTTCTCGAATATTCGCAATTATTTTGTATTATAAAATATCACAAATATTCTGAGCCAATCAGAGTGCTCCATTCCACATTTCTCGAATATTCGCAATAGCGAAAAATCGCAATCATTTCATTTCCAAAAAATATCACAAATATTCGTATTTAGCGAATATATCTCGAATATTCGACTATATATTCGAGATATATCGCGAAATCGAATATGGCATATTCTGCTCAACACTAAAATTCCGTATTGTGTTCGTTTTCAGTTGTATGTTCATTGTTCAATGACATCTATAACAAAAGAATTTCATTATGTATATTGAATGAATTCCTTTTTCTTTTTTCTGTGTATTCAAAATACTGAAGGCAAATTTTTTGTTATAGGTGTCATATCAACATACAAAAATAACAAAAGAAACGTGTTCAAATGCAAATCTTTTGTTTATGTTTTTTTTGAATGGCCAGAGAGTTAGGCTGGCCATACATGATACAATTTTCTGTGCAATTTTCTTTAGATTTACTTTCAACTATGTAGTGCAAGGGCCTGCCTGATTGCATACAATTGAAAGTGTTGCTTAGTTTGACCTCATATATGGTTTTTGGTAAATCTAATAGAAAATTGTACAAGAAAATTGAACATGTATGGCCAGCCTCAGTGACTGAAAGCAGCTTCTCTTTTGTGCAGAATAGTGAGTACACTTGTACAGTAAAGCCTAATAAACTTTTCTGTGGATTTTCATCTGAAGGGAGATCAGTTGGCCAGACTTCTGAACCCAAAAATGGTTTTCTGATGCAGTTTAAAAACGAACGAATTTTCTGAGAACGATCGGAAAACGAACGTTTTTATGTTTGTTGTTAAAATAGTCTGACCAAGTGTATGGGGCTTAACAATACTATTGTTAAGCAGAGAAGCAGAGAAGCAGAGAAGCTGCTTTCAGTCACTGAGGCTGGCCATACATGTTCAATTTTCTTGTACAATTTTCTTTTAGATTTACCAAAAACCATATAATATGAGGTCAAACTAAACAACACTTTCAATTGTATGCAATCAGGCAGGCCCTTGCACTACATAGTTGAAGGTAAATCTAAAGAAAATTGCACAGAAAATTGTATCATGTATGGCCAGCCTAAGGCTGGCCATACATGATACAATTTTCTGTGCAATTTTCTGTACAATTTTCTTTAGATTTACCTCCAACTATGTAGTGCAAGGGCCTACCTGATTGCATACAATTGAAAGTGTTGTTTAGTTTGACCTCATATTATATGGTTTTTGATAAATCTAAAAGAAAATTGGATAAGAAAATTGAACATGTATGGCCAGCCTCACTCTCTGGCCATTCAAAAAAAAACATAAACAAAAGATTTGCATTTGAACCTGTTTCTTTTGTTATTTTCGTATGTTGATATGACACCTATAACAGAAAAAGGAATTCCTTCAATATACATAATGAAATTCTTTTGTTATAGATGTCATTGAACAATGAACATACAACTGACACTAACAAAAGAAAAGCATTCAAGATACACAGAATGCAAATTGACGAAAATTCACGATAATTATTGTCTAACAAGAAACGAACATGAATTAAACAGAATAACGAATCATCCCGCATGTACGAAAATAAAACGGTAACGGAAATACGAAACGATCGGAATACGAAAAAATCGCGTCGTACGACAAACGAACGGGAACGAACGGAAAAACGGGCGTCTTACGAAAAACGAACGGAAACGAACAGATGGAACCATACGAAACGGAACAAAAAAAAAAGAAAACATTTTCTGTGCACATGTCTAGTCACAGGCTAGGGGTGGGTCCAGAACAACTTGGGCTCAAAGGAAATGCTTGGAATTGGAATGATTCTGGCCATCAGATTAGCAACATGTAGCAAGGGAAAGTAGTCTCTGGATATAAGGCAAATACTGTAACAAAATCTAGGGAGGCCCGGAGTGACAAGACACAATGATAACGTAGGGCCGGGCATGACTGGAGTGGAAGATGGCCAACAGAGGGTTAATTCTGGAAGGAGGTGCTTTCAGGGGAGTGGCCGTAGGCTGTGGAGAGTTGGGGGGAGGAGCCCTATATATACGGGGGCGGGGGAACCCACGTGGCACAAGTCGGGAGGATTTTCACAGGGAGGCAGGTTTTTCCCACCCACCCTCCCCGTTGGTTATGTGTTTGGTGTTTTGCGTTTGTTTTCTTTTCTTTCAGGTCGGTGTACGGGTTGTCATGACAGCTGTGGCGGTGTCCTTGGTCTTTGATGGTGACAGTTTACAGATGGAATGGAAAAATGGTTGGGGGCTCATCTTGGGATGGGCCCATTATGGGGTTATTTGCAGAGGAACGGTGTCCGCTGTAATACGGTTGTGGTACACTGCGGGTTAAAAGTGGGTATCTCCAAGCTGGAGTCGGCTGGAGGCCGGGTATGGTAATGGTAAAGCAGTGTGGTGGTGGAAAAGGTTAATGGGGTTACTGTCAAAAAGACCAAGAGACCAGTGTTAATAATAAAAGTGTTTGGAAAATATTGTTAATGAATAAAAGTTGGATTTTATATGGAATTATTTAAATTTGGTTAATATATTTAATTTGGTTAAAAAATAAAATGGCTGTTGTGGCCAATTTTACTCCAATATCTGTGTCACTCTCGTTAATGGGAATAAAGGTTGGGAGGTTAATCCAAAGGGGGTTTGGAGGTTAATCCAAAGGGGTCAGTAGAGGGTTGGTCTATTTGAACTACACTAGTCAAGTATATCGCTTACCTCTGAAGGAGCTACTGTTTTATAGGGTTCCCAGTTCCCAGTGTCCACAACTCTACGAGCAGCACCATTCTCTCCGACACACCCGGGCTGAGGAGTGAATACCATATTTATCGGCGTATAACACACAATTTTTCCCCCTAGAAATAAAGGGCAAATCACGGGTGCATGTTATATGCCGATAGTGTACCTCGGAGGAGAAGGAGATGCAGATAACTGTATTAGTCTTGTGAATAGTGAAAAAAGGGGCGCTAAAAAAGTGGAGATATAAACTAATATATCTAAGATAACATAATATGCATAGGTGCAGATGAATGACAAATAATGAAAAATAACATGCAATATATAAATTCCAGTGAACAATTATATCGCTATAAAAAGTCCATGTGCAAATAGGTTGCAAATTTTAAATATATGTGGTCCCAGGAATGGTTGTGAATAACGTGCAAGGTGCTCAATATTTCTTCAAAAGTGCGAATAAGGAAGTAATCCACCTTCATCAATAGGTCACCTTAATAGAAGATAGGTGGCTCCTTACCAAAGGTAGTTGACCAAATTAATTAAAATAAGGTCAAATCGGCTTAGATGTAGGCAGTCAGCCCAATCATATAAAGGTTCAGATGTCAGCACCAAAGAACATACCGGATACCATAGGAAAAAGAGAATGCTGCCATAGTGTAATATTGTTTAATTGGACACAAAGAATAAAAGAAGCGCTTCCTGATGACGTTATAGACGAAACCTACGTCGAGGCGGTACCTGGGCACGCACAACTCTCTACTTCCGGTCCTCCTGGCTTCCCAGCTGTATGCGGTGGAACGCACGCCAGCTCCCCAGCCTACGACCACACTCTCTCCACTTTTACATGTGGACAGCCTCAGTGCCGGGATACAGGCACCATCCATAGTAAGGGGCCACTCGGCACTGTGTTTTTATTCTTTGTGTCCAATTAAACAATATTACACTATGGCAGCATTCTCTTTTTCCTATGGTATCCGGTATGTTCTTTGGTGCTGACATCTGAACCTCCATATGATTGAGCTGACTGCCTACATCTAAGCCTATTTGACCTTATTTTAATTAATTTGGTCAACTACCTTTGGTAAGGAGCCATCTATCTTCTATTAAGTTGACCTATTGGTGAAGGTGGATTACTTCCTTATTCGCACTTTTGAAGAAATATTGAGCACCTTGCACGTTATTCACAACCATTCCTGGGACCACATATATTTAAAATTTGCAACCTATTTGCACATGGACTTTTTATAGTGATATAATTGTTCACTGGAATTGATATATTGCATGTTATTTTTCATTATTTCCCTGTTCTGCCTGGTGACATGACATTTCAAAATTGTCGCTCTTTTTTGTTTATAGCGCAAAAAATAAAAAAAATAAAATGCAGAGGTGATCAAATACCACCAAAAGAAAGCTCTATTTGTGGGGGAAAAAAGGACGTCAATTTTGTTTGGGTACAGCGTCTCACGATCACGCAATTGTCAGTTAAAGCGACGTAGTGCCATATCGCAAAAAGTGCTCTGGTCAGGAAGGGGGTAAAGTCTTCCTGGGGCTGAAGTGGTTAAACTTTACAACCTCTTTAATTTAAAAGTGTACAAATTCTTTAAACTGACAACAGCTGTGAAATTAGTTTTCAAATAAATGAATGACAAACTGACTGGGCTAGTTCATGCATAAATTCTAAAAATGGGTGAGGTCCCATCCAAAGGCAATGCCAATACCCCCCCCCCCCCCATAGAACAAATGATCACCTTGTGTTCTGCCAGAAAGGTATATTTGCTTCATGTTAAAAAAAACACATGAAGTTATAGGTCAAGAGGAATGACTTGTGTACTTTGTGTAAAGTAAGGATCATCAAGGGCAGAAGACGTCTTTGTGGTGAAATTGTATACATTTTCTCTTATAGGGAATTCCATTAGAAACAAATGACTAATATTCTGTGTGTTTTAATACGTGATGATTTATTGCTAACAGGAATGATTTACTGAACCTACTTCTGCATCTTGTGAAGTCTTTGCCTCAATGTAAGTAAATCAAAATGAATTAGAGAAAAAGAATAGTATGCTGTTAATAATGGCAATACAAGGCTTCAATAAATTATGGATTTACTCCGGTGAGTCCGTCCTTTACAGAAGTCATCCTGTTAAAAAATATGCCCATACATTAAAGTGCATCTAAACTCAAAAAAAAAAAAAAAAATATTAGAGGATCTTTCTATTTCAAAGTGAAGTTCAGAATATTTCTTATTTGTTGTTGTTCAGTCGTTTAGCCGTGTCCGACTCTTCTTGACCTCATGGACCATAGAGCGCCAGGCGTTTCTGTCCTCCATTGCCTCCCAGAGCTTGCGTAAAGGGGTTGTAAAGGTAAAAGTTTTTTCACCTTAATGTATTAAGGTGACAAAACATCAGAGGAATAGCGCCCCCCCCCCCTCAAGGCCCCCCTTTACTGCGTATGGAGGCTTCTTGGTCGGCTTCTCGGGTCATTCATTGGTTGATTGAAAGCAGCGCAGCCATTGGCTCGTGCTGCTGTCAATCATATCCAATGACGGGCGAGCCGGAAGAGGGCCGAGTGATACAGTGAGCGGCTATGGCCACCGGCTGTATCACAGGTGCGCACGCGCCCGCAACAACTCATTACCATGTGAGTATGAAGGTGATGAGTTCTTGCGAATGGGAGCCCAGAAGACCAGGTTCGGGGCCACTCTGTGCAAAACGAGCTGCACAGTGGAGGTAAGTATAACATGTTTGTTATTTAAAAAAAAAATACCTTTACATATACTTTAACTTCATGTTCATTGTTTCGATGATGCTATCTATCCATCTTGTTTTCTGTCTTCTTCTCCTTTTTCCTTCCATGTTTCCCAGCGTCAGGGTCTTTTCCAATGAGTCCTCTCTTCACATTAGGTGGCCAAGGTATTCGAGTTTCAGCTTTAGGATCCGTCCTTCCAGTGAATATTTAGAGTTGATTTATTTTCAAGATTGACCAGTTTGATCTTTTTGCCATCCAAGGGACTTTCAAGATTCTTCTCCAACACTATAGTTCAAAAGCATCAATTCTTCAACATTCAATTATTCTCATGGTCCAACTTTACAGCCATAAGTTACTACTGGGAATACCATAGCTTTGACTTTACGGCACTTTATCGGTAGGGTGATGTCTCTGCTTATTGTCTAGGTTTGCCATTGCTTTCCTATAAGAAGCAAGCGTTTCTTAATTTCATGTCTACAGTCACAGTCTGCCATGGTCTTGGATCCTAGGAAGATAAAATATGTCACTCTTTCCAATTCTTCTCCCTCTATTCGCCAAGGAGTCATGGAACCAGTTGCCATGATCTTAATTTTCCTAATGTTCAAATTCAGGCCAGCTTTTGCGCTCTTCTCTTTCACCTCCATTAAGAGACTCTTTAGTTCTTCTTCATTCTCATTTGTACCATCATTTTACCAGAAAAGACAAACCAGTACAACTATTTTGCATAATTTTCATTTACTGTATGTTATTTTATATATGAGAGAATCAGCCTATCCAATCTGATACTTTAGCTGTAGGTTGTATAACTGGGTGACTTCTATTATCCTCACACTCACAGACTAGCTAACTGCACCTGCTAATATATCTATCTATGTTTTACTTGCAGACCTAGCTAGACACTCTCAATCTCTCATTCTTGAAGTTTTGACAGTAAAATACTTTTTCACCTAAGAAAAAAAGAAAAACTGCTAATCTGGAATTTACGTTGAATTTCACACTTTTCTAGTCTTCTTGGTGAGTCCTCCACTCCTCCTTCACTTACCTCATCATTCGATTTTGCTTTTAAATGTCCTTATTTCTTCTGAGAAATCTTCACTTCCTGTTATTCTGTCTGTAACTACATGCAGTAATGCAAGGCTTTCTCCCTGGTGTGGAGAAAGCCTCCTAAGGGGGGAGGTGGCGAACAGGAGAGTCACGACGTCCACTAACACACAGCTCCTTTCTCTATCTGCAAAGTAGAGAGTGTCCTGACTTTCCTGCTCGCCCCCTCCCCCCTCAAGAGGCTTTCTCCACACCAGGAGTCAGGATTTCTCAGAAGAAATAAGGACATTTATAAGCAAAATGAAAGGATGTGGTAAGTGATGGAGGACTGCACAAAGGTAATGGAAGCTATAGTATTTAGGGATTTTTTTTTTACCTTTACAACCCCTATAAAATCCCAATAATATACATTTACATTTTTAGTTGTGACATGACAAAATGTGAAAAATGTCAAGGGGTATGAATACTTTTTCAAGGCATTGTAGGCTGCTCCCTGTGGAACCAGATGGATTTTGATCCATCTGTGGCCAGCTTTATTCTATCCAAAATGTAAAAAAAGTTTTGCCCTTAGTTTTACTTTAACCACTTCAATATCCGCCCATTGTCATATGACGTCCACAGATGGGATCTCCCATCCTGGGTGGACGTCATATGACGTCCTGGGCTTTGCCGGGGGATATCTGAATGATGCCTGCAGCTAGAGGCATCATCCAGATATCCTTTTCATCAGCCAGGGATCCTGCGCACCATAAGAACGATCATAGCGGCGTTGCCTATGGAGATTTTTAAGTACCGAAGTTTGGCGCCATTCCATGAGTGTGCGCAATTTTAAAGTCTAACATGTTAGGTATCTATTTACTCGCTGTAACATAATCTTTCATATTTAAAAAAAATTGGGCTAACTTTACTGTTTTGTTAATTTTTCAAAAAAAAAAAAGAAAAATTATTGCGCAAACGACCGTTGTTTTATTCCCTAGGGTGTCTGCTAAAAAAAAAACATATATAATGTTTGGGGGTACTGCGTAATTTTCTAGCAAAAGAATGATGATTTGTACATGTAGGAGAGAAGTGCCAGAATAGGCCTGGTAATGAGGTGTGTATAAAAGCCCTGTATTGAAGTGGTTAATGTTACAGTTTGCATACGTTTTTTTCTCCCATGTTTCCTTGGAGGGCTCAAAACTATG
The DNA here is from genome assembly GCA_029574335.1 of Rana kukunoris. NCBI lineage: Eukaryota > Metazoa > Chordata > Amphibia > Anura > Ranidae > Rana > Rana kukunoris. Next base: position 573,880,945 of record CM056050.1, on the reverse strand, counting down.
TATAATGTGAGCAACTGCTTCATTCCTTGTTTAAGGCCAGGTTCACACATGTGTTGCCAACCGTACGTATATTTACGGACAGCCGTAAATTTAACTCCTTTTCAGGCTGTCCGCTATGGGCATCGGGTGCCCGTAAAAAAGATGGCCGTGAGCCGACCATACAACGGCGCATGTGCCGTTCCGTACTCGGGGAAACCTCGTATGCGTTTGGCCGGGCGGTGCATGCGCAGTAACCTAATGGTGCCATTTTTTAATAGATTTCAGCGGACAAATGCTCCCGGGTGTCTCTTCCTCCGCCACCGGTAGATCCCGGGTCCTGCTCAGGTTTATGTGTCCCGCACTGTCTGGCGGCATGTGCTGAGCGCCTGTCACTCACTCCGGCGTATCCCCGAATGTCCCGTCGTGTCGGCCCCCCCTTCCTCGGCGGTAGAGATAGCGGAACTGACCCTGGAAGACAGGAGCCGCTTTACCAGCACCCTCATCGGCCGGTCTCCGGGAAAGTGGGTGAGTGAGGAGGAGATGGACATGGGGGTTGGGTTTTGCAGTAAGGATCATAATGAGTAGGATGGAGATGATAGTATAGAGGTGGCAATGGGGGTGAGGAAGAGGATGGAGATTATGGGGTGAGGATGGGTATGAGTAGGGGGGATGACTGTGGAGCTGTGGTGTGCCTTGCTGTCAGACAGGCTTAGGCAGCAGTTTTCTCACAAATTGTACCATGTCCGCATATCCTGTACCATGTCCGCGTAACCATCTCCTGTACAATGCCCGCATAACCATCTCCTGTACCATGTCTGTGTAACTATCTCCTGTACCATGTCCGCATAACCATCTCCTGTACCATGTCCGCGTAACCATCTCCTGTACCATGTCCGCATAACCATCTCCTGTACCATGTCTGTGTAACTATCTCCTGTACCATGTCCGCATAACCATCTCCTGTACCATGTCCGCGTAACCATCTCCTGTACCATGTCCGCATAACCATCTCCTGTACCATGTCCGCATAGCCATCTCATGTACCATATCCGCATAACCATCTCCTATCCTGTCCGCGTAACCATCTCCTGTATCCTGTCCACGTAACCATCTCCTGTACCATGTCCGAATAACCATCTTCTGTACCATATCCGCATAACCATCTCATGTACCATGTCCGCATAGCCATCTACTGTATCCTGTCCGCATAACCATCTCCTGTACCATGTCCGCAAAACCATCTCCTGTATTCTCTCCGCATTAACCATCTCCTGTATCCTGTCCACATAACCATCTCCTGTACCATGTCTGCAGTCTCTGACCATCTTTTGTAGTATTTCTGCAGTCTCTGACCATCTCTTGTAGTATGTCTGCAGTCTCTGACCATCTCATCGTTTACCATGTCTGCAGTCCCTGACCATCCCATCTTTTACCATGTCTGCAGTCTCTGACCATCTCATCTTTTACCATGTCTGCAGTCTCTGACCATCTCATCTTACCATGTCTGCAGTCTCTGACCATCTCATCTTTTATCTTGTCTGCAGTCTGTGAGGGGGAGCCAGTAGAGGAGTCAAGAGTGGGAGCACCGCCAGATTGGGGATCACGAGAGAAGTCAGATGTGTGTGGACAGTGTAGCGGAAACTATCAGATAAAACCAGAGCCGCCAAGCTGGAGTTGCCTGAGCCCTGCAAGGTGCACCTGAGAGGAGGTCAGTCTGAGAAAGGGTTAATGATGTAAGGGGGAGGGAGTGAACACAATAATGTAAGAGGGGACTGAAATAAAGGTTAACCCTTATATCAGTAACCCCCTTACCTTAGTGTATTCACTCTGCGGAAGGTAATCTCTGGTCACCAGAGTCGTCGCCCCCCTCATTAGAGTACCCAATGTTCCCCTTTACATCAGAGTCTGCAGGAATTCCTCATAGTGTAAGGGAGAACTCTGCGAACCCTGATGTAAGTTGGAACTCTGATGTAAATGGGAGCGCAGAGCCCCTCCTTACATCAGATTTCCCCCTTAGATCGTGATCTGTGGCATCGTCCTTTACATCAAGGTTTGCAGAGTTCTCCCTTGCACTGTAATCACATTGCTAATAGCACTAGCAACATGTTTATAGTTTAAATACTAAAAGTTGCACAGTTTAGCAGTGAAAACAGCCATTTTAGGTGATTTTTTGAAGTGCCAGTAAAAAATTGGTGTCGTTCGTAATTTTTAAGCATCTTGCCAGTAAATTTCGCTTGAATGGGTTGGCAACACTGCACATGTGTGGCCACAGTTTCCAGCCTGGGGTCCAGTGCGTTTCTGTTCATTGGTTCAGGTACGATTCAGGTCCAAATTTTTGCCTAAAACCGCGTGGCGTCCGCCCCGGACATGTGTGAACTGGCTCCATTCAGAGACAGTCACGCTTACATGTCATGCAAATTAGATGCAGTGAAAACTAGCTGGGAGAACATTTTTGTAGTTTACATAACCATATTGGTATTGACAGAAAACAAAATAAGTACCTTCCAGGTTTTTTTAATGTTTTAATTTTCCTGGCATCGGTTCAGTTCCTGGTTAAGCATCACATTGAGCTATTTTCTAAAGTACATTGTGGCACAAAGGTCACATGTGTTAAGAACACTGTGCAGCTGAAAAATACTCCGCCATAAATCAGGCAACTTGGTGCAGCAAGTTTAATATTAGTAAAGTGGAAAGACGGAAACAATCACTTTGGAACGAAGGGTGACTTCTATCCACACAAGGTGATGAGTGTTGTTGGGAGGGGGGTGCCCTTGGTGTTCTCAAGTACAATGCAGGAACATTGATCTTTCATTGTACGTGAACACGTCAGAGAACTGGGACTGGACTTACAAAGAGGAGGAGGGGGATGGAAAGTGTCAGTGTGTTTTTAATTGTATTTTTTACAATAATTTTTTTTATTATTTATTGCAATTCTTTTTTTTTAACAGACCCCTAACATCTCCCCTTTGAGACAGGGAAAGGGGCTAAGAACACAGATTCCACAGTCCCTTTCTCAGTAGCCCTTAGCTGCGCTGAAAATGAATGGGGAGAAAACAGCAGCTCCTTTCCATTCATAAACAGAAACATTGTAAACCACAGGTTACGATGTTTCAGTTATGTGAAGTGATCCCTGACTCTGTACATTCGGAAAAGGTAGGAGCTGGGTTTACCGGCTCGGGCAAATGGTTGGTACCGGTACAGATACAGATGCTAGTATCGGTATCGGGACAACCCTAATAAATATGAAAATATGTTAGGTGAGTGTGAGAAGTGGAACTATACAGAGGTTAAACAAAGTTACATTAGTCTATCCTCCCTAGCCTCCTAAGGATAAACTAATATACAAACTAATATAAAATTAGCCAAAGTTTCCTTCATCACTAGCGCCTGTATAGAGAACCCCAACAAACTTGTATAGGAAGGTATTTCAACGCTAGCAATATAGGTGCTCACTGACATAGCCAGTGCTGGAAAAATAAAACTCAACTTAGAGGAGGAAAATAGTGGAGGAGGCCATTGCTGTCCTTCTGGATGGTGGGCTTCCAGATTAGCTAGATGGTAGATGTGAGAGATTCCATATTAGTTTAGAATTGGGGGGCAATAGAGGGTAGAGTAGTGTGGTTTTTAATACGTGAACTAGTCTTTTATACTATTTTTAGATGGTGCTGGGACACACCTAGTGACAGTGTACTTGGCTGAATAGGAAGCTACTGCAGCCAGCCACAGGATGGGACTGCCAGCTACAAGTCAGAGGGAAGCCAACAGTTCCTTCCATAAGTTCATTTTATCCAAAAAGTGGACAATAAATCATGCAGCACATATTTCTATCACACAAATAATAATAATAATAATAATAATAATAATAATATATATATATATATATTGTGTATATATATATATACGCAGTATATTGATTGGAAAAAATAGCTACTGTTTATACAGTAAATCCTATTTTTCTACAAATCAAGTTTAGCATGTTTTAATGAAAGATGGAAAAGCCATTCATTAATAATTTTTACTCTTACATCGTTTACATGCACATATATGTTTCATCAGCCAAAAAAAAATATAAAGTATATTATCTTGTTATAAAAATTGAAAAGGAAAGGGGATATGTTTGTGGTAGATTGTGTTGTTTTACCAAATACTTTGGAAGAATGCTTTGGCTTCAGGAAGTCGATTAGCAGTTATTGTGCATTTAAAGTTGAACTTCAGTCACTTTTCATCTATTAAATCCTCTTCCCTTGTTTTTCTTTAACTTTGGATAGTAAAACATTTTTTTTTCTGCCAGTAATTACCTTAGACAGCCCACTTCCTGTTTCCTGTCTGGTCATTAGCCTAGGTTTAGGTCATCATGCACAGCTCTCTCTCTCACTCTCAGTGTTGCTCATCGTCCTTTAAAAAAGTAATTAGTTACAGTTATAAATTACTTGTCAGAAAAAGTAATTGAGTTATTGACTCAGTTGGCAAAGTAATTAGTTACTGACTTTTTTTGAGGCATGAGGCATGTTACAGGCACAGTGAGGCATGTTACAGGCACAGTGAGGCATGTTACAGGCACAGTGAGGCATGTGAGGCTTGTTACAGGCACAATGAGGCTTGTTACAGGCACAGTGAGGCATGTTACAGGCACAGCGAGGCATGTTACAGGCACAGCGAGGCATGTTACAGGCACAGTGAGGCATGAGGCATGTTACAGGCACAGTGAGGCATGACCATGAGGCATGTTACAGGCACAGTGAGGCATGTTACAGGCACAGCGAGGCATGTTACAGGCACAGTGAGGCATGTTACAGGCACAGTGAGGCATGAGGCATGTTACAGGCACAGTGAGGCATGACCATGAGGTATGTTACAGGCACAGTGAGGCATGTTACAGGCACAGTGAGGCATGTTACAGGCACAGTGAGGCAGGTTACAGGCACAGTGAGGCATGACCATGAGGCATGTTACAGGCACAGTGAGGCATGACCATGAGGCATGTTACAGGCACAGTGAGACATGACCATGAGGCATGTTACAGGCACAGTGAGGCATGACCATGAGGCATGTTACAGGCACAGTGAGGCATGACCATGAGGCATGTTACAGGCACAGTGAGGCATGAGGCATGATACAGGCACAGTGAGGCATGAGGCATGTTACAGGCACAGTGAGGCATGTTACAGGCACCGTGAGGCATGAGGCATGTTACAGGCACAGTGAGGCATGACCATGAGGCATGTTACAGGCACAGTGAGGCATGACCATGAGGCATGTTACAGGCACAGTGAGACATGACCATGAGGCATGTTACAGGCACAGTGAGGCATGACCATGAGGCATGTTACAGGCACAGTGAGGCATGACCATGAGGCATGTTACAGGCACAGTGAGGCATGAGGCATGATACAGGCACAGTGAGGCATGAGGCATGTTACAGGCACAGTGAGGCATGTTACAGGCACAGTGAGGCATGAGGCATGTTACAGGCACAGTGAGGCATGACCATGAGGCATGTTACAG